>OX451739.1:351715380-352915380 GCA_948472305.1 Vicia faba
AAGCACATTTCAACGGTGAGACATACATTTGTCCCACAGCTGGGTTTTTGTTTAGAGACACAGACAACATCCGATTTCTCTTAAACGGGAAAGCCAATTTCTCGTACTTCAAAAAAAGATTGGAGGCCAAACTTGAACAAGGCCCGGTGTCCCAGATATTTTATCAGAATCCAGTTTTCTTTGGAAACAACCAAGTAATTTTTTATAAGGTTGAAGTTCAAGATGACGAGGATCTCCAAAATATGATTTCTAGCCATGTCTATTCTAGATACGACTCTATTGAGTTGTACGTTTTGCTTCAAGAGCCTCAGGTGACACAGGAGGTTGATCCTTTGGAGAATGAACAAGATGAGGTAGATGCAGTTGATGATGAAGAAGAAGATAACGAGTTAGAGTTTGATGAAATGGTGAACGATGATTCCGACGATGATGGCATCCCTAGTATTCCTACAGACAAAATCTACACACCACATCCGCACATGACAAACTTCAACATGGGCGGAGATGAACCTTCTACTGACTTATTTTTCAATCCGTATATGCAGTCGGATGAAAATTTAAAAGAGAAGGACAAGTTTCGTAACAGAGAGGAATGCATCACGGCCATTAAAAAATTTCACATGCTCAACTCGGTTGATTTTAAGGTGGATCGTGTCAACCCGGAAAGGTACAAGATCAAGTGTGTCCACCCTGACTGTATGTTCAAGCTGACCGCATCATACAGATTAAGGGGTGACTGCTGGGTCATAGGTTCCATGACTACCCACACTTGTGTAAGTTCCACTCAATCACAGGACCACCGAAAACTCAACTATGATCTAATCTGTCAAGAAATCCTACCCCTGGTCAGCAACGACCCATCTTTGAAGGTGAAAACAATCATCTCCCATATCACCACGGTTTTTAACTACACTCTGTCTTACTGTAAGGCGTGGTTAGAAAAGACTAAGGCGATTGAAAGGGTGTACGGAAACTGGGAGGAGTCATACCGAGAACTTCCCCGCTACCTGAATGCACTCAAGACGTATTCTCCAGGTAGTGTTTACGTTCTAGAAACATTGCCAGCGTACGCCCAAGATGGTAGTCTACTGCATGGCAACGGAATATTCAGTCGCGTGTTTTGGGCATTTCAACCATGCATCACAGGGTTTGAATTATGCAAACCAATTTTACAAATAGATGGGACTTGGTTGTATGGGAAGTACAAAGGCACGCTATTGATGGCAGTTGCACAAGATGGAAACAACAACATTTTCCCCATTGCCTTTGCCCTTGTCGAGGGGGAGACCGGTGGTGCTTGGAGCTTTTTCCTGAAAAATCTTCGGACACACGTGGCTCCTCAACCAGATCTCTGTTTGATCTCGGACAAACATGCCTCCATTGAAAGTGCCTACAATAATCCAGCAAATGGTTGGCATGACCCTCTGTGATACGGTGGGAGAACTGACTAGGGTTTTGCGTTTGTTTTCGCAAATGTTTCGGTTGAGCAAGAGTCGCCACCGACTTTTTATTTTATCCTAAGGAAAGGTTTAAAAAGCACAGCAAAAACCTTTGAGACTTTTCTTGGGTTCGGGGAGTAGATTATAGAAAGGGAAGGTATTAGCACCCTTTCTATCCATGGTTATCCATGGGCTCTTAGGTACTTGCTTAGATCAACTTGCCTTGGTTTTCAATTGTTTGAAATGGTGCTTGGTGTGTGGTTTTGAAAATGTTTTGAAAAGATGCCTCGTCTAGGCTACCCTTATAACAATTCTTTACTCGAATGTTTTACAAAAGGTGTTTTGTCTTTTAAAAAGATGTTTCAAGGTTTTTGAAAGTTGGTTTTGAAAGTGTTTGTGAAGCGGGTTTTGAAGATAGGCAAGTGTTTTCTTTGCAAATTGACAAGTACTCAAGAGTTGTCTACCTAAAATTTTCTCAAAGATTTTTGTTATGTCTTTAAACCTTTTGACAATTTTGTTCCACCATTGCATTTGGTGGATAATCTTGTCTTAGGAGGTGAATGGGACGGGCGCGGGTCATCGTTTAGACCATAATTGCAATAGTGTTAAATGTCTTTGGGCAATTTTATTTAAAAGGGACTTGATCATTCATTTAAGCAACATTTTGTGGGACTATGATCATTTGATTGTTTGTTTTTACCCAAAGAAATTCAACATACAATATGGCCCAATTATTTGAAGGCAACAAAGTGGAATACCCTAGGGGTGCAAGTGTGAAATGTGTTGTCCATTTTTCATGCTTATTTATCTTGTATTAGGTCAAACTATTTTTGTTCATTTTTATTCGCATACAAACCCTAATTCTAGCATAGTATGTTTAGAAAGCATTTAAAGTGCGAAATTTAAATTCCTATGCTATTACAACATAATAATATGGGGAGGGGGGGTACAATGTTTCAAATGGGGATATTTAGACAAGAATTTAAACCTAAGCTATTACATCATTTTCTTTGAATATTTACAATACAAATAAATGCATAATTAAATAAAAATGAAACAAATATGCAAGAATGCAAAAAGGTTTTTATATATATGAAAAAAGTATTATTTATGTAAAATAAAAAGAAAATAAAAAAAGGTATTATTTTTTGGAGTATTTTCAAATTTAGGGCAAAACCCTAATTTTTAACCAAAGGGGTATTAATCAATTAATTCATATAATATTTATTATTTACATACAAAAATAAAATAAAATATAGTATATTTGTAAAAAGGGCATTTTTTAGTATTAAATATTAAAAAATAAAATATGTACATTTTTTGGTATTTTTATCCTAAGTATATTAATATAGACCTATATATTTATATTATTTACAAAATATATTAAATATGCCAAAAATAGTAATATTTAATTTTATATATATAAAAAAAGTATTTTTTTGTACAAATATTTCAAAAGGAAAAATAAAAATACAAAAAAAATCAGAAATATAATATATTTACATTACTAATAATATTTCTAAATAATAATATATATATGTTTGTATATAAATGTCCATATAATCAAATAAATACTTAAAAAATGCAAAAATGGTGTAAAAATGATTTCTCAAGTTTTAAATATTATTAGAAAAAATAAATGAATCAGAAATAAAAAAGGAAATGCCAAAAAAACATTAAATCAAACAAATGGGCTCAGGGGGGTGTGAAACCAATTGAGTGGTGTGAAAAGAAAACACAAAGCAAGCCCAGCCCAATGCCACCTTCTTCAACCTCTGAACAAAACTTGTACAAAAAACGCGCGCAAGAAGCTCCATTTGAATATCCCGATTCTTTGATTTTTTGAATAAACTTCCAACACAGAAAATGTTAAGCATGAAACCACGATTCCAAATATATAAAGAACATCTCCTAACTCTCAGAAATGAGAGAGAATTTTAACAATCCCAAATCCTAACCTAAGTTTTCTGCCATTTTCAAACCTTAAATTCTCACAGCTCAAGCAAAAGAAATGAAAAGTAAAAGCATGTATGTGTTCAGTGGCATGAGTAGAACATTGTTTATTCACAAACTTAAAGCTAATGATGCCTAACAAGAGAGATACGAATTCAAAAACTTACCTGTTCAGTTGAAGTTCTATGTGGCAGTACAGGAACTTTCAGTGCAAGGTGATGATTGGAAAAGCTTCCTTGAGGTCCAGGGGTGCTATTCCAATGTTTACTTTGTCTTGAAAGCTTTGGAATCGAGCTAGAGCACTTCACCTGCAAGTCAGAAATGTGAAAATGGTGGAACCAGTTAGAGGGATTACAGGTCGTGTTTTTGCTCTTGGTTAGCTTGCATAGATGTTAGGGAATGTATGTGAACTGGTTTGAGCAAGAGAGCTTGAGGGAAATGGAAGATGGCACTCAAACTGCAGAGGTCACTCTGTTTTGGCAGTTTTATGGTGGTTCTGAGTTCTTGAAGGTATTGGAAGGGAAATTCTTGTGCTTTTGCTTAAGATCAATGTTTGAAAGGTGTTTGATAACTTTCTCTAAGCTCTAGTTTACTGATATCAGAGTTGTGTGATGTTATGACACTTTTCTTCTTTCTTAAGCAACAAAAAGCCAACTTGTGTTCTAGGCATGTAGAGGGCCCCCTAATGTGCTGCATAATCCCTCCTTGATCAGTGTGATTTGTTCATAATCTTGTGCTAAAGAGATTTGATTTGTACCTTCTTGATTTACCAATTGACATAAAGCATAACTTTTCAAAAATGGCTATTTTGCTTTATCTAAAAATGGATTAAACTTGTATGTAATGCTTGAACTCATAGAACAACACTTTAACACAATGAACATGCATTAAATTATTGAGTGTTGGATGGTTTAAAGACCTGTAATTCAGCACAAACCAAGTTGACTTGCAAATGGCATAAGTTATGAACATGCTTTGGTTAAGAACAAAAGTGAATTTTTGCCATATTGTGAAATTCGATTCTCCCTAACCATGAGGTTGTTTGATGAGTTCTTGGACATTTTGGAAAGCTTGGAATGTGTACTACAATCCATCTTTGAAATGAAAATTGAAATTCCAAGTGGAAGTGTATGGAAAATGGTCTTAAAGTTGGGTAGAAAACCTTGTCAAAATAGGTCAAAAATTCACTAAGTTAAGAATGGTTTGGTGTCCTTATTCAAAAATTTGTAACTTGAGATACAAGCCTCAAATTGGAAAACTTTGTGAATCAAAGTTGTAGATTATGCAACAAGCTACAACTTTCATGTTTTGACTTTTGTTTGAATCCAAATGGATCTTGGTGAAAAAGTGGGGCAAAGTTGGGAAAAAATTAGGGTTTTTTATAACTTAGAAAAATTCTAAGTTATGAAAAATTCTAATTTCTAACCCTAATTTGTATTTTGTGATTTCTTGGTGAACAAGTTTCATGATTTGGCATGTTTTGATAAAAAATGAATCTTGACTCTTGATTTTGACCAAAAAGTCAAAGTTTGACTTTTCAGTATACAGTCAAAATTGATCAATTGACTGGGAAATTCAACTGTCAATCTTGTGTACTTGGGATCTTTTGAGTTTGTTGAGCATGTCAAGATAATTCCATGGGGTCCTTGAGTCCATATGTGAGCTTGGTTTGCCATTGGTTGGGTCAAACAGTCAAAAATTGCCTTTGTGCAGTCAAAACCCTAAAAATGACCATTTTGCCCTTTGGGTGATCTGATCAAATTTCTTATGGAATTGTGATCCAAACTTGATCCAATGGTCCATATGTGTTCATAATGTTGATGTGGGTCAATTTTCATGAGATTTGACTGTCATTTGGCCACAGTTGACTTTTTCTCCAATACAGCTGATTTCTAGGTCAACTGTCCAATTGACTGGGCAAAACTTGGAATCAAGACTTGAAACTTGGTATGGATAAACTTGGGAGTCCAATATGAAGCATGAAAGTCATCTTAGGAATTTTAGGTCAAAGCATCTTTGTGCAAACACAAACCCTAATTTGAGTCAACAGTGCAAAGAGAGGTCTTGAGCAGATGAAACCCTAACTGGATCTTGAGCTTCAAGGGCTTTGTGGTGAGAAATCAATGAGAAATGGGAGGGCAAATTTTGGGGTACAACAGTTGCCCCTGTTCAATCTTCTTGAATCCGAAGAGTTAGATTGGCAAGTTTGCCTTTCGTGACTCGAGGGTAAAAGGAGATTGGACACTAGAGTGCCCGGAAATTTGCACTCGTCAAAGCAATGGATGCGGGAATGGGCTTAGAGATGCCATTTGGAGATGGGCTTAATGATGCCATCTGGGAGAGTGACAGAAATCTTGTCGGGGATGGGCTTAGAGATGCCATCTGGAAGGGAATATCAGGAAGGTGTCCAAGCTTTGGACCATCTCTGAACTGGGGGTCTGAACAAGCAATAGATTGACATCCGTTGTTGGGAGGAATCTGTAAACTGTTTTCAGTGGTTTGGAGAAGAAACTGAACAAGCGATAGGTTAACATCCGTTTACTTGGAGAACCCGTGAACTGTTTTCAAAAATCTTGAAGTTGAATAAGCAATAGAGCAGCATCCGTTGTTGGGAAGCGTCCGTAAACTGTTTTCAAAAGTTGCATCTGAACAAGTCGATAGATTAACATCCGTTGTTGGGAAGAATCCATAAACTGTTTTCAGAAGTCTTGAAGAAGAATCTGAACAAGTGATAGGTTAACATCCGTTTACTTGGAGAACCTGTGAACTGTTTTCAGAAATCTTGAAGTTGAATAAGCAATAGAGCAGCATCCGTTGTTGGGAAGCGTCCGTAAACTGTTTTCAAAAATTGCATCTGAACAAGTTGATAGATTAACATCCGTTGTTGGGATGAATCCAAAAACTGTTTTCAGAAGACTTGAGGAGAAACTGAACAAGCGATAGGTTAACATCCGTTACTTGGAGAACCCGTGAACTGTTTTCAGAAATCTTGAAGTTGAATAAGCAATAGAGCAGCATCCGTTGTTGGGAAGCGTCCGTAAACTGTTTTCAAAAGTTGCATCTGAACAAGTTGATAGATTAACATCCGTTGTTGGGAAGAATCCAAAAACTGTTTTCAGAAGTCTTGAAGAAGAATCTGAACAAGTGATAGGTTAACATCCGTTACTTGGAGAACCCGTGAACTGTTTTCAGAAATCTTGAAGTTGAGGAGGAACCGGTGTAGGGTTGCCTGATGATGAGTCCGTATAAAACTGCATATGAAATTGTTAAGGATAGCTTTTTACTCTTATCCTGAAAAGGACAAAATGTTAGCTAGACACAAAATTATGTTGCATGAAATGTATGATGCAATGCATGTTATATCAATGCGTATGATATGTAATGAATGCGCATGTAAGCTGACGAGCTGTCTTGCTGGGGATAGGTGAATCCCGGATGGCTGAAGATAAAAACATCCTGACTGCTGCCGGGAAGAATAATTCCTTGGCTGTTGCTGGGGAACAAAGAGCTTGGGTTGTAGACCAAATCTCTGGGGAATTCCTTATGACTTCTACTGGGGAGTACCAACCTAATAGACTCATGCTTGGGGAGGTAAGACTGAGAATCTTCAACTCGAAGGGAAGTAACTCTGGCGACTTCACTGGTGAACTTAAGATTTGCCCTCCCAAAACTCTGTGGGGAGAAGGTTCATTAGTCTGGCTTCGCTGGAGAACCCGTGAACTTAAACTATGAGGGGAATTGAATTCCGGAGGATTCTCTGGCTGGGGATTTGCAAAGATAAGTTACTGCTGGGGAATTTTGATGAACTCCTGCTGGGGATAGGAAGAATTTTGGCGAGCGCGATCTTCCGTGATTGTTAGCTGAGGATAACCCAGTTATAAGTCCCTGGGAGGAATAACTTTGAATAAAACTCGGGAGAGACGTCCGTTCTCTGCGGGGGATAAGCTTCCAGAATCTACTGGGGGTTTCCTTTGAAAGGGTATCGGGTATCCAACTGTACTTCTGACTTATCGGTAATCCTCTTTCCCGACTCATAAGAAAATGATTATGTTTCAAATGCATATGCCTATTTTAACAAAACATTGGACGTTTCTCAAAATAAAACAAGTAGTGCAAGAGAAAAGAAAAGGAAATGACACAAATTTCTGGGAAAAGTATTTGTATTGATTTTCTTTGAGTATATTTGTACAAAGGAGACAATCATCCTAGTAAGAGGACTCTGTCATAAATATTGAAAGATTTTATACAAAATAAAGGATGGCTATGTGAAATAATTCCATGGGATTCCGTTCCGCTATAGCTTTCACAACTCTGAATATCTGTCCATTCAATGCTTCGCTTGCCGATGACTGGATTGGTGAAGAGATTGTCTTTGAAGTGATCCGACGAGACATAGTCATACGCTTTAATTCCCTAACTTTTGCCTGAATCGCCCTTTCGGGTTTTCGATCCACCGGGAAACCCCTTTTTGCCCAAGCCGCCCTTTCGGGTTTTCGACTTGCCGGGTGTACAGATTTTTTCGTTTTTATCCCTAATTTTTGCCTGAACCGCCCTTTCGGGTTTTCGGTTCATCGGGATGCCCATTTTTGCCCAAGCCGCCCTTTCGGGTTTTCGACTTGTCGGGTTATTTTATGCGTAGTATCTTTTGACTATGTCTGCGTTCGCAGGGTGCGGCAAATCATCGTCGTCCATAGTGGTCAGAATCATTGCACCACCAGAAAATATGCTCTTGATCACAAATGGTCCTTCATATGTAGGAGTCCATTTGCCCCTGGGATCACTTTGCGGCAAGATAATCCGCTTGATTACTAGATCTCCGACTTGATACACTTGACGTCTGACTTTCTTATTGAAGGCCTTGATCATCCGTTTTTGATACGTCTGACCATGGCATATAGCAGCAAGTCGCTTTTCGTTGATCAGATTGAGTTGATCAAGTCGGGTCTGCATCTAATCATCTTCATTCAAACCTGCATCCTTCATAATCCTTAGAGAAGGGATCTGGACTTCCATAGGCAAAACAGCTTCCATGCCATAAACCAGAGAAAATGGGGTTGCCCCAATTGAAGTACGTGTCGTCGTACGGTATCCATGCAGAGCAAACGGTAACATCTCATGCCAGTCCTTGTAAGTGACTGTCATTTTCTGAATGATTTTCTTAATGTTTTTGTTCGCAGCTTCAACAGCACCGTTCATCTTCGGCCGATAGGGAGATGAATTGTGATGATAAATCTTGAACTGTTCGCACAATGCAGTGATCATTGTGTTATTCAGATTTGTACCGTTGTCTGTGATGATCCTGTCTGGAACACCATACCGACATATGAGATTTTGCTTGATAAAGCGGGCAACCACGTTTTTAGTCACAGAGGCGAAGGAAGCTGCTTCGACCCATTTAGTGAAGTAGTCAATGGCAACCAGGATGAAGCGATGTCCATTGGAAGCCGTGGGCTTGATCTCTCCAATCATATCAATGCCCCACATTGCAAAGGGCCACGGAGCAGTCAGGACGTTGAGAGGAACCGGAAGGATATGAACTTTGTCAGCATAGACTTGACACTTGTGGCAAGTACGGGAATGTTGATGGCAGTCAGCCTCCATGGTAGACCAATAATAGCCTGCCCTTAGGATCTTCTTAGCCATTGTATGCCCGCTCAAGTGAGTGCCAAATGTGCCGCTGTGTATATCAGTCATGATCAACTCTGCTTCAGCTTTATCCACACATCGGAGTCATACACAATCATGGCTTCGTTTGTAAAGGATGCCGTTGCTCAGGAAGAACTTAGCAGCGAATTTCCTTAAGAACTTCTTGTCATTTACGGAAGCTCCTTCAGGATAATCTCTAGTCTCGAGATACTTTTTGATTTCATGGAACCAAGGTTGTTCCATTACTTCTTCGGTATTAATCTCGTGGCAATGTGCCGGTTCATCCATTCGCTTGATGGTGATTTGGGGAGCCTCGTTATCCCAGTTGAGTTTAAACATGGAGGACATTGTGGCTAGAGCATCGGCTAGCTGATTTTCTTCTCGCGGGAAATGCTCGAAGGTAATCTTCTCAAAATGAGGCAACAATGTCAGGACATGTTCTTTGTATGGGATAAGATTAGGATGCTTGGTATCCCAGTCTCCTTTGATTTGGCTGATGACCAAAGCCGAGTCCCCAAATACGATCAAAGATTTGATCCCCAAGTCTATAGCAGCCTTGAGACCAAAGATGCAAGCTTCATACTCAGCCATGTTGTTTGTGCAGCTGAAGCAAAGTTGGGCCGTGAAAGGAGTGTGACAACCTTCCGGAGAAATGAGTACTGCGCCAATACCGTTTCCAAGTGCATTTGAAGCACCATCAAAGTACAGGGTCCATCGGGATCCCTTTTCGGGTCCGTCATACGGTCCGTCACCTTCAATGTTGTCCAAATTCATGATGTCCTCGTCTGGGAAGTCAAATCTCATTGGTTGATAATCTTCGATAGCCTGATGAGCCAGACGGTCAGCTAATACACTCCCTTTTATAGCTTTTTGGGTGGTGTATTGGATGTCATACTCAGTTAAGATCATTTGCCATCTAGCTATCCTTCCAGATAAAGCGGGCTTCTCGAAGATATACTTGATAGGGTCCATTTTGGATATCAACAAGGTAGTATGAGTCAGCATATACTGTCTTAGTCGGCGAGCAGCCCATACCAAAGCGCAGCAAGTTTTCTCGAGCAGTGAGTAGCGAGTCTCACAGTCGGTAAACTTTTTGCTAAGGTAGTAAATAGCATGCTCTTTTCGACCAGACTCGTCATGCTGGCCCAAAACACACCCCATTGAGTTATCCAAGAAGGTCAAATACATGATCAATGGTCTTCCTTCGACGGGTGGCATCAGAATGGGAGGTTCTAGCAAATACTCCTTGATTCTATCAAAAGCAGCTTGACAATCGTCGTTCCATTCCACTACCTGATCTTTTTTCAAGAGTTTGAAAATTGGCTCACAGGTAGAAGTCAGATGTGAGATGAATCTGGTAATATAGTTTATGCGCCCCAAGAATCCTCTAACCTCCTTTTCAGTACGGGGAGCAGGCATCTCTTGTATTGCTTTCACTTTTTCCGGATCGACTTCAATGCCTTTGTTACTTACAATGAATCCCAGGAGTTTACCAGACCTAACTCCAAAAGTGCATTTACTTGGATTCAGCCTGAGCTTGTATTCTTTCAACCTGGCAAACAGCTTTTCCAGATGTTCAAGGTGATCTTCCTCTGTTTGTGACCGAGCTATCATATCGTCTACGTAAACTTCAATCTCATGATGTATCATATCATGAAATAAAGCTACCATGGCGTGTTGATAGGTTGCCCCTGCGTTCTTCAGCCCGAACGGCATCACCTTATAACAGAAAGTGCCCCATTGTGTGACAAAAGTTGTTTTCTCCATGTCCTCGGGGGCCATTTTGATTTGATTGTAGCCCGAGAATCCATCCATGAAGGAAAACACTTTATGTTGAGCTGTATTGTCGATCAAAATGTCAATATGAGGTAGCGAGAAATCATCTTTAGGGCTGGCCCTATTCAAATCCCGGTAGTCCACGCACATTCTGACTTTGCCATCTTTCTTCGGTACTGGCACGATGTTAGCGACCCATTGAGGATAGGACGTAACAGCCAGAAAGCCAGCATCGAATTGCTTCATTACTTCTGCTTTGATCTTTTCGGACATGTCAGGCCTCATTCGGAGAACTTTTTGCTTGATCGGTGGACAGTCTTCTCTTGTGGGGAGACGATGAACCACGATGTCTGTGTCTAAACCCGACATGTCTTCATAAGACCAAGCGAAGATTTCAACATACTCATTCAACAGCTGTATCAGGCGCTCCTTGACACTTGGTTTCAGATTGGCACCCACTTGCACTTCCTTCCGGTCTTCCTCGGTCCCTAAGTTGACAGTTTCCAGTGGCTCTTCATGTGGTAAGATGGCCCTTTCCTCTTGTTGCAGAAGTCTGGCTAGTTCCCCGGGTACTTCACAACCTTCGTCATCTTCATACTCGGCTAGATTGACCAGACCCTCAGAGTTATTGAAAGATATAGCAGAATAGTCACCCATGGAATCCGGAGTGGATGGGTACCTGCATTGGTGAGCGTGGGTGTGTGTAAGGGATATCCATCCTTAAACAAAAATGCAAAAGGAAAGAAAATGAACATAAGCAGTTTATCAAATGAAAAACGTCCAATGAATCATTAAACATGGCATATGAATATGAAAAATAATCAAAACCCTTACAAGTGGACCTTCATGCCCCGGGCAAGGCAGGACGTGAAAAGATAGTATACGGATTGTTTGAAAGTAAATATTACAGACCAAAATAGGAAATGTTTAACAGATAAATTACTGATGAACAAAAGTGATAGGGACAAAGTCCTTAGCCTCCCAATTGCTCAATCCTCCTTTGACAGTTGGATAAATCCACTCTTCAATGTTACTTTCTTTGTCTTCATCTTCTAGGGCGTTGATTCTGTAGGGAGAAATTTTGACTGGCGCCCTTTCAATCTTCGACCGGCGCATAGCTTTCTGGCCAGCGGCTGTGAACCCTAATCCAAACTTGTCAGTCTTATGCGGAAAGTCGGGTAACTGCCCCCATGCTGAATTCTTCCCTTCTTTCACTGCGGCCCTTGCATCCTCCAGAGATGCCATCCTGGCCATCTGTCTCGGTGTCTCAGCCGCCAACTTTGCTACTGCTATTTCAGGAAGAACTTCTTCAAAATGTTGAAACGGCGTCTCAATGAACTCTCCTTCAACCTCCACATACCGGAAAGAATTTAAGTGGCTAATCATGTACTCTTCTTCGCCATGGACATTGATGATCTTTCCCTTGACAGGATACTTCAACATCTGATGTAAGGAGGAGGTGACTGCCCCAGCATGGTGTATCCAAGGTCTACCCAGCAGGCAAGAGTATGATGGACGGATGTCCATCACATAGAAAGTGGATTTAAACACCTCAGTACCTATCTTGATGGGAATTTCAACCTCTCCATGGACCATTCTCTTCGAACCATCGAAAGCTCTGACAACAATATCACTCGGCTTCAATTCCAACTCTTCATAATCTAGTCGGTCCCAGGCCTTCTTAGGCAAAACATTCAGCGACGAACCGGTATCAACCAAAACATGTGCAAGAGTGGTTCCGCGACACTCGATTGAAATATGCAAAGCGTCATTGTGGTTTCTGCCTTTAGGGGTTAGGTCGGCATCAGAAAAACCTAATCCATTGTCCGCAGTCAGGCTAGCCACGCAATTTTGAAATTGATCCGCAGAGGTTTCCTGGGGCACATGAGCTGCCTTCAGGAATTTTATCAGGGCTTTAGCGTGCGCTTCTGAGCAAAGTATTAGTGCCAGCATGGAGATCTTGGAGGGGGTTTGCCCCAACTGTTCCACCACATCGTAATCACTTCTCTTGATTATCCTCAAAATCTCGTCCATTTCCTTCTTGGAGGTCTCCGGGATAACCAAGGGTTGAGCCCTCGTCCTGACGGGCTCATCTTGGATTCCCTTACCTTTGTCAACAGCGGTAGGAGAGACGGTACTAGGAACAACAACGTCTTCAATCAGAGGAGTTCTAGCAGAAAGTTTGATCGGTGCAGGGACGACCTTGTCAGCTGACGAGGGTCCAAAGACTGCTCTTGGAGGGGCAATCTCTGGAGAAAATATTCTCCCGCTCCTGGTGATTTTGCTGGTGCCCGCAATGTTACTAATGCTGGCTTCTTCGTCATCCGAATTTTCTTCAATTACCTCGATTTGCTTGATACCATGGTAATAGATGTCACCGCCATAGTTCCAAGGTATCGACCTCTTAGAAACATAGGGAACAGGCCCTGGCATTGTTATCTTCAAAGGAACAGATTTCGTAGCTGGTGTAATCTTAACAGGCTTTTTGACGGCCTTGGAAAGATTGGCGTGAATGGTTATGATTGAGACAACTTCAGTATGAACTGGAACAGCAGAAACTTTTTCAAACAAAATTTGTCGACTATCCATAAGGCTTTGGATGCCTTTCTTCAGTAGCGGACAATCAAACGGCAGAGAGTAACAACAGTAGCAGTCTTCTTTACATCCCTGGAAGATTCCAGCCCTTAACAAATTCAACTTAATGGTTAGCAGTGGAGTAGTCAGATCACTGACATCAGCAACATACAAATCTTCTTCAATGGCATTGACATTTCGGCCGTGCTTCGGCATGGGTGCAGATATCACATTAGGCTTCTCTGGAGCGTCAAATTCTACCTCCTTAGCCTCTATCAGGTCTTGGATTTTATGCTTGAGTGCCCAACAATCATTGGTGTCGTGTCCAACACTGTCTGAATGGTAGGCGCATTTAGCATTGGCATGATAATGCGGAGAGGATGTATTCACATTCTTTGGTGCCTCCTTGATGGTGGCGAGATTCAACTTCAATAGATGGGGAAGCACTTGCGCTGGAGTCATATTAATGCGGGTGAACTGCCGTTGTGGCCGTTCCACCCGTTGTTGATTTGGTTTGGATTGGTTATAGCGAGGCTGCTCACTTGGAGTGTTTTGAATCATTACGGCCCCCACAGTTGGCCGACACTCCATCTTCCCTGCTCTTCTCTGAGAATATACCATGGTTGTCTCCTTCTTAAAAGGCTTTTTCTCAACACTTGCAGCAACACCCTTCTGAATCTTTCCTGACTTGATGCCAGCTTCTATTCTTTCGCCTGTTAAGATCAAATCGGTAAACCCCGCGGAAGAGTTACCAATTAGATGATTGAAAAATGGCCCAGATAAGGTCCCAAGAAACATATCAACGAGCTCACGATCGGTTAAAGGAGGCTGCACCCTGCCAGCCAAATCCCTCCATTTTTGTGCATATTCTTTGAATCCCTCGCTTGTTCCTAGTGACATACCCTGAAGTTGGGTACGAGTAGGAGCAAGATCAGAATTATACTGGTATTGTTTGTAGAAAGCGGTGGCCAAATCTTCCCAATTCCTGACACTGGTTCCTTCTAGCTGATAAAACCATTCCAACTGAGCTCCCGAAAGGCTGTCTTGAAAGAAATGAATCCAGAGGTTTTTATCTGCCGTATAGGGTTGAATCTTTCTCACGTAGGACCTGAGATGCATTTTGGGGCAGGACAGCCCATCATACCTCACAAATACTGGCACTTTGAATTTTGGGGGAATCACAATCCCGGCAACCAAACCCAAATCTTCAAAATCCAAACCCGGTACCCTTTGTAACTCCATGGCGGCCAATCTATCTTCTAAACCCTTGTATTTGTCATCAACTGGAGGATATTGCTGGTCAGAATAATCTTCATCCTCTTCAACCTCCTCCTCCTCCGCATCAGACTCGGAAAGAACCGCAACTCGATCTCTTTTACTAGTCCCTTCATCAGAAGTAGGAGGAAATTCAAGCACTCTCCGAGCTTCTCTGTCAAATCTTCTCCCCAAAGTAGCCACCCCGATCCTCTTTTTCTTCTTCTTCACTGGGTCCTTATTCTCCAATTGAGTCTTGATATCCTCTTGACTTTTAACCAAAGTCATCAGGAGTTGCTGGAACTGTGCATTCTGAGCTTGTAGGTCTTTGATTGTTTGCTCGAGATCCATCCTACTGAAATAAACAGCAGACAGATAAGGAAACCTGGAGTGAGACCTGCTTATGCACATGATGAATGGTATGCTGATGTATGCAATGCATTCAAGGATTTAGAACATTCAAAATTATTTCAGACAAAGAAGAACGCACGTCATATTAATAAGAAGAAATTTGTTAGTACATAAATGCCCCATGGGCCAAATGTTACAAAATAAACTTCTTAAGGAAGAAAGACATTGCGCATCCTCTTCGGTGCGATGTAGGTGTTGAGGACCTCTTGCTCGTGGAGTCGGCGGGTAAGCTCTAGAACCTTCTTTTCACTGGCGTAGTAGCTAGCTTCAAAAATGTTCCGTTCCTCCTTGAGCTGAATCCAACTTTTCTGCATTTCCTCCCATGATGTAGGCATGTCTGGATGTAGGATAGTGTAGGGAACCTCTCCTTCATCGACGGGCTCTTTAATCACTGGGAGTACATGAGGATAAGGCATCATTAGACTTTGGGCTCGGGCTCGTACCCACTTGAGATAGGGCTCAAGAGGGATGGAGTTCTTGTGTCCCAGAGTCTTGCTATCAACCTTGTTGAGTTTTCCCCAAGCTCTGATGAATCTTTGGCGAAGTCTTTGCGCATCGTTGTCGAAGTCAAAAACTAGGTTAGGAATCAACATGTCATGAGGGCCATCCCTCCATGCATATCCAAATTGCCTCAAAGCTAGGCAAGGGTTGTAGGTGATACCTCCTCTGATTCCAAGTAAAGGAACATTAGGGAATTCTCCGCAACGATCGACAATGATGACATTTTCTCTGGACCGGGAACACTAATGCACATCAGAATGAGTAAGAGTCATCAACCGTTGGGACCACCTTGTACCTTGGTCATTCTTCAAGACAGATTGTGGAAGGTGCGAAATAAACCACCTTGCAAGGATAGGAGTACATCACATGAGAACACCCCTCTTTCTCATTGTTCGTGTGTAAAATGAGTGAAGGATGTCCCCAAGCAATGTTGGTATTGGATTTCTGGACAAGAAGATTTTGACGGCGTTGACATCTACCAATTGGTCAGGATTTGGGAACAAGACCAACCCATAGATAAGGAGTGCCACAATCTCTTAAAAGGCTTGTAGGTCCAATGAGTTCCAACATTCTTGTGCCTTCTCAAACAAGAACTTTTCTAAGAATCCCTTGACGCCGCTTCTGGTTTCCCAATGCCCCTTGATGTCGGATGGTTGTAGATGTAATGCTCGAGCAACATCTTCCGGCTTTGGCTCCTTTTCCGTACCGTTGAAGGGTAGTTGATTAAGGATAGGGATTCTTAGGAGTTGAGAGAACTCCTCCAAAGTGGGTACCAACTGATAATCAGGGAAAGTGAAGCAGTGGTGAAGAGGGTCAAAGAACTGGAATAGCACTTTCATCATGTCTTCTTCAATGTTGGTGTTGACTAGGCTGAGCAGTCTACCATGTCTTTCACTGAAGGATGAATTTTCCGGAATTCTTGAGGTGATCTCCTTGAGTTGAGGAGAGATTCTCACAAGGTTGACTTGAATGGTATTTCTGCGAGGAATTTCCATGTCCTACAAAACAAGAACAAAGATGAAGATCCAAAACCCTTGAAATGGTTAGTGAATGCATATGATGTTTTATGATGTTTATGATGTATGCACAAAACATATGTACAAGCAAATCACACCAAACCCTAATTTCAGGCTTGCATGGGGTTTCATAGGTAAGTACCCTCTTGAGTGTAGTTGGCTTAAAAACCTGTCCTATAAATAGTAACCGGGTTCTAAGGAGCTCAATATCATTGGATTGTTTTCAATGTTCATTGTTTTGGTTTAGCCACTTAACTAGCGACCAAAATATTCCAAGAAAACAACCCTCAATGAGTGTAGTATCGAGTATCTACCAACTTCGGACTGCACCAAAGCCGGTCATCTCACTACCCCTAATAAAAGGCCAAGATGGTCAAGTAAGGTTCTAGGTCATTAGTTCTTAGTGACATCACTCAGCGGCCCCGTACTCTCCTTGATTGAACTCAAGGGTTACAGGTACTCACAAATATGTCGCACTAATATAACTATTGCTTAGACCGTGTCAGTATACCCCGCACAGTTTCCACAACGTATTGCTATCTATGAATGTTTCCCAAAATCCGGGTGGAGGATTGTAAACCCAAACAATAGAGCCAAAGTATAAAGCAAGCAAATCAAACAATTAGTCATGCAAGAGGGTGATCTAAGCCCTAAGGTTACTCCACTTTAAAAATTCTCCCCAGCAGAGTCGCCAGTTCTGTGATACGGTGGGAGAACTGACTAGGGTTTTGCGTTTGTTTTCGCAAATGTTTCGGTTGAGCAAGAGTCGCCACCGACTTTTTATTTTATCCTAAGGAAAGGTTTAAAAAGCACAGCAAAAACCTTTGAGATTTTTCTTGGGTTCGGGGAGTAGATTATAGAAAGGGAAGGTATTAGCACCCTTTCTATCCATGGTTATCCATGGGCTCTTAGGTACTTGCTTAGATCAACTTGCCTTGGTTTACAATTGTTCGAAATGGTGCTTGGTGTGTGGTTTTGAAAATGTTTTGAAAAGATGCCTCGTCTAGGCTACCCTTGTAACAATTCTTTACTCGAATGTTTTACAAAAGGTGTTTTGTCTTTTAAAAAGATGTTTCAAGGTTTTTGAAAGTTGGTTTTGAAAGTGTTTGTGAAGCGGGTTTTGAAGATAGGCAAGTGTTTTCTTTGCAAATTGACAAGTACTCAAGAGTTGTCTACCTAAAATTTTCTCAAAGATTTTTGTTATGTCTTTAAACCTTTTGACAATTTTGTTCCACCATTGTATATGGTGGACAATCTTGTCTTAGGAGGTGAATGGGACGGGCGCGGGTCATCGTTTAGACCATAATTGCAATAGTGTTAAATGTCTTTGGGCAATTTTCTTTAAAAGGGACTTGATCATTCATTTAAGCAACATTTTGTGGGACTATGATCATTTGATTGTTTGTTTTTACCCAAAGAAATTCAGCATACAATATGGCCCAATTATTTGAAGGCAACAAAGTGGAATACCCTAGGGGTGCAAGTGTGAAATGTGTTGTCCATTTTTCATGCTTATTTATCTTGTATTAGGTCAAACTATTTTTGTTCATTTTTATTCGCATACAAACCCTAATTCTAGCATAGTATGTTTAGAAAGCATTTAAAGTGCGAAATTTAAATTCCTATGCTATTACAACATAATAATATGGGGAGGGGGGTACAATGTTTCAAATGGGGATATTTAGACAAGAATTTAAACCTAAGCTATTACATCATTTTCTTTGAATATTTACAATACAAATAAATGCATAATTAAATAAAAATGAAACAAATATGCAAGAATGCAAAAAGGTTTTTATATATATGAAAAAAGTATTATTTATGTAAAATAAAAAGAAAATAAAAAAAGGTATTATTTTTTGGAGTATTTTCAAATTTAGGGCAAAACCCTAATTTTTAACCAAAGGGGTATTAATCAATTAATTCATATAATATTTATTATTTACATACAAAAATAAAATAAAATATAGTATATTTGTAAAAAGGGCATTTTTTAGTATTAAATATTAAAAAATAAAATATGTACATTTTTTGGTATTTTTATCCTAAGTATATTAATATAGACCTATATATTTATATTATTTACAAAATATATTAAATATGCCAAAAATAGTAATATTTAATTTTATATATATAAAAAAAAGTATTTTTTTGTACAAATATTTCAAAAGGAAAAATAAAAATACAAAAAAAATCAGAAATATAATATATTTACATTACTAATAATATTTCTAAATAATAATATATATATGTTTGTATATAAATGTCCATATAATCAAATAAATACTTAAAAAATGCAAAAATGGTGTAAAAATGATTTCTCAAGTTTTAAATATTATTAGAAAAAATAAATGAATCAGAAATAAAAAAGGAAATGCCAAAAAAACATTAAATCAAACAAATGGGCTCAGGGGGGTGTGAAACCAATTGAGTGGTGTGAAAAGAAAACACAAAGCAAGCCCAGCCCAATGCCACCTTCTTCAACCTCTGAACAAAACTTGTACAAAAAACGCGCGCAAGAAGCTCCATTTGAATATCCTGATTCTTTGATTTTTTGAACAAACTTCCAACACAGAAAATGTTAAGCATGAAACCACGATTCCAAATATATAAAGAACATCTCCTAACTCTCAGAAATGAGAGAGAATTTTAACAATCCCAAATCCTAACCTAAGTTTTCTGCCATTTTCAAACCTTAAATTCTCACAGCTCAAGCAAAAGAAATGAAAAGTAAAAGCATGTATGTGTTCAGTGGCATGAGTAGAACATTGTTTATTCACAAACTTAAAGCTAATGACGCCTAACAAGAGAGATACGAATTCAAAAACTTACCTGTTCAGTTGAAGTTCTATCTGGCAGTACAGGAACTTTCAGTGCAAGGTGATGATTGGAAAAGCTTCCTTGAGGTCCAGGGGGTGCTATTCCAATGTTTACTTTGTCTTGAAAGCTTTGGAATCGAGCTAGAGCACTTCACCTGCAAGTCAGAAATGTGAAAATGGTGGAACCAGTTAGAGGGATTACAGGTCGTGTTTTTGCTCTTGGTTAGCTTGCATAGATGTTAGGGAATGTATGTGAACTGGTTTGAGCAAGAGAGCTTGAGGGAAATGGAAGATGGCACTCAAACTGCAGAGGTCACTCTGTTTTGGCAGTTTTATGGTGGTTCTGAGTTCTTGAAGGTATTGGAAGGGAAAGGCTTGTGCTTTTGCTTAAGATCAATGTTTGAAAGGTGTTTGATAACTTTCTCTAAGCTCTAGTTTACTAATATCAGAGTTGTGTGATGTTATGACACTTTTCTTCTTTCTTAAGCAACAAAAAGCCAACTTGTGTTCTAGGCATGTAGAGGGCCCCCTAATGTGCTACATAATCCCTCCTTGATCAGTGTGATTTGTTCATAATCTTGTGCTAAAGAGATTTGATCTGTACCTTCTTGATTTACCAATTGACATAAAGCATAACTTTTCAAAAATGGCTATTTTGCTTTATCTAAAAATGGATTAAACTTGTATGTAATGCTTGAACTCATAGAACAACACTTTAACACAATGAACATGCATTAAATTATTGAGTGTTGGATGGTTTAAAGACCTGTAATGCAGCACAAACCAAGTTGACTTGCAAATGGCATAAGTTATGAACATGCTTTGGTTAAGAACAAAAGTGAATTTTTGCCATATTGTGAAATTCGATTCTCCCTAACCATGAGGTTGTTTGATGAGTTCTTGGACATTTTGGAAAGCTTGGAATGTGTACTACAATCCATCTTTGAAATGAAAATTGAAATTCCAAGTGGAAGTGTATGGAAAATGGTCTTAAAGTTGGGTAGAAAACCTTGTCAAAATAGGTCAAAAATTCACTAAGTTAAGAATGGTTTAGTGTCCTTATTCAAAAATTTGTAACTTGAGATACAAGCCTCAAATTGGAAAACTTTGTGAATCAAAGTTGTAGATTATGCAATAAGCTACAACTTTCATGTTTTGACTTTTGTTTGAATCCAAATGGATCTTGGTGAAAAAGTGGGGCAAAGTTGGAAAAAAATTAGGGTTTTTTATAACTTAGAAAAATTCTAAGTTATGAAAAATTCTAATTTCTAACCCTAATTTGTATTTTGTGATTTCTTGGTGAACAAGTTTCATGATTTGGCATGTTTTGATAAAAAATGAATCTTGACTCTTGATTTTGACCAAAAAGTCAAAGTTTGACTTTTCAGTATACAGTCAAAATTGATCAATTGACTGGGAAATTTAACTGTCAATCTTGTGTACTTGGGATCTTTTGAGTTTGTTGAGCATGTCAAGATAATTCCATGGGGTCCTTGAGTCCATATGTGAGCTTGGTTTGCCATTGGTTGGGTCAAACAGTCAAAAATTGCCTTTGTGCAGTCAAAACCCTAAAAATGACCATTTTGCCCTTTGGGTGATCTGATCAAATTTCTTATGGAATTGTGATCCAAACTTGATCCAATGGTCCATATGTGTTCATAATGTTGATGTGGGTCAATTTTCATGAGATTTGACTGTCATTTGGCCACAGTTGACTTTTTCTCCAATACAGCTGATTTCTAGGTCAACTGTCCAATTGACTGGGCAAAACTTGGAATCAAGACTTGAAACTTGGTATGGATAAACTTGGGAGTCCAATATGAAGCATGAAAGTCATCTTAGGCATTTTAGGTCAAAGCATCTTTGTGCAAACACAAACCCTAATTTGAGTCAACAGTGCAAGGAGAGGTCTTGAGCAGATGAAACCCTAACTGGATCTTGAGCTTCAAGGGCTTTGTGGTGAGAAATCAATGAGAAATGGGAGGGCAAATTTTGGGGTACAACACCCTCCTTCTACGCATGTCTATTGCGTTAAGCATATCGTCCAGAATTTCTCGAGGGAGGTCAAGGACAAAACATTGAGGAAAGCGGTTATGAATGCGGGATATGCATTGACACAACCCACATTCAAATATTACCGCAACGAGATCCATTTGTCTAATCCGGAAGCCGGTAGGTGGATCGACAATATTCCGGTGGAAAAATGGACTAGGTCATACGAAAATGGCCAAAGATGGTGGCATATGACAACGAATCTTATTGAATCAATGAATGGGGTATTCAAGGGCATACGAAACCTCCCAATCACTGCCTTGGTAAAATCTACGTATTTTAGGATGGCTGCGTTATTTGCAAAAAGTGGTGAAATGTGGAATGCGGTGTTGCAATCTGGACAACTATGGAGTGAAAGCTGCATGAAATACATTAAGGCTAAAAGTGATAAAGCCAACACTCACATGGTTATACGGTTTGACCGACACAGCCACAACTTCATTATGAAAGAGACAATCGAACACAATGAAGGCCTGCCAAGACAAGAATACAGGGTCATTTTACCTTCTCAATGGTGCGATTGTGGCAGGTTTCAAGCATTTCATATGCCTTGCTCTCATGTCATTGCCGCTTGTGCTCATACCCATCAAGACGCGCTTCAACTTCTGTCTAACGTTTACAAATCTGAAACGTTGCTCAATGTTTACAATAACAACTTTCCTTTGGTAGCAAAACCAGATTATTGGCCTGAATACGACGGCAAAATAGTGTGGCACAATGACCAAATGCGAAGGAACAAGAAGGGTCGTCCCAAAAGTAGGCGCATCACAATAGAAATGGACGATCTTGACAGGTTGGAAAGAAAGTGTGGTTTATGCCGTTAGGTCAGACACAATCGCAAAAACTGTCCGAATCAGGCATCTGGCTCGACCACATAAATATTGTAATACATAAAATATTTTCATAATTGTGTTGTAAACATTTGGGTTTTCCGTTAACAGATTTTGCTACAATTAATAAAACGCGTACAACAATAATTAACGATATTCCATCTAGGAAATTACAACTGTTAACACAATTTCATCTGACCCATGCATCATCAACATTACATCACTGTCTGTTTTGACTTCCTCCAACCACACATTAGGTCTTCCTATCGCATGTGAGGTTGTTGTTCGTTTTCGCTGGATCCTTCGAATTTTTTCCCCCTCCGCAATGTCTCCATCTAGCCACCGCATCAACTCCCGCTTCAGACGCTCCATGGAGTGAATGTGCCAGAATTTCATTTTCATCGCAGGTTTCGTGGCAGAGAAGATAACATAACCATCTCTGCTAAAAATCATAGGCGACGTCATGACGTAAATAACAGAGTACAAAATAAAAATACAGTGCGAGAAAGTGTGAGAAATTTCGGAGAAACGGACGAATTATTTATAAAACAGCATTTTGCCCTAGTTTTGCCCTAGGAGCCAAGTGAGATGGCGCCTCCTCTCACTTTTAAGGAGCATGCGCCATCTCACTTGGCTAAAAGCCAAGGGAGGCGCCAAGTGAGATGGCGCCTAGGGAAAAACCCTAGGTGGAGGCGCCAAGTGAGATGGCTCCTCCTTTGGGGAGTCATCTGAAACATGGTTATTTGCGTAATTTTTTCCGAAACCCGGTTATTTGCGAAATATTATTTTAATACATGGTTATTAATAAAAAAAATTCGATAAATTGACATCACCATTGATTTTTGAGTGAAGGTGGGAATTTGTGAAGTGTGTCTCAAGAAAACTCAGAAAATTAATATTTTTGTCAATTTTTTTAGGTCTCGAGCGCAAGGCGTTTTGACTAGAATTTCTGAATGATTTGTTTCTGCCTCAAACACGGGGAATTTCGGACAAGAAGCGAGGTGTTTTGGAGAAGGGATACAATTTTTTTTTCTTGAGGGGTGTGTCATATTTAAGGTTTTTTGGCATTGTTTTTTATTTATAGGTGATTTTTAAAGAGAGGGTTATATAGACGAAGAAATAACTTCGTAGGATTCATTGTTCTAAGAGATTGGTAATCTTTGAATTTTATGTAAGAGTTAAGAAATACTTCTAAACACATTGAGATTGAGTTTGATTTATGTATTGAGAGAAAGAGAGATTGAGTCACAAATTAGATAGAAAATAAGAGATATTTTTATGAACTTGGAGTTATATTTTTCTTGTAACTCATTGTTGCTGCGGTATATAGAGGCAAGTAAAAAGTAAAGTATTATTTTACTGGGTGATATAGGTTATATTGTATCGTGTCCATAGAGATTGGTGTATTGAAATGTCATTCGACAAATCTCTCGTTAATGAGTCTGGATTTGAATTGGTAAAACATAAAAGTAAATATGAACAAGAAGGAATTCATTCTCTAGAGAGAAGAAACTTATCAAGCATGCATATAATCTACTTCTCACAAACTTAAACTTATCGACCAATTATACTCAATCTACAATACTCCTCAGAGTCATCTAGCATCACTCACTCCCTAAGTTATTTATAACCCAAAGTAGAGATAACTACTATATCATCTTGACGACGACCTCTCAGCCAACCTTAACAACACAACGGACATCCATATTACTCGTATCGATGATCTCTCAACTGACACAACCAACACAAAAGCATTAAGCTTCAACACTCATAAATATTGTTAGATCTAAATCTATCTCTAGAATTCAGAAACTAACAGTTAATCATCCTAGATAAGGATTTGAGCAGTATATATCTATAAAAACCTAAACCTCGAGCACAGGACAAAAATCTAAGATAACAATTGACACAGATTTGTAAAGCAAATTAAATATAACGCCATGGGAAATAAATATACATGAGTTCAAAGTAAAATCATATAAAAAATCCAACCAAAGAGAAATACACAAAGAGGAAGAGAAATGAACCAAAAATTTCTCGGTTTGTCAGCGCCGATTAATGACCAATCTAACCAAGATCATCCTATGTAAGCTCCGAAGTTGTTTTCTAAGCTCTCTCTACCAAAAATTGAAGGTTTGATGAGTTGGAATCAAAAATACCCAAAACATCCCCCAAAAATATATGTTTTTACCCCTAAATACGTATTTCTGACCGGTTCATATTGCCTGGCGACCAAAAAGCATCGCCCGATGCTCAAAACAGTGTTTTTTCCACGCTTTTGGTCGCCCCAGCGTCGCCCGACGACCAAAAAGCGTCACCCGGCGACAACTGATAGTAAGTTGAAAAACCAGCACAATTTCAGCCATAAATTGAGAACCGTAACTCTGATTCGCACATGGTCGGAAGCGTTGGAAAGCTTATTCAGTACTCTTTCTAACAATACCTAAATATGAATGCTTGAATACCTACAAAAATGAGATAAAACCAATTAAACTCAATGATATTTACACGATAATGTAATAAATACACTATAACATAAACTATACCGAATATACACTAAAATTGAGGTTTATTAACAAAAAGCAAACAAATTAAGCCGGTGAATACTAATTATTCACACACAATTTCACAACAATTTAGCACTCATCAAACTCTCCCCAACTTAAAATATTGTTTGTGCTCAAACAAAGTCAAATAACCCAAAGAACAAAGAACGATAAATCAAAGAATCACGAATTAACATGTTTTGAAAACGAAAAACAAATGCAATGGTTCAAATGAAAAACAGTACACACAAAGTAAACACTTACCACTAAACTACGACTATAACATAAACACAAAACAAATGCTAAATACAAATATTATGTCAAACATTCTAAAACAATACTAGTTCAAAATGAATCACACCTAGAAAACACAATCATCAATAGATGAAAAACACACAAAATGGGGGTATTTTCACTCATCCAACAATCTTTCAAACAATAGACTAAATTATGCATTCATTCAAAAATTTATATTGAAAATATAAAAGCAAGAATATCAAGGGTTTTTCAAGGTTGCAATGTGACTTGGTTAACAAACAAGTGATAAGTCATAAAGCTAAACGAAACAAAAACTTGCCTAAACCTAAGGGAGTAATTACTTCCACAAAGTTTCAAACAATAGAATTTCAATCAAACTTCTTCTTTACCATAAGTTTCACACCAGCACACATCACTTATTAACACAACATTATTCCATACTCTTTTTTTTTTCCAAAGCTTTTCTATTTTTTTTCTTTTTCTATCACTTCTTTTTCATATTTTTTTCCTCTTTTTCTTTTTCTTTCATAACCTCATAGAAATCAATCAATGAGTACACAATCATTTTTCTCCCCAACTTGAATTCAACCATACATTAAAGTGAATACGCCCTACTTTCTAAGGTAAGATAAAAATTCAAACCAAAACAATGATCGAGGGTTCAAGAAAACAACAAATCAACATTCATGCAAAAAGGGGAACTAAACACTCATAGACAAACATTTATCAAATACAACATGGATATCGACAAAAAACTCAAAGGGGTTACTAATGATCATACACTCATAAGGTGAATTGACTATTTGGCTAGGTAGTTGTGCTCAACACGAAACAAAAATGCCTTGATCCTTTTCTTGCATTCATACAATCAACACAAAATAAAAGATTAAGCATAATAAAATTTAGTTAAAACAAGAATTGTGACCTCCAGCATATGTGAATAATAGAAAGCTACCTCACAAAAAGGTGGAAGCTAAAGTGATTCATAAATGAATAAGTATACAAAAGAATGAATGGCATAAACGTTGTAAAAAGTATAAGTATTATGAATATGCTAAAGTATAGAAAGCGATAAACACATACCTCGAACGTGTATAAAACTTTAACAAAATTATCACCACGCATTTGCAAGTTTAAATGATCAAACTTGACAAATCTCCTCAATATTCTACAAGTTACCAGACCAAAACTTGAGTCTAAACAACAAAAAAAGAATTAGAAAAATAATACTCCTACAAAATTTCAATGTACAAAATTTATAATATATATAACAAACAAAAATCCTCAAGCTAAACACGACAAGCTTTCAGAAAACACAAATTGATATAATAAAATAAATACAAATAATGATATGAAAATCGGGTGAAAATGAATTAACAAGTTGAAAAGTGAAGATTTAAAATTCAGAATATTTCCTTATTTCAACTTGTTAAAAGACAAATCACCACACACATAAACAAATACAAACAAACATGCTTGTTTTACGTTGTAAGCTTGACGTCTTTATTGTGCGAGCTAGTAACCTCCTCTCGTCATGCCTTGATATTGTCACACCGAACAAACCTAAAGAAAGTGTCCTAATAGTCATACAATAAACGTTACGAAAACGATACAATTTACAATAATACGTGAAAACACATTTATGCACAAATATCATATATAAGTTAATATACAATTTCTATACAACATATACATTAATTACAAAACTCAAAAACAAAAGAATTATCGCAATGTGAAATCAATAGAACTAATCCTCGGCAACGACGCCATTTTGTTGTTGCGGTATATTGGCAAGCAAAAAGTAAAATATTATTTTACTGAATGATATAAGTTATATCGTATCGTGTCCACAGAGATTGGTGTATTGAAATGTCGTTCGACAAATCTCTCGTTAATGAGTTTGGATTTGAATTGGTAAAACATAAAAACATAAAAGTAAATATGAACATGAAAGAGTTCATTCTCTAGAGAGAAGAAATTTATCAAGCATGCATATAATCTACTTCTCACAAACTTAAACTTATCGACCAATTACACTCAACCTACAATACTTCTCAGAGTCATCTAGTATCGCTCACTCCCTAAGTTATTTCTAACCCAAAGTAGAGAGACTAATATATCATCTCGGCGACGATCTCTCAGCCAACCTTAACAACATAGAAGACATCCATATTACTCATATCAATGATCTCTCAACTGACTCAACCAACACAGAAGCATTAAACTTCGACACCCACAAAGATTGTTAGATCTAAATCTATCTTTAGAATCCAAAAACTAACAAATAATCATCCTAGATAAGGATTTGAGTAGTATATATCTATAACAACCCAAACCCCGAGCACATAGCAAAAATCTAAGATAACAATCGACACAAATTTGTAAAGCAAATTAAATATAACGCCATGGGAAACAAATATACATGAGTTCAAAGTAAAATCATATAAAACCCCAACCAAAAAGAAATACACAAAGAGAAAGAGAAATGAACCAAAAATCTTCCGGTTTGTCAGCGTTGATTGATGATCAATCCATCCCGGATCATCCATATGCAAGTTCCGAAGTTGTTTTCTAAGCTCTCTATCAAAAATTGAAGGTTTGATGAGTTGGGATCAAAAATACCCAAAACATCCTCAAAAAATGTGTTTTTATCCCTAAATACATATTTGTGACTGGTCCGCATCGTCCAACGACCAAAAACATCGTGCGACGCTCAAAACTGCGTTTTTTCCATGCTTCTGGTCGCCCCAGCGTCGTCCGACGATCAAAAAGCGTCGCTCGGCGACAACTGACAGTAAGTTGAAAAACCATCACAATTTCAGCTATAAGTTGAGAACCGTAACTCCGATTCGGGCATGGTCGGAAGCGTTGGAAAGCTTATTCAATGCTCTTTCTAACAATGCCTAAATATCAATGCTTGAATACCTACAAAAATGAGATAAAATTAATTAAATTCAATTATATTTACACGATAATGCAATAAATACACTATAACGTAAACTATACCGAATATACATTAAAGCTGAGGTTTATTGACAAAAAGCAAATGAATTAAGCTGATGAGTGCTAATTATTCAGATACAAATTCACAACAATTTAACACTCATCACTCATATTTTGTCAAAACTCTTGATTAGTAGTGAAAATGAGATCTATCCTTTTTTCTAGAATAGATGTTTTTGATGATAACTAATAACACTTTATTTGAGTTATTGTTGTTTATCTTCTTTTTGTTATTGTTGTTTTGTTTGCAATTGTTTATATATTATCATTACTTGAAATTATTTAGATTTGATTGCCATTGCACTTTGTCACACATCAAATCCTTATTGAGTCCTAATAATGGAGAGATATTGATCGAAGACATATCTCTTTCTCATCTTTTTTGAACTTTGTTGAAGTGGGGCCTAGTTTTATAATTATAATTGAAGTTGATATTAAAAAAACACCCAAAGTTATTTTTGTTTTTAAAAACGTTTATGATTAGTTCCTACTCATTTAGAAAATTTAATCAAAGAAAATAGTAAAATAATTCCAATAAAGCATATTTTGCTTGTTTGTCTTTGTCCCACTTTATCAAAACATGATAGCAATTAAATTAACAAATTTGATCAATCATTAGATTAGTGCTTTTAATTAATTCATTCTTATTCAAACCACACTACTCTCCAAACATTTGCTTCATTAAAAATATGTCACACTTGGCACTACATTATCTTTTTCTAAGTCATCATTGGTTCTAAAAATCCAACAAAGTTAAGCATTATTTATTCATTCCACACAAAAAGCTACAAAGTGGAGTAGGAAAAAATATATATCAATTCCAAGATGTTACAAGAAGAGTAGGTAACAACAAAGTGGAGTAAAAAAAGATGAGAATTATGTAAAGAAAATTCTAGCCATATGCTAGTAGAAAGAAATCAGAAATCCATATTGTGATTTTCCATAACATGAGTTGTTCCACATTTGTAGACACAAGCACATGAAAAAATTAACAGATTGCACTGTTAACAAAACAAAGATATCACATATATGAACTTCTTTTAGAAAAATTTCATGAGCCCCACTTCACACTCTCCCCACAATCTTGTACATATATTGTATATATCTTTCACTTCTTTCTTCAATCTGTTATAGATAAACAACTTAATTAAGCGCTTATGTATAAGTTATTTTTATAACAGAAGATTAAATAAAGTCGAACAGTTTTTACCTGAACATGCACTAATTAAAGGATATTGAACATAGGAGTAGAATTATATTTCTAGAACAATATCTGCAAGAGGAAAAAAAACAACTTATTAGTCAATGATTTATGATGTTTATGATTATGTGATTGTGTAAATATGAAAGTTAAAATGAATTTACATTCTGAATCAGTCTTGACCCATTTGCTTCCTTCATCAGATCTCTCCTCTGGTTCTTCATCATCATGATTTCTCTTCCTTATACTCTTCTTGTCCTCTATGCGGTTCTTTAACACCGATGCGCGAGAAGAATGTTGTGTTTGAAGTTTCTTGTGAAGCATTGTCCTTAAAAGCTGTACATTTCAACATAGTCATTAAAAATATGAAGCAAGATTTCTACCTTAGAAAATTTCGCAATCGCCTTAATTTAGATTTTCTGGTATCAACAATCTCACATATTCACATAGTCAGTCTATCGTTGGTTCTTCAATGGAGATCGGACAGTTTAAATTTTATTTGTTATCAAAATCTTTATTGAAATATTAACTGTCTAATCTCGACCCAACATCCACTGATATGCTGACTACGTGAATGTGTGAGATTTTTGTTTGCAGACAATATGAATTCGAAATTAGAAAGCTACGAGTAAAAGGGTTTTATGTAAAAAAAAAATAGGTACCTTTTCCATTTTTGATTCTTGAAGAGAATCTCTTAGACTAGGTGTTGGCTCGAATCCACTTCTACAAACAAACATCTTCTTCATCAAAAAAGAAATAGATTTCTTCCCAATTGATTTCTTACTTTTTTCTTTACAAATGTCTTTGCATTTATCAAGTATGACACTAAGTGTTTTCTCAATATCTTCATCTTTGTGATCTTCTGATAACTCACTGCAAAGTGCATTGCTGATTCTCCTATCAACCTCCAAACTTGAAGGACAGTTAAGAAATCTGTCAAGAGGAAGCTCAGAAATCTCCTTTTCGACATTCGGTTTCCGTCTTAGGAGTTTTGTTAACTCCTTTTGTAGCTTCCCTATTTCTTCAGGAGTGAAGTCTGGTATTTCCTCTAATGATGATGAAGGATCATCCTCTTGTTGTATGATTTCATCTTTGTTTCCAAATGTTCCAATTGCTAGCAAACTATGATGCCAATCACTGAATTCTTCTCTAGGCTCTTGTTTAGCATGATCTATGATCAGATAAATTATTTATGTCAGCAGATAAATTCAAATAAGTCGATTCTATCTATCAGAGTCTTAATCTTTTTGTTTTAATTTGAAACGAAGTGAAAAAAAAATAAAAATGAGAGAGATATGTAAAAAAAAAAAAAACATATAATTTATAAATCCTTGTCTATAATTGTTTTGGTTTTATGTAATTGTTGCTTCATTTTGAAGTATATGTTTTTTCTTTTTATGAGACAATGAGTTATAAACTATAATCTTCCAACATATTGGGAAAAACTAGATAAAAGTAATGAAAACTTACATGAAGTAGATGTAGATGTGTTTGATTTTCCATTCTCTTGTTTTCCACCAAGTTTATTTTGCATCCAACTAAAGAACTAGAATGACAAAAAACATGACAACTATGTTAGATGAAAAGTTTCATAACACAAACTAAATTAACATTAGAGGAAGCAAAGTGGAAAGAGTAATGAGTCACCTTCATGATGGAGGATGAATGAATTAGATTGTGTAATAATTTGGAAGAAGTGAGAAATATATAAAGTGAGAGGAAAAGAGGGTAATGTGATGATATTTGGATGATAGTGATGGTGAGGGGGAGAGATAGGTGTCAAATGTGTAAAGATTTGTGAGATAGTGTTTGTTTGTTTGTTTATAGCTATTAAAAGTACTAGTAGTAAGTTTCATTTGAAGGTAGATTTTATAAGCCAAAAAAAGAGGGTTCAACTTTGGGATTTGACAACTTGGTTGGATCTTGGATGATTGTGGAAGCCAATAAAATAATATTTATGTGCTATAGTGTGAAAAAAATAATTGTCTATAAATGAGTGTTTTTTTCAAGATGTGTATCGCTAACTAACCATATGCATCACTTTTAAACTATTATTTTATATATTCTGCTTTTAATATAATGAAAATATGACAACAGTTAATAAATTAAGCGTGTATATAACACATTCAACAAAAGAAAAAGTGTTTTAGTTAAGTTGGAGATTATATCATTTTGCAATTGGAGCAATATGCAATGCCTTGATATGAATATTATAATTTTCTATAAATTGAATATTTTCTGCACAATTTTAAAAACTCATTTAGAATCGAAGAAGATTATAATGGATAATGTCTCATAATCATGGTTGCATGAGACAACGAGTGTTATGAACTATAAGCACGGTCGTCTATTTTTTATATATTTTGAACGGCCTTTTAGTGGAAATTCTAGAAAGGTTAATTTTTAGTATCCACTAATTTACCGTATCAAAAAAAGGTTGTTAAGATGGAAGAATCACTTTCTCTTTATGAGGGTTGTCTGATTCTTATAAAATTTGTCATGTCTTCCATTCTGGTGTACTTTCTTTCTTTCTTCAAGGTGTCCACGGGTATCGTATCTTCTCTTGAATATATTTTTAATGTTTTTTTTTTCTGGATGGGGGAGTGAGGGAGTGAGAAAAACTTCGTGGATTAATTGAGATACTATTTGTTAGAAAAAAGAAAATGGAGGTATAAGAGTTAGAAGGCTGAAAGAGTTTATCTTATCCGTACTTGGTTAGTGACATTGGAGGATTCTAAATGAGATGAGAAGTTTGTGGTATAGGGTTCTGAGTGCTTGGTATTGAGCGGAAGGGGGAAATTATGTTTTGGGGGTAATGTTGGATCTGTTTGGTAGAGGAATTTAAAAAACATAAGGGATGGTGTCACGTTGGTTGAGGAAGGTTGGTTGATTGATAACATTGATTGAAGAATAAAAGACAAGTATCCAACTTTGTTTTGGATAGATCTTTGACTGGATGATATGCCTTTAAATGAGAGATTTAGTAGGTTGTTTCTGAAGCAACTCGAGTAAATAAATCTCTCAAACAAACAATAAAGTCGCCATCGAATATTTATTTATCCCACCGAAGAGAGAGGAAAACAACGAAGAAAACCTGAAGAGGATGAAATCAAGGTCTTGCAACCAAGAGAACAAGTAAGGGAGTCGATTACGCAAGGGGAAGGTATTAGCACCCCTCACGTCTGTGGCACTCCAAGGGATCCAATCTTGTTGTCTAATCTAATGGGTGTATTTAAATCTAAAGCTAGGTTGTAAAAGGAATCCATGGATGCAAAGGATTATGTACAAAAAGAAAAGGTTTTATTAGTCGTATTTGCCTCAGTTGCGAATATTTATGCCTACGTACCACACACCGTGCAATGGAGATCAAGACACTTGTAGTTCACCTCAAAAGTTTTGGTGTCTTGTTTGTTTTCTATGAATAATGCTATCGAAATATGTCCATTTTGAAAAGCTTTTAATAAGAAAAAGTCTGAAAACAAAAAAGGTTTGTATTGGTTGGTATTTTTTTACCTTGAAAAAGGATTTAAGTAATGTTAGAGTGTTTTATGAATTTGCCAAAGAAAAAGAGTTTTAGTCTTAAAAGGGATGTCAAAAGAAAATTCTAACAAAAGGGGAATCTCAATCCTACTCGTTGTCATGCTTGTGGACCTAAAGTTGGGATCAAGGGAATTCTATCTAATGTTGGCATACATGGATATCAATCCTAAGCTTTACTTAGTTCAAGATTAACCAAGAATGAACTAAAAAACCCTATGGGAAGCATGTGAACACACAAGAAAGAAACATGCAAACAATCAAGCACTTAAACAAGACATGAAAGCAAGCACACAATGTGTGAGAAGTGAACACTTACTCACGTATAAATGCCTAACCATGATATCATGTCATCAAGGTAGGATAAGGAGGGGGATAACACCTAACCATGATATCATGTCACCAAGGTAGGATAAGGAGGGGATAACACCTAACCATGATATCATGTTATCAAGGTAGGATGAGGGAAGTTCTTAACTTGGATATTGTGTCATCTAGGCAAAAAGTATGAAGGAACATTGGGTCTTAACCAAGATATCAAGTCATCTAGGCAAGAAATAGGGGAGATGAATAAAATCTTAACCATGATATCATGTCATCAAGGTAAGAAGTAAGGAAGAGAGAGTTCTTACCCTTAATCAAGATACCGTATCATCTAGACAAAAGAAGATAAAAGGTGTATGTCCAAAGCGACTAAACACCTAACTATGATATCATGTCATCAAGGTAGGAGATAGAAGACAATATTGACAAACACGAAGCATCAATGTTGACCAACGTGAGCTAGAGACAAATTATGGGGGTTGACTACGTACTCTTTTCCACTAGACCGACTCAATAACAAGAGTAGAACGATTCATAGTATCGACATACGACGTGAGCTATGAATGACCTGGGGACTTGAAATGGGTGGGGGGGGGGGTCGGTTGCGGACCCTCACTTCACCTTATTTCCTTTCTTTGAGGTATTTTCACAATGCCTTCTTTGAGGTCTTTGTACAAAATAAAGGAGAATGGGATTTGTCTTTGTCGAGGTCTTTTGAACACAAACAAACATAAACGTTGCCTCCTTTGAGGACTTTAAATATGATTTCTCATCTAAAGTAGGGATTCCAAGGCATTCATCTCTATTTCTACTTCTCATGGAAAATAAATTGAAATACAATGCGAGATAAAAACAGATAAGAAAGGTACCAAATAGATGACAATCCGCATATTTCTCAACAAAGCGTAAGAAACCCAGAAAACTTCGCGAAAGCTTCACCAACAAAGAAAATAAGTCAGAAATCAAACCATCTGACATAAACATCAAATCACCATCGATGTGAAAATAAATCACAATCGGAAAGTATCAGATACATCTGAATGTCGCACAATAAATCTGCACAAAAATACAAATCCAGACAATAGCAGAAGCAATGAATACATCTCAGGGAATGAGGACCCAATCTCAATTGCATAGAGCTAAACCGAACCATAAAAGAAACATAACTAATGCTTTAATCGAATAATCAACAATTAATTAATAGGTTTAAAGCTCTCTTGAATCACCTTGCACAAGTCAACAAATCAGTTAGAAATAACAAGGAAATGCAACTGAAGTTAAGCATCCGCATCACAGCTCAATTTGGAATTAAATCAAGAAGAAATAAGTTCCGAACATGCATTGGAACCATAAAATCAATTACAGGACAACAACACATTAACACACGAAAGTGCACAGAAAGCCGGAATAAAATCAATCAAACTTGATACTGGTATCAACCAAATATGCTAACAAGCTCAAATATGCATTAAGTTGGAATTAAATCACCAAACGCATACACTTACCATCTTCGGGCAGCAACGTTGCACCTTACGAAATGCTCAAAAAGTTGGCTTAAAAACAACCAAATTTGATACTGGTATCAACCAAATATGCTAACAAGCTCAAATATGCAACAAGTATAAATTAAATCACAACATACATGCAAAAACCATTTGCTGGACAGCATTGAATTAACACATGAAATGCTCAAAAAGTTGGATTTAAGTAAACCAAAAATATCGGTATCAACCAATTACCAACACAAATCACTTATACATCGAGCAACAATTAAAACATGGTTTACGGTATATTTATGAACTCCGGGCAGCCATGGTGCATATGTTAATGTTCACAAAAAAATTGGTTTGAAATCAAAGTTTTAATGCATTAAATTCAAACATCAACACATGAAAATTCAATTGGAATTCACAAACAAAACACATCCATTAAATCGATATCGGTACCACAATTATCAAGCATTGAAACGAAAATTTATTTACGCGTCGAAACAAATAATCAACTCGAAATTTGACTCTGATACATAAGTTTAAACAATTACCAAAAAGTATCGAATCAGAATCAAATTACAACGTGTAAATCTCCATAATCAACGACAATTAATTTCGTCGCATAGATCTCAACAATAACCAACAATTAAATCAATTGATTTCGCACTTATCCATCATCAAGCTTCAAGAACCTATTAATTTCACACAAATCAATTCAAGCAAAATCATTCAATTCCAATAAGCACTTAATTCCAAATCACTATTCAATTCAAGCTTACATCAACAATATCTCGAATGAATGAAACAATTTAATCCAAGAACAAAATTTTGCACTAATTGTTGAAGCGGTATAGCAGCAAGAAAAATGTAAAGTATTATTTTACTGAGTGATATTTAAGTTATATCGTATCGTGTTCACAGAGATTGGTTATCGAGCCGCTGTTCAACAAATCATTCGTTAATGAGTTTGGGGGTTTGAATGGAAAGGGTAAAAGTTATAAACAGAAAATAAATAAACAAAAATAAAAGAAAAAGGAATAACTTATAAAGTATGCATATATATTACTTCTCACAGACTTAAACTTATCGACCTGTTATACACAACATACAATACTCCTTAATGTCACCTTGTATTGCTCACAACCTAAGTCATTTCTAACTCAAATTGAGAGGCCGGCTGTATCACCTCGATAGCGATCTCTCAACCACCTCAACAACACAGAAGTCAACCGTGCTAATCGCGTTGACGTTCTCTCAGAGCGACACAACCAACACAGAGGCATTAATCAAAGACACCCAAGTGAATGTCAGCTCTAAATCTATCTCTAGAATCCAGAAACTAACAAACTATCATCCTAGATAAGAATTCAAGCACTATATGTCTATAACAACCCAAATCCCAACCACAGAGCAAAAATCTAGGACAACAATCGACAAAGATTTGTAAAGCAAGTTTTATATAACTCCAAGGGCGATAAATATACATGAGTTCAAAGTAAATACATACACAAACCTAACCAATAGAGAATACATAAAGAAAAAGAGAAATGAACCACAAATATAACGGTTTGTCAGCGCCGATCGAAGTGCAAACTACCCTGGATCACCCGTATGCAAGCTCCACAGTTGTTATCTAAGCTAACCCTAACAAAATTGAGGTTGATGGAGTTGGGAGCAAAAACTTCCTCAAAACCATAACCTAAAAATGAACTAAAATGAAGTTTATAAAACAAAATTTCGCAGACCGCACTAAGCGTGCTAGTCGCGCTAATTGGGCTTCACTTAAATTCATTAAACTGCCTTAGAGCGTGCTAAGCAGGCTCAGACCATGCTTGGTGTGCTCGCCTCAACCAAATTTTTCTCTTCAGCTTCCAGGGCGCACTAAGCGCACACAGACCACGGGTAGCCCCGTATGCAACACTTGTTTTCTTTATTTCTTCCAAAAATGTCTATCTGGAGCCGTGCCTTCGACACCTTATTCCTCGATGCTCCAAATACGCAAAAATACCTACAAAAAGACATTAAAACTATCAAATGATACATAAATGAATCATAAATACAATTATACACTAAGTATACATATTTACACAAAAGTTGAGTTTATTTAACTGAAATTAATAACAAAGAATCGATAAGTGCAACAAAAAGTATACACATAAATAACTATAATTTTCACTTATCAAACTCTCCCCAACTTGAACTTGTTTGTCCCTAAATAAGAAATAAACAACTTGAAGAAATAAAAACGATCAACCAAAGAATCATGAATCGATAAGTTTTGAAAACGGAAAACAAATGCAATGGTTCAAATGAAAAATAATACACACAAAGTAAACACTTACCGTAATATGGTAGGAGAACTGACTTGTTTTTGCATTTTATCGCAAATGTTGCGGATAGCAAGAGTCTCCACCGACTTTTCTTTTATCCAATAAGGAAAGGATGAAAAGAACAGGAAATACCTTGAGATTATTGAGTTCGGGGGGTAGGTTATGAAAAGGGAAGATGTTAGTACCCTTTTCATCTGTATTTATCTACGGGCTCTTTATTGCTAGCTCACTTTGTTTGAAAATGCTTTGTGTTGTGTGTTTTGAAAATATTTTGAAATTTTCCAATAGTAAGGCAACTTTGTAATGATTCTTGTATTGGTTAAGAATGCGTACAAAGTGTTCATTTGAAAATATTTTGAAAGTGTGACATTGAGAAATATTTTTATTTTGAAAAATGTGAGCAAGCGATTAAGAAATATCTACCTACTCAAGATCTTTCGTATTATTTTCCTCCTTCTTCAGATAGTGCTATCCTACCATTAGTTAGTAGGAAGCCTTATCGTTGGATATGAAGGGACAAACGAGGGTCATCGTACATTCATAAAGGCAACTCGTAGGGGAGCTTTAGCAATTTATCGTAAGGGACTAAGATCATTTACCGAAGGCAACATCGTAAGGGCCATCGAGGGACTACGGTCTTTTTAACCGAGGGTCTTTGCTAAAGCGTCCCCATATTCGAGGGACATGACTGTTTTTATTCGAAGGCAACAAGTGAGGTTACCCTAGAGGTGAGTGTGTGAAAATGGTTTCAATTCAGTTATTTGATCTTGATTAGGGTTATCTAGCGTTGGTTTTAGATCTTTCCATACACGCCTAGTTACTATACAATTATAAGGAAAGCGGTAAATTATGAAAAGTAAAAATGAGGAAAGTAAATCTAAACTATTACAGCGCTTCGAGAGTGGGGGTACAATACCATAAAACTGGGGGAAAATAGTAAAACCTAATTAAGACTATTACATACTGTAGCATATACATAATTGGGAAAATAAACTAATGCGAAAGTAAATATGAGAAACGGTAAAATAAAAGAAAAAAGAAAATTGTAAATCTTTTTGTGATCATTTGATGATTAATCTAAAAAAATCCCTAATAAATTTTGTGATACAGTGGGAGAACTGACTTGGGTGTTTTGCGTTTGATTGCAAATGTTGCGGTTAGCAAGAGTCGCCACCGACTTTTCTTTTATCCAAAAGGAAAGGTGAAAAAGCACAGAAAAGACCTTTGAGATTGTTTCTTGAGTTCGGGGGGTAGATTATGAAAAGGGAAGGTGTTATCACCCTTTTCATCCATGGTTTTCCATGGGCTCTTAGTTACTTTCTAGATCACTTACTTTTTGTTTTGAAATTATGCTTTGTGTGGTTTTGAAAGTATTTTGTAAAAGAGGCCATTGTTTAGGCAATCTTTGTAATGATTCTCGTTCGTAAGAATGTATACAAAAATGTTTGTCTTTTTGAAAATGTTTTCAATGTTTGGAAATGTGTGTCGTTGTTTTAAAAATAGCAAGGATAGTTGTTTGGAAATAGAGCAAGTAACTAGAAGTAATCTACCTACTCAAATGTCTTTCTTGTTCATTTTCTATTCTTTTGACATTGTTGTCTTACCATTGATTTGGTAAGCAACCTTATCTTTGGATGTAAACGGGACGGGCGTGGGTCATCGTATAACCATGATTAGCAATATTTCAAAGTATCTAAGCATTTTTGAGGGACCAATATCATTTTATAAGGCAACTTAGAATAGCGTCATCGAGGGACTATGATCTTATATTTGTTTGTTTTGCCAAGATACTTCGCATGCGTAATATGGCCATTTTTGTATAAGGCAACCAAGTGGAGAAACCCTAAGGGTGCTTGTGTGCAAGTGTATTGATTTTCATGCTTGTTTTGTCTTGTATTATGGTTTTCTACTTGTTGATTTCATCTTTCCATACACACCCTAATTACTAACAATTATATTAAAGCGATAAGTTGCGGAAATTAAAATCCTACGCTATTACATCATTTGGGGGATGGGGATACAAATTACAAATGGGGATGGAATAGGAACTTAAATATTACAACCATATTGAATAATAATGAAGGAAATGTAAAAACAGTGTAAAAAGAAGGAAACAAAATTCGTTTTGAACTATTATGTGTCGACACGAGCTCACATGCATCGACACATAACTTTCCTTGCCCATGTATTGCCAAATCAACACAGTATGAGTCGATACATAATGGTATGTGTCGACTCATACACTGCATATATCGACTCATACGTGCATTGTGTCGACTCATACACTGTTTTTTTCCTTCTATTTTGGGCCTGTAAAGCAGTATGTATCGACTCATACAACTATGTGTCGACTCATACTGTCATTTTTTCTATTTCAACATTGTTTTGCTGCATACATGGGTTAGTTCTCAACACATAATGAAAAGAATGGAATATAAACAAAAGGGTAGCTTCAAGGACAATGGTTACTACACTTTGTCTCCAAAAAAGGAATTACTAATGATGCTTGAAATGAAGAACTAAAGTCAAGAAACTTACCTTGGAGCTGGATCTTATATTTTGAGTTTGATTTGTTGTTTTGACTGTTCTTGAACTTTAGAAAAGAAAGCAGAGGTGTTGTAGAAGCATGTTCTTGAGTTTGGACAATTTCTAGGTGATGTATGTGAGGTTCTTAAATGCTTGGATAGATTTTGCAAAGTGTGAGAGTTCTGGATATTTGGATTTTAAAACTCAAGAGTAGAAGTTTTATGGATTGTTATGGATTTTTGTGAATATGAGATTTTAAGGGTTTATCAATAAAACTTCTGGCTTTTTCTCTCTATTTTTTCTAACCTCTTTGTCTTGCAAATGCTTCTTTTATTTATAGGCAAGAGGTGTATGCATATGAGCTGACTAAGTTTGCAAGACAGCATGTTATGGTTTGGTTGGATTACAAAAATCAAACTATGTCAAGTACTCCATAGTCTCAAGGTGAAGTACCAAAGTTGCTGGTATAGAGGAGCTACTTCCCATGATTTATGGTGGAGTATAATCAACAACAAGCAAGGTATGGGCTCAAGACAAACTTTGTACAAAAAGCTTGTTTTTCAAGAATAGCAATGGTGCCTTTATGCCATAAATGGAAAGATCTTTTGGACAATGGTTTAAACACTTGGGTAATAGTTCAAGCTCTTGTGTAAACATTAAATTATGATGAGATTTGCAAGCAAGGAGGCCTGCAACATAAGATTATGCAGCAAATCATAAGATTTTTGTAATGTGTTCTTCACTAAAATGACTTGCAACTCAATAATGGATGCTCAACTTCATGCTCTTGAATCTCCTAGCTCAAATAAGATAAATTTATGCTCTTGGATGTTTTGGAAAGCTTGAAACACCCTCTGCAACTTTCATGTTGATCACTTTTGTTAAATGAAACTGGAACTTGATGAAAATTGGCCAAGAAGTTGGGATAGAAACCTGACCAAAACTGTTGAAAATTTCTTTAAGTGTTAAATGAAAATGCCGTGACTTCATGAATTTATAACTTGAAATCCAAGCATATTTAGGAGAAGTTGTGTAAATAAATGTTGTAGATATCATGGAGATCTACAACTTTCATGTTGGAAGTTTCTCTTGAATTATCTTGCATCAAATGGAAAATATTTCTCAAAGTTATGAAAAAACATGAATTTCCAACACTTAGAAAAATTTCTAAGTTTAGAAATTTTGACTTTTCAAAATGAAATCTTGACTTTTTGATTTATTGATGAATAAGTTTCATATTTTGACATGTTTTGATGAATCATGATCTTTGGCACTTGAATTTGACCAAAAAGTCAAAGTTTGACTTTTCAGTATACAGTTGACTTTTGATCAGTTGATTGCAAAATTCATATGTCAATCCAATGGACTTGCAATGTTTTGAACCATGTTATTAGGTAAAATTATGCAATTGGACTCTTGAGATCATGCCTTAAACCAATTGATCATTTTCTAGGTCAAAAATCAGAAATTGCCCTTTCCCAATCAAAACCCTAATTTTGACCATTTTGCCCTTTTGGAGATTTGATCAAATTTCTTGAGGAATTATGGTCCAATCTTGATCAAATGATACCTGTGAGTTTGAAATGTTGATGTGGATAAAAAATTATGAAGTTTGACTGTAAATTGGCCATGGTTGACTTTTGCCCCAATATAGTTGATTTTTAGGTCAACTATCCAATTGATTGATCAAAATGTGATCCAAGGCTTGAAACTTGGCATGAGTAATCTTGGGGGTCCATAATGATCCATGAAAGTCATATGAAACATTGATAGTCTAAAAATCCTTGTGCAAACTCAAACCCTAATTTTGGTCATCAGTGCTTGAGGAGGTATCTTGAGCTGGTCAAACCCGAATGCAGTCTTGAGTCTAAGAGATCTTTTGAGAAAAGTCTTGATAAATGAGAGGGAAAATTTTGGGGTACAATAGCTGCCCTTTTCAATCTTCTTAAACCTGAAGATTTAGATTGGCGAGTTTTGCCATTCGTGACTCGAAGGTGAGAGAATGATTGGACACTAGAGTGCCCAGAAATTTGCACTCGATGATGTGTAGTTGAGGAAATGGGCTTAGAGATTCCATTTGGAGAAGTGATAGAATCTTGTCAGATATGGGCTTGCAGATGCCATCCAAAAATGTTTGTTGAATTGCAAGTTATAAGCTGAAAGAATGAGTCTCAGAATTGCGTCTGTGTCTGGAGCATGTCTGAACTGTATCTGAAAGTTGAATTTGAATGAGTATCAGGATAGCATCCATGTCTGAAGCATATCTGAACTGTATCTGAACTTGAAGTCTGAATGAGTATCAGAATGGCATCCGTGTCTGGTGCGTATCTGCACTCTATCTGAACTTGAAATCTGAATGAGTATCAGAATGGCATCCGTGTCTGGAGCGTATCTGCATTGTATCTGAAAGTTGAATCTGAATGAGTATCAGAATGGCATCCGTGTCTGGAGCGTATCTGCACTGTATCTGAAAGTTGAATCTGAATGAGTATCAGAATGGAATCCGTGTCTGGAGCGTATCTACACTGTATCTGAAAGTTGAATCTGAATGAGTATCAGAATGGCATCCGTGTCTGGAGCGTATCTGCACTGTATCTGAAAGTTGAATCTGAATGAGCATCATAATGGCATCCGTGTCTGGAGCGTATATGCACTGTATCTGATTGCATGTTGTTAATGCTAGTTGTTAATCTTATCTTGAAAAGGGTAAAATGTTAGCTGAAACACAAAGTTATGTTGCATGAAATGTATGATGCAATGTATTTGTTTTATCAATGTTTATGATATGTGAATTCAATGTTTGCGCATGTAAGCTGATTTGCTGTTTGATCGAGGAAAATAAATCCTTGAATGCTGCTGAGGATATGTTGAATTTCCATGTCTTGAAGTTGAAGTACTGACGAACTCTTGTTGAGAGAAGTAAATTCCGTTGTAAGTGCAATGCCATGTACTGCTTGTAAGATTTGCTTGGGGAATCCTGAGAATTTGATGATTTCTACTGGGGATTAATAATTTGAAATTTGTTCGGCTGGGGATCCAAATGACGTATTGTGGGGATTACCTATGGAATAGCCTAGAGACGTTTTCCTTTCCTTTCAAACTAACAGTAACTGCCTTTCTCATTTTGTTTATTTGTAAACAGTAATTATGTTCAAATAGATATGTTTATCAATGAATCATTGGACGATTTTGCAAACAAAACATAATCGTAAAGACAAATAGTTTTTTGTACTTTCGAAGAGATATCTTTGTATTGACTTTGAATAAGTATTTTGTACAAAGGAGACAAACATTCTAGTAAGAGAATGGTGCCATAAAACAAGAAAAATTTATACAAAGAAAGATAGCTATGTGTAATAATCCCATGGGGTTCCCATTCTGATATAGCATTTATATCTCTGAATATCTTGTCTATTTGTTGCTTCGTCCGAAGATGATTGAATTGATCAGAAACTTCGAGTTTGTCAGTGGAAGTCAAATGTTGTCTGTTAAGTGATCCGCCGGTACATAGTTATACGCTTTAATTCCCTAACTTTTGCCTGGACCGCCCTTTCAGGTTTTCAGTCCACCGGGAAACCCTTTTTTGCCCAAGTCGCCCTTTCGGGTTTTCAACTTTCCGGGTATACATTTTTTTTATTTTATCCCTAATTTTTTCCCGAACCTTTTTGGTTCGCCGGGATATCCCTTTTTTGCCTAGGTGTGTCAACCTAGCGGGTCTTTTATGCGTAGTATCTTTTGACTATGTCCGTGTTCACAGGGTGTGGCAGGTCGTCGCCATCCATGGTGGTCAATATCATTGCCCCATCGGAGAATATGCTTTTGATTACAAATGGTCCTTCATAGGTAGGAGTCCATTTGCCCCTGGGATCACTTTGTGGCAAGATGATACGTTTGATCACTAGATCCCCAACTTCATATACTTGGCGTCTGACTTTCTTGTTGAAAGCCTTGATCATCCGTTTTTGATACATTTGACCATGGCAAACAGAAGTAAGTCTCTTTTCATCAATTAAGTTCAGTTGATCAAGTCGAGTTTGAATCGAATCGTCTTCATTCAAATCTGCATCCTTCATAATCCTCAGAGAGGGGATTTGGACCTTAATAGGCAAAACAGCTTCCATGCCATATACCAAAGAATAGGGTGTTGCCCCAGTTGATGTGTGAGTCGTGGTACGGTACCTGTGGAGAGTGAATGGTAACATCTCATGCCAGTCTTTATACGTGACTTTCATCTTTTGTATGATCTTTTTAATGTTTTTATTTGCAGCTTCAACAACACCATTCATCTTTGGCCGGTAGGGAGAGGAATTGTGATGCTGAATTTTGAATTGCTCGCACAAGGCAGTGATCATAGTGTTGTTAAGATTTGTACCATTGTCAGTGATGATCCTTTCCAGGATACCATACCGGTAAATAAGATTTTGCTTGGTGAAGCGAGCCACAACATTCTTGGCAACGGAGGCGAAGGAGGCTGCTTCAACCCACTTTGTAAAATAATCAATGGCCACTAGGATGAAGCGATGTCCATTGGAGGCTGTAGGTTTGATCTCTCCAATCATATCAATTTTTCACATAGCAAATGCCCAAGGAGCCGTCAAGACATTCAGAGGAACCAGAGGTATGTGCACCTTGTCAGCATAAATTTGACACTTATGACAGGTCCGAGAGTGTTGATAGTAATCTGCTTCCATGGTAGACCAATAATAGCCTGCCCGTAGGATTTTCTTTGCCATCGTATGCCCACTGGAGTGAGTGCCAAAAGTACCTTCATGTAATTCAACCATGACCCTTTCCGCTTCAACCTTATCCATACACCGAAGCAGAATGGAGTCTTGATTACGTTTGTACAGGATGCCATTACTCATGAAGAACATAGCGGAGAATCTCCTTAAGAACTTCTTATCATTGATTGAAGCTCCTTCTCGATATTCTTGAGCCTCGAGATACCTCTTGACTTCATGAAACCAAGGCTGGTCCACTACCTCTTCAGTATTAATCTCGTGACAGTGTGCCAGTTCGTCCATTCGTTCGATGGTGATTTGGGGAGCTTTGTTATCCCAATTAAGTTTAAACATAGATGACATTGTGGCTAGAGCGTATGCTAGGTAATTTTCTTCTCGCAGGAAATGCTCGAAGGTAATCTTCTTAAAACGTGGTAGCAATGTCAAAACATGTTCTTTGTAAGGGATAAGGTTTGGGTGCTTAGTGTTCCATTCCCCTTTGACCTGACTGATGACCAAAGCTGAATCTCCAAACACGTCTAAGGATTGGATTCCTAAGTCTATGGCAGCTCTGAGACCAAAGATGCATGCTTCGTATTCCGCCATGTTGTTTATACAATTGAAGCAAAGTCTGGCAGTAAATGGAGTATGACACGCTTTTGGAGATATGAGTACAACACCGATACCATTACCAAGTGCATTGGATTCCCCATTAAAGAACAGGGTCCATCAGGATCCTTGTTCAGGTCCGTCAAATGGTCTGATTTCTTCACAGTTGTCCAATGTCATGATGTCTTCATCCTGGAATTCAAACTTCATGGATTGATAATCTTCTACAGCTTGGTGAGCGATATGGTCAGCTAGCACACTGCCCTTTATAGCTTTCTGGGTAGTATACTGTATGTCGTATTCTGTTAGGATCATTTTCCATCTAGCTATCCTCCCAGACAGAGCAGGCTTTTCGAAGATGTATTTTATCGGATCCATCTTAGATATCAACAAGGTAGTATGAGTCAGCATATATTGTCTTAGCTGGCGAGCAGCCCATGCCAGAGCACAACAAGTTTTCTCGAGCAATAAATATCTGGTTTCACAATCGGTAAAATTTTTGCTCAGGTAGTAAATAGCATGCTCTTTTTGGCCAGACTCGTCATGCTGCCCTAATACACACCCCATTGAGTTCTCTAAAACTGTCAGATACATGATCAGTGGTCTTCCCTCGACTGGTGGCATCAAAATAGGAGGCTCTTGTAAGTACTCTTTGATTTTGTCAAAAGCAACCTGACATTCATTGTTCCATCTGACTACTTGATCTTTCTTCAATAGTTTGAAGATTGGCTCACAAGTAGCTGTTAGGTGAGAAATGAATCTGGTAATATAGTTCAGGCGCCCCAAGAATCCTCTGACTTCCTTCTCAGTACGAGGAGCATGCATTTCTTGTATTGTTTTAACCTTGTCAGGATCAACCTCAATGCCTTTGTTACTGACGACAAAACCTAAAAGTTTATCGGACCGTACTACGAATGTGAACTTGTTTGGATTCAACCTTAACTTGTACTTCTTCAATCTCTCAAACAACTTTTGCAAGTGATCAAGGTGCTCTTCTTCTGTTTGTGACCGGGCTATCATATAATATATGTAGACCTCTATTTCATGATGTATCATGTCGTGAAATAAAGCTACCATGGTGCATTGATAGTTGCCCCAGCATTCTTCCGTCCGAATGGCATCACCTTGTATCAGAATGTGCCCCACTGTGTGACAAATGTAGTTTTCTCCATGTCCTCAGGTGCCATTTTGATTTGGTTATAACCTGAGAATCCGTCCATGAAAGAAAACACTTTGTGTTGGGCTGTATTGTCAACCAGGATATCAATGTGGGGGAGTAGAAAATCATCTTTAGGGTTGACCCTATTCAAATATCTATAGTCCATGCACATTCGTACTTTGCCATCCTTTTTAGGCACGGTAACAATGTTGGCAACCCATTGGGGATAGGAAGTGACAACCAAGAATCCAACATTGAATTGTTTCATGACTTCCGCTTTGATCTTCTCTGACATATCAGGTCTCATGCGGTGGACTTTTTGTTTTACTGGCGGACAGTCTTCTGTTGTAGGGAGACGATGTACCACGATGTCTGTATCGAGTCCCGGCATGTCTTCATATGACCAGGCAAAGATCTCAACATAATCACGTAATAGCTGAATCAGACGCTCCTTGACACTGGGCTCTAGATTGGCACCCACCTTGATTTCTTTTTTATCCTCCTCGGTACCCAAGTTGATTGTATCCATCGGTTCCTCATGAGGCTGAATAGCTCTTTCCTCTTGTTGTAGTAGTCTGGCCAGTTCCCAGGTACTTCACAATCTTCCTCACCTTCCTCTTAGGCTTGGTAGATTAGATCCTCAGAGTCATAAAAGGCCATAGCAGTATCGTTACCCATGGGATCCGGAATGGAGGGGTACCTGCATTTGTGAGTGTGGGTGTGTGTAAGGGTATAGCCATCCTTAAAAATAAAATGTAAAAGAAAAACAATGAGCACAAAAGTTTGTATGTGAAAAAACATCCATGATTCATTGAATGTCATATGAAGATGAAATAAAAACCCTTACAAATGGACCATTGTGCCTCGGGAAAGACACAAGGTTTTAAATGTGCGAGTTGTTTGTGAATATTACAAGTCCAACAGAAATGTAAAGATAAATTACTGAGGGATGAAAGTTATTGGGACAAAGTCTCTGGCTTCCCAATTGTGAAGTCCTCCGCTGACAGTAGGAAAGATCCAATCCTCCAAGCTGCAATCCTCTTCATCGTCTTCTACCGCATTCACCTCTCGGTTGCTAATCTTCAAAGGGGGGGGGGGCTCCAGCATGGGCACGACGTACAACCTTCTAAGCACTTGAATTGAACCCTAAACCAAACTTGTCAAATTTATACGGAATATCCGGAAGTTTCCCCCAGATGGTGCATCCTCCTTCCTTTACTACTGCTTTGGCATCCTTCAGAGATGACATCTGGAGTGGAGGTCTTGTAATCTTAGGAATCTGGGATACAGTCTTGGTTACTGCTACCTCTTGGGGGAATTCTTCGAAATGTTGAAAAGGAGTTTCAATGAACTCGCTGTCCAATTCCACATACCTGAAGGAATTGAGGTGGCTAATCATATACTCCTCCTCTCTGTGGACAGTGATAATCTTTCCTTGGACTGGATATTTCAACATCTGGTGCAGTGTAGAGGTGACAGCACCGGTATTATGGATCCACGACCGTCCTAGCAGACAAGAGTAAGAGGGGCGGATGTCCATTACATAGAAGGTTGAGTTGAAAGTTTGAGTCCCAACCTTTATGGGGATATCCACCTCCCCGTGCAACATCCTCTTTGAGCCATCAAATTCCCTTACAACTATGTTACTGGGTTTCAATGTCAGTCCTTCGCAGTCTAGTCTGTCGAGAGCTTTCTTCGGTAAAACATTCAAAGATGAACCAGTGTCCACCAAGACATGGGCCAGAGTTGTTCCCCTACATTCGACAGAGACATGCAATGCCTCGTTGTGCTTTCTTCCCCTTGGTGCCATATCATCATCCGAGAAGCCTAGGCCGTTATCCGCCATCAAGCTGGCCACGCAATCTTGAAATTGGTCAGCCGATGTCTCTTGAGGCACATGGGTTGTCTTTAGGAACTTTACCAGAGCTTTCGCATGTGCCTCGGAACATAGAAACAATGCCAGCATGGAGATTTTGGAGGGAGTTTTCCCCAACTGTTCAACTACGTCATAGTCGCTCTTCTTTATTATTCTCAGGATCTCTATCATTTCCTTCTTGGAGGTTTCGGGGATAGTCAGTGGTTGAGCCTTCGTCTAGACAGGCTCTTCTTGAATACTTTTTCCTCGAGTTTCAGCAGTAGTAGTGTTGGTAGGGATAACAACAGGGGTTGTGTCGTCTTCGTCAATAGGAGTACTTGCAGGTATAATTATTGGTACGAAAGTACCCTTTGGAACAACCACGGGTCCAAAAACTGCGTTTGGGGGGGCAATTTATGGAGAGAAGATTCTACCGCTTCGGGTAATCTTACTGGTTCCGACAATATTGCTAATGTCAGAGTCTTCTTCTTCAAAGTTTATTTCTTTGGTGGCCATACCATCTTGTTTGATGCCATGGTAATAAATGTCCCCACCGTAATTCCACGTCACAGTTTTGTCTGATTCATACGGGACTGGCCCAGACATTGTGATTATAAGAGGAGTGGTTTTTGGAAACGATGTAATCTTAACGGGTCTTTTGGGGACCCTGGAAGAATTGGTGGAGATGGTGATGATTGAAACGTCTTTAACAAGAACAGGTGAAACAGGAGTACTTTCAAACAGAATCTCTTTGTTGTCTATCAAGCGTTGAATGCATGTTTTTAATAAAGGGAAAATAGTTGGTGAGGATCAGCAGAGATGGCAGTCTTCATTATAACCCGGGAATACACCGACTTTTAACAAATTTATCTTAATGATTGGGAGTGGAGTTAAGAGTTCATCGATTGTGGTAACAAACAAATCTTCTTCAACAACATTAGTGTGGTGACCATGTCTAGGCATAGGAGCATAAATGATGTTTGGCTTCTCGGGTGCATCAAAATCAATCTCTTTTGCATCTATAAGGTCTTGAATTTTGTTTTTCAAAGCCCAACAGTTGTTAGTGTCATGACCCAGACTTTCAGAATGATATGCGCATATGGAATTTGGGTGATAATGAGGGGACGTTGTGTTGGGGTTCTTTGGAGCTTCTTTTAAAGTTGCCAAATTGGATTTCATAAGATGCAGTAAAACCTGGGCTAGAGTCATATTGATTCTGGTGAATTATCGGACTGGCCTCTCCACCCTCGGTTGATTACTTCTTGGTTGATCAGATGTAGGCTTTGGGATCATGACAGCCCTCACCATTGGTCGGCGCTCGGCTCTCCCTTGGCTCCTTTGTGGATACACAACAGCTACCTCCTTCTTCCTAATGAAAGGTTTCCTCACAACTGTAGAGGCAGATGAATCCTTTTGAATCTTTCCACTTTTTATGCCAGCTTCCACCCTTTCTCCGGTCAGTATTAACTCAGTAAATCCTGCAGATGAGCTTCCAATCAGATGGTTGAAGAAAGGGCCTGATAGAGTGCCTAAGAACATCCACCAACTCTCTTTCAGACAGAGGGGTTGAACTTTCCCCGCTAGATCTCTCTACTTCTGTGCGTAATCCTTGAAACCCTCATTGGAAACCATGACCATACTCTGAAGTTGAGTACGGGTAGGCGCCAAATCTGCATTATATTGGTATTGCTTATAGAAAGCTGCGGCAAGATCTTCCCAGTTGTGGACGTCGGCCCTTTCTAATTGGTAAAACCAATCGAGTTGTGTTCCAGATAGGCTATCTTGGAAAAAATGCACCCACAGGTCTTTATCGGCGGAGTGCGGCTGGATCTTTCTCACATATGATCGGAGGTGCATCTTAGGACATGACACCCCGTCATATTTTGCGAACAACGACACTTTGAACTTCGGTGGGATCACAATTCCCGACACTAGTCCCAATTCTTCAAAGTCTAGACCTGGCACCTTTTGTATTTCCATAGCACTCAAACGCTCTTCAAGATGTCTGTACTTATCATCTGCTGGAGGATATTGTTCCTCGGAGTAGTCTTCCTCTTCTTCCTCCTCTTCAGATTCTAACATAACCACTATTTCTTTTCCTTTCCCCTCTCCTTCACCAGATGTTGTTGCAAAACTCAAGGTTCTTCTAGTCTGTCCTTAAAACCTTCTCCCCATGTTTAAAACGCTTGTGGCTTTCTTTGTTTTCTTCTTTCTTTCTTCAGCTAACAGAGTCTTCAACTCTTCTTGCCCCTTGGCTAGGGTCATGAGTAACTGTTGAAATTACGTGTTTTGAGCTTGGAGATCTTTGACGGTCTGTTCGAGATCCATCTTACTGAAATAAACAGTAGAGAGATGAGGAAACTCGTTGCAAAAGACATGTTTATGTTATGATGAATGATATGTGCATATGCAATGTTTTCAAGGATTTTAAAGATTCAAGTTCGTTTTAGATAAAAAAAGGAAACACACGCTATATTAATAAGATAAAGTTTGAGTACATCAATGCCCCTTGGGCAAAATAATACAAAACTCTAAGATAAAAAAGTAGTGTGCATCCTCTTTGGTGCAATGTAGGCATTTAGAGTCTGCTCCTCATGAAGTAGCCTAGTGAGTTCCAAAACCTTCTTCTTGCTTGCGTAGTATTGGGCTTCGAAAGTATCTCGCTCTCCTTTAAGCTGTATATAATCCCTTTGTAGGTCTTCAAGAGATGTTGGCATGTCAGGATGTAGGATAGTGTATGGAACTTCTCCTTTCTTAACAGGCTCAATGATCACCGGGAGAATGGAAGGATAAGGCATCATAAGACTTTGAGCGCGGGTTTGTACCCACTTGAGGTAAGGCTTGAGAGGGATGGAATTCTTGTGTCCCAAAGTCTTGCTACCCACCTTGTTTAGCATCTTCCATGCTCGGATGAATCTCTGGCGAAGACCTTGATCGTCGTAGTCGTAGTCGAATACCAAGCCTTAAATCAACATCTCATGCGGGCCATCCCTTCGGGCATAACCAAATTGTCTTAGAGATAAGCATGGGTTGTAGGTGATGCCTCCCATAATGCCAAGTAGAGGGACATTAGGGAATTCCCCATAACGGTCAACAATGATAACATTCTCTTTGGATCGGGAGCACCAATGAATATATGAATGTTTGAGCGTCATTAACCTTTGTGACCACCTTAAACCTTGCTCATTCTTTAATACTAGTTGGGGAAGATGAGAAATAAACCATCTTGCCAGGAGAGGAGTGCAACACATAAGGACACCTCTTTTCCTCATTATGCGAGTGTGAAAAGAGTGTAGGATATCCCCTAGAAATGTAGGCACCGGATTGCGTGACATGAAGATTTTGATGGCATTCACATCTATGAGTTGGTCAAGATTGGGAAACAAAACCATCCCATATATGAGGAGAGCCACAATTTCCTCAAAAGCTTGCAAGTCTAAGGAATTCCAACAACTTTGGGCTTTCTCAAACAGAAACTTTCCTAAGAAGCCTTTGACACCACTTCTAGTTTCCCAATGAGTTGTGACATCAGATGAGTGCAAGTGCAGAGCTTGAGAAATCTCTTCTGGCTTTGGCTCTCTTTCCGTACCGTTGAAAGGTAGTTGGTTGAGAATAGGAATCCTCAAGAGTTGAGAGAATTCTTCCAAAGTAGGCACAAGCTGATAGTCGGGAAATGTGAAGCAATGGTGCAAAGGATCAAAGAACTGGAAGAGCACCTTCATCATATCCTTATATGTGTTGGAGGTGACCAAGTTGAGTAGACGACCATGCCTCTCGGTGAATGGAGAGTTCTCAGGGATCCTTGAAGCTAGCTCCTTGAGTTGTGGAGGAATTCTTACAAGGTTGATTTGGATAGTTTTCCTGCGGAGTGAATCCATATCCTACAAAAAAAGAACAAAGATGAATCTCCAAAATCCTTGAAATGGTTAGTGGATGCATATGATGCTCATGATGTCCATGATGTTATGTACAAGTGTGCATATACAAGCAAAACAAACAAGTTCTTAGTTTAGGCTTGCATGGGGTTTTATAAGTAAGTACCCTCTTAAAGTTTAGTTGGCTTAAACCTGTCCTAGTAATAGTAACCGGGTTCTAAGGAGCTCAATATCACCGGATTGTTTCCTTGGTCATTATTTCAGCCCAATCCTCTTTAATGGAGACCGAAATATCCCAAAAAACCAACCCTCAATGAGTGTAGTATCGAGTATCTACCAACTTCGGACTGCACCAAAGTCGGTCATCTCACTACATCCTAAAGGCCAAGTTAGTCAAGTAAAGGGTTCTATAAGTTCATTAGTGCTTCATGACATCACTCAGCGGCCCCGTATTCTCTTTGATTGACTCAAAGGCTACCGATACCCACAAATATGTCGCACTAACATAGCTCATGCTTAGACCATGTCGATATACCCCACACAGTTTCTATAATGTATTGCTATTTACCTATAATGTATCCCAAATCCGGGTAGAGGATTCAAACCCAAACAAAGAACCATAATGTAAAGCATACAAGTCAAACAATGTAATCAAATAAATGTGATCTAGCCCTAAGGTAACCCCACTTTTATAATTATTCCCCAGAAGAGTCCCCAGTTCTGTGATACAGTGGGAGAACTGACTTGGGTGTTTTGCGTTTGATCGCAAATGTTGCGGTTAGCAAGAGTCGCCACCGACTTTTCTTTTATCCAAAAGGAAAGGTGAAAAAGCACAGGAAAGACCTTTGAGATTGTTTCTTGAGTTCGAGGGGTAGATTATGAAAAGGGAAGGTGTTAGCACCCTTTTCATCCATGGTTTTCCATGGGCTCTTAGTTACTTGCTAGATCACTTGCTTTTTGTTTTGAAATTGTGCTTTGTGTGGTTTTGAAAGTATTTTGAAAAAGAGGCCATTGTTTAGGAAATCTTTGTAATGATTCTCGTTCGTAAGAATGTATACAAAGATGTTTGTCCTTTTGAAAATGTTTTAAATGTTTGTAAAATGTTTGGAAATGTGTGTTTTTTTTTAAAATAGCAAGGATAGTTGTTTGGAAATAGAGAAAGTAACTATAAGTAATCTACCTACTCAAATGTCTTTCTTGTTCATTTTCTATTTCTCTGACATTGTTGTCTTACCATTGATTTGGTAAGTAACCCTATCTTTGGATGTAAACGGGACGGGCGTGGGTCATCGTATAACCATGATTAGCAATATTGCAAAGTATCTTAGCATTTTTGAGGGACCAAGATCATTTTATAAGGCAACTTAGAATAGCGTCATCGAGGGACTATGATCTTATATTTGTTTGTTTTGCCAAGATACTTCGCATGCGTAATATGGCCATTTTTGTATAAGGCAACCAAGTGGAGAAACCCTAAGGGTTCTTGTGTGCAAGTGTATTGATTTTCATGCTTTTTTGTCTTGTATTAGGGTTTTCTACTTGTTGATTTTATCTTGCCATACACACCCTAATTACTAACAATTATATTAAAGCGATAAGTTGCGGAAATTAAAATCCTACGCTATTACATCATTTGGGGGATGGGGATACAAATTACAAATGTAGATGGAATAGGAACTTAAATATTACAACCATATTGAATAATAATGAAGGAAAAGTAAAAACAGTGTAAAAAGAAGGAAAAAAATGTATTTTGAACTATTATGTGTCGACACGAGCTCACATGCATCGACACATAACTTTCCTTTCCCTTGTATTGCCAAATCAACTCAGTATGAGTCGATACATAATGGTATGTGTTGACTCATACACTGCATATGTCGACTCATACGTGCTTTGTGTCGACTCATACATTGTTTTTTCCTTCTGTTTTGGGCCTGTAAAGCAGTATGTATCGACTCATACAGCTATGTGTCGACTCATACTGTCATTTTTTCTATTTCAACATTGTTTTGCTGCATACATGGGTTAGTTCTCAACACATAATAAAAAGAATGGAATATAAACAAAAGGGTAGCTTCAAGGACAATGGTTACTACACTTTGTCTCCAAAAAAGGAATTACTAATGATGCTTGAAATGAAGAACTAAAGTCAAGAAACTTACCTTGGAGTTGGATCTTATATTTTGAGTTTGATTTGTTGTTTTGGCTGTTCTTGAACTTTGGAAAAGAAATCAGAAGTGTTGCAGAATCTTGTTCTTGAGTTTGGACAATTTTTAGGTGATGTATGTGAGGTTCTTAAATGCTTGGATAGAGTTTGCAAAGTGTTAGAGTTCTGGATATTTGGATTTTAAAACTCAAGAGTGGAAGTTTTATGGACTGTTATGGCTTTTTGTGAATATGAGATTTTAAGGGTTTATCATTAAAACTTCTGGCTTTTTCTCTCTATTTTTTCTAACCTCTTTGTCTTGCAAATGCTTCTTTTATTTATAGGCAAGAGGTTTGTGCATATGAGCTGACTAAGTTTGCAAGACAGCATGTTATGGTTTGGTTGGATTACAAAAATCAAACTATGTCAAGTACTCCATAGCCTCAAGGTGAAGTACCAAAGTTTCTGGTATAGAGTTGCTACTTCCCATGATTTATGGTGGAGTATAATCAGCAACAAGCAATGTATGGGCTCAAGACACACTTTGTACAAAAAGCTTGCTTTTCAAGAATAACAATGGTGCCTTTATGCCATAAATGGAAAGATCTTTTGGACAATGGTTTAAACACTTGGGTAATAGTTCAAGCTCTTCTGTAAACATTAAATTATGATGAGATTTGCAAGCAAGGAGGCCTTCAACATAAGATTATGCAGCAAATCATAAGAGTTTTGTTATTTGTTCTTCACTAAAATGACTTGCAACTCAATGATGGATGCTCAACTTCATGCTCTTGAATCTCCTAGATCAAATATGATAAATTCATGCTCTTGGATGTTTTGGAAAGCTTGAAACACCCTCTACAACTTTCATGTTGATCACTTTTGTTAAATGAAACTGGAACTTGATGAAAATTGACCAAGAAGTTGGGATAAAAACCTTACCAAAACTGCTGAAAATTTCTCTAAGTGTTAAATGAAAATGCCTTGACTTCATGAATTTATAACTTGAAATCCAAGCATATTTAGGAGAAGTTGTGTAAATAAATGTTGTAGATATCATGGAGATCTACAACTTTCATGTTGGAAGTTTCTCTTGAATTATCTTGCATCAAATGGAAAATATTTCTCAAAGTTATGAAAAAACATGAATTTCCAACACTTAGAAAAATTTCTAAGTTTAGAAATTTTGACTTTTCAAAATGAAATCTTGACTTTTTGATTTATTGATGAATAAGTTTCATATTTTGACATGTTTTGATGAATCATGATCTTTGGCACTTGAATTTGACCAAAAAGTCAAAGTTTGACTTTTCAGTATACAGTTGACTTTTGATCAGTTGATTGCAAAATTCATATGTCAATCCAATGGACTTGTAATGTTTTGAACCATGTTATTAGGTAAAATTATGCAATTGGACTCTTGAGATCATGCCTTAAACCAATTGATCATTTTCTAGGTCAAAAATCAGAAATTGCCCTTTCCCAATCAAAACCCTAATTTTGACCATTTTGCCCTTTTGGAGATTTGATCAAATTTCTTGAGGAATTATGGTCCAATCTTGATCAAATGATACCTGTGAGTTTGAAATGTTGATGTGGATAAAAAATTATGAAGTTTGACTGTAAATTGGCCATGGTTGACTTTTGCCCCAATATAGTTGATTTTTAGGTCAACTGTCCAATTGATTGATCAAAATGTGATCCAAGGCTTGAAACTTGGCATGAGTAATCTTGGGGGTCCATAATGATCCATGAAAGTCATATGAAACATTTATAGTCTAAAAATTCTTGTGCAAACTCAAACCCTAATTTTAGTCATCAGTGCATGAGGAGGTATCTTGAGCTGGTCAAACCCTAATGCAGTCTTGAGTCCAAAAGATCTTGTGAGAAAAGTCTTGATAAATGAGAGGGCAAATTTTGCGGTACAAAAAATTTTAATTTAGAAAAGGATTTAATTGATTTTAAAAAAACTAAGTTGATTTTAACTAATTAAACCCTAAAAACTAAGTTAAATTAATTACATTAACTGAATTAAAAGAGAGAATTAATTTAATTAACTTAATTAAAAACCTAAGTCTAAATTAATGTTAATTTAAAAAAGAGTTAATTAAATTGTTAAAAAAAGTTAAAGTAAAATAAAAAATAGAAAAGACTTGGGCCTGTCATAAAGCAAATCGGGGGTGCAAGGAGAGAAAATCACTAAGCCCAACACTGCAAGCCCAAGCTCCTGTACTGGATCTAGTGTGGCTTCCCAATGAGATTTCAACATAGGCATGTAAACCTAGAGGCACTGGATCTTCTGGTCAACCATGATAACCAGATCTAATGCTAAATGGGCTGATGGTGCATCCTTGAGGCATGGGGATGATTTCACTGGATCTGCAAGCGAAAAATATGAAAAATAAAATACCATGGGCAGGGATCGAACCAGTGCCCTGGTACAACAATTCCTTATCACGCTCCTTCTACCGTTGGGGCGGCTATACGCCCGTTAACATAATTGAATCAATTAATATATAAAACAAGCCTGAATGCATTGACCGGAGAGGCATCCGAGCCCTAGCTCTGGTCGTCTTCTCCGGCGACCTGTTTCTTCCAATACCTACAAAATTAAAATGTTAATGATCTAGAAATGTCCTACCCTCCTAAATCAAGGGCTGTGAATCCAATGGGAGTATTCTTGAAGGCTAAAACGTAAGGGGTTAAGAGTTATGATGTAAACATCTGAAATCGGTGCTAGCATGGTGGTTCACGTTTCAACATGCATGAGACCTCCATGACTATTCTAACCTGCACTATCAAGACTCATAAACACATTAGGTACTTTAGTACATGTTAAAGCAAACAAAAACTCAAAATATGAATGTTATGAACATTTTGAAATCGGAGATGTCATGCAAGTAGGTTTCATGCATTCTTGACCATCTAATTTGGTCCACACTTACTCTATAGGCTTGCTAGAAGAGAATGGAGTGGATATTTTACAGTCAAAAGGGTTTGGCACAAGAGTTTCAAGATTTAGGGTTCTTGATAAAAGTTTAGAATTTTGCAAATTAGTGAGGCAAGGTTTTTCGTGTGCTCTTGTATGAGAGTTGATGAGATTATATAGTGGTAAATTAAAGCAAAAATATGTGGGCTTGGACCTTGTAGAAGAAGATATAATTTTATCATTTATTTTTCATTATTTAATGAATAAATAAAAAAATTAAAATTAAAATAGGTCATGGGGGTGGAAGAACAAGGTCTAAGGTGTATGAGAGGTATAAAGCACGTTTGGACTCTTAAATCATGGCCCAATAGCCCAAAATGTCAAGCTTGCTCAATTTGAACTTCATGCATTTGCTCAAAATTTCCCAACTTGTAATGGTCATAACTCACTCAAATTTTATATTTTGAAGGTGATATTGGACTTTTTAGAAAGTGCAAGATGTACTGTACAACCTCTATGTTGATCATTTTTGCTTTTTAAGACTTTATTTTGATGCAAGCTGCCTTGACAAAAAGTGTCTTTTTGTTGATTTTTGAAATGACATGTAATGTATTGGCTTATATCTCTCAAATGATGAATTTTTTGGACTTGAGCTTAGAGAGAGAAAGTTGGAGAGAATTGAATTTACTTCAGAATGATATTTGGTTGGGGAAGATCTGATGAAGCAGGTGAAAGTTATGCTTGTCAAAGTTCAGTTGACTTCTCCTAAGGAAAACCCTAATTTGACAACTTTTGACTTGTGATGATTTGAGGGATTTTCTTGAGGAATCATGATCAACCTTTGATCAAATTATGGATATGACTTCAAAATGTTAATGTTGACCAAAAATCTTGAAGTTTGACTGTATATTGATCATAGTTGACTTTTTTCCTAATATAGTTGATTTTCAGTCATCTGAGCCATTGACTGAGCAAACTTGTGATGCAAAGCATGAAACTTGATAAGAGAATTCTTGAATACATATGAGGAACCATGAAAACTACTTGAGACCTTGGAAATCCAATCTTCCTTGAGAAACAAAAAACCCTAGTTGTGGACCCATTGCTTTGGAGGAGAATTTGTCTGATCAATTCTTGAGCAACCTTGAGCATTTGAGAACCCTAGGAGAATGTCTTGAAGAAAAATGGGAGGGAAAATTTTGGGGTACAACAACTTCCCCTCTTCAATCTTCTTAAACCTGAAGAGTTACATTGACATGTCCGCCATTCGTGACTTGAAGGTGGAAAAGGATTGAACACTTAAGTGCCTAGAAATTTGCACTCGCATGTGCAGGAGATAACGATGTTGGTTGATAATATTGCTTGAATGGACTTGAAGATTCCATTCGGGGAGATGATAGAATATTGTCAGGGATGGGATTGCAGATGCCATCCAAAGTAACTGTTGATAGAAGTATCAGAATGAGTCTATGCTCTACTGTATCTGAAGAATGCTTTCCAGAATGAACCTCTAGGCAAGGTGTCTGAGTAGCTGCTTGTCAGATTTAGTCTCAGAGGGAAGTGTTTGTCAGAACTTAGTTTCTGAGGGAGATGCCTTTCAGAATTAAGTATATGAAGGGAAATGTTTGTCATGTAGATAGTCTCCCCGTCTTGTTTTAGGAATTGATCTACAATCTGTTCTTATTGGTAAACTCGTCCTGTTTCGAGAATTCATGCCACCTGGTGATAAAGATAGCCTCCCCGTCCTATTTCTAGAATTGATCTTCACCTGGTCATAAAGATAGAATGATAGTTTCCCTGTCTTGTTTCGGGAGTTAATCTTTGCTCGGTTGTATAGATAGTTTCCCTGTTCTGTTTAGGGAGTTAATCTTTAACCTATTCATGTAGATAGTCGCCCCAACTTGTTTCAGAAATTGATCTACAATTTTCTTTCATAGATAATTACCTTGTCTTGTTTCAGGAATTAATCTGTGTCTGGTCATCCATATAGTTGCATTGTCTTTTTTTAAGAATTAATCTGGGACCTGCTTTTTGTTGGCCGTAAAGATAATTTCCCCGTCTTGTTTCGAAAATTAATCTCTGACCTGTTTATGTAGATAGTCGCCTCGTCTTGTATCGGGAATTGATCTATAATTTGATTTCATAGATAGTTTCCCTGTCTTGTTTCATAGATAGTTTCCCATGTGTAAATGATCTCGTCAGGTTTCCACTCTGCTATTGCTTATGTGTCTGCGAGCATCTCATCCCTCGCTGTCAGCAGAAGTTGATTGAATTGATCTGTACCATTTAAACTTGACGTTGGTAATAAATCTAGTTGTAAGTGATCCAACGGGACATAGTTGTACGCTTTAATCCCTAATTTTTCCTGGACTGCCCTTTCGGGTTTTCAGTTCACCGGGATACCCTTTTTTGCCCAAGCCTCCTTTTCAGGTTTTCAACTTGCCTAATGTACAGTCTTTTGTATATATATCCTTGATTTTTACCTGAACCCTTTTGGTTCATCGGGATGCCTTTATTTTTGCCTAGTCCAGTCAACCTAGTGGGCCGTTTTCATACGTAGTATTTTTTAACTATGTCTACATTCACAAGGTGTGGAAGATCTTCACCGTCTGTGGTGGTAGTTATCATAGCACCGTCCAAAAAAATCTTCTTGATCACAAATGGCCCTTTGTAGTTGGGAGTCCATTTACCCCTAGGATCACCCTGCGGTAGGATGATACGCTTTATTACCAAGTCACCAGCCTAACATACCCGATGCTTGATTTTCTTGTTGAAAGATTTGATCATGCGCTTCTGATAGATCTAACCATGACAAGCAGCCGCAAGCCTCTTCTTGTCAATCAAATTCAACTGGTCCAACCTAGTATGAATCCATTCGTCTTCGTCCAAGTCTGCATCTTTCATAATTCTCAAGGAAGGAATCTGAACTTCAACAAGTAAGACAGCCTCCATACCATAGACCAGAGAGAATGGGGTTTCCCCAATTGATGTTCGAGATGAAGTGCGATAGCTATGAAGAGCAAATGGTAACATCTTGTGCCAATCTTTATATGTCACCTTCATCTTCTGTATAATCTTCTTAATATTCTTATTGGCGGCTTCCACTGTGCCATTCATTTTCGGTCGATACGGAGAAGAATTGTGGTGTTTAATCTTGAACTGCATGCAGAGTTCCGTGATCATAGTGTTGTTGAGATTGGTACCATTTTCTATGATAATCCTTTCGGTGATACTGTACCGGTAGATAAGGTTATGCTTAATGAATCAGCTGACCACGTTCTTAGTAACGAAGGCAAACGAGGCTGCTTCAATCTGCTTTGTGAAGTAATCAATGGCAATGAGGATGAAGCGATGTCCATTGAAAGAAATAGGTTTGATCTCTCCAATCATATCAATTCACCACATTGCTAATGGATAAGGAGAAGTCAAGTCATTCAAAGGTACTGGAGGCACATTGTGATACGGTGGCAAAACCGACTACTTAATACTGGTTTTGCGTTTGTGTTTGCAAATGTTACGGTAAGCAAGAGTACCCATCGAGTTTTCTTTTATCCAACAAAGGAAAGGGTGAAAGAACAAAAAAAGAACTTTTTGAGAATTTTCTGAGTAAGGGGGTAGATTATGGAAAGGTAAGGTGTTAGCACCCTTTCCATCCGTAGTTTTCTACGGGCTCTTAGAGGTTTGCTCATTTTGAAATACCTTTGTGCTTTGTGTTTTGAAAATGTTTGAAAAATGCCTTAGTTCGGCGATTTGCTTTGCGTTTAACTCTTGTATCAGTCCTTAAGAGTGTTAACAAAGCAGATGTTTTGAAAATTGCTTTTGAAAAGTAGTATTTGTGTAAGTCCAAAATGTTTTTTGAGCAAACTTCTAACAGCTATCTACTTTTACACTCGAAAAGGGTCGTTCTTTTCCTCCTAGATTTTAGACAGTGCTATCCTACTATTAGTGAGTAGGTAGCCCTATCGTTGGATGTATTAGGGATATTCGAAAGGGACGTTACAGTCACGAAGGCAACTTGTGGAGATGCTTTAGCAATTTTGTTTAGGGACTAGATCATTTACCGAGAAGGCAACTGTAGGGTTAACGAGGGACTATGATCTTTTGATTTATGGGTCTTTGCTAAAGTGTTCCTGCCTCATGACTGTTTTGTTTCTGAAGGCAACCAAAGTGGGGTACCCTAGAGGTGTATATGTGCACGTTTGTTATGTTCAGTTGTTTTTGTCTTTTTGTTAATTTTGCTAACATTTAATTTTAGTCTTTTCATACACACCTAGTTACTAGCAGTTAATATATACAAAAATGTAAAGTGCGGAGATAAAACTTTACGCTATTACATGGCTTCAGGGAGGGGGTTTATAATGTACAAAATTTGGGGGAAGAAAAAAAAATAAAGAAAACGGTAAAAATCCTAATTAGTTTATTACATCCAGTATACATGTACAATAATGAATAGAAATTTCAAAAATAAATAATGCGCACGGAAGTTGAAAATACGTCTAACAACCTAGTAAGAAAAACTTTTTGCTTATTTTTTTTATTTAAGAAAGTAAATAACCTAAAAATCTATTTAGAAAATAAAATTAATCAAGAAAAATAGTCTAAATTCTTTTTTTAGTATTTTTTATTATTTAAAGAAAATAATTAAACATAAATTAAGTCCTAAGTTCTAATTTATTTTTAATTAAAGAAAAATAGTTAAAATAATTATTAATTAATTCACAAAATTAATTTAATTAAAAAAACTAAAAATATATTTTGTGATTTTATTATTACATTATACTAATTAAATAAATGAAGAAAACAAATTAAAATTAAAAAATATAAAGCAAAGTGACAAAAACAATGCGAAATGGGCCAGGATAATTAGAAATTGGGGGTGCTGAAATTGAATTTTGCTAGGTCCAAATGAATTTTAAGCCTAGACCACACTGGATCAGGTGAGATGAGGCCTTGAGGGCGCATGGTGGATCTCAAATTGATGCCTTTAGATCTAGACCCCTTATGATTTGAAGGCTAGATCTGATGGTGTTTGGTATACTTCTGGCCATGTAATGCATCGAATCTGTATGAAACAAGTTAGAAAATATAAAAATGGAGCTTACTGAGGCGTTTTGTGATGTTTCAGGGATTGGTAATGATTGCAAAAGCTTCAGGGAGCCTCCAGGAATGTATTTGGATCTTTTGTTTGGACTGAGGAAGGCTGGAACCTAAAATGCGAATTTTACAACTTTGATATTTTTTGCAAAATTTGTAGAGCTTTTCTAGGTTGTATATTATGTGTCTTGAAGCTTTCTAATGTGTTATTTATATAGAGAGGAGGGAGGAGACAAGAGAACAAAGGTAATAACAACCATCAACATGTGTTTTTAAAGCCATGAATGATGTTTTATAACTTTGCAAAAGATATGGAATCTCATCCTTTTTGAATTTGGACATTGATTGCACGAAATTTTTGGGCCTAGACTGTCCAAAACATCAACCCAAAGCTCAAAGCCCATTTCCAATTATTTTATACATTTTATTTTATATTTATTTGAAATAAATTAAAATAAATATGAATAAAATATTTAGAAAATGCAAGGCATGGTAAGAATAATTTTAGAGGTCCTCTATAGGCTTAGGAAGATGTTTGAAGTCCAATAAATTAGGCCATTGACCTAAAACTTCAAGTTTGCTCAATGCATAATTCTTGAAAATTCCCAAATTTTCCCAACTTGGGAAAGCCATAACTTGCTCAATTTTTATTTCATGATGATGATCTTTGACTTTTTGGAAAGCCCAGGATGTATTCTTCAATCCCTCTTTTTATTAATTTTGCATTTAAAGAATTTATCTTGATGTAAATTGTCTTGACAAAAAGTGCCTTTTGTTGACTTTCTGAAAATGACATGTAATGTATAAACTTGTATCTTTCAAATGGTGCATTTCTTGGACTTGATGGATGAAGAGAAGTTATAGGGAATTGGATTCTCTTCAAAATGAGCTTTGGTTTGGAAAAAATGGATGGAGTATGAGAAAGTTATGCCTGGTCAAAGTTTGGTTGACTTTTCCTATAGAAACCCTAATTAGCAATTCTTGACTTTTGATGAATTAGGAGAATTTATTGTGGAATCATGATCAACCTTTGATAAAATTATGGATATCACTTCAAAATGTTGATGTTGACCAAAAATCGTGAAGTTTGACTGTATTTGGGCCATAGTTGACTTTTGACCTAGTACATTTGATTCTCAAGCATTTGAGTAATTGTCTAAGCAAACTTGTTGTGAAAGGCGTGAAACTTGGCATGGACCAACTTGAAGGCATATTAGGACCATGAAAAACATTTGAGACCTTTAAAGTTAAAACATTTTGATGAAAATTGAAACCCTAATTAGAGTTTCATTGTCTTAGGAGGAGAAGTCTGGTCAATTCTTGGTCAACCTTAAGCATGCTTTGAGTAAAAACGGGAGGGAAAATTTTGGGGTACAACAGCTGACCCTGTTCAATATTCTTAAACCTGAGGATTTAGATTGGCTTATCTGCCTTTCATGATCTGAAGGTGGAAGATGATTGAACACTAGAGTGCCCAGAAATTTGCACTCGCATGAAGTAATAATGTTGGTTGATGATGTCGGGAATGGGCTTACAGATGCCATTTGGAAAAGATGACTGAGAATCATAGGATATGGGCTTAGGGATGCCATCCAAAGAAGATGCTGATTTCATATATAGTCCCTTTGGGGGTCCCTGTTCCTGCTGTCTGAAGAGGAGTCTGCTGGGGAATGTGAGTTTCTGTTGTTCTCCTGCTTGAGGAACACTCTATGGGGAATAGAGTCTAGGAACTTCAGTTGTCTATTACTCTACTGGGGAGGCTATCTCTTAACTGGAGAGATGAAAGTTTGCTGCTTTCTGGTCAAAATCGAGGCTTCACAGTAATTTTCTAGGGATAATGGAATTAACCATTATCTGGAAATGTACTAGAAAGGGCTTGTATAGGGCCGTTTCAGGATGAGCCCGTGTTAGACGGCATCTGGATGCCGAGAAGGAACTCGTGTAAGATTTCTTCGTCTGGTCATGTAGATAGCTTTCCTGTCTTGTTTCAGGTGTTAATCTATAATCAGCTTGTTCACAGATAATTGTCCTGTCTGGTTTCAGGTATTAATCTAGAATTTGAGAATTTGTCGGTCGTCCACATATAATTGTCTTGGCTTGTTACATGTATTAATCTGGAACTATGTTTTTGTTTGGTCGTTGAGATAATTGTCCTGTTTGGTTTCAGGTGTTAATCTTTAACTTAAGAAAGAAAGATAGTTTTCCTGGATTGTTACAGGTATTAATCTTCAATCTCTTCATGTAGATAGTTCTATTGGCTTATGACAGGTACTAATCCACAGTCGGTCGTCCACAGATAGTTTTTCTGGCTGGTTTCAGGCATTAATCTGGAACTTGTTTTGCTGGTCACATAAATAGTTTCACCGTCTGGTTTCAGGCATTAATCTGTGGCCTGATGTATTTGTTGGTATACCTGTCTTGTTTCGGGAGTTCACACCACTTGGTCGTAGAGATAGTTTCCCCGTCTGGTTTCAGGCATTAATCTTTGACCTGCTATAAAAGTTGATAATGTTTGTCTGTATGTTGATTTAAACTGAAAAGGTAAAATCAGTTTCATGCGATGTCATGATGTATGAATTTCATGATGCTCCCAAAATATATGTATTTGTATGCACATGCCATGATGTATGAACATGTAATGCTGTTGTGCAGTATATTTGTTGTTGGCTGAAGATTTTGATGATATTGTTCGAAGCGAAGCAAGTTGGATGTTTCGATTGGAATAAAGCAAGATGTCATGTTTCGAAATGGTAGAAGCAGTGCTTCGAATGGGCATGTCAAAACTCTGAGCTTCGAGTGACAGTTATGGGGATATATTCAAAGAAGTCTCGAAATGGTAACAAGGCTGTGTCCAAGAAATGAGTTCGAAACGAAGAGTGCCAAAACATTTGAAATTCAAACGCAAGCGGGATGTTCGAAATTTAAAATATATACGCTGGAGCATTCAAAGACGCGTGGAAGCTAGAGAGGGGCATTGCTTTGCATGTTCTGAACGTGGCAGAATCTTATAGCAAGACCGTTATGGTCGAAGTAGTATAAATAGAAGTCTTAGCATTAGGATTTCGTGTGTCATATCTATTGTACAAAAATTCAGTAAACATTCAAAATACCACATGGCTAGGGAAACGAATGCTCGAACAATGTACGTATGATAACACCAAATGTTTATGATTTAATAAAACTCTTTATCATTTCCAGTTCTTTCATCTATCTTCATGTCAATATCATTCAAAAGCCTTTACATTAAAGTATTTTCATTCGAAGTCTTTTACTGATGTCTTGCATTTAAATGTTTTCTTTCCATTTCAAATCCTTTACTTTCAGAAACTTTTGTATATTTCATGCCTTTATCTTCATGCTTTTATCATTCGAATACCTTTTTCATTTAAAGTCATTTTACTGATTCCTTGCATTTAAACGCTTTCTTTATATTTCGAGTCTTTTACATTCCAGAGAATCTTTTACATTACATGCTTTTATACTTCGAAGTTATTTACTTGTATTTTTGCAGTTTTACATGTCTTTACAATTGAACCTTTATTCATGCAATTTAGTTTCGCACGCATTTACTTGATCATGTCATTAGATCTTTAATAGAGTAATCGAAGTTAGTTGAACGCCTACACAACATCCTAAAATACCAACCATGAATATCAGTTCTATAGTGAGAATTATCCAAATGACCAATACACCATAGGATCAATCTAGTCGATCCTGCAAGTTACCAGAGAGATTAAATAACAGTCATTAAGATTATTTGATAGTTTGGAGGACTAGCGGTTGTTTACCAGAAATAACTGTAAACAAATTGGCACACCCGGTGGGACGCGGTCATTGGTCATTACGAAATTTAGAACAAAGTAAAAAATTGTTGAGACATAACCATTGTAAAAGTACTCTCTGAGTGATAAGTTTGTTGTTTTATGAACCTTAGAAGTGGTAGAATAACCAATAGCAACCAACCGTTATCCAGAAGGAAACGTTTAAACAAGATGTCTAATCCAGACAATCAACAAGGGGAACAGAATATCCCACATACAGCAGGCACTAATATCTCCGCCTCAATGGGAACATCTAATGTGATCCCTTCGAATGTACAGTCTATTGCATCTTCTACCAGTAGTGTAGCCACTAATGGAACAAGTGGCATATCAACTAACAGTTCGATCCTAGGAAATACTGGAACCATTGGTTATCCTGGGGGATTCGTCCCACCACCAGGGACACAAACCCATTTCGCCACCCCACTAACTAGACCACCCGGTTTCGATGGCAACAGAACCAGAAATTCCTCTTATGGAATGCCAACATCTTTTATGGCAGGCCTACACAATTCCACATCGAATTCATCACCATAATTAGGGTCTGGGTCTGGGGCAAATCAATTTATGACAAATAACCAAGGGTCAGTGGGTTATAGCGCAATGCCTATCTTAACCACAGAAAATCAGTTGGCCTTTAGGCAATTAATGGATGACAGTAACCATAATATGATAGGAGTATTAGCACAAACTATGCAGGAGATCTTTGCTCCAATAGTACAAAATGTAACTGTGACAAACAGAGAAAACGCAGATAACATGAGTCGAATAGCAGATTTTTTCGCTCCCCCAGAAAGGCGTAGGCAGAATCAGGCGGGAGTTCGAGCAAACGTACCTATTATAGAACAAGTTGCTAACGACCCACCCTATAGACCACCCAGAGAGGAGGTTAATTTGGGGGCAAGGGCACAAAGGTTAGAAGCCCCAATGATTCAAGGCCCACAAAGGGAAGTTATAGAACCAGGGGCAAGGGTCGAAAGGCTAGAAGTCCCAGAGTTTCGAGAAGAACAACCTAGAGGAGTTGTCTTGGTGGGTCGAAATCAAGATGCTGATGCAGTCGTTCACAGAATTCGAAACGATAACATCTTGGCAGAAAATAACTTAACCACCATGATAGAGAGAATCATGGCCCAGAATGGCCTCAACACAGGAATTAGAAGGCCAAATTATGCCTCTCCTATATTAGATTACATAATGCACACTGATTTACCAAGGGGATATAAATTCCCTAAGTTTACAAAGTTTGTTGGGGATACCAATGAATCAACAGTCGAACATATAGCCAGGTATCTAACCGAAGCAGGAGATATAGCCAATAATTAAGACCTTAGGATCAAATATTTCCCAAGTTCCCTGACTAAGAACGCTTTCACATGGTTCACCACTTTGCCTCCTGGGTCCATTGATACTTGGGCTCTGTTGGAGAGATTATTCCATGAACAGTTCTACATGGGACAATCTAAAGTAAGTCTGAAGGAACTAGCCAGTGTCAAGAGGAAGTTTACTGAACCCATAGATGATTATCTGAATAGATTCAGGCTCTTGAAATCTAGATGTTTTACAGTAGTTCCTGAACATGAGTTAGTCGAAATGGCTGCTGGCGGCCTGGATTACTCCATTCGAAAGAAATTAGACACTCAATACTTGAGGGATATGGCTCAATTAGCCGACAGGGTTCGACAGGTCGAAAGGCTAAAGGCCGAAAAGGCCAGAGTTTTTAAAAATAACAAGAAAGAAAGGGTCTCCTATGTTGGAACTGAGGAAACAGAAGATTATCCTGAATTCGAATTCGAAGAGGTCGAAATCGACCTCGCTGAATTAAAACAGGCACCACCTTACTCCTGCAAATTATTAGTTCCCACAAAAGGGAAAGAAATTGTTGAAAATGAGAAAAGTGACAAATTCCCAAAGAAGGTTTATACCTTCGATGTAACTAAGTGTGACGAGATTTTTGATTTACTTGTCAAAGATGGCCAACTCATTGTGCCATCAAATGTCAAAATACCTCCTTTAGATCAAAGGAAGAAAAGAGGATTTTGCAAGTATCATAGTTTCCTAGGCCACAAAACCTCACAATGTTTTCTTTTCAGGGACCTAATTCAGAATGCAATTAAAGATGGCAGACTGAAGTTCGCTGATAAAGCAAAAATGAAAGTAGATGAAGATCATTTGGATGTCGCAGACACCAATTACTCCGAGCCTGCATGCATTGGGGAAATTAACATGGTGGAAGCTGATCAAAATGACGCTCCAGTAGGAGAGAAAGGTACTAAAAATGAAAGCTGGGTGTTAGTCGAAGTCAACAAAGGGGTCACTGAAGACGTCCACAAGCAACCAGAGACTTCGATCGAAGCAGCATCTTTAGCTGTTGCAAAATAAATCCAGGCTACTGAAGGCCAGGAAAACCAAAAGCAAGAGTTGACACAGGTTACTGAAGGCCTGAGGCTAGAATTGGAGAAAGTCCAGATCACGAAGCCAACTTCCCCTCAGAAAGAAATATGGGATACTTTAGGGGAGCCTAGTGGAAAGTTTGACTACTTGGTCAAATATTCTGCCCCAGAGAGTTCAAAAATCCAAATTGAAGATATAAAACCTACAGGATGGGGAGATGATGACACTAAGGGGGAGGATGTTGAGGTAAACATGGTGGATATGGAGAGACCTCGTTCTGAAATGGAGGAGGTGGAGAGATACTTAGAAAAAGAAAAGTATAAAATGGAGGATAATCATGCTGGAGATGCTAGTCTTAAGGATTACCTCATGATGTGCCACAAAGGAGATACAAGAATGATATTATGCCCTAGGTGCAGTATCCTCTGCAACCAGAGAATTGCTGCAAACTTCGAGAGGGTACAAAGGGCACGAATTGGCGTCAACTGGCGCCAGGATAACCAGTTATTCAGGTGTTATCCTAAAGCTGGAGAAAGTTTGTTGGAATTTTTGCTTCGCTGCTACAAAGGGGCAACCAAATGCTTGATATGCCCAATGTGTTCCGCTGTGTATGATCAAAGCATGGCCAGAGCCTTCAAAACAATCCCCTTTGCCCCTTGCTGGAACCACCAAGAGACTGTTCAGATGGGCCCACGTTTTGATAGCAAATACAATCAACGAAGGCCTGATAGTCCTTATCCTAAGGGCGCTCAAAGAGTGACGTTCAAAATTCCTGCTGAAGTGCCAACAGACAAATGGCTGCAAGTCAGAACTGACAAAGGCAAAGACAAATGGAGAAACAATGAACGAAACGCGCGCCACACTATGACATATAGAAGGTAGTTCAACATAGAGAAAAGGGAAGAAGTGAGGTTAGAGAACTACAAAGGTAGAAACCCCATGTCAAGATCTCAATGGCGAAGGCAACAGAGAATTCGAAAGGCTGAAAGGGAAGTTGTGGCAAATAAGGGAGCAACTTCAATAAAAAACCAAGGTGAATCTAGCACCAACAAACCCACACCAAAAAATCAAACTGAAGACAAACCCCCAGTTAGTAGGAGACTCTTCTCTGAAGTACAACCAAATGAATCAAAGGAATACACTCCAGGTCCAGAAGAAGACGAAGACATGCTAACGGACAACTTCGAATCAGAAGGGGAGTCTTCGCTCAATATCAATTGCAACGTGGTATCTGTACTTCCTTGTGAGTTTGGACAGGAAACTGAAATTGACGAGTATGAGGAAGAAGATACCATAGATCTGATGAAGCATAGGCCTGTGTGTTACTACGTGCTGGATAATAGAGCTGTCGAGGAGCAGAATGCGTTCTCCGAGCGTCCAGAACCAGCTATGAAAAATCATCTTAAGCCATTATTTATTCGGGCAAAGGTTGGTGCCCATGGCATAAATAAGGTTCTAGTGGATGGGGGCGCTGCAGTTAACTTAATACCCCATTTCATGCTGAAAAGGTTAGAAATACGCGAAGGAGACATCAAACCGCACAACATGGTTCTATCCAATTATGAAGGGAAAGTAGGCAAAACACTGGGGGTGGTTCAATTGGACTTGACGATAGGCTCAAGCTGTAGGCCCACCATGTTCATGGTGATCAAAGCCAAGGCCAACTACAACTTGTTGCTGGGAAGAGAGTGGATCCATGGCGTAGGAGCAGTTCCTTCGTCAATGCACCAACGATTAGTTTTATGGAGAGAAGATGGGATCGTGGAAAACATTGAAGCGGACCAGAGTTACTTCATGTCAGCAGTTAACTTAGTTGACAAGAGGAATTATGACAAACATCTGGCAAAGATTGCTCCTTGTGTTCCAAATGATGAAATCAACGAAACCAGGAACGCACACTATTATATGACCCTTCGCCATGACGGCATATATTGGGATAGAAGAATAATCAGTGAAGATGAAGGAATCGAAGGTACTATACAAAGACGGCCAGCAGGCCAGGAATTCGACAACCTTGCTCATGACTGAGTCCTCCTTTTTCGAAAGGATTTCGGCCTATATGGCTGAGAACGAATCAAAGCCGGCCTTAGAGGCTGAAATGAATAAACTGGCTATAAAGATGAACGAAATAAATGGGGGTAGCTCGAAAGGCTCACCCTTTGAAGAACTCGAAATAGATCAAAGGTTGGACGCCATCTATGATAAAGAACCCTTAGGCTTCGAGAGGGACTCCATAGACTCAGGTGCCAAAATGTTGGCGCAGGATCCACTTGAAGAAGTGAACTTAGGGGATGAGAACACGAAGAGAATAACCTACATAAGCGCAAAACTTAGCCCAGGCCTCAAGCAGGAAGTGATCGAAGTCCTCAAGAAAAACAAAGATTGCTTCGCGTGGGATTATGACGAAATGCCTGGTTTAAAGAGGGAGTTAGTGGAACATAGACTTCCAATCAAGGATGGCAAGAAGCCCATCAAGAAAACTCCTAGAAGATTCGCACCAGCAGTTCTCACAAAGATCAAAGCTGAGATCGAAAGGTTGCTGCGTTGCAGATTCATCAGAACCACGAGGTATGTCGAATGGTTAGCAAATATAGTGCCTGTTATTAAGAAAAATGGTTCTCTGAGAATCTGTATAGATTTTAGGGATTTAAATACTGCAACCCCTAAAGATGAGTACTCCATGCCTGTGGCAGAAATGTTAGTAGACTCTGCTGCAGGATTCGAATATCTGAGTATGCTAGATGGATACTTTGGTTACAATCAGATTTTTATTGCTGAAGAAGACGTTGCCAAGACAACATTTCGTTGCCCAGGAGCTTTAGGCACCTACGAATGGGTGGTGATGCCTTTTGGTTTAAAAAATGCTGGGGCAACTTATCAAAGGGCAATGAATTCGATTTTCCATGATTTCATTGAAACTTTTATGCAGGTGTATATTGATGATATAGTCATCAAGTCTATATCTACAGAAACCCATTTGCATCATTTGAGCCAATCATTCGAACGAATGAGAAAACATGGCTTAAAGATGAATCCCCTTAAATGTGCATTTTTTGTGCAGGCTGGAGATTTCCTTGGCTTTGTGGTTCATAAAAAAGGAATCGAGATCAACCAAAATAAAACCAAATCCATAATGGAGACGAAAGCACCCACATCAAAAAGGGAGCTGCAATCTTTACTAGGGAAGATTAACTTTCTCAGAAGGTTCATTTCGAATCTGAGTGGAAGAACCCAAGCTTTCTCGCCGTTGCTTCGTTTGAAGCAAGGCCAAGCCTTCGAGTGGAACGAAGCCCATCAGGAGGCATTTGACAAGATAAAAAGATATCTCTCTCAGCCTCCCATCTTGTCTCCACCTTCATGGGGAAAGCCCATGAGATTGTACATATCTGCCTCTGAAGTTAGTATAGGTAGTATGTTAGCACAAGAAGATAGCAATGGCATCGAAAGAGCCATATACTATTTAAGTAGAGTATTGAATGATGCAGAGACTAGATATAGCAATATAGAAAAGCTATGTCTTTGTTTGTACTTTTCTTGTATGAAACTCAAGTATTATATAAAGCCTGTTGATGTTTATGTTTCATCTCATTTCGATGTTATCAAACACATGCTTTCGAAACCAATAATGCATAGCAGAGTTGGTAAATGGGCTTTAGCCTTAACAGGATATTCTTTGACTTTCATGCCTTTAAAAGCTGTGAAAGGCCAAGTGATTTCTGATTTCATTGTGGACCATTCATTGGTTGAACAGACTGTCATGAGTTATGTTGAAATGCAACCATGGAAATTATACTTTGATGGTTCGACCCACAGGAATGGTAGTGGTGTTGGGGTCCTTATAATTTCTCCTGAAGGAATTCCAACAAAATTCAAGTATAAATTAGATGGTCCTCGTTGCTCGAACAACGAAGCTGAGTACGAAGCGCTTATTGTTGGACTTGAAGCTTTGTTGGAATTGGGGGCAACTAGAGTCGAAATTAAAGGAGACTCAGAGTTAGTGGTCAAGCAAATAACAAAGGAGTACAAATGCATAAAGGAAAATCTGATGATATACTTCGTCATAGTTAACAGGCTACTTAGAAAATTTCAATACATGGATATTCAACATATACCAAGAATAGAAAACCAAGAAGCAAATGACTTAGCACAGTTGGCTTCAGGTTATAAAGTTTCTGCCAAAAACTTTGAGGATTTAGTTGAATTAAGGGGTAGAGTTATGGCTACTAGATTCATACCATCAGATCTAGAAAGTATGAAATTGGGTTATGCTGAGAAACAGGGATTCGAAATACTAGCCATAGACACCTTATCAGATGCAGATTGGAGAAGTCCACTTGTGGGTTATTTAACAAACCCAACTCCGAATGTTGATAGGAAGATAAAATATAGAGCATTGTCATATGTCCTCATGGGAAACGAATTGTTCAAAAAGACCCAAGAAGGCGTATTACTGAAATGCCTAGGAGAAAGTGAGGCATACTTAGCATTGTCAGAAGTCCACAATGGGGCATGTGGGGCACATCAAGCAGGTCATAAAATGAAATGGTTGTTATTTCGATATGGCATGTATTGGCCCAGTATGCTCAAAGATTGTATAGACTTTGCTAAAGGGTGTGAAGAATGCCAGAAGCATGCAGAGATTCAACATGCCCCTGCAAGTGAGTTGCATTTAATCATTAAACCATGGCCCTTTAGAGGATGGGCATTGGATTTAATAGGAGAAATAAATCCTGCTTCGTCTAAAGGACAGAAATATATCTTGGTAGGAATAGATTATTTTACCAAGTGGATCGAAGCAATACCATTAATAGTTGCTAATCAGGAGGCTATTATTGAGTTCATACAGAAACAAATTATCTATAGGTTCGGATTGCCAGAGAGCATAACCACAGACCAAGGTTCTGTGTTTACTGGTAGAAAGATGCAAGAGTTTGCTCAAGAGATGGGGTTTAAATTACTAACATCAACACCATATTATGCTCAAGCAAATGGTCAGGTCGAAGCAGCTAATAAAGTGATAATAGGGTTAATCAAGAAACATATTGGTAAAAAGCCAAGGAACTGGCACAAAACTTTGGACCAAATACTATGGGCCTGTAGAACATCTCCTAAAGAAGCTACTAACACCACACCTTTCCAACTCACATTTGGTCATGATGCAGTTTTGCCAGTAGAAATTTATCTACAATCAGTTCGAATTCAAAGACAAAACGAAATTCCAGCTGCATTGTATTGGGAAATGATGATGAATGAGTTAGTTGAGTTGGATGAAGTTAGATTGCATGCATTGGAAATCCTGATGAGACAAAAGGAAAGGGTAGCCAGGGCATATGACAAAAGGGTGAAAGGAAAAGCATTCACTATTAATGACTTAGTCTGGAAAGTCATATTGCCCATGGACAAGAAAAATAAAACGTTAGGTAAATGGTCACCTCATTGGGAAGGACCTTTTCGAATAATAAAGATATTTTCAAACAATGCATACAAAATCGAAGAATTAGCTGATGATAAGCGAATCTTAAAGGTTAATGGGAAATATTTAAAGAAATATAAGCCACGCCTGCAGGAGATTCGAATAATAACAACGTAATCAAAATATCATAAAAAGGCTAAAATGGTAATATGGGATTGCCAAAATGGCGTTGTTCGGATATTACATACAAAAAACCAAATTTCAAAACTAATCAACACTAAGATTTAAAAATAGACATTATTCTTCAATCTGTTAAAGGTACTTCGAAAAGACTCAAGTCTTTGTTGAGTAAAACGTCTTGCTCCCTCTAAGGTAGCCACTTCTCCCTTGAGTTGTTCTGCGGTTTCCATTTCTGCAAGTCCTTTGTTGAGGAGCTCTTCGAATTGGTTGCCAGCAGTATTGGTTTCGTAGGCTAATTGTTGTTCTTGAGCCTCCTTAACCTTCTGTTGAAGTTCCTGAATTTGCCTTTCCCAGAGAAGGATGGACTCAGCTCGAGCTTCATAGTCAGTTTTTGCTTGCTTTAGATGCATGGCTTGATCCTCAGCTTCTTGAGAGAGTTTTGAAGCATGCTCATAAGCAGCATCCATTGCAGTTCGTTTTTCTTGGACCTTTCTGGTAGCAAATTCATCTTGGAGAAGGCACCCAGTCACGTTGTCTAGCAGAGATTGAAGATCGAACAAGATAGTGCTAACTGGCAAAGAGCAGGTAGCAAGGTTGACTTTTGTAAGTAGCTCTTTCATAGTGTAGCAAGCTGTGCTATCCTGTTTGAGCACTTCGAACAAATCCACATCAAGAATTGTTCTCCTAATCCTGTTAAGAAGTACAATTCTATCATCTGTGGGCAACAGATTGCTAGTCGAACTTGTGCCAGCCCTAGCAGGTGGAATATCCCTTTGAGCTAGCTTCGCCTTCATGTACCCAATTGGGTCATTTCGTCTTAGGAGAGCAAGCTCCTCTTCAGTCATTCGGGATAGAGACGGTTGAGGGAGTTCCACGCGCAAGGGAGTCACATCCATTTCGACTTCCATGGGTTTATTGGTCGCGTCACCGTCACCTTCACTCGTTTCTCGCTCATTGCCTTCTTCATTATCGTCCAGATCCACCACTTCGATATCGTCGTTTTCACTGCTATTTGCATCTGACTCTGTCCCAGCAGTCGAACCATCGTGGGCATCTTCTTCCTCAGACCCTTCCTCTGCAGATTCTTTGTCTCCTTGATCAGAATCAACTTTCTCTCCTTCAGCGTGAACGTCCTTTGGATTCTCTTGAAGAGTTTCAAGAGGGGACTTTTGAAGAGAAGTCTTTTGTAAAGTTTCTGCAGATTCATGAAGCGTTCCTTCATTTGTTTCTTTTAGAGGGGGAGAAGTGCTCTGGTCATCTTGCTGCTCTGAAGCCCCAGTCAGGACCGCCATGTTGGAGGACCCTTTGTTCTGCACTAGGTTGCTGGTATCCCCATGAGGAGAAGAGTTGATGGGAGCAGCAGTTTTTGATGGAGAAGTCGAAGTGGTAAGAGTTGGGTTCAAAATGTCCTACAAAGGCAAAGAGTATTAAGGGCATGCACCAAGGTAATGAATAATCATTTTGTTAAGAATTAGAGTTCGATTTACCTGTGGACTCTCAGAAGAGAGGTCGCTATCTATACGTTCCAACATTACGTTGGAGGTCGAAGGTGGATTTTTGGATTTAGTTGAGGGAGCAGCATCTCTGGAATCGAGTCCAAAGATACTAGTTGGTACAGCACTTTTGGAAATTTCCTTCTTCTACTTCTTCTTCGAAGCAGTTGGTGAATTCCCTCCAGCAGTGGGATCCTTCCCATTAGTGTTTGTTTTTCTTTTCTTTGGAGTGGTTGGCGGGAGTTTGTTAGTCTGAAAAGATTTAAACATGAGTTAGATACAAATCATGAAACATTAGTGTATTCGAAACATCAAGGCTAATTGATTACCTGTGGAGTTGGAGCACTGGTTATTACTGGTGTTGTTGTTGTTGTTGTTGCAACAATTGTTGTTGGTTTGGATAAAGTCACATTATCAATGGTTTCGACAGATGTTTGGGAGGCGCTTCCCTCTTTTGACTTTGAAACATCAGTCTTTATCCTGATGGCTGAAAATCGAAACAATTAAGGCAAAAGTTAAAAATGTAGAATGTGAGAAACATTTGGGATTTTCCCAAGCATTCGCACCTGCGCCTTGATCAGATTTAATCGACATGGCAGAAAGGTCATAGCGAAGATGTCCTGGGAAATCGTGGAGCCAATGTCGAGCCCATGTCACAGTCTCAGATGGCTTTGGTTTCTTTTGAAGATATTTGAACATTTCTTTGCAAGTGAACCACCAAGGGTATGGAGGAAACCAAGCCAGAGCCAGTTCTGAGGTAGGAAATCTAGGAAATTTAGGTGGATGCATTTCGAATGCCAACCTATACCTATCCTCAGGTGACAACCCTGAAGGAAGTTTTAACTTAGAAATTTTTTCTTTGAATTTTTTCTTCAAGGTCTCATCCGCTTGATGCACAGTGGATTCCAAGTGTGTGGGATCATAAGTAGTTTAGAAATAATTTTGAAAAGCCCTAATCTCTTTGGCATGAGTGAACATACCTTTCTTGGATTGTACTTGCACATCGAACGCATCAGTTAGTTTCTGTTGAATAGAGAGAGTATCGAACATATAAGTTTGGTAGAACTTTGTCCACCATTCCAGAAAACCCTTTGCTGTAAGGTGTGTAGGTTCGAAAGGTATTAGTTCAAAGTGGGCGAAGCCTTGGTATTGTTCCTGTTGTAGTTTTGCTTCTCTTGCTTTGAAGGTTCGCCCAGAGGTGATGGCACTTTCTGTTTGGAACAGGGGTTCAGGGATTAGTTGGCACAAGCCAAATTGTCTAGAAATGAAGTTGGGTTGATAAGCAAAAAGGAAGATTTGATTCTTAGCAGGAGTAATTCGTGAGGAGATTAATCTGGGAAGCAAAAAGGCTTTCCATACATCTTGAATTTCTTTGCTTTTGATTGCTTCTGAGAGAGCCATGGTGAACCATGATGGTCCATGAGTCCTTGAGGCAAAGGGCGCCATGGTCTCTTCGAATTTGTGTCTCTTGGAGAAGATCATTATGTATTTTGAGAAGAGAACTTTGAAGTCATCTTTGTCATCGTTTGGGGTAAGTCTTCGTAGCCTAGTACCTTCAATGATTCTGTCCGTTATCTCCGGATCTTGTTCCACAATAGTGTTAGAAGTTGATAGTGAAGGTTCAAACATGGCATTGAGCCATAACTGGAGTAACCAAAAGGGGCCAGCTAGCAGGATGTTTTTGGAGGTGTGAGATTTCAAACTCGAAACAGCTGATCTTAAACTTTTGTAAAGATCAACAAGTAGCAGTTCGCTTAAACACACCCTCCGATTCTCATGTAAATCTCTAGCTAGAGGAATAAACCTGTTGGCTACCTGTAGGGACCTGCTGCAAAAGACATACCTTGATAACCATAAGGTAAGGAAAGCAATGTGTTCCACATCTGACACACTGTCCCCTTCAGTGTGATAATGGCTAATGAACTTTGAAAAGCTGGCTAATTTGACTTTGAAGTCAATAATGCTCGAATGCTCTTCATTGTCAGGAATATAGGTTTCTCCTACTGGTGACAAACCAGTAATGGCTGCTATGTCAAAAAAGGTGGGTGTAATCATCCCCCCAGGGAGATGGAAGGTATTGTAAGTACTGTCCCAGAAATATAAGGACGCGAATAATAATGGGTGGCTATAGGTAAAGCCTGGTTTCGATAATTTAATCAAGTTGTAAATGCCTAATTCTTCCCATTGCTGGGATTTCTTGGCTTCTACTTTAGTAAACCAGTTGTGGTAGGCTGTGTCAGAGGTGGGGCAGGATCGAAATGGTTTGAAGTTACTCTTCACATAATCTAGCACAAAAGGGTCCTTTGGGGGAACGATTGGAGTTTCCACGGTGGTCGAATCAGAAGACTCCCCTGTCTTAGGGGTATCCATTTTATTAAACAAAGGTTTAAAAATATAACAAACAGGGAAAAAAATTTCTGGTATCTTTTAAGATTTCAAAGACTGTAAGAGGACCCATTAAAGCTAACCTCTTGCCAGCGGCGTTAGTGGGAATTAGTACCTGAGATGCGTAGAGCATTTCCTTCTCTTTGGAGATCATCTGGGGAATAAGCACAGACTGACCTTGATAGGTGCCAACCTTGCTTTCCATTATGGTTCCTGTGTTCTTTCCTTTCTTTTTGGAAGCTTTTTTCAGTTGAGATGATGTTGAAGAAGACATTGTTTGAAGAGTGTTGGAAGTTTTAGGGTTTCGGTGAGAAGAGAGGAAGAAAATATTCAGAATGTGGGAAGAAAAACAAAAGACTAAGTTGATGGGTTTTTATAGTGTGGAAGTTTAAACATCCACTGAGTAAGATTGGGAGACGTGGGAGTCGTGGGTTGGATTGAGAAGGAGGTGGCGTAAAAGCTAATATTGGTAATAGGCGTGATTAAATAATAATCATTGTTTTATAACTGCACCATGTTGTGAAATGGTTCAAGGCGGTTAAGGAATCTGAAAAGCGTCATGATTGACGTGACTGGAGTCATATGTAATAAATGTTACGATTATTCAAAGGTCGCGTCAAAATCTTGCATGTATGTTTAAAATAAGTATTTCTCAAAGGAATCGAAATACATATTTTAAAGGGGCATTTTGTTGGCTGAAGATTTTGATGATATTGTTCGAAGCAAAGCAAGTTGGATGTTTCGATTGGAATAAAGCAAGATGTCATGTTTCGAAATGGTAGAAGCAGTGCTTCGAATGGGCATGTCAAAACTCTGAGCTTCGAGTGACAGTTATGGGGATATATTCAAAGAAGTCTCGAAATGGTAACAAGGCTGTGTCCAAGAAATGAGTTCGAAATGAAGAGTGCCAAAACATTTGAAATTCAAACGCAAGCGGGATGTTCGAAATTTAAAATATATACGTTGGAGCATTCAAAGATGCGTGGAAGCTAGAGAGGGGCATTGCTTTGCATGTTCTGAACGTGGCAGAATCTTATAGCAAGACCGTTATGGTCGAAGTAGTATAAATAGAAGTCTTAGCATTAGGATTTCGTGTGTCATATCTATTATACAAAAATTCAGTAAACATTCAAAATACCACATGGCTAGGGAAACGAATGCTCGAACAATGTACGTATGATAACACCAAATGTTTATGATTTAATAAAACTCTTTATCATTTCCAGTTCTTTCATCTATCTTCATGTCAATATCATTCAAAAGCCTTTACATTAAAGTATTTTCATTCGAAGTCTTTTACTGATGTCTTGCATTTAAATGTTTTCTTTCCATTTCAAATCCTTTACTTTCATAAACTTTTGTATATTTCATGCCTTTATCTTCATGCTTTTATCATTCGAATACCTTTTTCATTTAAAGTCATTTTACTGATTCCTTTCATTTAAACGCTTTCTTTATATTTCGAGTCTTTTACATTCCAGAGAATCTTTTACATTACATGCTTTTATACTTCGAAGTTATTTACTTGTATTTTTGCAGTTTTACATGTCTTTACAATTGAACCTTTATTCATGCAATTTAGTTTCGCACGCATTTACTTGATCATATCATTAGATCTTTAATAGAGTAATCGAAGTAAGTTGAACGCCTACACAACATCCTAAAATACCAACCATGAATATCAATTCTATAGTGAGAATTATCCAAATGACCAATACACCATAGGATCAATCTAGTCGATCCTGCAAGTTACCAGAGAGATTAAATAACAGTCATTAAGATTATTTGATAGTTTGTAGGACTAGCGGTTGTTTACCAGAAATAACTGTAAACATTTGTCTGGGAAAATAAATCCCTGACTGCTGCTGAAGAGCACTGGGAAGCTGAATCCCAGACTGCTGTTGGTGAGTGAAGAAAGTGATTCTTCAATTTTCGTTGGGGATAATGAATGGAGATAGTTTTGTTGGTAATTCCCTCTCTCTGCCGAGGATCTTCGACTTCTGTTTGAGAATGATTTTGCCAAGGGGAAGAGTTATGTTGGAAGATTTCACCAATTTGGAGAAATAAACTCAGCTGAGGGATAAACTCCCGTAGCTAGAGAAATGAACTCTACTGGGGATAAGGATTTATAAACTACTTGAGATTTATAAAACTCTGTTGCGGAAGGTGAACTCCACAAACAGCTTGGGAATTTTGTTGAAATCCTGTAGGGAAATCTTGAGAAGCTTGGCGACTTCACTGGAGTTTTTGGATCAGCAATTGGAGATTTTTGCTCTGCCGGGGATGAGGCTTTATAATCTTCTTGAGATTTTAAAAAAACTCTGTTGGGGATCTTCGACTTCTGCTTAAGGATGTGACAGGAAGATGCCCTTGTTTTTGTACCTCATGGAATGAGAAGTATACTAGAATTAACTCGTGTCTGAATGTATCTAGCAGTTGTGTGAGGGAGTGTCAAAATGAATTTATGTTGTGATTGTATCTGAACGGAAAGCTGAACTTGAATGAGTATCAGAATGGCATCCGTATCTAGAGCGTATCTGAACTGTATCTGAAAGCTGAATCTGAATGAGTATCAGAATGGCATCCGTATCTAGAGCGTATCTGAATTGTATTTGAAAGCTGAATCTGAATGAATATCAGAATGGCATCTGTATCTGGAGCGCATCTGAACGGTATCTGAAAGCTGAATCTAAATGATTATCAGAATGGCATCCGTATCTGGAGCGTATCTGAACTGTATCTAAAAGCTGAATTTGAGTGAGTATCAGAATGTCATCCGTATCTAGAGTGTATCTGAAAGCTGAATCTTAATGAGTATCAGAATAGCATCCGTATATGGAGTGTATCTAAACTGTATCTGAAAGCTAAATCTGAATGAGTATCAGAATGACATCCATATCTAGAGCATATCTGAACAGTATCTGAAAGCTGAATCTGAATGAGTATCAGAATGGCATCCATATCTGAAGTGTATCTGAACTATATCTGAAAGTTGGATCTGAATGAGTATCAGAATGGCATCCGTATCTGGAGCGTATCTGAACTGTATCTGAAAGATGAATCTGAATGAGTATCAGAATGGAATCCGTATCTGAAGCGTATCTGAATTGTATCTGAAAGATGGATCTGGATGAGTATCAGAATGATATCAGTATCTAGAGTGTATCTAAACCGTATTTGAAAGCTGAATCTGAATGAGTATTAGAATGGCATCCGTATCTAGAGCGTATCTGAACTGTATCTAAAAGCTGAATCTGAATTAGTATCAGAATGGCATTTGTATCTGGAGCGTATCTAAACTGTATCTGAAAGCTGAATATGAATGAGTATCAGAATGGCATCCGTATCTGGAGCGTATCTGAATTGTATCTGAAAGCTGAATCTGAATGAGTATTAGAATGACATCCGTATCTGGAGTGTATCTGAACTGTATCTGAAAGCTGAATCTAAATGAGTATCAGAATGGCATCCGTATCTAGAGCTATCTGAACTGTATCTGAAAGTTGAATCTAAATGAGTATCAGAATGGCATCCGTATCTGGAGCGTATCATAACTGTATCTGAGAGCTGAATCTGAATGAGTATCAGAATGGCATCCGTATCTAGAGCATAACTGAATTGTATCTAAATGAGTATCAGAATGGTGTCCGTATCTAGAGCATATTTGAACTGTATCTGAAATCTGAATCTGAATGAGTATCAGAATGGCGTCCGTATCTGGAGCATATCTGAACTGTGTCTGAAAGTTGAATCTGCTTTATTTAGAATGTTTACACTGGAATTCCTGTTTTGTTGTTTTTGAGAAGAAATCTATCGAGGAACATGAAAAGTTTATGAATCCGGCTAGGGAATTCTTTAAGATGCTGGAGCAGTAATTGGAGATTCTTGCTCTGTCGGGGATACAAGAACGCTTGACATCGCTTGACTATAAGCTGAAGATATGGCAGTGACCTTTTAGTAGGATGCCCTCGCCTCTGTACCTACTGGAGAAAGTATCTGCGGAGGTTTTGTGGATGGTTTGAGTGTCATCCTAACTCCTAGAGTCCTTGGTGAATGCAGATCAAGGTGCTAAACCTTCTACTGATAGATAAGTGACGAGATGACAAGACATAGTTGTACGCTTTAATCCCTAACTTTTTCTTGGACTGTCCTTTCAATTTTCCAATCCACCGGGATACCATTTTTTGCCCAAGTCGCCTTTTTAGGTTTTCGACTTGCCGGGTGTACAATTTTATTTATATATCCCTAATTTTTTCCCGAACCATTTTGGGTTCGTCGGGATGCCCTTATTTTTTCCTAGACTTGTCAACCTAGCGGGTCTTTTTCATGCGTCGTATTTTCCGACTATGTCCATGTTCACTGGGTGCGGAGAATTGTCATCGTCTATAGTATTAAGTGTTGCCACACTTCTAGAAGATGTTTGTTTGATCGTACATGATTCATTGCTGGAATTCATGTCCAATGCCCCAAGTGATTCAGATGGAGATCTGCCCCTGACTATTTGGCATTTTTTGAGAGATTCCTTGAACCTTGACTTGACTGCCCTAGATCAGCTGGACACCATGCCATGCCCCTTGATTATGAAGGGCCTATTATTGGAAATGTATTTTCTGTCTGAGGTGATTCTGTCCATTGAGAGGATTTCTGTTCATCGAATATCTATTGTGCGAATTTCTCTGTTGTTGAACAAATAGTCATATGCAAACAATGGTATTTTAAGAATGCAAAGCTTATGTATGTCTTGAAGCTTGAAAATTCATTTTTTAATAAAACAAACAAATTTTGTAAAAGTGTGATATCAACTCAGGATTTATATCGAGACCTACAGGAGTCAGGATACCTTTTGTAACAGTATGCTTTCAAACTAACCCATGCTTTAGCTAGGACTTTTAAGGGTTATAACATGGTTGGGTTCACGGTTTAAGAAACAAAGGATAAAGGCTCAAAATCTATTTGTACCCAACCCGTTCTTTGTGATGTTCTTCTGTCCTATGCTCAGTTAATTGTGCATTTAACTCCCTCTTGAGTCTTTGCTCTGATATTCCGGTGATGGTTCAGAAATTGAACGCTTGTTTAAGAAGGCAGTTATTTTTGGTAACCTTTTCTTTTTTGTTGAGGATTTGTAGGACCTTTTTTTGATTTTATTATCCTCGTCTTTTTCCTGAACTGTTCCTTTTGTGATTACAGTCAGCGGGATGCCCCAGCTTTTCTTAAGTCTCCTTCATAGTTTTTTGACCTAACAGGTTTTTATTTTGAAGGATAATGACTGTATGTCTTGATGATTATATGGAACCATCACCATGTTTTGGAGAGCATCTTTTACACTATTTGTCGTGCATGGAGATATAGCTTATGACTGAATGCACTTCTGAATTAACTGAGAAAGCTACACTGCCTCGGGTTATGATTAAGGGTTTTAATTTGTATGAAAAGAAAAAACTCCTACTTCTTAGGCTCAAAGGGGTTGACTAGGGATTATCTTCCTTATAACTCCACTGTTTAGGATTTGAAACAATGCCTGTACATCCTCAACAGGGTTTGTTCAAAAGCATATTATAGAGATTATGGTATCATTTTAGTCATCCTCCCTCTAAAAGTTTAGGGCTTTTGATCGAGAGTTGAATATCACAAAAAGGAAGTAAGAACGCAGTTTTGAAATAGTGAATACGAATGAATTGATTCGAGACAAATATATGCGATGTATAGATGAAATAACAAAGTTTGACATGAAACAAATGTTTGAACAATCAAAATAAAATTACAAATTAAGAATTCAAATGGACAAAAAGCCCCTTTGTCTAAACTTGTCACTTCAGATGGTGTGTCTTTGAGGGATGACAGAAGAATTTAGTCTGGCCATCTTGTATGAATTCCAACGCTCCTTCATCAATCAGGTCTTGAATTTTGTTCTTCAACGCCCAACAACTATTAGTGTCATGCCCAGGACTGTTGGAGTGGTACGCACACCTTGCATTTGGATTGTACCTTGGGGAGGCAGTGTTGGGATTCCGAGGAGTATCCTTAAATGTAACCAGCTTGGCCTCCAATACCTGATGTAATGCTTGAGTCAAGGACATGTTGATTTTAGTGAATTTCCTCTTGGGCTTGTCTTACTTTTGTTGATTACCCTGTTCTGGTTGGCGAGGTCGTTGTTGGACCCTTGGCGTAACAACCGTTTGGAAAGGCCTACTCTCTAAGCTTTATTTTTGTCCCATCAGGGGTTGATGAATGACTTGATCCCCAACCTTGACTGTTTGCCTCATATGGTTGCATCCGTCTTGATGAAGTTTGTTGACAATGCCTCTTAGCTCTTCTTATCCCCGAGCTAAGTTTTGGATAAGATCCATTTGACTGATCATCTGGATTCTCATCCCTTCCATTTCAGCTTGTAGTTGTTCCAACTGGTCATCCTTGTGGTTGTCAGGATGTTTCTTGGTCAAGTTCCGTTGAGGAGTGTTTTCAATTCTTCCTTCCCCTTGACTAGACTCAAGAATATTTCTTTGAATTGAGCATCTTGAGTTTGGAGATCCTTTAATGTCTGTTCAAGAGCCATTTCTTCTTGCTGAAATAAACAGCGAAGGGAATGAGAGACCTGTACTGGAAGACTTGTTATGTAATGACATGCATGCAATGTTTTCAAGGATCTCACGGGGTAAACAATAAAATGTTAGAGGTTGAATTTTGCAGCTTTGATTGAAAAACTTTCATATTGCTGAAGGTCCTTCTACAAGAATCAAGCTCACCATATCGAGTGGCTCATCGCCTTTGACTCGAGTTATCATACCTTGGTCTTTTGATGTTATTGGCTAGAGGAAAGTAAATCCCCGTGCCCCTTGAGGGTCCATAATGATTCATGAAAGTCAAATGAGGCATTAAAAGTTCAATTATCATTGTGCAATCTCAAACCCTAATTTCAATCATCAGTGCTTAAGGAGGTGTCTTGAGCTGATCAACTCTTGTGCATTCTTGAACCAAAGGAGATCTTATGAGAAAATACTTGATAAATGAGAGAGGAAATTTTAGGGTACAACAGTCATCATATATATCCGTAGGCAACATCAAGGGACAAGATCATATACCATAGGCAACTTTGAGGGATATTGAGGGGCCATGATCTTTATGATTATTTATAACAGAGGGTCTTTGCTAATGGTATCCCTACGTTCGAGGAACATGGCCATTATTTTTCCGAGGCAACGAGAGAGGTCACCTTAGAGGTGTAAGTGTGCGAGTGATTCAATTCGATTCATTTATCTTGCAATTAGGGTTAGATAATTATTTCTTTTACGTCTTTGCATACAATCCTATTATTCTAAGCAGTTATAATAATAGTAAAATAGTAAAGCAGAAATAAATGTCCTACTCTATTATAGAGCTTCAGGAAGGGGGATACAAACCATTTAACTTTGGGGAAAAGACAGTAAATAAACCCTAGTTTAAAACTATTACAAACTGTGAGCAAATAGAATATTTGGAAAAATAAGAATACGGAAAATAACAAACGCGTGGAGATTGAAACGGAAACAAGTTTGAAACCCTAAAGAATCTAATTATTTGATAAAATATTTTTTGGTATTTTTATTGAGAAAAAGATCTGAAATTTTAACCTAATTCTAATTAATTTTAATTAATGAAATAAGTCAAAATAATTAAATTAATTAATTTTAATTCACCAAAAATTAAATTAATTAGGAAAAAAACCTAAGTCTATCATTTTGTGATTTTTTCTAATTTTATGATTAAAATAAAATTGGTTTAAAAAAACATGAAACAATTAAATAAAATGAAATGAAAAGAGTAAAGAATTTAGAAATTGGGCCTGATGTTGTGAAGTAGTTTGGGGGTATGCACGTTGAAAATTGTCCAGGCCCATAACACACAAACCCACAACCAACGTGTGATTCAGCGCAGCTAGCCTCTAAGGGTCTATCATGAGCGCTCATTTCTGGAGCGCTGGATCTTATATTGTGATGATCCAATGGTGAAGATCAGATGACACATGGTATGCGTGTTTTCCCTTTGGAACACTGTATCTGCAAGAATAATTCAGAAAAAATTATGCAAGAGGCAGGGATCGAACCTCTGCCTTGCATACACACAAAGTCTTAAACACATTGTCTCAACCGTTGGGACGACCATACATCTGGTAGCATAAACACATCAATAAATATATATTATAAACAAATGCACTTATTTTAAATTAAAAAAACAATTAAATGCAGGTGGGACCCTGGTGTCTGGGTGGACCAATCAGGAGTGGAGAGAGGGAAGTAATATTTTGAATCAACCAATAGGACAAGGGGAAAGTCCACTCCAGTTTGGACCACCGCCTCAGACAGGTCAAACCACCAGCCATGGTGGTCACGTTCATCTTCTCCGACGATATCAAAACTGGACCCTGCAAAATACGCAATATCAAAGCACCTAAAACATCCTACCCCCCTTAGAATTTCCCCAGGAATCCAATGGTGGTGTCAGCTTGGTATGAAAGTCCTGATATTGTGAGGTTCGAAGGTTTCAGTTTTTGATGCCCTAACAATGGAATCCTATGATTCAATCATCAAAGCTTTCATGCGAAACGCCTAACCTGTTCTAATGGATATCCTAAACACAAACCAACACATCAAACATGTCAACAATGCATAAATTATTAATTTTGAATTTATCAAACCTTACTAAATCGATGGCGCTTAGTTACAGTGATTTAGGGTGCTACGAGCTTCAAGAATGATAAGGATGGACTCCTGGGACCTTCAGGAGCGTGATGGAGTGCTTGGATCTGATGGAGAATGGATGGATCGTACAATACAAGTTGTACCTTCTCTTTGAATTTTTTGGAATTTTTCTAGGGTTGTTTTAGAGGCAGTTGCGCATGTCCTTGAGGTCTGAACTTGTTAGGAATATATAGTATATCATATTTGGTTAACAAAAGAAGCAAGAATCCATGGAATTAAGTGTATGATTTGTTTCCAAGATTCACTTGAAAAACTTTCTAATTTTGAAGATTTTGGTCAAAATTTGGTATTTTCTTGGTTGTCACGAATTTGACAGCTTGCTATAAGCTATTTGGGCCTTAATCTTGATGAAACAATTGCTTGCACGTTGTTGTACCCCAAAATTTTCCCTCCCATATTCTTCAAGATTTGCAAAGAGCATGCTTCAAAATCTCCTCAAGGGTTGCACAGTTCAAGGGCCTCCTAACAGTCAAAAACTAGGGTTTTGGTTCTATCAAAGAAATTGAAGTTTTCAAGGGTCCAGACAAGTCCCACATGCCTACAAACATGGTCAAGTATCCTCATGTCAAGTTTCAAGACTCACAGCACAAAATTGCACAGTCAAAAACCCTAATTGCTCAACAGTCAACTGCAGGGGCAAAATGGTCATTTGACAGTCAAAAGTTCAAATTTTTGGTCAACATCTTATTTTGAAGCCACAAACATCATTTGATCAATTCTTGATCATGATTCTCAAGGCATGGCTCAAAAAGTCTCAAGATGCAAAAGTTTCCATATTTGGACAGTTGAAAAAGTCAACTGTAACTTGACCAAGGCATAACTTCCACATGGTTTATCAGAAAAATTCCATCCAAAGCTCATTTTGAAGAGAATGACATTTCCTACAACTCCTCTTCACACTTTAAGTCCAAGAAATGCACTCACAAAAAGTTATCAATTTCAACATTATAGGTCATTTTCAAAAGTCAACAAAAAGGGACTTTAAGTCAAAGACCATAACTTGAGATTGGTAAATCAAAATTACATGGGACCAAAGGCATTGGTTAGAGGACTTCAAGACCTTTCCAAAATGTCATGGAACATGATCAAAGCTTAAAAATTGAGCAAGATATGCCTTGTGGAAGTTGGGAAATGTTTGGGAATTTTGAAAAGTCAACTTTGCTTCAAATGCCTCAAAATTGCTAATGGGCCACAAATTCTTCCAAGAATCATTATCCAAGGCATATGCACGACCCATTAAGCCCAAAGGGATTTACTTTCTTATTTTTAATTAATTAATTGAATTTTTATTTCTATTTATTCATTTAATTAGTTTTAAATATAAGGAAAATATCAAATCATTGGTTTTAAATCTTTTTGTGCAGAAAATAGGTCTATCACATGCTCATTATTTCGTGTGCCAATCAACAAGAGCAAAATCTTCCAAACTTGGCATGTTCTTCATGAAAAGGATTTGAAAAGATTTCATAAAAAAATCAAATATTTGATTCATGATTACAAGGGTTTTTGGACTTGATTCTTACCCTAATCCATTCCCATACATAAACAGAACTTAACCCTAGTGCAAACAACCTGGAAGCTGCGCCTAAGAACCAAAACAAAACTTGTATTTTTCCCTAAAATTTTGGAAACTGTTTTCATAGTTGCAGGTCGTTTCAAAGCAAAAGAGTGGTTCCATTGCGTTCTTGACACATTCAGGAAGTCACCCCAATCAAAATCAACTCTCCAAGCGCAAAGAATTGGTAGATAGGAGTCCCACTTTTCTGAAAAATATTCATAATCGCATCTTGAATTCCATGCATTTTTCATGTGTTTTTGATATTGATTTATACTAATCTAACCATTCTAAAGCTAATGGTGTTATCTAATTGAATTAATATGGCATGTGCGCAAAGTTACCATTAAAATGTTTTAGGGTTTCTCAAGCTTCAAATTGGGCGTTTGCACATACTGTAAAATCAAGACATCCCTGTACCATGGTTAGAATCAGGACGCTTGGACGAATTCAATACACTAGTCGCGCCCTATTTATATGGCCACACGGGCTATTCGCTATTTTGGAAAAGGCTGTGTTTTGGGGGGGTTTAAAACCCCCGCTACTTCTTTTTATTTCAGGGACGAACGAAGAAGAAGATCATGTGGCAAGATCTGATTGTGTAGTTTGAATTCCAGCGCGCATTTTTTGGTTTCTATGTCATTAACGTCAATTTTCTTTCATATTATTTGTTTTTTTATTATATATACAACGCATTCAAATGGCACAGTTGGTGGAACGTAGCGCTGGCAAGCATTGGGACCTGGGTTCGATTCCCAGGTCCCCTCACTTTCTCAATATATTTTGGCTTAACGTGATTCCATGCAATACACATCCCAGGGCCTACCATGCAGCTTCATGCTTGTACTTGCCACGCGTCTCAGAACATCAATCCAAGGGCCATGATCTGATGAACACCATACTCGTTGGTCAACCAGGACACACGTGACCACCAAAAGTCAACCAGGCCTCCAATAAATGGGCCAAAAATGCTGGAAAACACCTCCAAATTGGGGTCAACACCCCCCATTGGTTTGCTTTTTTTTTCATTCTCTTTATTTTTTCTATTTTTATTTGTTTTATTTAGTTTTAATTTAATTCTTTAAATTAATTTTTTCTTTAACATAAAAAATAATAAAAAAATCAGAAAGACAAAAAATATAAATATATTTTATTTAAATGTTTTTTTTTTGTAAATAAATTTTATTAATTGATTTAGTTTTAATTCTAGGGTTAATTTCCAATATTTTTCTTAATAAACTAAAAAATGTAGAATTAGGGTTTTAAGAACTTTTATCCTTTTTCTTTTCTTTTCACCATTATTAATAATTAATTATTTATTTTTAAATTGCCATGTAAATGATTAGGTTAAAATTAGGGTACAAACTTAAACATTTTTTTAATAAATTAAAAATAGTTTAGAATTAGGTTTTTTTAATTCCATTAATTCTCATTAAACCCCATAAATACAAAAACTCCAAAAATTCTTTCTTTTTATTTTAACTTAATTAATTTATTAACTGTAATTTAATTTCTTTAAAAGGGTCCAACGCCCTCGCATTCCCGATTTTATTTCTTCTCGCATTTTATTTTTTCTTTTTGTGAATATAAATGTAACTGTCCAAAAGCCGTGTAATAGACATTTATCTTTCCGCATTTTTATTTTATTTCAAATCGGGTCTTGGATTAATTTGGCGATGTAGACCCGCGCCTTTGTAATAGCGTAGGACTTTTAATTCTCGCATCTTTTAAACTGTTAATAAATTGCATGAAAGACTGAATGCCAAAATAAAAGCAACGCGTAGATCACCAATGTATGAACAAGATAAACATAAATGAACATGACACACAAATCACACACCACCCTTAGGGTACGCCTCATTGTTGCCTTGCCCCTCGAAAGGTGATCGTCGAGTAGAGGATGTTTTAGTAAGTCCTCATGTCCATGAACATGGCATGAGGGTAGCTTCTAAGGTGTCTTCCTATTGCTCCGGTGATCACCATGTCCCGAACCCTCGAATTGACCCGAACACCTCCAACGGTGGTGCTACCTACCTCTCAATTGTGGGATGGCACTACTTTAAGGACATTTACACAGACGAATTCCTTAGGGTAGGTAGAGAACTCATAGATACTTGCTCTAATTTCAAAACAAATCAAAAATACTTTTCACACTGACACTTTTCAAAAAGCTTTCGAAAGCAACTTTTCAAACACTCTTGAGGACTGATACAAGAGTCGAACTGAAATTTTCAAAGAAACCTTTTTTAAACCCACAGTTGAAAAGCAAACAAACAATTTTGAAAACACAAATGAGCAAGTACCTAAGAGCCCATGGATAACCATGGATAGAAAGGGTGCTAACACCTTCCCTTTCTATAAATCTACCTCCGAACCGAGAGCAATCTCAATAAGGAATTTTTCTGTGCTTTTGTCCTTTCCATTTGGAGAAAATAAAAGACGGTGGCGACTCTTGCTTCCGCGACATTTCGCGAACCAGCGTTAAACAGTCAGTTCCAGATCCACCGATCACAGAACTGGCGACTCTGCTGGGGACTCTTTTTAAAGTGAGGTGTACCTTAGGACTAAGATCACTTGTGTTTTCAATTGTCTGAATTGTTTGCTTTAAATTGTGGGTACTGTCTTGGGAGTTCTATAGATCCTAACCCGGATCTGGGGATACCTTCTTAGAAAGTAGCAACAAGGTTGTGAGGGAACTGTGCGGGGTATACCGACATGGTTGAAGCAGTCTGCTACGTTGATGTGGCACTTTGGTGTGTACCGGTAACCCTTGAGTTCAGTCAAGGAGAGTACGGGGCCTCCGCGTGGTGTCGTGAAGCATCAACTGACCTTAGGAACCTTAATTGAACCATCTTGGCCTCTTTAGGGTAGTGAGATAACTGACTTTGGTGCAGTCCGAGGTTGGTTGATACTCGATACTACAATCAATTGAGGGTTGTTTTCTTGGAATATTTCGGTCGCCAGTTCAGTGGCTAAATCGAAACGATGAACAATGAAAACAGTCCAGTGATATTGGGACCCTTAGAACCCGGTTACTTCTGATAGGACAGGTTTTGAGCCCACCAACTTCAAGAGGGTAGTACCCCAGACCCCATGCTGGCCTAAACTCTAAGGGCTCTTTGTGTGACTTGTGTGCCTTCAAACTTGACTATTTGCATGCTTGTTATCTGACACATGAGTTCCTTGCAGGTTTAACAGTCCTTAATTGGGACTCATTACAGGGCCTACTTACATCACTCCATGCATAGCATAACATCATACCATTGCATACATCCTGCATAAGGACTAACCCATTTCAAGGATCTCAAGGGTCTGTGATGCAGGTCATGATGAACCAACTGTCCAGCAAGGGGCAAAGGGGATTTATTTTCCTCTAGACAAGGTTGTCAGGGGCTATGACCCACTGGATATGGTGAGCCTTTGACCCTTGAAGAAGGACTCTCAACAACATGCAGTTCCTTCAATCAAGCTATCGGATCCCAACTCTAACAATTTTCTTGTTTACCCCGCGAGATCCTTGAAAACATTGCATGCATACATACATATCATTGCATAACAGGTACCCTTGGTACAAGTCACTTACCATCTTCGCTGTTTATTTCAGCAATGGCTTCCCAACAAGACAACCAGGATCTTCATGCTCAAGAGACTCAGTTTAGGGAGATCTTTCTAAGCCTATCCGAGGGGCAGGAAGAGTTAAGGACACTTCTCATGGAGACTTTGGTCAGGAACAACACTGAGGACGAACGGCTGAAACATCTGCAAGCTGAAGTGGATGCAATGAGAACCCAGATGCTGGGGCAGGTGACTACCATCCAAGACTTAGCTCAAAGACAAGATGAGCTCGGGGTTCTCGTCAACCAACTGCTGCGGGGTAACCAACTAGGGCAAACATCTAAGGTTGAAGGGTCCGTCATCATTCAACCATCTTTGAGACAAGGAGATAAAGGGAGAGCTCCTCAAATGGCTCCAGTGTCACAAATTCAGCATCAACCTCACCAGCTTCAGCCAAACAAGCCCAGGAGGTAATTCACCCAGCTCAACATGTCGCTGTTTCAAGCTTTACAACGCCTGTTGAGGTTGAATCTGATCACATTAAGGGCTCATCCCCGGAACCCCAACACAGCATCTCCTATCTATGATCCCAATAAAAGGTGTGCCTACCACTCTGCCAGTCCAGGACATGATACAAATGAGTGTTGGGCTCTGAAGAACAAGATCCAGGACCTGATTGATGAAGGAGCATTGGAGTTCACACAAGATGGTCAGGCTGAGTTTTTCTACCACCCCTCCAGGGCTCACCATTTGAAGTAACAAGCCCTGAGATGAAAATACTTTTGTTCATTAGGATTTTCAAGTTGTAATTTTCTTTTGTTTAAACATTTACTCATAGTAAACGTTGTTATTTCATTAATGCATCACATATGTCTGTTTTGAAGCAATATATTCGTATTCACTATACGCAAATTATTTTCATATTTTTTCTGATGATCAACGCTCGATTAATAATTCTAAGCCTCTTGAGGGAGGATGACGAAAACGATACCGCGATCATTACAGTATGCTTTTGAACAGACCCCGCTGATGAAGTACAGGCATTGTTTCAAATCCCTAAACACTGGAGTTATAAGGAAGATAATCCCTCGTTAACCCCTCCGAGCCAAAGAAGTAGGAGTTTTTCTTTTCGAAATTTAAAACCCTTAATCATAACCTGGGGCAGGGTAGTCTCTCAGTTGATCCAAGTGCACAACAAAATGGCACCAAAGAGGTCCTTACAAAAAAAAAGGAGAAGACAGTGATGATTCCGAATAATCATAAGGATAGGCAGTCATTATATCTCAAAAAAATAAAAACCCATTAAGTCAAAACCTATGAAGGAGACTTACAAAACTAGGGCATCCCGCTGACTGTAAGAACAGTTCATGCAAAATTTAGGGATAGCAAAATCAAAAAGAAAGAGGTCATACAAACCCTCAACAATAACAAAAAGGAATGACTGCCTATTCAGAATAAATCATCAATATCTGAACCATCACTGGTATATCAGGACAAAGACTCGAACAAGGTATGACGTACGATCAACTGAGTTTAGGTTTGAAGAACATCACGAAGAACGGGTGGGTATAAATAATTTGAGCCTTTATCCTTTGTTTCTTAAACCGTGAACCAGGCCACGTTATAACCCTTAAAAGTCCTAGCTAAAGCATGGGTTAGTTCGAAAGCGTACTGTTACGAAGGGTATCCTGACTCCTTAAGGCCTACGGTAAATACGGAGTTGACATCACGTTTTACAAACATTCACTTGTTTTATGAAAAAGAATGCATTTTCAAAATCTTCAAGACAGACATAAGCTTTGCATTTTTAACATAACTTTGTTTGCATATGACTATTTGTTTGAACAGCTTGTAAATTCGCACGACGAATGCCTAATGAACAGAAGCACTTCCAATCAAGGGGCATGGCATGATCATGGTCCGTCATCTGGGGCAGTTCAGTCAAGATTCAGAGAATCTCTCAAAGGCCAAATAGCCTGGGGCAAATCTCTGCCTGAATCACTTGGGGCATTCCAACAACGGATTTTGCCTGATCAAACACCTTCTGGTGGCATGACAAAACACTTCTAACAGGGGCAACTCCCTACATTCTGAGAGCATGGATATAGTCGAAAAAAATACGCATAATCAAAGACCCGCTAGGTTGACGTACCTAGGCAAAAATAAGGGCTTCCCGGCGAACCAAAAGGGTTCGGGCAGAAATAAGGGATGAAATGAAAAAAATCTGTACACCCGGCAAGTCGAAAACCTGAAAAGGCGGCTTGGGCAAAAATGGGTATCCCGGTGGACTGAAAACCCGAAAGGGCGGTCCAGGCAAAAGTTAGGGATTAAAGCGTACGACTATGTCCTGTCATCCTGTCACCTGCCTACCAGAAGAAGGTTTGTCCATCAACAACTATCAGCACCTCCCAGGTCTTCCTCTCCCACCTCAGAAACAGGGGCAATAATGAGTTGTCCAAACGATCTAATTGCTCTAGCCGCCAAGGTATCAAGGTAGGTTCGGCTGAAGAACAACCAAGATATCTTAAGTCCCCAGAGAGTGAGCCAACAAGCCCATGCACTCTCCCCAAGCAGAGTTATACTGGCAGCCTTAAGGGAATGGTGTATCCTCCAGCAGATCTCAAACATCTCCCAACATAATATACGAATATTCTTAACAAGCATCCCCGGCAGTCTTGATCTAAGATTGTTCCCCGGCACATCATACAGACATTCCTAACAAACATCCCCGACAGTCTTGACCAAAAAAATCGTTCCCCGGCAATATACCAGGCATTCAATGGAGTCACTTCCCCGATACAGTTCAAAATTTCCCCAGGAGAGTTCAATCTAGATTTCCCCAGGAAAGTTGGAATCCATCTCCACAAGCAGTAAGTTTATCCCCAGTAGATTCTGGAAGCTTGTCATCCGCAGAGCACGAACGCGCCTCCCGGCTTTATTCAAAGGTTATTTCCCTACCGGGATATAACTGGGTTATCCTCAGCCAAAAGCCACGGAAAGACCGTCCTCGGCAAAGTCTTCTTATCCCCAGCGAAGTCTATCAACACTTCCAACATAACAACGGTATCCCCAGTGAAGTTACCATCAACCTCAGGAAAATACTTCTCTCCCCACAGAGTATTGTTCGCCAGCAAGATCGTTAGAGTACTTTTCTCCCCGCAGAGTAATCCATTCGCCAAGTTTATTCCCCAACGGAGTTATCCTCTCCTACCGGTATTCTTGCAACTATCATCCCCAGCGGAAACAACAAAGCATTATTCTCCAAACATCAGCCCAGGAATGACTTCCCGGCACCCGTCAAGGATTTATTCTCCTAAGATAAAAACATACATATTACATACATTATAGCATGCATATACGCATCATATCTTAAAAATCTCATTTATGTTGAGAACATCATTGCTTGATCCATATCATGCATTGCATATGACTGACCTTTACCTTTCAGGAAAGATCCAGTTAAATTCTCAGCTATGTCCAAGACCTTGTCTGGTTCAGTTAAATCGACCCTAAGATTTTCCTGTTTCTTATCCAGTCAAAGGCCTTCTCTGGTTCAGTCAGATCGACCCTAAGATATCCTTGTTTCTTATCCAGTTGAAGATTTCAAGACCTTGTCCGGTTCAGTTAAATCGACCCTAAGATTTTCCTGTTTCTTATCCAGTCAAAGGCCTTCTCTGGTTCAGTCAGATCGACCCTAAGATCTCCCTGTTTCTTATCCAGTTGAAGATTTCAAGACCTTGTCCGGTTCAGTTAAATCGACCCTAAGATTTTCCTGTTTCTTATCCAGTCAAAGACCTTCTCTGGTTCAGTCAGATCGACCCTAAGATCTCCCTGTTTCTTATCCAGTTGAAGATTTCAAGACCTTGTCCGGTTCAGTTAAATCGACCCTAAGATTTTCCTGTTTCTTATCCAGTCAAAGGCCTTCTCTGGTTCAGTCAGATCGACCCTAAGATCTCCCTGTTTCTTATCCAGTTGAAGATTTCAAGACCTTGTCCGGTTCAGTTAAATCGACCCTAAGATTTTCCTGTTTCTTATCCAGTCACAGGCCTTCTCTGGTTTAGTTAAATAGACCCTAAGATCTCCCTGATTCTTAGCCCGGTAGAAGACATCCAAGATTCTCTCAGCGTTACTGTTGAGGTTGAAGTCACCCAAGATTCTCTCAGCGTTACTGTCGAGGTTGAAGTCGCCCAAGATTCTCTCAGCGTTACTGTTGAGGTTGAAGTCGCCCAAGATTCTCTCAGCGTTACTGTTGAGGTTGAAGTCGCCCAAGATTCTCTCAGCGTTACTGTTGAGGTTGAAGTCATCCAAGATTCTCTCAGCGTTCCTGTTGAGGTAGTAATCACCCCAAGATTCTCTCAGCGTTCCTGTTGAGGTAGTAATCATCCAAGGTTCTCTCACCATCCCGTTGAGGTAGTAACCATCCCTGGTTCATTCGTCACCGTTTGAAGCTCCAGATTCAATTCCTGTAACCAACCAGGGTACATCTACACAAAGAGTTTGAAGACCAGCTCCTGTAACAGGCCAGGTACTCATTTTCTTTTTCAGGTACGCAAGTTCTCGCTAAGGAATCTCTTACGCGATCGACACCCAGATGGCATCTATAAGCCCATCCACCTATCCATCACCTCTCAGCATGGCATCTATAAGCCCATCCACCTATCCATCACCTCTCAGCATGGCATCTATAAGCCCATCATCCTATCCATTAATCTCCAAATGGCATCTGTAAGCCCATTCCCACCATCACACTACTATGTGAGCGCAAATTTCTGGGCACTCTAGTGTTCAATCATCTTCCACCTTCGGATTACGAACAACACGCAAGCCAATCTACATCCTCAGGTCTAAGAAGATTGAACAGGGGCAACTGTTGTACCCCAAAATTTGCCCTCCCATATTCTTCAAGATTTGCAAAGAGCATGCTTCAAAATCTCCTCATGGGTTGCACAGTTCAAGGGCCTCCTAACAGTCAAAAACTAGGGTTTTGGTTCTATCAAAGAAATTGAAGTTTTCAAGGGTCCAGACAAGTCCCACATGCCTACAAACATGGTCAAGTATCCTCATGTCAAGTTTCAAGACTCACATCACAAAATTGCACAGTCAAAAATCCTAATTGCTCAACAGTCAACTGTAGGGGCAAAATGGTCATTTGACAGTCAAAAGTTCAAATTTTTGGTCAACATCTTATTTTGAAGCCACAAACATCATTTGATCAATTCTTGATCATGATTCTCAAGGCATGGCTCAAAAAGTCTCAAGATGCAAAAGTTTCCATATTTGGACAATTGAAAAAGTCAACTGTAACTTGACCAAGGCATAACTTCCACATGGTTTATCAGAAAAATTCCATCCAAAGCTCATTTTGAAGAGAATGTCATTTCCTACAACTCCTCTTCACACTTCAAGTCCAAGAAATGCCCTCACAAAAAGTTATCAATTTCAACATTATAGGTCATTTTCAAAAGTCAACAAAAAGGGACTTTAAGTCAAAGACCATAACTTGATATTGGTAAATCAAAATGACATGGGACCAAAGGCATTGGTTAGAGGACTTCAAGACCTTTCCAAAATGTCCAAGAACATGATCAAAGCTTAAATATTGAGCAAGATATGCCTTGTGGAAGTTGGGAAATTTTTGGGAATTTTGAAAAGTCAACTTTGCTTCAAATGCCTCAAAATTGCTAATGGGCCACAAATTCTTCCAAGAATCATTATCCAAAGCATATGCACGACCCATTAAGCCCAAATGGATTTACTTTCTTATTTTTAATTAATTAATTGAATTTTTATTTCTATTTATTCATTTAATTAGTTTTAAATATAAGGAAAATATCAAATCATTGGTTTTAAATCTTTTTGTGCAGAAAATAGGTCTATCACATGCTCATTATTTCGTGTGCCAATCAACAAGAGCAAAATCTTCCAAACTTGGCATGTTCTTCATGAAAAGGATTTGAAAAGATTTCATAAAAAAATCAAATATTTGATTCATGATTACAAGGGTTTTTGGACTTGATTCTTACCCTAATCCATTCCCATACATAAACAGAACTTAACCCTAGTGCAAACAACCTGGAAGCTGCGCCTAAGAACCAAAACAAAACTTGTATTTTTCCCTAAAATTTTGGAAACTGTTTTCATAGTTGCAGGTCGTTTGAAAGCAAAAGAGTGGTTCCATTGCATTCTTGACACATTCAGGAAGCCACCCCAATCAAAATCAACTCTCCAAGCGCAAAGAATTGGTAGATAGGAGTCCCACTTTTCTGAAAAATATTCATAATCGCATCTTGAATTCCATGCATTTTTCATGTGTTTTTGATATTGATTTATACTAATCTAACCATTCTAAAGCTAATGGTGTTATCTAATTGAATTAATATGGCCTGTGCGCAAAGTTGCCATTAAAATGTTTTAGGGTTTCTCAAGCTTCAAATTGGGCGTTTGCACATACTGTAAAATCAAGACATCCCCGTACCATGGTTAGAATCAGGACGCTTGGACGAATTCAATACACTAGTCGCGCCCTATTTATATGGCCACACGGGCTATTCGCTATTTTGGAAAAGGCTGTGTTTTGGGGGGGTTTAAAACCCCCGCTACTTCTTTTTATTTCAGGGACGAACGAAGAAGAAGATCATGTGGCAAGATCTGATTGGGTAGTTTGAATTCCAGCGCGCGTTTTTTGGTTTCTATGTCATTAACGTCAATTTTCTTTCATATTATTTGTTTTTTTATTATATATACAACGCGTTCAAATGGCACAGTTGGTGGAACGTAGCGCTGGCAAGCATTGGGACCTGGGTTCGATTCCCAGGTCCCCTCACTTTCTCAATATATTTTGGCTTAACGTGATTCCATGCAATACACATCCCAGGGCCTACCATGCAGCTTCATGCTTGTACTTGCCACGCGTCTCAGAACATCAATCCAAGGGCCATGATCTGATGAACACCATACTCGTTGGTCAACCAGGACACACGTGACCACCAAAAGTCAACCAGGCCTCCAATAAATGGGCCAAAAATGCTGGAAAATACCTCCAAATTGGGGTCAACACCCCCCATTGGTTTGCTTTTTTTTCATTCTCCTTATTTTTTCTATTTTTATTTGTTTTATTTAGTTTTAATTTAATTCTTTAAATTAATTTTTTCTTTAACATAAAAAATAATAAAAAAATCAGAAAGACAAAAAATATAAATATATTTTATTTAAATGTTTTTTTTTGTAAATAAATTTTATTAATTGATTTAGTTTTAATTCTAGGGTTAATTTCCAATATTTTTCTTAATAAACTAAAAAATGTAGAATTAGGGTTTTAAGAACTTTTATCCTTTTTCTTTTCTTTTCACCATTATTAATAATTAATTATTTATTTTTAAATTGCCATGTAAATGATTAGGTTAAAATTAGGGTACAAACTTAAACATTTTTTTAATAAATTAAAAATAGTTTAGAATTAGGTTTTTTTAATTCCATTAATTCTCATTAAACCCCATAAATACAAAAACTCCAAAAATTCTTTCTTTTTATTTTAACTTAATTAATTTATTAACTGTAATTTAATTTGTTTAAAAGGGTCCAACGCCCTCGCATTCCCGATTTTATTTCTTCTCGCATTTTATTTTTTCTTTTTGTGAATATAAATGTAACTGTCCAAAAGTCGTGTAATAGACATTTATCTTTCCGCATTTTTATTTTATTTCAAATCGGGTCTTGGATTAATTTGGCAATGTAGACCCGCGCCTTTGTAATAGCGTAGGACTTTTAATTCTCGCATCTTTTAAACTGTTAATAAATTGCATGAAAGACTGAATGCCAAAATAAAAGCAACGCGTAGATCACCAATGTATGATCAAGATAAACATAAATGAACATGACACACAAATCACACATCACCCTTAGGGTACGCCTCATTGTTGCCTTGCCCCTCGAAAGGTGATCGTCGAGTAGAGGATGTTTTAGTAAGTCCTCATGTCCATGAACATGGCATGAGGGTAGCTTCTAAGGTGTCTTCCTATTGCTCCGGTGATCACCATGTCCCGAACCCTCGAATTGACCCGAACACCTCCAACGGTGGTGCTACCTACCTCTCAATGGTGGGATGGCACTACTTTAAGGACATTTACACAGACGAATTCCTTAGGGTAGGTAGAGAACTCATAGATACTTGCTCTAATTTCAAAACAAATCAAAAATACTTTTCACACTGACACTTTTCAAAAAGCTTTCGAAAGCAACTTTTCAAACACTCTTGAGGACTGATACAATAGTCGAACTGAAATTTTCAAAGAAACCTTTTTTAAACCCACAGTTGAAAAGCAAACAAACAATTTTGAAAACACAAATGAGAAAGTACCTAAGAGCCCATGGATAACCATGGATAGAAAAGGTGCTAACACCTTCCCTTTCTATAAATCTACCTCCGAACCGAGAGCAATCTCAATAAGGAATTTTTCTGTGCTTTTGTCCTTTCCATTTGGAGAAAATAAAAGATGGTGGCGACTCTTGCTTCCGCGACATTTCGCGAACCAGCGTTAAACAGTCAGTTCCAGATCCACCGATCACACACGCATTGCACCCCCATCTTGCACTTTGTTTTGATTTTATTGGTTTTAAATGAATAAAACTTAAATAAATAAAGATAAAAATCACAATAGTGCATGGATAGGTTTAGATGTCCTTGGGTATGTCATAAACATGTTTGAACCCTAAAAAATAGGTTCATTAACTCAAAGATGCACTTTTGCTCAAAGTTGACTTCATGCATTTTTACAAATTTTCCCAACTTGTGCAAACCATAACTTACTCACTTTTCATCTTTTGAATATGATTTTTGACTTTTTGGAAATCTTAATATGTCCTCTTCAATCTCTCTTTTTATTATTTTTGCATTTTCAGATTTTATCTTGATGTAATTTGTGTTGTACCCCAAAATTTGCCCTCCCATATTCTTCAAGATTTGGCAAAGTCAAGCTTCAAAATCTCTCAAAGGTTGCACAGTCCAATTGCCTCCTAACACAGTCAAAATTAGGGTTTTGGTTCTTGCAAAGAAATTGAGGTTTTCAAGGGTCCAATCAAGTCCCATATGCCTATATACATTGTCAAGCATCCATATGCCAAGTTTCAAGACTCACAGCATCAAGTTGCACAGTCAAAAACCCTAAATGCTTCACAGTCAGCTGCAGGGGCAAAATGGTCATTTGACAGTCAAAAGTCAAATTTTTTGGTAAACATCTTATTTTGAAGCCATAATCACCATTTGATCAATTCTTGATCATGATTCCACAAGCATGGCTCAAAAAGCCTCAAGATGCAAAAGTTTCTATTTTTGGACAGCTGAAAAGTCAACTACAAATTGACCAAGGCATAACTTCTTCATGGTTTATCAGAAAAATCCCATACAAAGCTCATTTTGAATAGAATGACATTTCCTACAACTCATCTTCACATTCCAAGTCCAAGAAATGCTCTCACAAAAAGTTATCAATTTCAACATTATAGGTCATTTTCAAAAGTCAACAAAAGGCACTTTAAGTCAAAGACCATAACTTGAGATTGGTAAATCAAAATGACATGGGACCAAAGGCATTGGTTAGAGGACTTCAAGACCTTTCCAAAATGTCCAAGAACATGATCATAGCTTCAAAATTGAGCAAGATATGCATTGGAGAAGTTGGGAAATTTTTGGGAACTTTCAAAAGTCAACTTTGCCTAAAACACTTCAAAATTGCTAATGGGCCTCAAATTCTTCCTTGAATCATTACCCAAAGCCTATGCACGACCCATTGAGCTCAAAGGGATTTATTTTCTTATTTTTAATTAATTAATTGAATTTTTATTCTTATTAATTCATTTAATTAGATTTAATTATGAGAAAATATCAAATAATGCTTTTTCAAATCTTTTTGTGCAGCAAATCAAACTAGGGCAAGCTGGCCAAGTCGTTTCACATCCAAAAAGGAAAATCATCCATGATTGGCAAAGATTTCAATGAAAAAAGATTGAAAAATATATGATGAAAATCAAATATCCAAGACATTAATCCAATGGATTCATGGGCTCTTTCTTGACCTAAATTCGTTCACATACAAAGGCTGAATGAAACCCTATTCATAGACACACGAAACAGCTGCTGAAAGCTCATACTCACTTTGCAAAATTTTCATAAAAACTCCAAAACTGTTTTCTGACTTAGAGTCCAATTCAGAGCAGATTGTTGATTCCAAACCCTTGCTGAGAGTTCCCTGCACGTGTTGCAACCACTTTCCAGTCCCCATACTCAAAGAAACGGTAAAATATGGTTATGGTTTGAACGAATATGTTGATAATCGAAACATGATTTCTATGCATCATTCATATGTTTTATTCATTGATTTACACTAATAATGATCTTCTGAAGCGATTGGTACCGTTTAATTGGACTAACACTGCTTGTATCAAAATCCACCATTGATGAAACCTAGGGTTTCAGAAGCTTCAAAATAGGGCTTTCCTTGTATGGAAAAATTGGACCTTTAGACCCATACAGCTGAATTCAGCAGCTCAAGACGATTCAAATGAGACCATCGCGCCTTTTTTATATGTCCTCCTCTCCTATTCGCTATTATTCACTGTTCCACTTAGTGGGGGTTTAAAACCCCCGCTACTTGTTTTATAATTGCAGGGAAAACAAGGAAGAAGATGGACGTGGCCTGACGCTATTGGGAGATTCAAACTTTGGCACGCTTTTTGTCTTATACCACTAACCAATGTTTTTTTTTTGTATATTATATTTTCTATCTATTATATTTACAAACAAACGCAAATGGCCTGGTGGTTGGAGGACGTGTCTCGCAGGTATAGGGACCTGGGTTCGATTCCCAGGTCCCCCCATATACTTCATGGTTTTTGCTTTAACGTGTTTCCATGCAGCACTCACTCAATGGCTCACCATACACACTCATGCCTAAGGCTGCCACGCGCTTATGATGATCAATCTGAAGGCCACAAAAGGAGGTCTATCATACACTTCAGTCAACAGCATGCACTCAAACGTGGAAAGTCAAACAAGGCTTTGTCAATGGGCCTGAATTACCTCAAACAAACCTCCATTTTGGGCCTGATACCCCCATTGGTTTGCATTTTTTTTTATTTTTTTTATTTTCTTTTCTAATTCTTTTTAATGTTTTAATTGTTTTTTTAACCATAAAATAATTTTCATAATAAAAAATCAGAAACCAAAAAAATGTTTTATATTTAATTATTATTAATTTCACCATTAAAATATTTTTGTAAATAAATTTCAATAACTAACTTAGTTAAATTAGGTTTTAATTTTGACACTTTCCTTAATAAATAAAAAATATGTAGAATTAGGTTTTGATATTTTTACCTTTTTTTAATTAACTATTTTCCTCATTATTTATTATTATTATTATTTTGTAAATAAACATGCAAATTAATTAACTAGTAAATTAGGTTAACTTTAATATTTTCTTAAATAATTAAAATAACTTAGAATTAGGGTTTCTCTTGATTTTAATTTTCTTTATTTTCATAAATACCAAAAACATAAAAAACACTTTTCTTTAATTAAATAATTAATCGAGTCTTAATTTAATTTAATTTCTCAAAAGGGTCAAAACCCTCGAACGTCCAATTTATTTCTTTCGCGCTTTATTTTCTTTTGAATATTATGTAACTGCTCAAGGATGTAATAGTAATTAGGAATTTATTTACTTTCCGCATCTTTTATCAAACAGGTCTTTGTATTTTGGCGATGTATAGACCCGCGCCTTGTAATAGCGTAGCTTTATATTTCCGTCTTTTAATTTTCCGCACTCTTAAATCTTAACTTTGTATGAAAGAATGTATGCTAATAAAAAACAAGCGTAGCTCACAATGCCATGATCAAAGATAATTGTCAAACTGAAAACAACACACAAATACACACACCACTTCTAGGGTACGCCTCACTCGTTGCCTTCGAAACGTGGTCGCCAAGTATATGACGTTTTAGTAAGTCCTTATGTCCATGATCCAGTTGCCTCGAATCAGTTGCCTCGAAATAGTTGCCTCGAAACGGTTGCCTCGAATTAAAAAAGGATCAAGGACATAAGGGTAGCTTCTAAGGTGTCCTACTGTTGCTTCGGTGACCACACTGTCCCTACACTCGAATTGACCCGAACACCTCCAACGGTGGTGCTACTTACCTCTCAATGGTGGGATGGCACTACCTTAAGGACTTCTACACAGCCTAATTCCTTAGGGTAGGTAGACGACTCATGGATACTTGCTCTCTTCAAAAACAAATCAAAACTCTTTTCACACCGACACTTTCAAAAAGCTTTCAAAACAATTTTTCAAACACTCTTGAGGACTGATACAAGAGTTATTCAGAAATCTTTAAATGAAACTTTTTCAAACCCACTCACATTTTGAAAAGCAAACATTTTGAAAACATAAAGAGCAAGTATCTAAGAGCCCATGGGTAACCATGGATAGAAAGGGTGCTAACACCTTCCCTTTCTATAAATCTACCTCTCGAACTGAGAGACAATCTCATAAGGAATTTTGCTGTGCTTTTGTCCTGTCCATGTTGGAGAAAATAAAAGACGGTGGCGACTCTTGCTTACCGCGACATTTCGCGAACCAGCTTTAAACAGTCAGTTCTAAATCCACCGATCACAGAACTGGCGACTCTGCTTGGGAACTTTATAAAGTGAGGTGTACCTTAGGATAGCTCATACTTGTGTTTTCAATTGTCTGAATTATTTGCTTTATTATTGGGGGTACTGTCTTGGGAGTTCTATAGATCCTAACCCGGATCTGGGGAATACCTTCTTAGAAAGTAGCAACAAGACTGTGAGGGAAATGTGCGGGGTATACCGACATGGTTGAAGCAGTCTGCTACGTTGATGTGGCACTTTGGTGAGTACCGGTAACCCTTGAGTCAAGTCAAGGAGAGTACGGGGCCGCCGCGTGGTGTCGTGAAGCATCAACTGACCTTAGGAACCTTAATTGAACCATCTTAACCTCTTTAGGGTAGTGAGATAATTGACTTTGGTGCAGTCCGAAGTTGGTTGATACTCGATACTACACTCAGTTGAGGGTTGTTTTCTTGGAATATTTCGGTCGCCAGTTCAGTGGCTAAATCGAAACGATGAACACAGAAAACAATCCAATGATATTGAGACCCTTAGAACCCAGTTACTTCTGATAGGACAGGTTTTGAGCCCACCAACCTAAAGAGGGTAATACCTAGACCCCATGCTGGCCTAAACTCTAAGGGCTGTCTTGTGTGACTTGTGTGCCTTACCATGTTTGCTTTTTGTGGATACTTGTGGTGTGTTTAATCATAGCATCATAACATCATACAGCATCATATGCATCCACTAACCATTTCAGGGGTTTGAATCTTCACCTTTGTTCTTGTTTTGTAGGACATGGAAACTACCCGCAGAAAGACAATTCAGATCAGCCTTGTAAGGATCCCTCCTCAGCTTAAGGAACTTATATCCAGGATTCCCGAGAGTTCTTCTTTCAGTGAGAAACATGGAAGACTCATCAGCTTGGTCAACACCAACATTGAGGAAGATATGATAAAGGTCCTCTTCCAATTCTTTGACCCTCTGCATCACTGCTTTACTTTCCTGGATTATCAACTGGTGCCTACATTGGAAGAGTTCTCCCGGCTTCTGAAGATCCCTATCCTTAGTCAACTGCCCTACAACGGTACGGAAAAGGAACCCAAACTTGAAGAGATTGCTAAAGCATTACGCCTACAACCATCTGTCATCAAGGGACATTGGGAAGTTAGAAGTGGTGTCAAAGGGTTCTTGGCCAGGTTTCTGTTTGAGAAGGCCCAAGAATGTTGGAATTCCCCTGACCTACAAGCCTTTGAAGAAGTTGTGGCCCTCTTTGTCTATGGGTTGGTGTTGTTCCCTAATCCAGACCAGCTTATAGATATCAATGCTGTCAAGATCTTCATGTCCAGGAATCCTGTACCTACGTTGCTCGGGGACATCCTTCACTCATGTTACACTCGAACCATGAGAAAAAGAGGTGTTCTTATGTGATGCACTCCGCTCCTGGGAAGGTGGTTTATTTCGCACCTTCCACAATCAGTTTTGAAGAACGAGCGGGGTTTGAGATGGTCACAACGATTGATGACTCTTACACATGCAGATATACATTGGTGCTCTCGGTCCAGAGAGGATGTCACTATCATTGATCGTTGCGGGGAGTTTCCTAATGTGCCTTTACTTGGAATCAGAGGAGGTATCACTTACAACCCGTGTCTGGCTTGGAGACAGTTTGGTTATGCTCGGAGGGACGGCCCTCATGACATGTTAATTCCTGACATAGTTTTTGACTTCGACAACGATGCACAAGGACTTCGCCAGAGATTTATCAGAGCTTGGAGAATGCCTAACAAGGTAGACAGCAAGACACTGGGGCACAGGAACTCCATCCCGTTGGAACCTTATCTCAAGTGGGTACGAGCCCGCTCCCAGAAGTTAGTGATGCCATATCCTCATGTTCTCCCTGTGATCAAAGAGCCAGTATTGGAAGGAGAGGTGTCCTACACCATTCAACATCCTGACATGCCTACCTCCTGGGAAGAAATGTAGAAGAGCTGGATCCAGCTTAAGGAAGAACGGAATTATCTTGAGTCCAGTCTACATGCTAGTGAGAAGAAGGTCTTGGAGCTCACCCGCCTACTGCACGAGGAAAAGACTCTCAACACCTACATAGCTCCAAAGAGGATGTGCAGTGTCTTCTGGGATTGATTTACTTTGTAATGTTTGCCCATGAGGCCTCGATGTACTGAACAATTATTTCTTAATGATAACGTGTGTTCCTTTTTGTCTACAACAAATTTGAACTTTCGAACCCTTGAATGCATTGCATAAACACATATCATGCATCATGTGTATAACATGTACTCTTTTTTACAGGTGGTTTAATCTTCTTCGCTGTTTATTTCAGCTCGCCATCATGAATCCTGAATCATCTACTGAGCAGTCCATCAAGGCCCTTCAGGCTCAGAACGCCCAGTTCCAAGAGCTGATCATGAGTTTGGCCCAAGGTCAAGAGGAATTGAAGGCTCTGCTGGTCAAGAAGAAGAAGAAGAGAACTGTACTATTAAACACGGGCCGGAAGTTTGGTAACACACTGCAGAATGAGGTTGATCAAGCTGGTTCTTCTGTAGGGAAAGGCAGTCCCCAGGGGGGAAGGGTTCCTAGTCCGGTGGTCTCTGACAACGAGACTAATTTCAACGAGGAGCAGTATCCTCCAGCTGAAGACAAGTACAAGCAGTTAGAGGATCGCCTGAATGCCATGGAAATTCAACAAGTGCCTGGGTTGGATTTTGGAGACTTGGGTCTATCTTCTGGTGTGGTGATCCCACACAAGTTCAAAGCACCATCTTTCGCAAAGTATGACGGGGCGTCCTGCCCTAAGCTACATCTCAGGTCTTATGTGCGGAAGATCCAGCCGTATACTGTGGACAAGAACTTATGGATCCATTTCTTCCAGGAGAGTCTTTCAGGGACTCATCTCGAATGGTTCTATCAGCTGGATGGAACCAAGGTTCGTAACTGGGAGGAATTGGCTACTGCTTTTTATAAGCAGTATCAGTACAATGCCGACCTCGCTCCTACACGTACCCAACTCCAGGGTATGTCGCTAGGATCGGGAGAAGGTTTTAAAGAGTATGCACATAAATGGAGGGACCTGGCTGGCAGGGTGCAACCACCGTTAACCGACCGTGAGCTAGTGGACATGTTCCTGGGGACCCTATCCGGGCCGTTCTTCAACCATCTCATTGGCAATTCGTCTGTAGGGTTTACAGATCTCATTCTGACTGGGGAAAGGATAGAGGCTGGTATGAAATCAGGAAAGATACAGAAAGGTGCGTCCTCAAGTTCTGAGAAAAAGCCTTTCAAAAAGGAAGCCAGTGCTGTGTACGGGCCCAGGAGGCAAAATAAACCAGAACGCCGCCAAGCTGTCAACGCGGTGGTAATTGCAAAGCCTTCCGCCGCTCCTCGGCAACCTAATCAACCAAGGGCTGAGAGACCCAGAAGAGAATATACTCGGCTTAGTATGACCTTGTCGCAGATATTTCCGCAACTGCTATCGACCAACTTGGTAACCGTCAGAGAGGCTCCAAAGGTGGTGAACACGACCTCTCCGAAGTATAATCCAAATGCCCGCTGTGCTTATCACTCTGATAGCCCGGGGCATTCTACTGATGATTGCTGGGCCCTGAGAAATAAGGTCCAGGACCTTATCGATGCTAAGGAAGTACAATTCGAGGCACCCGAGAAGCCTAATGTGGTGACAACTCCCATGCCCAACCATGGGGTGAATGCTATCAGGGATGGTGACGAAGTGGAGGAATCTGAGTTTAACAACTGGATCTACCCAACGACTGACGGTGGACTGAACAATTGGATTGCAAAAGACCACATACCTGTTACTTTTGTTACGCAGTAATGAATTCCTTTGTTTTTTATTTATGAACAATAAATTGAAACTTTATGGCTCGGTGTCTTACCCGGGGCACCGTTGGCTTCATTTATGAGGACTTATTACTTGTCATTTCCATATATCATGAATAAAGACATTGGACGTTTTTCGCATTTCAAAACTTGTGCTCCCTTTCCTTCTTTCTTTCTTTATATATTGCAAAACAACTATATTTACACACACTCACTCATACAGGTTTCAATCCACTCTGGATCTCACTGGTAACGACTCTGCTACTGCCAGTTATGACTTCGAAAATCCGATCAACTTAGCCGAAGACGAAGGTGAAGATGATTGCGAAGTGCCGGGTGAGCTTGCAAGACTGTTACTCCAGGAAGAGAGGGCCATTCAGCCACATGAAGAGCCAGTGGAAACGGTAAATCTGGGTACCGAGACAGATAGAAAGGAAGTTAAGATTGGTGCCAACCTGGAGCTCAGCGTGAAACAACGGTTGATTCAGATGTTGCATGAGTATGTGGAGATCTTCGCCTGGTCTTACAAAGACATGCCTGGGTTGGATACTGACATTGTGGTCCATCACTTGCCTACCAAGGAAGACTGCCCTCCGGTTAAACAAAAGGTCCGCCGTATGCGTCCAGAGATGTCCGAGAAGATCAAAACTGAGGTTATGAAGCAATTCGATGTCGGGTTTCTAGCAGTGACTTCTTACCCTCAGTGGGTTGCCAATGTGGTTCCGGTGCCGAAGAAAGATGGTAAGGTCAGAATGTGTGTCGAATATAGGGATCTGAATAGGGCCAGCCCCAAGGATGATTTCCCTCTACCTCACATTAACGTTCTGGTTGACAATACTGCTTAGCACAAGGTGTTCTCCTTCATGGATGGGTTCTCAGGTTATAATCAGATCAAGATGGCTCCTGAAGACATGGAGAAGACCACTTTTGTTACTCAGTGGGGCACCTTTTGCTACAAGGTCATGCCTTTTGGGTTGAAAAATGCTGGGGCAACCTATCAACGTGCCATGGTTGCTTTGTTTCATGACATGATCCATCATGAGATAGAAGTGTATGTCGACGATATGATTGCAAGGTCTCAAACTGAGGAGGAACACCTTGACCATCTACAGAAGTTGTTTGACCGTCTGAAGTTGTACAAGCTGAGGTTGAACCCGAACAAGTGCACATTTGGGGTAAGATCTGGAAAGTTGCTAGGCTTCGTCGTAAGCGACAAGGGTATTCAAGTGGGCCCTGCCAAGGTTAAAGCCATACAAGAGATGCCAATTCCCAAGACAGAGAAAGAAGTCAGAGGCTTTCTAGGACGTCTAAATTACATTGCCCGATTCATCTCGCACCTAACTGCTACTTGTGAACCAATCTTCAAGCTGCTGAAGAAAGATCAGGTAGTACGTTGGAATGATGAATGTCAGGCCGCTTTTGACAGAATCAAAGAGTATCTCCAAGAACCACCCATTCTTATGCCACCGGTTGAAGGGAGACCTCTAATACTATACTTGACAGTACTTGACAGCTCAATGGGGTGTGTGCTGGGGCAGCATGACGAGTCTGGCCGAAAAGAGCATGCCATTTATTACCTTAGCAAAAAGTTTACCGACTGTGAGACCCGATACTCACTGCTCGAGAAAACTTGCTGCGCTTTGGTATGGGCTGCTCGCCGGCTGAGGCAGTATATGCTGACTCACACTACTCTGTTGATATCAAAGATGGATCCAATAAAGTACATATTCGAAAATCCTGCTCTGTCTGGAAGAATAGCAAGATGGCAGATGATCTTGACAGAATACGACATCCAGTACATGACTCAGAAGGCAATTAAAGGAAGTGTATTGGCAGACCATTTGGCACACCAGGCAGTGGATGACTACCAATCAATGAACTTTGAATTTCCTGACGAGAGCATCATGATAGTGACTGATTGTGAAGTACCTAGACCGGACGAAGGACCTGAGGAAGGATCCCGATGGTCTATGCACTTTCACGGAGCCTCCAACGCTTTGGGTAACGGCATCGGCGCTGTGATCATATCCCCTCAAGGCACTCATACTCCACTCACTGCCCGACTATGTTTCAACTGCACCAACAACATGGCGGAGTATGAGGCATGCATCATGGGTCTTCAAGTTGCGATTGACTTAAGGATCAAGTTTCTGAGTGTCTTCGGAGATTCCGCTCTCGTGATCAATCAGAGTGGAATACGAAACACCCAAACCTTATTCCTTACAAAGAGTGTGTGTTGACATTGATCCCCCACTTCACAGAGATAACTTTTGAACACTTCCCAAGAGAGGAGAATCAGTTGGCGGACGCGTTAGCTAAGATGTCTTCCATGTTCAAAGTCAAGTGGGACAATGAGGCTCCCCGGGTCATTATCTGGAAACTGGACGAACCAGCATATTGTTGTGATCTTGAGGCTGAAGGGGTAACTGAAAAACCTTGGTATCATGAAGTGAAAACGTACTTAGAAGCTCAAGAATACCCCGAAGGTGCATCTGTCAACGACAAGAAGTTTCTGAGAAGGTTCGCTGCAAAGTTCTTCCTCAGCAACGACATTCTGTACAAGCGAAACCATGATTCAACCTTACTGCGTTGTATGGATAAGACTGAAGCAGAAAGGATCATGGAAGAACTGCATGAAGGTACCTTTGGAACATATTCCAGTGGACATACTATGGCAAAGAAAATCCTTCGGGCAGGATACTTCTGGTCCACAATGGAAGCCGACTGTTACCAGCATTCTCGGACATGTCATAAATGCCAGATCTATGCAGATAAGGTGCACGTTCCTCCAGTTCCTCTGAATGTATTGACAACACCTTGGCCTTTTGCAATGTGGGGCATTGATATGATCGGCGAGATTAAACCTACATCATCCAATGGGCATCGCTTCATCCTGGTGGCGATTGATTACTTTACGAAGTGGGTCGAAGCAGCTTCCTACGCCACTGTAACTAAGAATGTCGTGGCACGGTTCATTCGGCATAACCTGATCTGTCGATACGACGTCCCGGAAAGGATCATTACGGACAACGGTACCAATCTTAATAACAAGATGATCACTGAGCTCTGCGAGCAATTCAAGATACAGCACCACAACTCTTCTCCTTACCGATCGAAGATGAATGGGGCTGTAGAGGCAGCTAATAAGAATATCAAAAAGATTGTGCAGAAGATGACAATAACCTACAAAGATTGGCACGAGATGTTACCGTTCGCTCTTCATGGGTACCGTACCTCAGCAAGAACGTCAACCGGGGCAACTCCCTTTTCCTTGGTATATGGCATGGAGGCAGTCTTGCCGATCGAAGTCCAGATACCCTCTCTCTGGATAATGAAGGATGCAGGCTTGAGCGAAGATGACTGGATCCAAACACGACTTGATCAATTAAATCTAATTGACGAAAAGAGACTCACCGCTATTTGTCATGGTCAAACGTATCAAAAACGGATGATCAGGGCATTTAACAAGAAAGTCAGACCACAAGAGTATCAAGTTGGGGACCTGGTAATCAAGCGCATCATCCTTCCTCAAAGTGATCCCAGGGGCAAATGGACCCCTACATACGAAGGGCCATTTGTGGTTAAACATGTGTTCTCAGGAGGAGCCATGATTCTAACCACCATGGACGGTGACGACCTTCCTCACCCCTCCAATGCAGACATAGTAAAAAGATACTACGCATGATAAAAGACCCGCTAGGTTGACATACCTAGGCAAAAATTAGGGCTTCCCGGCGAACCAAAAGGGTTCGGGAAAAATGAGGGATGAAATGAAAAAATCTGTACACCCGGCAAGTCGAAAACCTGAAAAGGCGGCTTGGGCAAAAATGGGTATCCCGGTGGACTGAAAACCCGAAAGGGCGGTCCAAGCAAAAGTTAGGGATTAAAGCGTAATACTATGTCTCATTGGATCACCTTGCATCCAGAATCCGGTATCAACATCAAGTTCAGATGGCATCGATCAGTCAGCTTCATCGTCAACCGAGCAGCCAAGTAATGAGACGCTCGAAGATATAAAGGCGATAGCAGAGTTGGAACCCAGTGGGATTATCTTCCTTCAGATAGCTGTTTTGTTTTCCCTTTTCACAAAATTGTATAAACTCTTTTGTCCGGCGGCGTTCTCTTACTAGGACGTCAGCCTCTTGTACATAAACGCCTATTTATAGGCAAATTCAAAAATCAATACAAATTCACTTTTCAGACCAATTGCCAATTGTTTTTTCCTTTTTCTGTTTTTGTTTTGCAAAGAACGTCCAATGTTCAATTTTGATATATGCATTTGACACTAATTGCTAACTCATAAATATTTGCATGCGAAACAAAGGATTAATTACGGGTAACATCAGAAACAGGGGCAATAATAAGTTGTCTAAAGCGATCTAACTGCTCTGTCCACCAAGGTACCAAGGTAAGTTCGGCTGAAGAATGTAACCAAGATATCTTAATTCCCCAGAGAGTGAGCCAAGATTCAACAATTCTCCCAAGCAGTTGGTCTCCCAGCAGCCCTAAAAAGGCACAGTATTCTGTAGCAAACTAGCAATACTCTCCCCGAGCAGAGTTATCCTCAGTCAGCCTTAAGGAAGTTGGATCATTCCCAAAAGATCTCAATATTCCCCAGCAGGAGTACACAAACATTCCTAACAAGCATCCCCGGCAATCTTGATCTAAGATTGCTCCCCGGCGGAATACAGGACATCCAGTGGAACCATCCCCCAGTACAGTTCAAAAGTCTCCCCAAGAGAGTCCAATCAATCTCCCTAGTAGGAAGCTTATCCCCAGTAGATTCTGGAAACTTATCACCTGCAGAGTGCGAACGCTCCCCCGGCTTTATTCAAGGTTATTTCCATACCAGGATATAACTAGGTTATCCTCAGCCAATAACCACGGAAAGATTGTCCCCGACGAAGTCTCCCTATCCCCAGCGGAGTTCATCAAATCTTTCAACAAAGCTCAACAATGGTATCCCCAGCGGAGTTATTGTCAAACCTCAGCAAAGTACCTCTCTTTCCCCACAGAGTTCACTCCCCGCAGAGTAATCTATTCGCCAAGTTTATTCCCTGACGGAGTCATCTTCTCCTACCCGTATTCTTGCAACCATCATCCCCAGCGGAAACGAGAACGCTATTCTTCAACATCATCCCAGGACTTAACTTCCCGGCACCCGTCAAGGATTTACTTTCCTAGACAAAAATACATTCATGAACGTCACATCTTCATACATTATAGCATGCATATACGCATCATGAACATACACTCTCATTTATTCTGAGAACATCACGCATGTCATACATCATAACGTCGCATACAACTAACGTTTTGTCTTTTCAGGACAAAGGTCAATACAAAGATAATTACTATCAACTGTCGTGATTCCAGATCTGATTCCTGTATCTTGCCAGGGTGTATCTGTTGACGACTAATTCCAGACTCGATTCCTGTATCCTGCCAGGGCACGTCTGAAGAGTTTGAAGATCCGATTCCTGTATCTTGCCAGGGTGTATCTGTTGACGACTAATTCCAGACTCGATTCCTGTATCTTTCCAGGGCACGTCTGAAGAGTTTGAAGATCCGATTCCTGTATCTTGCCAGGGTGTATCTGTTGACGACTATATTCCAGACTCGATTCCTGTATCCTGCCAGGGCACGTCTGAAGAGTTCGAAGATCCGATTCCTGTATCTTGCCAGGGTGTATCTGTTGACGACTATATTCCAGACTCAATTCCTGTATCCTGCCAGGGCACGTCTGAAGAGTTCGAAGATCCGATTCCTGTATCTTGCCAGGGTGTATCTGTTGACGACTGATTCCAGACCCGATTCCTGTATCTTGCCAGGGCACGTCTGAAGAGTTCGAAGATCTGATTCCTGTATCTTGCTAGGGTGTATCTGTTGACGACTATATTCTAGACTCGATTCCTGTATCTTTCCAGGGCACGTATGAAGAGTTCGAAGATCCGATTCCTGTATCTTGCCAGGGTGTATCTGTTGACGACTAATTCCAGACTCGATTCCTGTATCCTGCCAGGGCACGTCTGAAGAGTTTGAAGATCTGATTCCTGTATCTTGCCAGGGTGTATCTGTTGACGACTATATTCTAGACTCGATTCCTGTATCTTTCCAGGGCACGTATGAAGAGTTCGAAGATCCGATTCCTGTATCTTGCCAGGGTGTATCTGTTGACGACTAATTCCATACTCGATTCCTGTATCCTGCCAGGGCACGTCTGAAGATTTTGAAGATCCGATTCCTGTATCTTGCCAGGGTGTATCTGTTGATGATTATATTCCAGACTCGATTCCTGTATCCTGCCAGGGCACGTCTGAAGAGTTCGAAGATCTGATTCCTGTATCCAGCCAGGGCACATCTACATGAAGAGTTTGAAGATCAACCCCTGCAACAGGCCAGGTACTTATCTTCTTTCTCAGGTACGCAACTTCTCGCTAAGGAATCTCTTACGCGATCGACAATCACCCGATGGCATCTATAAGCCCATCTCCACAACTACCATTACGGTTCCAAATGGCATCTATAAGCCCACTCCCGACAAGGTTCTGTCACATCTCCAGATGGCATCTATAAGCCCATCTTCCCATCCATTATCCCTCCAAATGGCATCTATAAGCCCATTCCCACCATCACGCTGCTAACACTCTACTATGTGAGTGCAAATTTCTGGGCACTCTAGTGTTCAATCATCTTCCACCTTCGGATTACGAAAGGCACGCCAGCCAATCTACATCCTCAGGTCTAAGAAGATTGAACAGGGGCAACTGTTGTACCCCAAAATTTTCCCTCCCATATTCTTCAAGATTTGGCAAAGTCAAGCTTCAAAATCTCTCAAAGGTTGCACAGTCCAATTGCCTCATAACACAGTCAAAATTAGGGTTTTGGTTCTTGCAAAGAAATTGAGGTTTTCAAGGGTTCAATCAAGTCCCATATGCCTATATACATTGTCAAGCATCCATATGCCAAGTTTCAAGACTCACAACATCAAGTTGCACAGTCAAAAACCCTAAAAGCTTCACAGTCAGCTGCAGGGGCAAAATGGTCATTTGACAGTCAAAAGTCAAAAATTTTGGTCAACATCTTATTTTGAAGCCATAATCATCATTTGATCAATTCTTGATCATGATTCCACAAGCATGGCTCAAAAAGCCTCAAGATGCAAAAGTTTCTATTTTTGGACAGCTGAAAAGTCAACTGCAAATTGACCAAGGCATAACTTCTTCATGGTTTATCAGAAAAATCCCATCCAAAGCTCATTTTGAAGAGAATGACATTTCCTACAACTCATCTTCACATTCCAAGTCCAAGAAATGCTCTCACAAAAAGTTATCAATTTAAACATTATAGGTCATTTTCAAAAGTCAACAAAAGGCACTTTAAGTCAAAGACCATAACTTGAGATTGGTAAATCTAAATGACATGGGACCAAAGGCATTGGTTAGAGGACTTCAAGACTTTCCAAAATGTCCAAGAACATGATCATAGCTTCAAAATTGAGCAAGATATGCATTGTAGAAGTTGGGAAATTTTTGGGAACTTTCAAAAGTCAACTTTGCCTAAAACACTTCAAAATTGCTAATGGGCCTCAAATTCTTCCTTGAATCATTACCCAAAGCCTATGCACGACCCATTGAGCTCAAAGGTATTTATTTTCTTATTTTTAATTAATTAATTGAATTTTTATTCTTATTAATTCATTTAATTAGATTTAATTATGAGAAAATATCAAATAATGCTTTTTCAAATCTTTTTGTGCAGCAAATCAAACTAGGGCAAGCTGGCCAAGTCGTTTCACATCCAAAAAGGAAAATCATCCATGATTGGCAAATATTTCAATGAAAAAAGATTGAAAAATATATGATGAAAATCAAATATCCAAGACATTAATTCAATGGATTCATGGGCTCTTTCTTGACCTAAATTCGTTCACATACAAAGGCTGAATGAAACCCTATTCATAGACACACGAAACAGCTGCTGAAAGCTCATACTCACTTTGCAAAATTTTCATAAAAACTCCAAAACTGTTTTCTGACTTAGAGTCCAATTCAGAGCAGATTGTTGATTCCAAACCCTTGCTGAGAGTTCCCTGCACGTGTTGCAACCACTTTCCAGTCCCCATACTCAAAGAAACGGTAAAATATGGTTATGGTTTGAACGAATATGTTGATAATCGAAACATGATTTCTATGCATCATTCATATGTTTTATTCATTGATTTACACTAATAATGATCTTCTGAAGCGATTGGTACCGTTTAATTGGACTAACACTGCTTGTATCAAAATCCACCATTGATGAAACCTAGGGTTTCAGAAGCTTCAAAATAGGGCTTTCCTTGTATGGAAAAATTGGACCTTTAGACCCATACAGCTGAATTCAGCAGCTCAAGACGATTCAAATGAGACCATCGCGCCTTTTTTATATGTCCTCCTCTCCTATTCGCTATTATTCACTGTTCCACTTAGTGGGGGTTTAAAACCCCCGCTACTTGTTTTATAATTGCAGGGAAAACAAGGAAGAAGATGGACGTGGCCTGACGCTATTGGGAGATTCAAACTTTGGCACGCTTTTTGTCTTATACCACTAACCAATGTTTTTTTTTGTATATTATATTTTCTATCTATTATATTTACAAACAAACGCAAATGGCCTGGTGGTTGGAGGACGTGTCTCGCAGGTATAGGGACCTGGGTTCAATTCCCAGGTCCCCCCATATACTTCATGGTTTTTGCTTTAACGTGTTTCCATGCAGCACTCACTCAATGGCTCACCATACACACTCATGCCTAAGGCTGCCACGCGCTTATGATGATCAATCTGAAGGCCACAAAAGGAGGTCTATCATACACTTCAGTCAACAGCATGCACTCAAACGTGGAAAGTCAAACAAGGCTTTGTCAATGGGCCTGAATTACCTCAAACAAACCTCCATTCTAGGCCTGATACCCCCATTGGTTTGCATTTTATTTATTTATTTTTATTTTCTTTTCTAATTCTTTTTAATGTTTTAATTGTTTTTTTACCATAAAATAATTTTCATAATAAAAAATCAGAAACCAAAAAAATGTTTTATATTTAATTATTACTAATTTCACCATTAAAATATTTTTGTAAATAAATTTCAATAACTAACTTAGTTAAATTAGGTTTTAATTTTGACACTTTCCTTAATAAATAAAAAATATGTAGAATTAGGTTTTGATATTTTTACCTTTTTTTAATTAACTATTTTCCTCATTATTTATTATTATTATTATTTTGTAAATAAACATGCAAATTAATTAACTAGTAAATTAGGTTAACTTTAATATTTTCTTAAATAATTAAAATAACTTAGAATTAGGGTTTCTCTTGATTTTAATTTTCTTTATTTTCATAAATACCAAAAACATAAAAAACACTTTTCTTTAATTAAATAATTAATCGAGTCTTAATTTAATTTAATTTCTCAAAAGGGTCAAAACCCTCGAACGTCCAATTTATTTCTTTCACGCTTTATTTTCTTTTGAATATTATGTAACTGCTCAAGGATGTAATAGTAATTAGGAATTTATTTACTTTCCGCATCTTTTATCAAACGGGTCTTTGTATTTTGGCGATGTATAGACCCGCGCCTTGTAATAGCGTAGCTTTATATTTCCGTCTTTTAATTTTCCGCACTCTTAAATCTTAACTTTGTATGAAAGAATGTATGCTAATAAAAAACAAGCGTAGCTCACAATGCCATGATCAAAGATAATTGTTAAACTGAAAACAACACACAAATACACACACCACTTCTAGGGTACGCCTCACTCGTTGCCTTCGAAACGTGGTCGTCAAGTATAGGACGTTTTAGTAAGTCCTTATGTCCATGATCCAGTTGCCTCGAATCAGTTGCCTCGAAATAGTTGCCTCGAAACGGTTGCCTCGAATTAAAAAAGGATCAAGGACATAAGGGTAGCTTCTAAGGTGTCCTACTGTTGCTTCGGTGACCACACTGTCCCTACACTCGAATTGACCCGAACACCTCCAACGGTGGTGCTACTTACCTCTCAATGGTGGGATGGCACTACCTTAAGAACTTCTACACAGCCTAATTCCTTAGGGTAGGTAGACGACTCATGGATACTTGCTCTCTTCAAAAACAAATCAAAACTCTTTTCACACCGACACTTTCAAAAAGCTTTCAAAACAATTTTTCAAACACTCTTGAGGACTGATACAAGAGTTATTCAGAAATCTTTAAACGAAACTTTTTCAAACCCACTCACATTTTGAAAAGCAAACATTTTGAAAACATAAAGAGCAAGTATCTAAGAGCCCATGGGTAACCATGGATAGAAAGGGTGCTAACACCTTCCCTTTCTATAAATCTACCTCCCGAACCGAGAGACAATCTCATAAGGAATTTTGCTGTGCTTTTGTCCTGTCCATGTTGGAGAAAATAAAAGACGGTGGCGACTCTTGCTTACCGCGACATTTCGCGAACCAGCTTTAAACAGTCAGTTCTAAATCCACCGATCACAATTTGCCTTTACAAAAAGTACCTTTTGTTGACTTTTTAAAAAGACATGTAATGTATTGGCTCATATCTCTCCAATGATGCATTTTTTGGACTTGGGAATAAAAAAAAGTTGTAGAGGATTGAATTCTCTTCAAAATGAGCTTTGGTTGGGGAAAATGGATAAAGGATTTGAAAGTTATGTCTTGTCAAAGTTCAGTTGACTTCTCCTAAGGAAACCCTAATTTAGTAACTTTTGATTATTGATGATTTGAGAGCTTTCCTTGAGGAATCATGATCAAACCTTGATCAAATGATGAATATCACTTTAAAATGTTTATTTTAACCAAAAATATTGAAGTTTGACTATATGTTGACCACAATTGACTTTTAACCTAATACATTTGATTTTCAATCATTTGAGAAATTGACTGAGCAAACTTGTGATGCAAGGCATGAAACTTGGTATAAGCATTCTTGAGGACATGTAAGAAAACATGGAGACCACTTGAGACCTTTGAAACCCGAACTTCCTTGTGAAAAGTGAAACCCTAGCTTGAAGTTCATTGCTTAGGAGGAGAATTTGTTTGATCAATTCTTGGTCAACCTTGAGCATTTGAGAACCCTAGGAGTATGCTTGAATAAAATGAGAGGGAAAATTTTGGGGTACAACAATGGGCTAGTAGACATCTCCTAGGAGAGTTGGAATAGGATTCCTCTACATGAATATAGCAACAACATTCTCATCAACAAATTTGTCCTCATTAGGAAACACAACCATCCCATAAATTCAACAAGATAATATAGCATTGAAACCCCTACAAACTTTCTTATCATATTTGACATTAGCTTACTTCAAAAAAAATTGAACTGATAACCGTGTACATGTCCTTTCTTCGTAAAGTTGGCCTTTATAACAAATGTTCCTAAATAAAGGGCAGCAGTAGTCTGAGCACCATCAGGTTTCTTCATAGAAGTATGGAAAGGAACTTGGTGCAATATAGGAATGTCCAAGATAGTGGAGTATTCTTCCAAGGTCGATGCTAATAGATAGTCAGGGAACATGAAACATCTTAAGCTGCAATCATAAAACTGCAACAAAGCTTAGAGGGCATCCTTCTGGTACTCGCTGAGAGGCGAATTTAGACAAATCAAAATCCTTCCATAATCTTTCGTAAAGGTGTAAACGTTATCGGGATGAGACATCTTGGCTATCAGGAGACGATTATCAAGAATTGGCGTAGGGAACTTGTAGACAATAAGATATATATGGTTATCTTTCTTCTCAGTATCCATCTTCAAAGGAGGCCTAACCATTATGACTCAAAGACTAGAGATCTTGAAAATAAGAAAACATGTATGTAAAAAATGAGGTTAATAAAATGTTTCATGAATGCAATGGGATCAAGGCTCCAATAATGCTGGATATCTGCCGAACTGCTGAATAACTGAGTGTCACGGGATCAAAGGTCTGGAACATACATCGACAAAATGAAATAGTCACCAACAATACCTGTAAGATCAAACCCTCCCCACTCACGGGTAAAGTCTAGGTCAAGGTAAAGCCAAAGGATAACTCAAAATCACGGGTTCGCCTGAAAACACTACCACCAAAGCCACCGACATGACGATGATAATACCCCATTTGAACCTCATCTGAGCATGGACGACTTGACTGTACTAGTAGGACCTTCTTCCAATAGCTGTCATGTTCCACTCTATTCCTATGTATTCCTAAGAGTTTCTCATAGCTTGGTTACTGGGCCTTTTACCTTATGTAATAACCCACCTACTAAAGAAATAGACAATCCAATATATCTAGTATATGGAAACAATGAAAATACAATGCAATGCAAACATGTAAACACATATACATAGATAAACATATATACATATGATCAAACTATAAAGCTAAAATAAATAAAACACCCAAAGAAAAGAAAACAAGAGCTAGGACTGACTCACTAAGTACCCTCAGTGAAGTTGCCAGCTGAAGCAACTCAAGAAAATAAATCTTTGAAGCAAACAATGAAGTCACCATCGAATATTTATTTATCCCGACAAAGGGAAAGGAAAACATTGAAGAAAACCTGAAGAAGGTGAAATCAAGGTCTTGCAACCAAGAGAACGAGTAAGGGAGTCGATTACATGTAGGAAAGGTATTAATATCCTTCACGTTCATGGTACTCCACGGGATCCATTCTTGTTGTCTAATCTAATGGGTGTGTTTAAATATAAAGCTAGGTTGTAAAGGGAATGCATGGATGCAAAGGATTGTGTACAAAAAGAAAAGGTTTTATTAGTCGTGCCTGCCTCAGTTACGAACCTTTGTGCCTACGTACCACCTACCGTGCAATGAGGATCAAGGCACTCGTATTTCACCTCAAAAAATTTGGTGTGTTGTATGTTTTTTATGAACAATGCTATCGAAGCATGTCCTTTTTGAAAATGTTTTAAAAGAAAAAGTACGAAGACAAAAAAGGTTTGCATTGGTTGGTGTTTTTTTACCTTGAAAAAGGATTTAAGTAATGTTAGAGTGTTTTATGAATTTGCTAAAGAAAAAGAATTTTAGTCTTTAAAGGGATGCCAAAAGAAAAATCTAACAAAAGGGGAATCTCAATCCTACTCGTTGTCATGCTTGTGGACCTAAAGTTGGGATCAAGAGAATTATACCTAATATTGGCATACATGGATATCAATCCTAAGGTCTACTTACTTCAAGATTAACCAAGAATGAACTAAAAAATCCTATTGGGAGCATGTGAACACACACAAGAAAGAAACATGCAAACAATCAAGCACTTAAACAAGACATGAAAGCAAGCACACAATGCGTGAGAAGTGAACATTTACTCACGTATAAGCGCCTAACCATGATATCATGTCATCAAGGTAGGATAAGTAGAGGGATAACACCTAACCATGATATCATGCCATCAAGGTAGGATTAGGGGAGTTCTTAACCAGGACATCGTGTCATTTAGGGAAGAAGTATGAAGGAACATCGGGTCTTAACCAAGATATCAAGTCATCTAGGCAAGAAATAGGGGAGAGGGATAAACTCTTAACCATGATATCATGTCATCAAGGTAAGAAGTAAAGAAGAGAGGGTGTTGATCCTTAACCAAGATATCATGTCATCTAGGCAAAAGAAGAGAAAAGGTGTATGTCCAAAGCCACTAAACACCTAACCATGATATCATGTCATCAAGGTAGGAGATAGAAGGAAATATGGACAAACACAAAGCATCAATTGAACAACGTGAGCTAGAGAAAATTTGTGGGGGTTGACTACGAACTCTTTTCCACTCGACCGACTTGATAACAAGAGTAGCATGATTCATAGCATCGACGTACGACGTGAGCTATGAATGATTTGGGAACTTGAAATGGCAGGGTCGATTGCCGACCCTCACTTTTCCTTATTGCTTTTCTTTGAGGTCTTTTCACAGTGCATTCTTTGAGGTCTTCACACAACATAAAGGGGAATGGGATTTGCCTTCGTCGAGGTCTTTTTCATACAAACAAACACAATCATTTCCTCTTTTGAGGACTTTAAACAGAACTGCCCACCTAAAGTAGAAACTCCCAAACATGCATCTCTATTCCTACTTCCAATGGCAAAGAAATAGAAATACAATGCATGATAAAAATGAATAAGAAAGGTACCAAATGGATAACAATTAATGTATTGCTCAACAAATCATAAGAAATTCATAAAACTTCACGAAAGCTTTACCAACAAAGAAAAGAAGTCAGAAATCAAATCGTTCGACATAAACATCAAAGCACCATCAATGTGAAAATAAATCACAATTGGAAAGTATCAAATACATCTGAATGTCGTACAATAAACCTGCACAAAAATACAAATATAGATAAAACACACAAGCAATGTATATATCTCATGGAATATATCTCATGGAATGAGGACCAAAGCTCAATTAAGTTAGAGCTAAACCGAACCACAAAATAAGTGAAACTAATACTTTAATCGAATACTCAACAATTAATTAATCGGTTTAAAGCTCTCTTGAATCACCTTGCATAAGTCAACAAATGAGTTAGAAATAACAAGGTAATGTAACATAAATTAAGCATCCGCATCACAACTAAAATTGGAATAAAATCAAGAAGAAATAAGTTCCAAGCATGCATTGGAACCATAAAATCAATTACCGGACAACAACACATTAACACACGAAAGTGCACAGAAAGTCAGAATAAAATCAATCAAACTTGATATCGGTATCAACCAAATATGCTAACAAGCTCAAATACATATTAAGTTTGAATTAAATCACCAAATGCACACACTTACCATCTTCGGGCATCAACCTTTGTTTTGATTGATGACAGCCATTAAAAGCTGAAGAATGCTTTCGACTGGCTAAGCCTGTCGAAGTGCCTGTCGAAAGATGGCAAAAATACTTAGAAGATTTCTTCCAAGGAAGAAGGCTGATTGCCTTCGACGTCGAAGGAGTTTTCGTCAAAGACATCTCTTGACGAACGTGTTCGATGGTCCAGAGTGGAGCAGTTTGAAATTCAAAGCTTTGGAGGGAAAACGGTTTCCAGCAGTTACTACGTGCTAACGTGCAAGGATCTGGAGCGTCGAACAGGGAGAACGTGACAAGTGGCTTGATCTCGAAGCAGTGTAACTGCCCGACGGTTACTTGGAATGTTTTTGTATAAATAGGAGTAGACGTGTAGTTTCTCGCGTGTGTTCACAATAGATACATAGTCACTCATTTAGATTCAAGTACCCAGTGTGAGCGAACGAATTGTTGAGAAATGTATGTGTGAAACACCAATTTTATCAATTCAAGTCATTTACTTTTCCAGTATTTTACATGCTTTTCCCCTTTAAGATTCCTGTCGAACCTTTACATTCAAACCTTGTTTTTACCAAGCCTTTTCCTTTATGCAATTTACTTTAAACAATTTACTTAAAGCCTTATCCACATTAATTAAACTTCAAAATCAACCTATGTCCATAGGATCAATCTGATCGATCCTGCGAGTAACCAAATAAGTAACCATTTGGAGGATCAGCGGTTGTTTACCAAATCCCAAGGTAAACAAATTGGCACACCTGGTGGGACAGTGTGTTGATTGTTGAAAAAATCTCATCTTTTCGAGTTGTATGTTATTGAGGAGTGGTAGAATATACACCAACGATAATAATACTGCCAGAAGAAGGGAAGAGATGGCGAATCCGCCAAACAATAATGAAATTCCACCACCAAGTGTGGGAGCAACGGTTAATATGACCGTTAGTGAAGCGACGAATGTTGGTTCGACACCAGCAGTGTCAGTCACAACCACGGGGCCAATAACTTCGTTTACAGGCTCCAGAATGCCTTTGGGAACCCCCCCTCCAAGGGGAAATACTGGCCCAAGGCCAGTGGTTCCCCCAGGATTTATTCCATTCTATGGTATGCCAACTTCTGAATTGGCAAGCCTGACGAATGCTGCGTCCACTTATTCAGACCCTTTCGTGAGTGCCACTTCGCCACTCCAAGGCTCTGGAGTAGGCATGGCGAATAGAAATAGGACCCAACTCTTAGGAGGAACGTCCCAAGTAGCCCATGGCCTTACAAATGCCTCGACAGCAGTCTTGAGGCAACAGATGGACGAAAGCAACCATGATATGGTGCAAATGTTGGCACAGACTTTGAGTACAGTGCTAAATCCTCTAATACAAAATACTACTCAGTCGAATCAGCAAGTTACAGCGCAAATGACGCGTTTGGCTGACTTCTTTGGAGTACCCCCACCTATTCGACAGCCCCAAAGGGCCCAGATAAGAGGAAATCAGGGGATATTTGTAGAGGAAGAAACCACCATCAATCAGGCTCAACAGCCTGTTGAACAGCCTGTCGAAGAACCTAGGGTAATAGCCCCAGAGGTAAGGTTAGTTAACAGAAACCAAAATGCTGACGAAGTGGTTCAGCATGTCCAATACCAAAACATGGGTTTGGAAAACAATCTGGCAACCATGATCGAAAGAATCATGACTCAGAATGGAATGAACATGGGCTTTCGAAGGCCCAACTTTACATCTCCATTGTCAGAATATGTGTTACAAACTGACCTACCCCCTAGAACCAAAGTCCCCAAATTTACTAAATTCTCTGGGGACACGACAGAATCTACTGTCGAACATGTGGCTAGGTATTTGATCGAAGCAGGAGACATTTCAAATAATGAAAACCTAAGAATCAAATACTTCCCAAGTTCCTTAACCAAGAACGCTTTTACTTGGTTTACAACTCTACCCCCCAATTCGATCCACCATTGGACCCAATTGGAAAGGTTGTTCCATGAACAATTCTATATGGGGCAAACCAAGATAAGCCTGAAAGAACTGGCGAGTGTGAAGAGACGTTTCACTGAACCTATAGACGAATATCTGAATAGGTTTAGGTTGCTTAAGGCGAGATGTTTTACACAAGTGCCAGAACATGAGCTGGTCGAAATGGCCGCAGGTGGTTTAGATTATTCCATTAGGAAGAAGCTAGATACCCAGTACCTAAGAGACATGGCCCAACTGGCCGATAGAGTTCGACAAGTCGAACGCCTCAAAGCTGAGAAAGCTAAGGCAACGAAAACTCACAAGAGAGAAAGAATAGCTTATGTTGAGATGGACGACGAAGATCTAGAATCCTTCGACGATACTTTAGCTGTCGAAGAAGGAGAAGTCGATTTAGCAGAACTAAAACAAGGGCCTCCATACTCTTGTAAACAATTAGTCCCCTCAAATGGGAAAAATCCCATTGGTCCAGACAAGACCAACGATAGGTTCCCAAAAAAGACTTATAGTTTTGACATCACAAAATGTGATGAAATATTCGACTTGCTAGTTAAAGATGGCCAAATGATAGTACCCCCTGGGGTAAAAGTGCCTCCTCTTGATCAAAGAAAGAAGAGAGGTTTTTGCAAATATCATAATTTTCTGGGCCATAAAACTTCTCAATGTTTTCTTTTCAGGAATCTTGTGCAAGACGCTATTGAGGAAGGGAGATTAAAGTTTGCTGACAAATCCCCCATGGCTGTCGACTCCAATCCAATGAAGGCTGAAGCCCACTATGCAGAACCCTCTGAGGTGAACATGATAGAGGCTACCAAGATCCAGTCGAAGAAGCCAGGCATTAACATGGTCGAAGTCTCTAAGGACCACATCAACATGCCAATCTTTGGCAGTTTTTCTGGAAACTTATCCAGGAAGACAATTGAGGCTGTCCAGAAAGCGGTCGAAGACCCAAAGTCGAAGACTGCTGAAGCACAAAAAACTGGACCAAAGCCCAGTTCCCAATTGGCCACTGTACAAGGCCAGACGGAGAATCTGGAGACACAAATGAAACAACTAACTCTTGCTACTAAGGATACAATGAATATCAACATGGTTGAACTTTCTGACCCTAAAGCTTCAGAAGAAGCCATAAGGCAAGAGCAAGCAAATAAAACGGCTTTCCCTAAGGAAAACGAAAACTTGGCAGATTTTTTACAAAGATGCCAGAAGAAGAAATCAGAGGTTATGCTGTGTCCAAGATGCAGTTCTATCTTTGATAAAAAAGCTGCTGAACACATACAAGGAGTGAGGGCAGCGAACAAGAGAAGGGAGAATTCTGACCTTCGACATGATCCCAGAAGGGGTTCTAATCAAGACAAGAGGCCTCTGACTTTTAGGCCTCCAACAAATGTACCAGTAGATACTTGGTACAAAACATCTGGCCGGAAAAGGCCAAGCGAAGAAAAATGGCATTCTTTCGAAGTGCCAAGAGGTTCCTCTTTAATTCAGAAGAAAGATCCTCAAGTTGCTGCACCCAAGGTTGCTCAAGTGTCCAGCAACTACAAGGGAAAAAATCCTATGTCGAGATCCCAATGGAGGAGATATCAAAGAAGGCGAAAAGCTGAAAGGGAGGCTGCCAATGAACCTAAGGCTGAGACTAGTTCGAATGTGCCTCAAAGGAAACAAAGAAAGCCTCTTGAGAGAGAACCAGTTACCAACAGGCTAGTTTGGCCTAACCAGAGCGAAGTCGAAGACGAAGATGATGCTGAGTCCGACGATACTCTGGATATAATGGTGAACGTTGTTTCAATGCTACCCAGGGAATTCAATCGACAAGTAGAAGTCGAAGCCAGTGACTGGGAGGTGGAACAAGAAATGGCCAGACACAGGCCAGTGTGCTATTTTGTCATGGACAATGGCACTACAGAAGAACAAAATGGCTTCTTCGAGCCACCTACAGAGGCGATGAAGAATCACCTCAAACCTTTGTTCATAAGGGCCAAGCTCGAAGAGACCACTGTGAACAAGATATTGGTCGACTGTGGGGCCACTATCAATATTATCCCTCATTCTGTGCTAATAAAGATTGGCAAAAGGGATGAAGAAATAAAACCTCACAATATGGTCCTGTCCAACTATGAGGGAGGCATTGGGACCACCATGGGAGTGATCCAGCTCGACATAAAAGTTGGGTCGATCCTTCGACCAACAATGTTCATGGTCATTTCGGCCAAACCTAACTACAACCTTTTGTTAGGCCGTGAGTGGATACATGGTGTAGGTGCTGTGCCTTCATCGATGCATCAAAGACTGCTTCTATGGCGCCCAGATGGGCTGGTCGAAAACATAGAGGCTGATCAGAGTTACTACCTTGGCGAAGTAAACCACTTGGGTGTAACAGATTTCGACAAAAACTTGGCTCACATAGGGCCATGTCCAACTCCTGACTTCGACATGGCGCCAGCGCCAAACACCTTTTGCTCCCTATACCTGCATCCTGAGCATGGTTTCCAATGGGACAGAGAAGACTTGTCCCACATAGAATTCAGTGGGCTAACTGGTATCCAACCAACTGGTTGGGGAAGTGAATTCAGTGATAATGACTGAGTCACAATCTCTGAAGCGAATTTCGGCCTATGTGGCTGAAACCAAGATGATAACGGCTCTCGAAGCCGAAGTAAAGTACATGGCCACACAGGCCAATGATCAACAATTATCTGCTGTTGGCCCAGGAAAGGATTTCGATCCAAGACCCCCTGACATCATGCCAGACGAAATGCAGGAACAGAGGCTCGACGCGATCTATGACGATGAGCCTTTGGGCTTCGAAAAGGATCCCTTGGCGAACAACATTAAGATGTTAGCACAAGACCCTTTAGAAGAAATCAACTTGGGCGAAGGATCAGAGAATAGGCCAACTTACATCAGTGCCAAAATTGATCCAGAACTTAGGTTGGAAGTAATCCAATTGCTGAAAGAGTTTAAAGACTGTTTTGCATGGGATTATGACGAAATGCCTGGTCTCGACAGAGGATTGGTAGAACTTCAGTTGCCAATCAAACCTGGAAAGAAGCTAATCAAGCAAAATCCAAGACGCTTCGCTCCAGAAATTTTGTCGAAGATCAAAACGGAGGTCGAAAGACTTCTGAGATGCAAATTCATCCGTGTTACAAGGTATGTCGAATGGATTGCAAATATTGTGCCAGTAATTAAGAAAAATGGCACATTAAGGGTGTGCATAGATTTCAGAGATTTGAATGCTGCCACCCCCAAAGATGAATATCCTATGCCTGTGGCGGAAATGCTAGTCGATTCTGCCGCTGGCTACGAATACCTGAGTATGCTCGACGGTTATTCAGGATATAATCAAATTTTCATTGCTGAAGAGGATGTGTCGAAAACAGCCTTTCGATGTCCTGGGGCCTTAGGCACTTACGAATGGGTAGTGATGCCTTTTGGCCTAAAGAACGCTGGGGCAACGTACCAGCGAGCAATGAATACTATCTTCCATGATTTTATTAACACGTTTATGCAAGTTTATATTGATGATATTGTTATAAAATCTGTTTCCAGGAAGAGTCACATTGACCACCTTCGACAATCATTCGAAAGAATGAGAGAACATGGTCTGAAGATGAACCCTTTGAAGTGTGCGTTCTGTGTAAAAGCTGGAGATTTCTTGGGCTTCGTTGTCCACAAGAAAGGAATCGAAATCAATCAGAACAAGACGAAGGCAATTTTGGAAGCGAAAGCGCCATCGAATAAGAAGGAATTGCAATCCCTCTTAGGCAAGATAAATTTCTTGAGAAGGTTTATATCTAACCTAAGTGGGAAGGCTCAGGCCTTTTCACCCTTACTTCGACTGAATAAGGAGGGGTTCGAATGGGGGCAAGAGCAACAAGAAGCCTTCGACAAAATCAAAGGGTACCTCACTAAGCCACCTATTTTGGTGCCTCCTTGTAGCAATAGGAGTATGAGATTGTACATAGCTGCATCTGACAAAACTCTGGGAAGTATGTTAGCCCAAGAGGATGAGAATGGAGTCGAAAGACCCATTTATTATCTCAGTCGAGTTTTGAATGATGCAGAAACTAGATATAGCGAAGTTGAAAAATTGTGTCTATGTCTGTATTTCTCTTGTACAAAACTCAAACAATATATAAAACCAGTTGATGTTTATGTTTCGTCTCATTTTGATGTTTTCAAATATATGTTGTCGAAACCTATCTTGCATAGTCGAATTGGCAAGTGGGCATTAGCATTGACTGAATACTCCTTGACCTTTATGCCTCTTAAGGCAGTAAAAGGACAAGTGGTTGCAGACTTCATAGTCGACCACTCTATTCAAGTCGAGGATATTAACTATGTGGAGATAGAACCTTGGAAATTCTACTTCGATGGTTCCAGCCATAAAAATGGAACAGGAGTAGGAGTCTTACTTATTTCTCCAGATAAAATTCCAACAACATTCAAGTACCAAATCGAAGGTTCTTGTTCGAACAATGAGGCTGAGTATGAAGCTCTAATTACTGGCCTTGAAATATTGTTGGAATTGGGGGCAACTCGAGTCGAAATAATGGGAGACTCAGAGTTAGTCATCAAGCAAGTCACAAAGGAGTATAAATGCATAAGAGAAAATCTCATTATGTACTTTGTGATTGCAAATCGTTTATTGAAACAATTTGAAAGTGTCAATATTCGACACATACCCAGAGTCGAAAATCAAATAGCCAATGACTTGGCACAAATTGCATCAGGGTATAAAATTTCAAAAACGAGATTACAAAGAGCAATCGAAGTTCGAGAGAAGATAAGAGCAACTTGTCTATCACCAACAGACTTGGAATCAACAAGGTTAGGATATGCTGATCACTCAAACTTCGAGATTTCGTTCATTGATAATTTGTCAGACCAGGATTGGAGGAAACCCATTGTGGACTATCTTCAAAATCCAGGAGCTCCGACAGAACGAAAAACAAAATACAGGGCGTTGAGTTTTGTACTCATGGGTAATGAGTTATTCAAGAAGACGCCTGAAGGGGTGTTGCTGAAATGTTTAAGTGAAACTGAAGCATACATAGCCCTTTCGACTACGCATGCTGGGGCATGTGGGGCTCACCAAGCAGGCCATAAGATGAAATGGTTGTTGTTTCGACAAGGACTATATTGGCCCACTATGCTGAAAGATTGTGTTGAGTTCGCCAAAGGTTGCCAAGAGTGTCAAGTTCATACAGGCATCCAGCATGTACCAGCAAGCGAACTTCACTCGATAGTGAAGCCTTGGCCCTTTCGAGGATGGGCGTTGGATCTTATTGGAGAGATTCGACCAGCATCATCTAAGAGTCAGAAATACATATTGGTAGGCATTGATTATTTTACTAAGTGGATCGAAGCTGTCCCTTTAGTCAATGTAGACCAAGAAAATGTCATTGAATTTATTCAAAAGAACATTATATTTAGGTATGGAATCCCTGAGACAATAACAACTGATCAAGGTTCAGTTTTCACTGGTCGAAAGATGCAGGAATTTGCTCAGGAAACAGGTTTCAAACTCCTAACATCCACGCCTTACTATGCACAGGCGAATGGTCAAGTCGAAGCAGCTAACAAAGTGGTAATTGGCTTGATAAAGAAACATGTTGGGAAGAAACCAAAGAATTGGCATAAGACGTTAGACCAGATTTTATGGGCTTGTCGAACGTCCCCAAAAGAAGCCACTGGTACAACACCATATAGGCTAACTTTTGGCCATGATGCAGTGTTGCCAGCAGAAATTTGTCTTCAATCTGCAAGAGTTCAGAGGCATTATGATATTCCTTCTGAGGTTTATTGGAATATGATGTTAGATGAACTGGTGGATTTAGACGAAGAGAGATTACACGCTCTCGACTTACTCAGGCTTCAGAAGAAAAGAGTCGAAGACTCTTATAATAGAAAGGTAAAACCTAAGGTGTTTTTGCCTGAAGATTTAGTTTGGAAGGTAATTCTTCCCATGGATCGACGGGATCGAAGCATGGGGAAATGGTCACCCAAATGGGAAGGACCCTTCAGAGTTATCCAAACTTTTTCTGGTGGAGCCTATGAAGTCGAAGAGATAAGTGGTGATAAAAGGCTCTTGAGAGTAAATGGTAAATATTTGAAAAAATATAAGCCTATACTTCAAGAGATAAAAATAAAATAATAAACTAAATTAACCATAAAAATGCCAAAATGGAAATTTTATTAATTTCTGCCAAAATGGCAATTGTTGTCGAAAGCGATTACAGAAGATGGTTACAAAAGAGAATCAAAAAGAAAGAGAATTCTTCAGTCGAAGATACTTGGCATGCTGCAGATCCAACCTCTTCTTGCACCAAGATTTTTCTTGCTCCAGTTTGGCAATTTGAGCGTCGAGGCTTTGGGCCCTCTCAGTGAACTCCAGGCCTTGCTTGATCTCAGTCTGGCTCTCAGCGTCTGGGATGGTCGAAAGAATTTCCTCCTGGAGCACAGTGTTGGCGTTTATCTTCGCCTCTATCTCTGCAATTTGTGCTCGGAAGGAGACATTCTCTCGCTCAATAGCATCGAACCTTTCCTGTGCAGACGCTTTCTGTTTCGACAACTCGGCAATTCGAGAAGTCGAACTTGAGACAGCAGTCCATGCAGATAAGCTCTTGCCATGCAGCGTTTCGAGCTGACTGTTAAAAGTTCGTTGGCGCCGGTAATCCGCTGAGACTTGGTCAATCATAGAATGTAATTCCATGATTAAGTCTGAGATTTCTGGGGCTACAGCATCGAAATCAACAGCATTTAAAACCTCTTTTAAGCAAGATGGAGCAGTGGGGTCCCCCTCTAAAGCCTTCATTAAATCTCTCTTGAAGAACTGGGCCTTGACCTTCGCCAACGCATCATCAAGAGGAGAAGTCTCAGTAGATTTCCCCGACAGAGTAGGAATTTCCTGACTGGCGTCGGAAGAACTCTTACTCTCGACGATTGCATTGAGGTAGCTGACAGGGTCAGTTTGTTTCAAGATTTCCAAATCTTCTTTCGACCTATGCTTTGAGGAGGTGACCTTTGCCACAGTATTATCTTGGACTGGAGGCTGTTGAATGCTGAGTGCCTCGTTTGGTTGCTCTTCGACTTGAACTGAGGCGGTACTAGCGTCGACATGTGGTTCTTCGTTGACATCACCTTGGGGTCTTTCGCCAGCGTCATTTTGTGGCTCTTCGCTGGCGTCATCCTGGTGTTCTTCGCCAGTACCACCTTCATGCTCTTCGTCAACAGCATCTTGATTCTCTTCGCCATTGCCTTGGTCTCTTCCTTCAGGATTCTCTTCTGACGACAAGACCACCACAGGAACCGTTTCTGGCTGTGTTTCCTCCGCCATAGGTTCTTCAGTTGTCTTCTCCACTGTTTCAGCATTGGCCTCATGCTCAGTGTGGGCTTCGTCATTGCCCAAATCTTGCACCTGAGGCCTGCTAAGGTCAGCAGATTCCAGAGTTTCTGAAGTCCTTGGTGGGGAACTTCCAGTAGTGTCCTGAAAAAGAGGAAGAAGACAAATCTTCAGATGTCGAAAGAGACATAATCAAATACTGGTATCTATGCCTAAGTTATAAGAAGGGTCCAATAGATTACCTGTGGATTGACTTCAGCCCCAGGGCTGGAATTATCACTTTCGACAGGCTGGGTAACTAGAGCGTTCAGTTCCTCCTCAGTTGGTTCTTCGATGACCACCGCAGGTGGCCTAGGCTTTCTCACACCAACCTTTATTCTGACGGTTCGACCTTCAGGAGCTGGAGTAGGAACAGAAGCGTCCTTCGTTAACCTTCGCCTCTTTAAGGGAGAGGGAGGGGAATCACTTTCGTCATCACTCCCCGATTCGATCACCAAGGCTGCCCTTTTCTTGGGCGAAGGGGCCTATAAACCAATAGGAATTCGATTGAATAATTACGTCGAAAATAAAAAATCGAAAGCCAGAAGAAAAATGAAGAGAATCTGGTTACCGATGCAGGAGGCCTCCTCGAAGAGCCTTCCCCCTGTTGGTTGCCTGTTGTCTTCGCCGGCGCTGTAGTCTTCGCCGGCGGTGGAGGTTTCGTCGAAGGGACCCCTCCTTGTGGGCCTCCTGTAGCTTTCTTGGCCAAGGGTTTTCGAACAACTGGAAGCGAAAAGGAAAGTTAACAGGCTAACAATCGAAGAGAAAGATAAAAAGTAATGTGAGAGTATGAACTTACATTTCTTTACTTTGTCCAACACAAGGACAAAAGACTTCTGCAACTCTGATATGAAGTCCTTCTCGTCGAAGAAGTACTCAGCGTAATAGCTTCTCCACCACTCTTCAAAAGATGGTGAGCAAAGGAAGTTAAGCTGGTAGTTGAACAGCGAGAGGATTGTTCGACCGGCATACCTTCCGATATGCTTAGTAGCAGCTTCTTCTGTATAATCGTTGCAGAAGTACAACATTGACTTCTCTCTTGGGAAAATGGGAGAAGGCAGAGTTTGGATGATACCAAACTGGCGAGACACCAGATTGGGTTGATAGGCAAGCAGACTCAGATGAGTCTTAGAGCTCTTAAATCGAAGAGGCATGATCCTGGGTGTCAGGAACGCCTCCCAAAGTATAGTGTGCTCATCGACATTGGGACCACTCGACTCCTTGGGATGTGGCCTCGTAAACCATGCTGGCCCCACCCTTCGTTGAGCAAATGGAGCCATAGTTGAAACAAATTCCTTCCTTCGAGCGAACATCAGCACGAAGTTAGTGAAGGTTTGTTGGAACTCTAGCCCATCTTCTACAGGTGTCAGTAGAGCCAGCCTAATTCCTTCGATACGCCTATTAGCTATCGCTGGGGCTTGTTCATTTATCTGAGTCTTCTTGGGTATGAAAGACTCGAAAGTGGCATTAAGCCACAGTTGAAGTAGCCAGAAAGGCCCAGCGAGTAGCAAACTGTTCCTATCTTCGACATGCTTCAGAAGAGTAACCCCATTGCTGATTGAGTCATAAAGACTGGCCAGAATTAGTTCTGCCAAACAGATGTTCTGGCGGTGATGCAGTTGGGTGGCCAGAGTGACCATCTTTTTGGTCACTTGCAGAGACTTCGAACAAAACACGAAGCGAGTTAGCCATAAGGCTAGGAACGCTATGTGTTCGACATCCGACACTGTATCCGTCGACCTGTCGTGAAAATGGTTGATAAAGGTAGTGAATGTTGGCTTCGTCTCAGAAAAGCCAATTTGGTCCTCCGACATCTCTTCCGGGTCGAAGTAATCTCCGGTTGGTCGAAGGCCAGTGATGGCTGCTACGTCGAAGAGTGTGGGAGTTAACATCCCACATGGAAGGTGAAAGGTGAAGTGAGAATTATCCCAGAAAAGCAGCGAAGCTATAAGCATCTCTGGGGAGTAGTTTAAGCCTGTCTTCGACAGCATTATTAGGTCAAAGATTCCCATTTCCTTCCAGACTGGAGTTTGATGTTTTTCCAGCTTTGTTAGCCAAGCAACATAGTCCTGGGTGAGATTAGGGCAGGACCTGAAGACTCTAACACTTCTGTTGAAGAAGCGAAGGTCAATCTTCTCGTGTGTAGGGTCTTCGTTGTCTCCTGCGTCCTTCTTAGCGCAGGCTACTGGCTTAAGTTTCTCGACGATGGGGAAATAGCTCTTGATCTTTAGAGCTTCAGAGATGCTCGGGTTCATGGGTCCAGCCATTGCGAAGATTTGGTTGGAGTATCCAACCGGAATCATCAAGTGACGCGAGTAAGCATCACGAACGGAGATGTCAGATGGTTCAGGGACCCTTCGTTTCCCTGTAGCGTTCACTACCGGAGCAGTTACAAAGACCTTGGGTTTAGCAAGTTGTTCAGTTGGTGCGTTAGTCTTGGGGGCAGTTGAAGCAGAAGCCATTGTTGAGGATGAAGATGAAGTTGGAAAAGGAAGAGTTTTTCTGCAAAGAAAACAAGTTTGCAAGAAAGCAAGGGAGTTTGAGAGATGGTTTGCGTGAAAAGTCCCACAATGGGATATTCACTACTATTTATAGTAGTGGGAGAAATTCCCAATAACGAGGGCATTAAATGTCATTTAATGCTGCAGGAAGTAGTGGGACGCGTGGCAGCATCCTGTTGTTTTGGCCGTTTCTGCAGAAACAGAGAGACGCAGCGTGCGTCCTCGTTTTTTGAATTTGTCATAATGACAAATTATGAAGTGATGTTTTGGTTCTGCACGCCGTACTGACAGTGACGTCCTAGGATCAAATCAATGATGGTTTCTTGGGATTGCCAATAGTTGGTAAAAAGCAACAAAAAGTGCACAAGTTAACTTGTGACTAAGCGTGGAAAAAACAGGTGTCGAATGGCGTTTTCAAAGAATGCCTTTTTCTTGCAGAGTCGAAATAAGGCATTCTTGGGGGGCAATTTGTTGGCTCCTAAATTCGACACCTTTGTTTTGATTGATGACAGCCATTAAAAGCTGAAGAATGCTTTCGACTGGCTAAGCCTGTCGAAGTGCCTGTCGAAAGATGGCAAAAATACTTAGAAGATTTCTTCCAAGGAAGAAGGCTGATTGCCTTCGACGTCGAAGGAGTTTTCGTCAAAGACATCTCTTGACGAACGTGTTCGATGGTCCAGAGTGGAGCAGTTTGAAATTCAAAGCTTTGGAGGGAAAACGGTTTCCAGCAGTTACTACGTGCTAACGTGCAAGGATCTGGAGCGTCGAACAGGGAGAACGTGACAAGTGGCTTGATCTCGAAGCAGTGTAACTGCCCGACGGTTACTTGGAATGTTTTTGTATAAATAGGAGTAGACGTGTAGTTTCTCGCGTGTGTTCACAATAGATACATAGTCACTCATTTAGATTCAAGTACCCAGTGTGAGCGAACGAATTGTTGAGAAATGTATGTGTGAAACACCAATTTTATCAATTCAAGTCATTTACTTTTCCAGTATTTTACATGCTTTTCCCCTTTAAGATTCCTGTCGAACCTTTACATTCAAACCTTGTTTTTACCAAGCCTTTTCCTTTATGCAATTTACTTTAAACAATTTACTTAAAGCCTTATCCACATTAATTAAACTTCAAAATCAACCTATGTCCATAGGATCAATCTGATCGATCCTGCGAGTAACCAAATAAGTAACCATTTGGAGGATCAGCGGTTGTTTACCAAATCCCAAGGTAAACAACAGTATATTTGTGAACTCCGGACAACCATGGTGCATATGTTGATGTTCACCAAAAAAATTGGTTTTAAATCAAAGTTTTAATGCACTAAATCCGAACATCAACACATGAAAATTCAATCGGAATTCACAAACAAAATACATCCATTAAATCGATACCGGTACCACAATTATCAAGCGTTGAAATAAAAATTTATTTGCGCGTCGAAACAAACAATCAACTCGAAATTTGACTCTGATACATGAGTTTAAACAATTATCAAAAAGTATCGAATTGGAATTAAATTACAACGCGTAAATCTCCATAATCAACGACAATTAATTCCGACACATAAATCTTAACAATCAACAACAATTAAATCAACCGATTCTACATTTATCCATCAACAAGCTTCTAGAACCAATTAATTTCACACAAATTAATTCAAGAAAAATCGCTTAATTCCAATAAGCACTTAATTCCTAACCACTATTCAAATCAATCTTACATCAATAATATCTCGAATGATTGAAACAATTAAATTTAAGAAAAAAATTATGCACTAATTAAATTTAGAGATGATGAATTTATCGAAATTGACGCGAATAATTGATCGAAGGAGCTGATCCGGAATCACGATCAGAATCAGAGCTCGCGGTGGTCGGAAGGATGCTCGAACAAAAGGAACTAGCAGAGGGGAGGCTCAGTCTTTGACAACGAGAGAAGGTTGGACACGGTCGGAGGGCAGCTGGCCAGGCAAGGCGGCGCACGATAGCTTGACCGGGGAGGGAGGGTTGGTCTGGCGGTAAGCTCTTGGGAGGGGGAGTTTGAGACTTTTTGCTTTTATGTTCTTGAGAGAAACTTGAGAGAGAGTTTTGAATTTGAGTGATTTTTGTATAGAATGAGCAAAAAGTGCTTTTGATTTGAATCCGAGAAATATATAGAAGTGAGCTAAGGTATTTTTTAGAAAATGGAATAAAAAATTAGTTTTCCCTTGTTTTTTTGGTAGTGTAGAATTTTCAACTTATTTTTGTGTACAATTCGAGAACAACCCACAAGCTCATAACTTTCGGAGCATAATTCGAACTCGGGCCCTGAAGCAAAAATGTAGATGATGAAATTTGTGACGTCGTGCTGAATAAATCACCCTGATACAGTAAAAATAGAGAAAGATATGAATTTCGCAATGACGAGAAACTTGCAACTAGATTTCCGCCTTTTTGGTTGCGCGACTTTTCAACTGGTCAATTTGAGGAACAAACCATAAATTGAAGCCTTCAGAGAAAAATCCAAACTTGAGACCTGAAGCAAAGTTGTAGCTAACAAAATTCATGATACCATGCTTCCAGAATCGTCTCAAAATGTTGATAATTGAGAAAGTTATGATTTTTTGAATATAGAAAAAACAGTTGAATGGCAATCCATTTCACTGTGAAATTTTCAGGTAATTTGCACTTTCAGAGATCTTCTTCACATAATTGGCTTCCGACCCGAACATATGAATTGAAGAGGATGTCAATAAGGTCCTAATTCCAAAGAACAATTCAAAGATAATTTTTCGGTCACAAGTTATGAATTTTGCAACATCCGAGAAACAATCAACCAGGCAAAACATTTCAGGGTACCATTTTCAGGATATTTGCAAATTCGGAGATTTTTTTCAAAGAATTGGTTCCCGACTCGAACAGATAAATTGAAGAGCATGTCAAGGCGGTTCTAATTCCCAAAAAGTCACTAAAAAATAATTTTCCGGACAAAAGTTATGAATTTTTTAATTCACGTTGTGAAATACTACTCTTCTGTTCAAATTGTTCTGAATTGAATGAAACACTTGATTTTCTATACAATTCAAGGCATGCTGGAACATATGAGAACTTGTCATGATGAAAACTTGGTCACTCACTGAGTAGATAGCCTGGAGAACGCTTTGAGTGCATTGACTGACGAAATAAACGTCTGTTGCAATTAGGGGTGGGAATAGGCCAGGCCGATAATAGGGACCTATGACCTTAGCCTACATAGGCTCAGGATACCACCTAGCATACATAGGCTCAGACTAGGCATAGGCTTTTTTATATGCCTATTTAGTTAAAAAGGCTAGGTGTTAGGCCAAGAAAAAAAAATCCTTTTAGGCATAACAGGCCCGCCTATATAAATAAAAATGAATAGTTTTTTTATTATCATTATGTTATGTTTTATACTTAAAATCAAAATACATAAATAAAACTTGGTTATCTTGGAAAACTTATGAAAATAAGATGAAAGCACCTTCTGAGCAATGTTATAAGTTGTTTTCACAAGTCCTCTTAAACAAATAGTCTCACAAAACTTATACTAATTGGTAAGTTAAAATAAATCAATACAAACAAACTTTTAGTCTTATTGGTTTTTTAGTTTGTTAGTCTATTTAAACATTATTTAAATTGCTTATTTACATATGTATAAAATAATAGGCTTTTATGTAGGCTAATAAGTTAATCAAGCCTTAGAAAAGGTCAGGCTCAGGCCTAAAAATAAGCCTATGATAGGCTACATGCCAGACTTAGGCTTCAACTTTTTTTAACATACCAGACTTAGGCTTGGCAAAGCCTAGTTCAGCCCAGCCTACTTCTACCCCTAGTTGCAACCTGATGAGGCTTGAGAGAAATGCCTTGATCCCATAACCATAGAACCAATGATATGTATGTATGCATATGATAATGAAATATAAGTCAAATAGGGTTGAAATAAAGAGAGAATATTTTGGGGTATAACAGTTTGATTTAGTGAAGAATAAATGGGCGATAATAGAAAAAATTAACGAATTGAGGTGGGGGAGAATAGAGAGGCGTGGAAATGGCGTAAGCAGTTGTTTACTTAGGAGAAGGAGTTAGTGAGAGAGTGTAGTGAGCGGTTAACCTCAGTTGTTCTTCCAACACGATTAGTAGTTCTTATAAGTATGTCTGAAGTTGACGTCATCAACAATCAGGTTAACTCCTAATTTTTGTGTTTGAAGACTGTGTCGTTTAAGGTATCTATTTTTGTCTGGCAGTTGTTACTGAATCGTATTTCGACGAAAGACAATCTAGGTAGGCGGTAAGATTCTTGTTATAGATGATCATGAGGCATATTCTAGTTACAGATGATCATATATGCATGACAAATTGTGGTGTGGCTGAAGATAGAGATTATTTGTTTGTAACATGTGATTTATTCGGTGCAGCGACCTATTATACTTAATTGGTTAGGATTCTCAACGACATCTTAGAGAAAGATTTTGGACCATTGTTTTCAGTTTGGTGGTCTTGGTGGGTTCTCGAAAAAATAGCTTGTTGGCTTTTAACACTATTTGGTTTGTTGTGGTTTAGATTATTTGGAAAGAGCGAAATAGGCGTACTTTCCAGAATAAAACGGAGCAGCTGCAGACATTATCTGAAAGGGTAAAGCTTCATTCATTTTGGTGGTTAAAGTCGAAATATACTACTTTCGATTATAATTATCGATTTTGGAGATTAAATCCTTTATCTTATTTATCAACTGTTATTTGGTGCATTATTTACTAGATTAAATCCTTTTTCTGATTATTTTCGATAATCTTGTCTGATAATTTTCGATTTTGTCAGGAGAGACCAAAAATTAAAATTCAATTTTTTTAGGATGACCATTCTTTGAAGGAAAAATTTAGAGAGACTAAAAACGAAATTTGAAATATTTAGAGGAACCAAAACTTATTTAACCCTTTAAATTATACACTAACTTTCATTGAGTTTTATTAAAACAACATTGACACCCCCTCTAATTTTTAATGACAACAAATAACTGATAATATAAATGATATTTACCTATAATTTTTGTCTCTCACTAAAATATTTTATTGATATAACTAAATTTATAAGAGTTTAATACATTCTTCAAAACTAAAAGGGTATCTTTGTTATTTTAACATCCCTAATTATAAACATGATTGGCTAATGTGATGGAATTAGCCATGTGTCAAGTAATGAAAGGGGCAATGAGGTACTTTTATACTAGTAACTAGTGAAGTTCCGTGAAAACAGATCTTTGAAGCCAATAAGAGTTTAGTTTTGGGGATATAAAATTAGGAACAAACTTTGATAAATTTCATGGCCTAATTGATACTAATATATTGTATCTAGCACATACACGACCTAGTTTGCCTTTCTTACCCTACTCTCTTCTTGTTATGTACACTTCTGCTCATTCTAGTAACATAATCACAATTGCTTATTTTAAATTAAATAATTATTTATTAATTTAAATTAAATCATTATTAACTTAAATTAGTACAATACATGGAAACTAATTTTGAGTTCGATTCTTAATAAATGTTAACAATGTTTGTATTAAATCAGTTTATATAAAATTTCACTCTGAATTTAAACTGAACCTCCACTAATAAATAGTAAGATTGGTCTTCTGAATAGACCTATAAAAATAACTTCACATATTAATTTTTGTGATGCAATCAATTCTATTTATAAACAAAAGAAATAACAGAATGACTACTTTATAGTTTATACTCTTTTTCTAATGTATTAATGTGAATGTATGCATACAATGGAAGACATTCTCTTTTATATATTTTTGTTGCTTCGTAGATTGTTTTGAATGATCTCTTCCTTTGCCAACAACACAAGGATGTATATTTTTTTTATCGGGTATTACTTTAAATAGGAGTATTGTGTCACCATTTTAACCATTAGATTAGATCCCATAGATACAAGAGATAATTTTTTCGAAATCAACGACATAAAATATCTATATCAAAACATTATTTTCCATAAGAGTGCTTTTTTATAAGGAGCTTTTTTGAGGTCACATAGAATTTTAGATATTTGTTAAAATTTTATTTTATTTCAATGATACTAGTCCATTTAAGAGTTTTCAAAACGTAACGATTTTATAGAATATTTTGTCAAAACTATATTTAAAGCGTTTTCGCTCCTTATTAACTAATCTTAGTTAACTACTCACTTGTATAAATGCTAACCACTGTAGCATATGTAACATTCACTCACTTTCTAATATTGAATGATGAAAATTTTATATGATCTCTTGTCTTATTTTTTTATTTTTTGTTGGAGTAAAAGATTGAAGATGAAAAATGAAGATGAGAGAGAAAGAAGAGAGAAAGAAAAAGGGTTATAATAAATTTATTGAGAAAGAAATTCTATTAACAATTGTATTTTAAAATTTTAGTTTCAAACTTTGTTTAAATACATAAAATAAATTGATACATAGGCCATAACAAAAACATGTTTAATAGTTAAACTAACAAAATAAACTAGGACCTCAGAAACTAAACATACTTATGAGATGCAATCTCAGAAGCTTCTGCTTCTGGTTAACACAAATACTTCTAAATATGAATTACTTCTAACATAATCTCTTAATTCATATTCAGCTAACTAAATTCTACAACACCGATTTTATTCCTCAGACGGATAAAGTGTCCAGTCTTAAATGAGACAAGGAAAACATGGATTCAAGTTAACAATGTTAGTTATTATTGTGTCAGATAAAATATTTAATGTTGTTGTTATTGAGATTTAATATTTAACGATTTTATTGATTTTTTGTTGTTGTTGTTGTTCCTGCTATTCTTTTTATTGTTGTTGTTGTTCTTCTTCTTCTTCTTCTTCTTGTTGTTGTTATTATTATTTTTGTTCTTGTTGTTATTCTTGTTGTTCTTATTGTTTTTGTTGTTGTTCTTGTTGTTCCTGTTGTTATTCTTGTTGTTGATCTTATTCTACTACTGCATTTTTTTATTTTATTAAAAGACATACAACAACGATTGTATAATACAACCACTGTTGTATGTAACATGCTACTTGACTTATAATCATAGTCGTATAGCTGTGGTAGAAAACATCCTATATACAATTATTATTTACCTCACAGATATTGTGATATCCTTTTCTCCACCATTGTGATATAACTTTTCCATATTAGTGCAAAATTATTGTCTAAGTAATAAAAGAAATTTGTATACATAAGAATTGTTATACAAATTATAATTAGCCCCTTATGGTGGAATGTGTTTTATTGCCTTAAACTTTGCATTCTCACTATCTTTTCTTTTTGGCTTTATTTCTTAATAATGTCCTGCAATTTAAATTAATTTGAATCAATAACCTATGTTATACATTTAGAAATAATAAACACTAGTTAGTAAAAAAAATAATAAAGTGCATCAAATTGATCAATGATTGAAATATTTAATTAAATTGAGGTCTTCTTTATTATTAAACTATTACGAATATACTAAAGTTAGTTAAAAAAATGTGAAATGTATTAATAAATATTGTACTCAAATTTTTACCCATAAGATTCCTCCATCATCTCATATCAACTCAATCATATCAAGATCACACTAGGGTTTGGTTCTTCTCCCTATCTTTAGGTTTGTTCATGAGGAATCACCAAGCACCTTGATTTATATATTGTGATCATCGATGCTTTGTATTGATTAACTTTTAACTAATAAATATAATGAATGTTTCCTCTAATTGATGATACTATAGGTGAGGGCACAACACATTTCATCAGGTTGATTTATAGGTTCATGAGTTTATTTCCATGCCTTATTCAACAAATTTTTATTGAGATTCAAGATTCATCATTGAAGATACTTTGAAGTAATATCATGACAAGGTCTACTATGATTCATCATGCCTCAATTTGTCAAAGAAAATCAAAAGATGCAAGAGTTGATTGAAGAAGTTTGACCTAATTGAACAAGTTCTTGATTTATTGATCACAAGTGCATAACTCTCTCAATTATTAATATTTGGAGTTGGTTTTTATTGTTACGGGTTATTATTATCATCCACAACAACTTCTATTCACATGGCAAGAGTTATTGTGCAAGAAAGTTTGTCAAAATTGAAAGGGGTTTCCAAGTCATTTTGGTGCTCTAGGAGCTAGGGTTTTGGACTTCTAAGCTATATCTTGCTCATCTTTTGAGATTTTTGAGGGATTCTAAAGACATGCTTCTCTTTAAAAGATATATCAACCAATCACTTCAAAAGTTTCAAGAAAATTTTATGTGGAAGATTCCTAATGATGAAGAAAGATTACAAATTCTCTAGATAGGCCATCAAATTCCCTTATGTGACTTCAAAAGATCATAACTTGATCAATTTTTATCTTCTTAAGCTCATTCTTTTTCCACAATGATCTTAAGGATGTGAACTTCAATTCTTCTTTTATGTGAAAAGCTTGAAAATGGATGGAAGACTCCCTAAGAGTGCAAGAGATTATAGGTCATCTCATGAATTTTCACCAATTTTGCAAGACCATAACTTTTTTAATACTTGGTATTTTTGAGTGATTCAAGTTCACAATGCTCTTTTGGGAGTCCTCTTCAAGCTAGCATCAATGATCAAAGCTCAATTTTGAAGAAAGTCCTTGTTGGAGTCAAAACATTATAGGATGTTTTTTTAGAAAAACTTAGAATTTTTCTAAGTACAAAAAGTCAACATCTTTTTCCCAACTTTGACTCATCACAACTCCTAGATCAAGTACACATTTGATCCCATTCTTTGCATATTGTAAAATTTGTGACCTTATCTTTCAATTGCTTCAAGAATCATGCCCTAAGACTCCTTGAGTTGTGAATGTCATTGATTCAAAGTTGGTACCTTGAAACTGACTTTTTCCTCCAAGTCAGAATTTGAAATGCACAATTCAGTTTCTATTCACTAATTTTTTGCGCGTTTTTACTTCTAATCATGTTTAACAATCCTCCAGAAGTAATTAGCATCTTGAAACGCAAGTTTTGGTTGAGTTTCGAGCAAAATATGAGTCACACTTTTCATGCTTGCAACTTCACACAAATTCCCTCCAAACTTCATCATTCCACACGCTTGAGCATCCCATTTTCTTCCCTATAAATAGAGGGTTATATCTCACTTGTTTTCTCAAGCTTTTGATATCCAATTGACCCCTATTCAGACCCCACACGAACTCTGAATTTGAATTTTTGATTTCTTGCTTTCTCACTCCAAAACACTAAAAGCTCCATTCAGTTAGGTTCATTGAACTTCTCTGAAGCTAACCTCACTCTTACCTTCAAGAATTGTGACCTATAGTGATCTACAGAAGTCCAGTTTCAGAGCCACCTTGTGCTAATTCATTCAGGTAGATTCCTTGGTCAAGTCGATCCAAATAAAAGACTAATCTACTCTCTGCATCCTTCTAATTCTCGTGCTTTTTATAATTTGCAATTTCATTGAGGATTGAGTGAGATATTCCAGAATTTCATGCTCGCTATTATTTCTACATTATCTCAATTTAAGACTTGCTCAGATTATATAAATTTGGCGCGATGGTACCATTAGAATCGTCTTAAAGAGATAAATCTAATGGTACCGGTCTGGTCCTCTAATTTTATAGTTTGAGGAATCCCAATCTAGGGCGTCTGGAGGTTGAAGACGACCTACGTGTCGTGCTTCAAACAATGAAAGCATGACATGTGATTTTTTGAATTCAATCCAGTATGTTTGCTTTACCATACGCGTGCTTCGAGAGCTCTTGGATTTGATTAATTTCATTAGTCAGACTTCATCCAACGCGCTAGAATTTTAGTTATTTTTAATTATTAAAAGGTGATCCAGTGCAATTTTTAAAGTTGACCATGATATGCACAACGTGCTTGATCCTTTGGATCTGATTACTAGCGTGTCTTGACTCTCATCCAATGGTCCATATTTTGTTGGTTAGTTATTTTACTTTCTGATTTTTTATTTTAATTGATTTAACTTCAAAAAACATAGAAAATTCATTTCTGACTCAAAAATTATGAAAAAATTCACAAAAATATTTTCAAATATTCTCTTCCTGATTTTTATTTTTTCATGATTTTATTTTCAGATTTGATATTTTTTATAATTTCTCCTTTATTTTAACTTTTTTTAATCATTTAAAAATATTTTCTGATGTTTTAAAATTCTGAAACATTTTATTTAAAATCACTTTACTCATTTCTAATTTTCTTAAATTTTTCTAGAATTTTATCTTGACTTCTACTATTTTTGATATTTTTCTTCATTTATTTAAGTGATTTTAATTAGTTTAAAAATACTTTTCTGTTTTAAAAAATTACCAAAAAAATTCTAAAAATATTTGACAGCTCTGATTTTTCCATAATATTTTTAAATTTTTCTCTGATACTTTGAACATAATTTACTATTTTACCTTTTATTTTCATTTTAAAAACAAATTAAAAATCATTTTTCCTTTTTTACTTTATTCATTAATTACAATTTATTTATTTTAAAATAGATTCTGGCCATGTCATTTTTGATCATGAACTTCATTAATATCATTGGATCTTGAGTGTTGAGTTTAACTCCACTAAAATGGATGAATGATTTTAATGATAGTTTGATTAAAAATTTCATTCAAATGTATCCCCTCCCTCTCCATCTCACCATCTTCTCTTTTGTGCTACATACATGTTGTTTGAGGATAATTTACATATCACCACTCCAAACATATGGCACATAGATTGCTATTGATCGGCCTCAAAATATATGCGACTTCTATATAAGTCCACTTACGATTGCTTAACATAACGCTAAATTTTGTTCCGATTCGAGAAATGATCATTTGTGGCCCAAACCTTTGTTTGTAAGCCCAAGTATGTTTAATTTGAAACCTTTGATCCAATAACCCTGAGGTTCATTGTTGGGATGCTTTGGTCTTATCAATCCTCTATTGAATCTTCAAAAAATTTGGAACTAAGTGAATCATTTAAACATCGTTGATCATTTATTGTTGCCTTGAGATTTTGAAATGAATGATATGCTTGACAAAAAAAAAATGAAACTTGTTGTTGAGAGACTTTAATTTTATCAATCTTCTAATGAGTTTTCAAATGCAAGTTTCAAGATGTTCATTCAACTGACCTCTAATTTCTAACAATTGATTTTATTTTATGTTTTTACTTTATGCTTTTTACTTTAAGCACATTTATTTTAGCATTTTCATTTCATGCTATTTTTATCTTTGCTCACTTGAGCATTTATCTTTATGTCATTTTTTATTTTGCTCACTTGAGCTTTTCATTTATTTTTGAAGATACCTAATAATCAACTTGAACCATAAATTTTTTTAATATTACTTGGACTATTTGGTTACTATCCTTGGCATTTTGGAGTTATGGATTTCTTGGACTTAGGATTAGAGACTTTGACCTACCTTGAGATCTTGTGACTTCTACTGTTATTTTGTCTGGAGTTCTTGGGGTTCACCTCAAGACATTGGGTTGTTTGTTTTCTTTATGTGCATGTTATTCTGATTATGTACTTTGTCTGTGATTGTGAATTCATCTGTATACAGCCGTTACTCTGCCCAATTTTTGTGAAGACGTGATGAATTTGAAGCTTGGTTTTCTTAAGAGGTTTATTATCTTTGATTGTTTGGTTTCAATCCACAGGATGAGAATTCTACATTGACTCATTATGTCAAGTGTTGGCTTCTTGTTAGTTAGATGGTCCTTTTTCCTAGCTTTTACCTCATACTTTAGGATAGTTCCTTTATCTCCTCCTATCTTCTTTAATTTCAAAAATCTTCTCCCTCATTTTCAAAACTATTCTTGTTTTTAAACTTGAATCGCTTTCATAATAAACTTGGACTTAAGTCCATGCATTTTCAAAAATCTTTTCTTAATCAAACTTTAAACAACTTAATAATACTTTGACATTTTTGTGAGAAGACTAAAAGCCAATCAATCTCATTCAAACCATTTTGCCACTTTGGCTTTTTACCTTAAAACTTTCTCAAAAGATTAGACTCCTGTCAATATTTATAGTGATGTGAGCTACTATACTTCTATGGTATATAGTGATGCGAGATATTTTCCACTTGGGAGTTGAGCGAGGCTTTGTTGATTTTAAAATCCAAGTCATATCCTCCACTTTGAGATGACGCAAATTCTCCTTTCTCATAATTGTGGGTAGTAAGTATGTTTTTCCACTCGGATAAGACGATGATGTCTCGTCTCTTAAAATTAACCAACACACTTGTGTTTTAATTTTTTTTAAAGGTGAACTACGAGTACCCTGATCCCTTATTGCATGGAAGATAGTACATAGGCACTAAAGGTTCGCAACCTCGGCAGGTGCAAAAATTGTAAAATATACTTCTTTCCTCATCCCCATAATCTATTTTTTATACAACAGTTATAACCAAAATACACAGATTTTCAAAGAGGTTCACATGGAGTACCGTAGATGTTTAGGGTGCTAATACATTCTCTTTTCATAACCAACCCTCAAACTTAGATTCTCTCCCCCTCTTTTTGGGTTATTCGCTCTTTTCTCATTCCTTTGGAAACAATAAAGCGCGGTGGAGATTTTTATTTGATTTGTGCGAGTTGAGTCAATCCAATGGCTTAGTCTCAACATTTCTACCGCTACAATAAACAAGAAGGTTCTCATTGTCTGAATTTGACAATTTCAAGTTGGTTCTTCATCACACATTTCAAATTAAAACACTTGGCCAACGTAAGTATTTCATAGGTATTGAGTTTGCTTATTCCAAGTAGAGAACCACCTGTTGACCCTACTTAAAAGTCGATGAATAATGCAAGTCTTGTATACCAAGATATACTTGTTATTTATAGTAAATAAATCATGAGTTTTTGTTCACTTAAGGAATTAAACTCGAAAAGATTCTAAAGACAATTTGTATAAAAGAGTTCGAGAAAATATATTTATGCTTGATAACTTAGCGCTCGAATATAGAACAATTTAATATAAATTTCAAGAAGTAAAATGCAGTATCGTTTGAAAGGATAAAGTACAAAGAAATCTAGTAAAACAATCAAATGAAAATACTAAAATCAAAAGTGGGACACAAGTTCATACATTTCTCACAAATTCTGAATCTCTATGACTTAGATGTCTGAACTCTAAAAAGAGTATAATGAAAATTTGAACCCTAGTAGAGAGGTAATATACTTATATATTATATACTATATACATCAATAACCTTCGACAACAGTCAACTCTCCCACACTCGACACATACACTATTATGTGAGCCTTTGTTTTCTGCTTTGTTGCCGCGTGTCTTCTGTTCTTGAACCGGTGCAAAACCATTATTGTTGTTGAGAAACAAGTTCAGGTCTTTTAATTGTCTCTGTGATAAGTGCAAATTGTAGCTATTTTTGTATATACTTTTTTTGCACTTATCGACTCTTTTTTGTTAATTTCGGTTGAATAAACATGACTTTTGTGTAAATATGTATACTTAGTGTATAATTGTATTTATGATTCATTAATGTATTGTTTGATAGTTCTAATGTCTTTTTGTAGATATTTTTGCATATTTGGAGCATCGAGGAATAAGGTGTCGAAGGCACGACTCGCATAAGCATTTTTAGAAGAAATAAAGAAAATAAGTGTTGTAGATGGGGCTATGCGCGGTCTATGGGCGCTTAGCGCGCCTTGGGAGTTGAAGAGGAAAATTTGGAAGAGGCGAGCATGCTAAGTGTAGTCTGAGCCTGCTTAGCACGCTCTAAGGCAGTTTAGTGAATTTAAGTGAAGCCCGTTAAGCGCGTCTAGCACGGTCTACGGAATTTTGTTTTATAAACTTCATTATAGTTCATTTTTAGGTTATGATTTTGGAGAATGTTTTGCTCCCAACTCCATCAACCTCCAATTTTGTTAGGATTAACTTAGATAATGACTATGAAGCTTGCAGACGGATGATCCGGGGTGGATTGCTCTTTGATCGATGCTGACAAACCGGTAAATTTGTGGTTCATTTCTCTTTTTCTTTGTGTATTCTCTATTGGTTGTGTTTGTGTATGTATTTACTTTGATCTTATGTATATTTGTCACCCTTGGCGTTATATAAAACTTATTTTACAAATTTTTGTCGATTGTTGTCCTGGATTTTTGTTCTGTGCTCGGGATTTGGGTAGTTATAGACATATACTGCTTGAATTCTTATCTAGGATGACAGTCTGTTAGTTTCTGGATTCTAGAGATAAATTTAGAGCTGAAATTCACTTGGGTGACTGTGATTAATGTCTCGGTGTTGGTGTGTTGCTCTGAGAGATCGTTGACGCGATTAGCATGGTTGACTTCTGTGTTATTGAGGTGGTTGAGAGGTCGCTACTGAGGTGATACAGTCGGCCTCTCAATTTTGGTTAGAAATGACTTAGGTTGTGAGTGATACATGGTGATATTGAGGAGTATAATAGGTTGAGTATAACAGGTCGATAGGTTTAAGTCTGTGAGAAGTGGATTATATGCATGCTTGATAAGTTATTCCTTTTTCCTTTTTGTACATTTAATTTATGTTGATAACGTTTACCATTTCCATTCAAACCCCTAAACTCATTAACAAATGATTTGTCGAACGATGACTCGATAACCAATATTTGTGGACACAATACAATATAACCTAAATATCACCCGATAAAATAATACTTTACTTTTTGCTTTTCGCTTTACTATTCCAGCACTCTGTCGAGAATTAATTTTCTTCCTGTTGAATCTTTGTGATTTTGTAGTCGAAAACATGATTTAGCTACCTGTACTTAGCTTATGTTTTATCTCACATCCCCACTTATGTCGAACATACTAAGTCGAAAATCTCAGGCTAACACCTGCATATAGACGCCTTGTTGGAAAACTTATCTACCTCACAACCACATGACCTGACATCACCTTCAACACATCAACTAACCTAATTCCTCCCCAATCTCAAAAACAATTATTACAAAGCTGCCACTAGATCACTAATGTATCTTAAAGGACGTCCTTCTTGAGGTATATTCTTTTTAGGCTTAATTGCAACTTTGGTCCCTCTATTTTGTATTTTTTTTCGATTTTGGTCCTCCCATTTTAAAAACCATTATTTTAGTCCTCTTTTTAAGTTTTCTGTGCAATTTTCGTCCCCCTATTTTGCTTTTTTTCCTACAATTTTAGTCCTTATTTTTGTTCATTTTTCAATAGAAAACTCAAAAGGGGGACCAAAATCGTGGTTTTTAAAATGAGGGGACCAAAGTCGAAAAAAAATACAAAATAGAGGGACCAAAGTTACAACTAAGCCTTCTTTTTAATAGACTCACATCCATAAATCATATGTTTTTTTAGATGTTGACCGGGCAGGATGAGCATAAACACGAATATCTACTTTAAGAAAATGTTTCTTCATTGACAAGTCTTTAATTTTATGGTGCACTAAGAAGAAATTAATTGTCCTAAGATCCTTCTCTGAAGCTGAGTTTCGAGCACATGCATCTACCACTTGTGAATTACAATGACTTATTTATCTACTCAATGATCTCCGAGTCAAATGTCACAAGCCTCGTGTTCTCTATCGTAACAACCTTACTGCTATATGTATTACAACCAATCGTGTGTTTCATGAGAGAACAAAACACCTTAAAATTAATTGTTCATGAAAAGTTGCAGACCAATATTCTCAAATTTCTTGCTATTTTCTCTAAAGATCAACTAGATAACTTCTTCGCTAAAGACACTCCTATCTCAGTAATTCCATCTTCTTTTATCTAAATTGGGGATGATAATATCTATCCTCCAACTTAAAGAAGGAGAAAAATATCACACCACACATAGCTTTACCATATTAGTAACAAGTTAGTTTTTTTTTTAATTAAAAAAAAAACAAGTTAGTTAGACTAACTTGTTACTCAAACAATCTAAACAGTTAATTTTTAGTTAGTTGGTTGAATTTTTTTTGTATGTTTAGCATTAGGAGTTTGTTAGAGACTGTGCTATTGTATAGCAATCTCACCACAGCTAATCATAATCACATACTTTACTATTTAAACAATCATGGACATCATTTCTCAATTAATGGAGAATTTTTCTATTCTCATAATACTTACTAACCATTATTTCCAATACAGATTTTATCTACATACAAGTTTACAAAACTTCTTCAACCCAATTGATGAAGTTCAAATGCTTAAACAACAAGGAGTTTGTGAAATAAAACAATAGTTTGATATCTTTAAAAATCATTTTTATAGAATAAAAAGGAACTTTAAACAACGATTGAATCACTTGAACAAATTTTAATTTAATGTAAGGTTAAAGTCCCTAATATTAAAGAGTCAGAGAAAATGAAATAATAATGAGATCAATATTTTAGAAACATAAGAAACATACATTACATCTTTACGCAAATTTTAAGATATTATATATATGAATTGTTTCTCTTATAAATTTAATATTCTACACATTCATAGTTAATATGAGATTTGATCACTCACACTTAAACTCGACACCTAATTATAATTTATCTTTTAAAATAATGAATAATATTTCTCAATTTTTTTTTATCATGAAAGCTACAATTTAGGTCATGTCGAACTAGTTGCATATCAGAAATGAACTATGAACCATTAATATGGTAACATTTGTGTCTATATGAAAAAGAAGGTCATGTGTATTGGAACTTGGAAGTCTTATATGAAAAAGAGTTGTACAAAAAGGAAGCATATATGAAAATAATTTTCGTTGGAAATTGACCACTAGTGCACTTTTCAACTTAAAAAACAAAAGGAAAAAGATTATTTTAATTAATCTGAGGAAATAGAAGTGTAGAAACCATGGGCAGCCAGTGAGAAAATGAGGAATAGCACACTACATATGGCATGGGAATGTCTCATACTTACCTGACAAATTCCCAAAATTCACCTGCTCCAATTAACTTGTGATAGAACCCACGTATACTATTGCTTTAAGGTTAGTACACTGAATAATAATAGTATACAAGATGGATCACTCCAAGCACATCACATGTTTGACAAATGTGAAAGTTGGATAGTCCAAATCAACCTAAGTGGAAATAAGTCATACTCACTGAAAATGACCTATGGCATATTCTAGGAAGGGAATGGGTAACTTTAGTTTGGATTATAGCTATACGTTAGATTAGATATATTTTTGAATAAAAAATTAAGATTTTTTAGGTCTATTAGATAAGCCATCATGTGCCATAAAAAAATATAGAGATAAATATGTTTTGATATTTTTTAAATATCTTATATTTACTTTTAATCCTTTTAACAATTCCTTTTAACAATTTTTTTTAAAGAATAATTCTTTTAAAAATTTTAATTTTAACTTTTGATCTCTCATATTAAAATTGTTTAAATAAAAAATTATTGTTAATTCTGTCATTAAATTGTAAGAGGAATTAAAAATTAAAAATAAATTTTTTAAGAGAATATTTTGAAGAAATTCAAAATTAAATATGAGATTTTTAAAAGAATAAAAAATATATTTAACCCAAAAATATATTTTAAGTGTATAAGACTTATTGATAATGACTTATGATCTATTTTATCCTATAAATTCAGATAAGATTAAGAATTTTTTAGATGGTATAAGATTTAAATTTTTTAAAATTCATTTTACTATAAATGTTATATTATGTGCCATAAAAATATGTATTTTAAATCTATACGGGTGATATTTTAATTATTATTATATTATATTATATTATATTATATTATATTATATTTCTGTATTGTTGAAATATTAAATTAGATTTGATTAGATTTAATATTTAAATATAATTTAAGTTGTGTTAGTTCAAGCCTAATTAGAATTGTATATAAATAGTTTGTATCAATATTTGTACAATTCAATAATATAAATCTTTATTTTCTTTATTTGTCTAATTAGGTTTTAAGTGGATAAATATTGTATCTCTCACGAAGATATATCAATATTCCTAATATCTCCCCGAATATATATTTAAATTAATTTATAATTTATTTACTTTTCTAATAATTTAAACTTATTATTCTACAATTTTTTATATTATTAATGTATTATTATTAACTAAAATTGAAATATGAAATTTTCTATAAAATATCAAATTATATATCAAACAATATTTAATTATTTTGATAAACTTGTAATAATAGCTTAGAAATAATGACATAAATCGTCTTCATAAAAATTTTCAAATAAATTATTTGACAAAATTTATGTTATTAGATATGATCAAATAATTCAAACACACTTTAATTTTATTGGTCTTTAAACTCGTTTGTTGGTTTATTTAAAAATAAATCAGATTATTAATTTAATTATCTTCATATAATTTTTTGAATTAGATTAACAAACCATCATTTTTTTTGAAAGTGACGGACTCTTTGCTAGACTTAGTTGTTTTTTCTTTTTTGACACTAGTTTTAAATTTATTAAAGTCTACTCCGTTCGATCTATTTTTATATTAGTCAAAATCAATAGTGAAACAATATTTTAGAATTACAAAATAGAGATATATTACATCTCGATTCGAAACTTAGCCTTTTATATATATATTATTTGTTGATAATTAATATTTGAAATTTACCATTCACAATTGAAAGCAACGGTGATGATAAACCACTATATTATTCCTTCCTAACGTATAAAGTTAACAAGTACTTCTAGTTGCCAGCTATAACACTGTTTCTTTCAGTTTTTTTCTTTTTGTTTTATTTAATCTTTGAATTGCCTCTACAACTTGGTTGAACGTAAATCACAATTTGTGTGTTCTAACTAATTATTTGGGAGAGTATATTTATCCTAAATTCTTGATAAGATTTGAACTTAGATAATGTCATCTCTAACAACCCAACCAACTGAATTATTTCACTGTAAATTTGTGAACAACAGTTTTTTTTAATGGATTTTTTAGAACAATTGACATTAAACATTTATACATATATTTCAAAACATTTTACTATCATGATAATTATATTTCAAAACAACTAGGTTAAACATTAGTATTTTGATACGTGCGATTAACATGAAAATCATTGTTGGAAATTAGGATATAGGAGAAGAACATGTATATTTACTGATACCAATACCATGGCGAGGCATAGAGTAACAACAATGTGATTCTCTTAATCTTAAGTCGGATCAACACATGTATTAAAGAGTTAATTTAACCACTTTATATGTCATAATTAGTAATAAACTCGTGTATACGCACGAATTTTGATACAATAACATATTTGTTTTAGATAAAAAATTTATAAAAATAAAAAATATATGTAAAATAAAAATAAGATTTGTCATTAGTAAAATTTAGATTCTTTATGAACTAAAGTTACATCGTATCTAATTAAAATTGAAAAATTAAAAATAAAATTATAAAAGAAAAAATATAAGACCTCTTAAAATGAAATTGTAAAATTTTATATCACATAAAAAGAATAAATTAGAATTTATAGTAATTAAAAAAAAAGGATGAATTTAGAAAAAATTAAAATATTGACTGAAGTTAACAAAATGTTATAAATGAAAAATAGATAACAAAAATCAGCTAATGAATTTATAGAATGTGAATTAAATAATAATCTTTGCGTTCGCACAAATTTTGATCTAGTTGTCTGTGTGTTCGCACAGATATTATTGTGTTACTCGTCCGTTTTCACAGATTTTGATTTGAAAATTTCTGTGTTCACATAGATACTGATATATTATCTGTGCGTTCGCATAAATTTTGATGTGAATACATGTGCATTCGCATAAATACTGATGTATTACTCGTGCATTCGTATGAGTATTGGTGTGTTACGCACATTTATTTCTCAAATATAATAAGACAAATAAATAAATTTATTAGTAATATAATAGACAAAATATTATAAATATGTGAAATAATTGTAAAATATAATAATAAAATAATTTAATAATGAATTAATATGCAAATTGAAAAAATTATGTTAGAAAACTAATAATTTATTTAATAGTAATATAAGTTAAAAATATATATTACATAAATTAAAATAATATAGAAATAAATAAATGCAAAAATTAATTACATTGTATATATATATAAGCAAATGCAAAAATTGATTAGTTATGTCGAATCAATACCTTTATTAAAGAGTCAATTTAACCACTTTATATGTCATAATACATACTACTAGTAGCTATTCACTCTATTTTTAGTTATATGTTACGTTCAAAATATGTTATTTTTATAATTCGTTAAAAAACTATATTAAATTACAATTTTTTTTAAAATATATTAAGTTAAATTAATTCAATTAATAGTTGTTACAAGTTTGATTATATGATATCTTATTTATTTATTTTTTAAAAATAAATTTTAGTCAATAAATTACTGAATAAAATATCTTTTTACAATATCAGAAAAATATTAAATTATTCTTTTAATTATTTTTAATAAATATTTTAAAATTATTTAATTATTATTTTATACTATTAACAAAAACTACAACAATTAAATTTTAGTTTATTAAATAAAGTCAAAATACATGAATTAAATAAAATTACTCGACAAATAAAATAGATTCGACAAAAAGACTAACTACAAAAAAAATATTTGACCCGTCAAAAAGAAAAAAGATTTGAGTGTGTCAGATATTCTAATGTTAGTTCCTCTCATATAAGTTCATCCAACAAATCAATTTTATCATTTTTGTAATTAAACTTACTTCCACTTTTAATATTATATTTTGAGTTTAATTGTTATATATTATTAGTGTAAAAATTTTTACACTATTAATTTATCACAACCATTCAATTATAATATTAAAAAATTAAAATTAAAATTAAATATTTTCAATAAATTAACGATTATGATTAATTGACGGTGCAAAATTTCTTTATATCATTAATGTATTCCAATTAAATTCTTATATTTTTTCAAAACTTTAATTATGGCTTATCCGTGTTTAAAACTAACATTTCATATCGAATTTGTTAGTAAATTAATTATAAATTAAATAGATTGACGTTAGAATTGTGAACAAAACACTTTTTTATAGTATTTTAAACACTTTTTAATTGTCTTGGAGTGTGTACTCAAGAATATCTAAGATATTTTAGCCTATACTCGTGTTTGTACAAGATCGATGAAAACTTAAATGTAAGGAAGATGAAATCTAACTTTTGTGTGAAGACGATATGTTTTTCTAATGTATTTTTCTGATTTCGAAATGCTCAATTTATAGGTCAAAGTAGTGTTGTTTCATAAGGTTGGGATCTGTTATGAAAGACACACTTTCAACAACACTTTTACAAAATGTTGTACCGTTTCGCCTACAACAACACTTTTACTAAATTTAAAATACAAATTGCTTACTGCAACACTTCGCAAGTGTTTTCCATTTCGGAACTCAAAAAGCAACATTCACTTGCATATTTTCTTGTCATTTTAGAACACGCCCATGATAATTAATTTTATTAATTACAACATAATTGTACGTCAAAATTTGTAAAGAAAAGATTTAGGCAAAATACCTTTTTTGATCCCTTAACTATACCCTAGGATTCAGATTAGTCCCTTAATTTTTTGTGTCAAATTGATCCTTTAACTTTTTAATAGATGTATATGAGTCCCTTTCGTCTACTCCGTTAGTCAAAGTCTGTTAAAAATCTATGTGGCAGTGACACGTGGATTTGGCTAACTCTTATAATGGAGTTAATGTAACACCCTCTAACCCCACATAGACATAAATATCATAATCAGAATAAATTAGCATACATCTCAAAGAGGGCGTCACAATTGACTTCACAAAACGATAAAGAAATTAAACATGCATATTAGTCATGATCATAACACTATTCAAATTCACATTTCATACGCCAATACAAAATTATGCATCTTGCAGCGCAATAATTATCTCAACATAAAGATATAAATGATTGAAATTCCATACTGATAATCATATCATAAGTACTAGGCACTAAGGCCAAACATCACATAATCTCATACATATACAAATAAAAGAGAGTAATAACAAATATATCTCAAAACAAATCAAAACATGAGTTTGAATATCCCCCATATTACATACACCAGAGAAATGACTCACTACCTAGGAATAAGCAATAACTCCTCCTCTAATCCTGGCAAGAAGCACCACTATCACCGTTACCTGAGCGATATTGCATAAAACATCATTCCAACAAAATGGTGAGAATTCATATCATTATGAAAATATATAATCATAAGAAATGTAATACATATATACACCAATATGAATTCATCACTCTTCATAAAACCACGTATTAGGCATAACATAATCAAATATACCAATCCACATATACAACATAGCTCATCAATTCATATTCCAAATGAAACTCAATTTCAATTACCACAATTGTCAATTAAATCAATTATCACATGTTGCACATCAAAATACCACATTCATACTAATATTATATAATGAATGATAATGCAACAATTCACATCGACACATGTGATTCCAATGAAACTCAAATGCATTATGCATGTGGTACCAATGTTATCCTTACCGGTCCTTTCGGGTCCATATCTCCATGACAGATAACCACCAATAAAAGCCTGATTCAGCCTTAAGCTTTCAAACCCCATTTAGCATTAGGTTTGGAACAAGTAAATAGTTCTCACGGAATAACCAAACCTTTCCTCTTGACACAAATGATGCATGTACATGTGTAATATCAATAACTCATCACAATAACTCATCACATAATTAAACACATTTTGAATTGTCTTCACAATATTGCATAACATACATCTTTCATGTCAATCACTCACATATACACAATATCATAGTATAAATCATTTCAACACATCATTATAACATGTAGTAATTAGATACAAATCATGCTATATTCAAACATCATCAAATTCCAACACTTACATACACAACTCAAGTGTTAAGTTTCTCATCAAAACGCTTCCAAAACCAATCCGAATCAAGTCAAATAAATGATTAAAATACATGTAAGTCCATGATAAATCATAACATACAAGACCCCAATCCCATTCATTCATAAAATAAATTTTCAACTTGCAGCCACCCACGCTAAGCGCCCCTTGCGAAAACCAGAAATTTTTTTGCGAACAACATTCTGTCCATACACGAAAATCCACATTGAGACATTTTCTAGTACCCATTTTTCATCAAATAAACATATTATAACATGTATACATCATAGGGAACCTATTTATATGATAAAAACTAGATTTCAAAAACCTAATTTCCAAATCCCTAAATCAATTTGGGTGATTCAAAACCTAAAAATTCACATACACAATTATATTACATGTTACTACCCATCATATACTCCCATAATCACATAGATTCTCACCCTTACCTTTAGTATAGAGTCTTTAGGGTTGCCTCTTCACTTTTCTTTTTTTCTCCTCTTCTCTTCTATTCTCTTCTCTTATCTTCCTTGTTTTTGTTTTATGACAACACTAATTCTAATCCCTATTCTTACTACTCTATTTTATTAATGAGCATAATTCCAGTTACCCATTTTATTATGACATAAAGCCCAATTCTAATTATTTATTATTCTTACTCATAAATCTAATTATTCAAATAACACATATATTCAAATAATTCAAATATTCACCAAATCACACAATTAAATCAATTATTATATAATATACTAATTAATAAACTAATTAAATAATAGCAAATAAAAATCAGGATGTTACAACTTCCCCCACTTAAAATATTTCCGTCCTCGAAAATTACCTCAAATGAACAACTCGAGATACGAATCCTTCACTTGACTCTCCAACTCCCAAATCACATTACCAATCTTCCGGTCCTCCCCAAACCACTTTCACCAAATCAATCTCTTTACCTCAGAGTTTCTTCACTTCTCCATCCTCTATCCGCATAGAAGATGTCTCAACAGCCAAATTATCTCTTACTTGCACATCATCTAATTGGACAACATGAGACGAATCCACAATGTATTTCCTCAAATGAGACACATGGAACACGTCATGGAGATTATAAAGTGACGGTGGAAAATAATTTTGATATGCCACTTCAACTACTTTCTCAGAAATTTGATAAGGACCAATAAAACGCGGCATTAACTTACGCGACTTCAAAGCTCTACCAACACCAGTTACTGGAGTAACCCTTAGAAATACATGATCATATTTCTCAAACTCAAGCGCCTTTCTCCTCTTATTATGTAGTCTGTTGAACTATCTCAGGTCCAACCACAATACTCTCAACAGATTCATACCAACACAAAAGCATCCTAACCTTCGTCCATACAAAGCCTCAAACAATGTCATTCCAATGCTTGAATAGAAACTGTTGTTATAAGTAAACTCAATCAAAGACAAGTAACTATACCAAGCACCTCCTTTCTCCAAAACACAAGCTCTCAGAAGATCCTCAAGTGACTGAATCGTCCTTTGAGTCTGACCATCTGTTTGCATATGATATGCCAAACTCAAACGCAACTTCGTACCCAAAGCATCTTACAAACCTTCCAAAAATTCAAAGTAAACGTCGAATATCTATCAGAAATAATACTCTATGGATCACCATGCAAACTCAAAACCTTTTCAATATATAACTTAACAAACCCGTCCATCGGATAATCCATCCTAATTGGAACAAAGTGAGAAGATTTCGTCAATCTATCCACAATAACCCAAACAATATCATAATTACTCGGAGATCTCGGAAAATCCAAAACGAAATCCATAGAAATGATATCCCACCTCCACTCAGGAATGGATAACGGTTGCAACAACCCAGACGGTTTATGATGTACAACCTTATACTTCTGACACATCAGACAAGAATACACAAACTCTGCAATGTCTTTCTTCATACCAGACTGTGATACGGTGGCAGAACCGACTGTTATATTGATTTTGCATTTTGTATTCGCAAATATGCGATAAGCAAGAGTCGTCACCGACTTTTCTTTTATCCAATAAAGGAAAGGGTGAAAAGAACAGAAAATACCTTTTTCGAGAGTTTCTGAGTAAGGGGGTAGATTATGGAAAGGGAAGGTGTTAGAACCCTTTCCATCCATGGTTTTCCACAGGCTCTCAGGTACTTGCTCATTTTTTAAAATTACTTTCGTGTTTGCGTGTTTTGAAAAGTTTGTTTGCTTTATGCTAACTCTTGTATCAGTCCTCAAGAGTGTTGATAAAGCATTTTTGAAAAATGTTTTGAAAGTGTAGTGTGAAAAAGGTTATTTTTTGAGCAAGTACCTAACAATTATCTACCTACTCAAAAAAGGTGTTCTTTTCCTCCTTTCCTTTGGATAGCACTATCCTACTATGAGTGAGTAGGTAGCCTTATCGTTGGATGTTGAGGGACTATCGAATGGACGTTTACGGTCACTAAGGCACCTGGGCAAAAACTTTTAGTAATTGTCCTAAAGTTCTAAGATGATTTTTAAATCGAGGTGGAATCGAAAGGGTTATCGAGAGACTTATGATCTCTTGAACTAAAGGACAGCCACTAAAGATTCTCAAATTTCGAGAATTGTGACAGTTTTCGAAGGCAACGGAAGTGGGGGTACCCTAGAGGTGCGCATGTGAGAGTGTGTTGAGATTCAGTTATTTTTTGTCTTTTTGTTAGGTTAGCTAACGTTTTAATTTATAGTATTTCCATGCAAGCCTATTTACTAACAGTAATATAGTAAAATAATAAAGCAATAAATATGCGGAAAATAAAATGCAGAAAAATAAATTCTAAGTTATTACACGGCTTTGAGAGAGATACATTATACAAATGCGGAAAGTAAAATCCTAATTATAATTACAAACCAGTAGGCAGTTACAATAATAAAAAAATGCGAAAGTAAATAAACACGCATGAATTGAAAATACGTCTAAAATCCTAAGTGAAATGAATTTTTTTGTTTGTTTTTGTTATGAAAAGAAATTGAATTAAAAATCCTAAGTCTATTCAATTTTAGTTTTTTTAAAGAAAATATTAAAATAATTAATTAATTAATTGACAAAATTAATATTAATAGTAAAAGCTAAAACCTAATCTTTTTATGATTTTTGATTTTTAACGTTGATTAAAAACTAGAAGAAACAAAGTAATGAAAAAGATAAACTAAATGGAATAAGCAGTAAAAAGAAAAGGGGTAATCTGCATGATGCAGCCTGGATCAAAAGGCCTAAGGCTTCCTTTCAATCCAAGTGAAAAAGCTGATCGAAGGTGCCTAATAATGGTACATGATATACTCCTTCAATATGGAACCTTGGATCTGCAAGCAAGTTTGTTAGAAAAAACACAAAATGTATGACCTGGGTATCGAACCCAGGTCCTTCGATTCCCTCTCTAATTCGAATCTGATGTTATTTCGTCCTGCAATGCCAAGAATCCTGAGATTCAAATCTGGGTTTAAAAATGGCAGAAGGTTCCTGTGTCGCCCAATTCGAAGCTTGCTGCTTCGAAGCCCTAAATAGTATTCCTACAAAATGAACAAACGTTAGAGATCCAGGGGGGGGGGGGAACTTCCCCCCTTGTTCTAACCTCTCCTTAATTAGAAACTCTCCTTAATTCGAATATGGGTTCATCTTGTCCTGAAACACCAAGAATCTTGAGATTCGAAGGAACCAAATTCACGTGCCCTAATAATGGCAGGTCTATTAGGATTGTAACATGTCTAACGCTTCATTACAAACACGCACAAACACATTAGAACGAATAAATGCGCTTAGATTAAGAAATTGAATTTCAGAATTATACCTATGGCCGATATGCTTCGATCTACAACTTTGGGTGTGGAGATGTTTGATTAGGAGTTGGTGTGGACTCCTGGATGGCTCAGGAACACGAATCTGGTATTCGTTTGGGTTGAGGGTGCCTGCAAAAGGTGTTTCGATTGGGTTACTTTTAGGATTTTCTGAGCAATGTGGTGTGGCAACGTGATCTGTGTGATACAGTATGTGTGTGTTGTACCCCAAAATTTTCCCTCTCATTTCTAAAGAAATTTCTCAAAAGATCACCCTGGATCCTCAGGTTCGCTTCCATCCAATTTCAAGCCTTGAATTACAAATTTTCCAAGAAAGTCACTCACAAGGGAAAAATGGTCATTTGCACACTGAAGAGTCAAACTTTGACTTTTGGATCAAAATCAAGTTTCAAGAGTCATATTTCATCAAGACATGTTGAGATATGAAGTTTGTTTCATCTAGAAATTCAAAAGTCAAAAGTTACTTTGGAAAAGTCAAAATTCTAAATACTTAGAATTTTTCTAAGTGTTTAAGAAATATGTATATACAAACAAAACAAACAAGTCCCTAGGTTTAGGCTTGCATGGAGTTTTATAGGTAAGTATCCTCTTAAAGTTTAGTTGGCTCAACCTGTCCTAGTAATAGTAACCAGGTTCTAAGGAGCTCAATATCACTGGTTTGTTTCCTTGGTCATTGTTTCAGCACAAGCCTCTTTAATGGCGACCGAAATATCCCAAGAAACCAAACCTCAATGAGTGTAGTATCGAGTATCTACCAACTTCGGACTGCACCAAAGCCGGTCATCTCACTATATCCTAAAGGCTAAGTTGGTCAAGTAAAGGTTCTCAAAGTTCATTAGTGCTTTATGACATCACTCAGCGGCCCCGTATTCTCTTTGATTAACTCAAAGGCTACCGGTACCCACACATATGTCGCACTAACATAGCTATTTCTTAGACCATGTCGGTATACCCCACACAGTTTCCACAACGTATTGCTACTTACCTATAATGTATCCCAAATCCAGGTAGAGGATTCAAACCCAAACAAAGAACGATAATGTAAAGCATACAAGTCAGACAATGAAAGCAAATAAATGTGATCTAGCCCTAAGGTAACCCCACTTTTAGAATATTCCCCAGCAGAGTCGCCAGTTCTGTGATACAGTGAGAGAACTGACTTGGGTGTTTTGTGTTTGATTGCAAATGTTGTGGTTTAGCAAGAGTCACCATCGACTTTTCTTTTATCCAAAAGGAAAAGTGAAAAAGCACATGAAAGACCTTTGATATTATTTCTTAAGTTCGGGGGGTAGATTATGAAAAGGGAAGGTATTAGAACCCTTTTCATCCATGGTTTTCCATGGGCTCTTAGTTACTTGCTAGATCACTTGCTTTTTGTTTGAAAATTGTGCTTGGTGTGGTTTTTGAAAGTATTTTGTAAAGAGGCCATTGTTTAGGCGATATTTGTAATGATTCTTGTTCGTAAGAATGTATACAAAGATGTTTAATCTTTTGAAAATGTTTTCAAGTTTTGTAAGATGTTTTGAAAGTGTAAGTGTTTATTTGGAAAATAGCAAGGATGTTTTGTTTGAAATTGAGCAAGTAATTAGGAACATTCTACCTACTCAAAAATCTTTCTCGTTCATTTCCTTTTCCTTTGACATTGTTATCTTACCATTGATTTGGTAAGTAACCCTATCTTTGGATGTAAACGGGATGTGTGTGGTTCATCGTATAGTCATAGAAGGAAGTCTATGGATGTTTTAGCAATGTTTTTTAGGGACTAGATCATTTACCAAAGTCAACATCGAGGGTCATCGAGGGACTACGATCTTTTATCGAGGGTCTTTGCTAAAACTCCCATGTTCGAGGGACATGACAATTTTCTGATAGGAAACAAGTGAGATTACCCTAAGGTGTGCATATGTGCAAGGTGTGTCTGATTGAATGCATTTTAGTCTTTGATTTTTAGGTTGTCTATTTGTTGTTTTTATCTTGCCATACACACCCTAATTATTAGCAATATATGAAAGCAATAAAAAGTGCGGAAAGTAAATATCCTACGCTATTACAATCGTTAGGGGGATGGGGTGTACAGATTTAAAAATGGGGATTGCAAATAAAATTAAATCCTAAGTTACTATTACAACCATATTTAATGGATAAGAATGTACAAGAAAGTGTGAAATGAACCTGTTTTGTTTCAGAAAAGAGATAAGTTTTGTTTAAGAAAATATTTTTGATCTTTTTATTTTAAGAAATAAGATAAATCATATAAAATGTAAAATGTTTTTGGTGTTTTTGATTAGTGAAATAAGAAGTGATAGAAAAAATAGTAAGGAAAAAAGAAAAAAGAATCAGCGCATTGCTGACTAAAAGAGATCAGAAGTTCTGACTTTAGCGTGCTGCAAAACAGAGATCATATTAGTAGAAATAGGTAAAGTTAGAAATTCAGGGTCTGCTGGGAGCAAAGAAGATTTGTGAAGTTCTGATACCACTGGCAGAACTTAGTCTCCCTCTCCATGATAGTCAGAACATCTGCAACTTAGTCATTTCTCAACAGAACAGAACATGCGCATATAACAATTATGGCAGGTTTCATAATGTTTCAGAAACAAGAGATATCAGAACTATAAATCAGAAGCAAGCATGAATTTTCTAATCCTAATTTCCTTAAGAAGTTCTGAACTAATTTACTCCATACTTAGGCATACAAATACGTGAAACCTCAGAATACGTACAACATCAGAATCATGATGTCTACATTGTATTTTTGAACATGCAAATCTGACAATGCCTAAGTAATATGATGAGAGTCAGCAGAAGCTTACCTTGCAGCTGGAAAATACTCTGTGAGCTGGAGTCTGGTTCTGAACTCTGGTGATGTTCTGAATAGCTTCTTCACGTACTCAGCAGGCTGAAGGCTTTCAACTTGGGCTATGAATGATTAGAAAAATTCTGGAACAATCAAGGGGGAAAAGTTCTGACTTCCTTGAGGTGAATATGGATGGAGAATGTGTTACAGTTTGAACACAAAAGTTAGGATGGTTTCTAAATGTATATCAGAAACTGTATGGATGGTTTTGGTCAAAAAATACTTGAGGAAAAAAAATGGAGTCTGAATGCAAGAATCAAAAGCTAATAGGTTTTTTATATTTCTGTATTTCGAGTTTTGGACTCTTGTAATTTTAGCAGGGGTTCAAGGATTTTTTCTTTCTAAAAAATTCCCCCCTTTTACAGTTACCAATGGCTTTCAATTTATAGGCAAAGATCTTGTAGCTTGGAGAGTACAACCATCAAATGCTAGGGTGTTGCCTTGTTCTTGAAGCAAGTATGGTGGTTAGTAGCTTTAGTAGCGCCTAAGCTGGAATTTTAAGCAGGAATTAAGGAAAGGTAACCTCAAAATCCAAAGCAACGCATGGGCCCAACACACTCTTGTACAATAGTTTGCTTTTCCAAGACAGTAATGGTACTTCTATGCCACATGTGGGGAAATTTTTATGGATAAAGACTTAAAAGTGGTTGTGAGCATTAAATGATGATGAGATTTATCAAACCAGAAATCCTGCAATGTGAGATTTTGCATCATTGCTTAGTTCTGGGTCAGAGGTTCAGCTTCAGCATAATTTAGAACAAACATCCAACTTCTGTTCTTTGTATCTCCTTGCTCCAGCATGTTCTGAAGGAGCTCTCAGACTTTCCAAGAAGCTTGCAACACGCTTTGTAAACCTTTTTTGAACTACCCTTGCAAGCTCTGACTGAATATTTATGAAAACTAGCCCAGAAGTTGTAACCAAACTCTGTCTTGGAACTGTCCAGAATTTGCTGAGTGCTTCAGTTTCATGGACGTGTCTTTGAGGAGTCATAACTTGAAATCCTAGCATTTCTAGGAGAAGTTTTGTTCTGTAATGTTTCAGATCTTCTTTGAGTCCATAACTCTTATGTTATAAGTTAATCCAGAATCATCTTGCATCATGGTGATAATCTGATTAGAATTTCTGAGCTTGTCATATTTCTTAAACACTTAGAAAAATTCTAAGTATTTAGAATTTTGACTTTTCCAAAGTAACTTTTGACTTTTGAATTTCTAGATGAAACAAACTTCATATCTCAACATGTCTTGGTGAAATATGAATCTTGAAACTTGATTTTGATCCAAAAGTCAAAGTTTGACTCTTCAGTGTGCAAATGACCATTTTGCCCTTGTGAATGACTTTCTTGGAAAATTTGTAATTCAAGGCTTGAAATTGGATGGAAGCAAACCTAAGGATCCAGGGTGATCTTTTGAGAAATTTCTTGAGAAATGAGAGGGAAAATTTTGGAGTACAACAGCTGCTGTGATGCGGTGGGAGAACTGACTTGAGGTTTTGCGTTTGTGTTTGCAAATGTTGCGGTTTAGCAAGAGTCGCCACCGACTTTTATTTTATCCAAAAGGAAAGGTAAAAAAGCACAGGAAAGACCTTTGAGATTGTTTTTGAGTTCGGGGGGTAGATTATGAAAAAGGAAGGTGCTAGCACCCTTTTCATCCATGGTTTTCCATGGGCTCTTAGTTACTTGTTTTAGATCACTTGCTTTTGCTTTTCCAATTGTTTGAAATGGTGCTTTTGTGTATGATTTTGAAAGTATTTTGAAAAGAGGCCTTTGTTAGGCAACCTTTGTAATGATTCTTGTTTGAATGTATACAAAGGTGTTTGTCTTTTGAAAAATGTTTCAATGTTTGAAAGTTTATTAGGAAATGTTTTGAAATTGTGTGTGTGTTTGAAAATAGCAAGGATTGTTTGAAAGAGATCAAGTAACTAGGAGTTATCTACCCTACTCAAAAGTCTTTCCTACACATTTTTATTCCTTTGATATTGTTGTTTTACCATTGTATTTGGTAAACAATCCTATCTTTGGATGTTAAATGGGACAGGTATGACCATGATAGCAATATTGCCAAGTATCTTAGCTTTTTTTGAGGGACTAAGATCATCTTTGTATAGGCAACCAAGATAGCGTCATCGAGGGACTATGATCTTTTTGTTTTGTTTTGTTTTGCCAAGATACCTAGCATGCATACCATAGCCATGTTTTAAGGCAACAAAATGGATGAAACCCTAGGGGTGCTTGTGTGCACTGTGTTATCATTTTCATGCATTTTTGTCTTGTATTAAGTCATGCTATTTGTTTGATTTTTGGTCTTTGCATACAAAACCCTAATTTACTATCACGGTCATACGGTTAATTGTGCGTTTGAACTCCAGGTGAGTCTTGAATGACGTTTTGGTGATGGTTCAAACAAGTTAAATTGTTGGAAGACAGTCATTTTTGCAACATTATTTTTGTTGAGGATTTGTAGTGACCTCTTTCTTTTGATTTATTATCCCTAATTTTTCCTGACTGTTCCTGTTTTTGAGATTATCGTCAGCGGGATGCCCCAGTTTTCTTAAGCCTCCTTCGTAGGTTTCGACTTAGTGGGTTTTTCTCTTGAGAGCTAATGACTGCCTATGCGATTGGGAACCATCATTGTCTTTTGATTCCAGAGGAATGTTGTCGATGTTATTCTTTCTATTACGAGATGAGAGTTTGTGACTAAACGCGCATTTGAATTAACTAAGAGACTACCCTGCCCCAGGTTTTGATTAAAGGTTTCAATTTGCGTTAAAACAGAAAACTTCTACTTCTTTGGCTCGAAGGGGTTGACTAGGGATTATCTTCCTTATAACTCCAGTGTTTAGGATTTGAAAGAAACGCTTGTACATCGTCAGCAAGGTCTGTCCAAAAGCATACTGTATGAGATTAAGACATTGTTTTCGTCATTCTCCCTCTAAAGGTTTGTGTCATAAGAAGAATAAAAAAGCATAGTTTAAATATAGTGAAAACAAAAAGATGAATTCAAGACAAACATATGTAATACATTAATGAAACAGAGTTTGACATTAATAGATAATTGTTTGAATAACAAAAGAAATTACAATTGGAAATTCAAAATGAACAAAAGCCTCTTTGTTCGAACTTGTCATTTTAGATGGAGAGCCCTCAATGGAAGATTTTCATCTGGCCGTCTTGTGTGAACTCCAACGTTGTTTCTTTAATCAGATCTTGAATTTTGTTTCTCAATGCCCAACAACTATCAGTGTCATGTCCAGGACTGTTGGAGTGATACACACATCTTGCATTTGGATTGTACCCTGGAAAGGCTGTGTTGGGATTCCGAGGGGGGTCCCTTAATACAATCAGCTTGACTTCCAACAAGCGTTGCAACACTTGAGATAATGGCATGTTAATCTTAGTGAAGCGTTTTTCAGATGTATTCCGCCTATGTCGATTACCCTGTTGACGTTGGCGAGGTTGTTGTTGGGCTTGTGACCCTGAAGCAAACTGGGGAGATCTTCTCTCGGCTTCTTGTCTCAAGGGAGGCTGGATGATGACTTGATCCTCAACCCTAGTTGTTTTCCCCATTTGGTTACATTCATCTTGATGAAGATTTTTGATGAGGACTCTCAGCTCCTCTTGTCCTTGTGCCATGTTTTGGATGAGAGCCATCTGGCCCACCAGTTGTCCCATCATCTGGATTTTCATTATGGATATCTCAATTCACAGCAGCTCCAACTGATCATCTTTGTTGCCCTCAGGATTCCCCGTGATCATGCCCCTAGTGAGGAGAGATTTCACTTCTTCCTGCCCCTTGGATAGGTTCAAGAACATCTCTTGAAGTTGAGCGTTTTGAGCCTGGACGTCTTTAGTAGTCTGCTTTAGAGCCATTTCTACTGAAATAAACAGTAGGAAGATAAGGAGACCTGGTGTGAAGACCTGCTTATGCATATGATGAATGATATGTATTTATGTAATGCATTCAAGGATTCAGAAATTCAAATTTGTTTTAAACAAAAAGGAACACACGTCATATTAATAAGATATAATTTGTTAGTACATCAATGCCCCATGGGCGAAATAATACAAGATTCTAAGGTAAAAAGACGTTGTACATCCTCTTTGGTGAAATGTAGGTGTTGAGAGTCTGCTCTTCGTGAAGTTGACCAGTGAGTTCCAAAACCTTCTTCTCGCTTGCGTATAATTGGGCTTCGAAAGTATCGCGCTCTCCCTTGAGTTGTATCCAACTCCTTTGTAGATCTTCAAGTGATGTTGGCATGTCAGGATGTAGGAGGGTGTATGGAACATCTCCTTCCATAACAGGCTCTATAATCATAGGGAGAATGTAGGGGTAAGGCATCATAAGACTTTAGGCGCGTGCTCGTACCCACTTGAGGTAAGGCTCAAGAGGGATGGAATTCTTGTGTCCCAAGTTCTTACTGTCTACCTTGTTGAGAATCCTCCAAGCTCGGATGAACCTTTGTCGGAGTCCTTGATCGTCGTTGTCGAAGTCAAAAACCAAGTCTGGAATCAACATGTCATATGGGCCATCCTTTAGGGCATACCCAAACTGTCTCAGAGCCAAGCAGGGATTGTAGGTGATGCCTCCCCTAATGCCAAGTAGAGGGACATTATGGAATTCCCCACAACGGTCAATGATGATGACATTCTCTTTTGATCGAGAACACCAATGAATATCTCAATGGTTAAGTGTCATTAACCGTTGTGACCACCTCAAGCCTTGCTCATTCTTCAAGACTGATTGGGGAAGATGAGAAATAAACCATCTTGCCAGTAGAGGAGTGCAACACATGAGAACACCTCTTTTCCTCATTGTTCGAGTGTGAAAAGAGTGGAGGATATCCCCAAGCAATGTAGGCACCGGGTTGCGAGTCATGAAGATTTTGACAACATTCACATCTATAAGCTGGTCAGGGTCAGGGAACAAGACCATACCATAGATGATAAGAGCTACAATCTCCTCAAAAGCTTGTAAGTCCAAGGAATTCCAGCAGCTTTGGGCCTTCTCGAACAAGAACTTTGACAAGAAGCCTTTGACACCACTTCTAGTTTCCCAATGTGTTGTGACATCAGATGAGTGCAAGTGTAAGGCTTGAGCAATCTCTTCTAGCTTTGGATCTCTTTCCGTACCATTGAAGGGTAGTTTATTGAGAATAGGAATCCTCAAGAGTTGAGAAAATTCCTCCAAAGTAGGCACAAGTTGGTAGTCAGGAAATGTGAAGCAATGATGTAAAGGGTCAAAGAACTGGAAGAGAACTTTTAGCATATCCTCCTCAGTGTTCGCAGTGACTAAGTTGAGAAGACGACCATGCCTCTCAGTGAATGGATAATTATCAGGAATCCTTGAAGCTAGCTCTTTGAGTTGAGGAGGAATTCTTACAAGGTTGACTTGGATAGTTTTCCTGCGAAGTGAATCCATAACCTACAAAACAGGAACAAAGATGAAAATCCCAAAATCCTTGAAATGGTTAGTGGATGCATATGATGCTTCATGATGTTCATGATGTTATGCACAAGTATATATGTACAAGCAAATCACACAAGTTCTTAGTTTAGGCTTGCATGGGGTTTCATAGGTAAGTACCCTCTTGAAGTTTAGTTGGCTCAACCTGTCCTAGAAATAGTAACCGGGTTCTAAGGAGCTCAATATCACTGGGTTGTTTTCTGTGTTCATTGTTTCAGTTTAGCCACTTTACTGGAGACCGAAATATTCCAAGAAAACAACCCTCAATGAGTGTAGTATCGAGTATCTATTAACTTCGGACTGCACCAAAGCCGGTCATCTCACTACATCCTAAAAGGCCAAGTTGGTCAAGTAAAGGTTCTAAAAGTCCATTAGTGCTTCATGACATCACTCAGCGGCCCCGTATTCTCTTTGATTGACTCAAAGGATACCGGTACCCACAAATATGTCGCACTAATATAGCTATTGCTTAGACCATGTCGGTATACCCCGCACAGTTTCCACAACATATTGCTATTTACCTATGAATGCTTCCCAAATCCGGGTAGAGGATTCAAACCCAAACAATAGAACCAAAGTATAAAGCATACAAGTAAAACAAGATAAGCATGTAAAGGTGATCTAAAACCCTAAGGTAACCCTACTTTTAGAATTATCCCCAGCAGAGTCACCAGTTCTGTGATGCGGTGGGAGAACTGACTTGAGGTTTTGTGTTTGTGTTTGCAAATGTTGCGGTTTAGCAAGAGTCACCACCGACTTTTATTTTATCTAAAAGGAAAGGTAAAAAAGCACAGGAAAGACCTTTGAGATTGTTTTTGAGTTCGGGGGGGTATATTATGAAAAAGGAAGGTGCTAGCACCCTTTTCATCCATGGTTTTCCATGGGCTCTTAGTTACTTGTTTTAGATCACTTGCTTTTGCTTTTCCAATTGTTTGAAATGGTGCTTTTGTGTATGATTTTGAAAGTATTTTGAAAAGAGGCCTTTGTTAGGCAACCTTTGTAATGATTCTTGTTTGAATGTATACAAAGGTGTTTGTCTTTTGAAAAATGTTTCAATGTTTGAAAGTTTATTGGGAAATGTTTTGTAATTGTGTGTGTGTTTGAAAATAGCAAGGATTGTTTGAAAGAGATCAAGTAACTAGGAGCTATCTACCCTACTCAAAAGTCTTTCCTACACATTTTTATTCCTTTGATATTGTTGTTTTACCATTGTATTTGGTAAACAACCCTATCTTTGGATGTTAAACGGGACAGGCGTGGGTCATCGTATGACCATGATAGCAATATTGCCAAGTATCTTAGCTTGTTTTGAGGGACTAAGATCATCTTTGTATAGGCAACCAAGATAGCGTCATCGAGGGACTATGATCTTTTTGTTTTGTTTTGTTTTTCCAAGATACCTAGCATGCATACCATAGCCATGTTTTAAGGCAACAAAGTGGATGAAACCCTAGGGGTACTTGTGTGCATTGTGTTGTCATTTTCATGCATTTTTGTCTTGTATTAAGTCATGTTATTTGTTTGATTTTTGGTCTTTGCATACAAAACCCTTATTTACTATCACGGCATATGAAAGCAATAAAATGCGTAAAGTAAATCTAGACTATTACAATAATATTATGGGAAGGGGGATACAAGTTTGAATAGGGGGATATTTGCACAAAATAAAAACCCTAAAACTATTACAACCAAATTGAATTTATTGTACAAATAAATAAATGAACAAATATTTAAATATGCAACAAAATGTAAATATGCAAGAAATGTTTTTGTATTAATTTATGTACGTGAAAATAAATTTATTTATGTCTTAAAAATAAGAAAATAAAATGATTATTTTTGAAAGGGTGAAAACCCTAATTTTTTGGTTTAAAAGAAAATATATATTCTATTATTATTTATTTCATTTATGTACAAGAAAATAAATAAAAATATATGCAAAAATGTTAAAAAATAAAATATGTGAGAAAATAATATTTTAAGTATATAAATAATAAAAATAAAAAGGTATGATATTTTAATATTATTTACAAATTTATTTAAGAAAATAATAGTATATTAATCTAATAACTTATTTTTATGCTAAAAAATAAATAAAAAATAAAATAAAATAAAAATGCAAAAATAAAGAAAATATTTTTTGTGATTTTAAATGTTCAGAAAAAATAAATAAAAGACAAAAATATGAAATATGCAAGAAAATACAAAAAAAATAAAATAACAAATCAAGGGGTGCAGAAGTAAAATGGGAGGTGTGAAAAGTAGAAACAGCAAGCCCAAGCCCAATGCTCACTTCATCCCTGACCTCCAGACCAGAAACGCGCACGCTGCCTTTTAAATCTGTTCTTGCTCATGCTTGCATAAAATCCAAAACTCATAACACAAAAGTTATAGCTTATGAACTTACGATTCTAATGATATAAAAAACATGACTTAACTCTAAAAGACCAAGGAGAATTTTACTGGACCTAATTTCTGACCTAAAATTTTCAGCAACTTCAACTATCAAATACTCCTAGCTCAGTTAATATAAATGGAATCTATGCATATGTACAACTCAAGCAACTTAAAGACTACATTTTTGCTTCACAAACCTAAGCTTAATGATGCCTAAATAAGGAGTTAGAAACTTGACAAATACCTTGTTCAGTTGAGTTTGGTTATGGCAATGTAGAAACTTCGAGTGAGGCCTGAAGGTTGTGTAAGCTTGCTTGAAGTTCCCTCAACCTTTCCCAATCCTCAGCTAGTCTTGTAGATGGATAGAACTCCTTGCACGAGTTAACCTGCAAAGCTTCAAAATGAAAATGGTGAAGTGTGAAAATGAGCTCACAGTTGCAAGACAGGGGCCTGGATAGATTGGATGGGATGTATGTAATGTGTTTGAAGTGGTTCAAGGTAAAACGCACGAGGCAATATTGTTTTGGAAGTGGTTCTGCATATGTTGCCCTGTTTTGGGCAGAAATGGGGTTTTCTGTGTTAGAGGGTGTTTGAGAGGTTATCAAATCGTGTCTTAGGCTTGTTACAATATGCTGAGCTCCTTTTAAATGGTGCTAAGACTTGTTTTTATCAGATGGAAGAGTTGTGTGGACTTTGAAAGTTTACTTGCTTTTGAAGAAAAGGTGGGAAATGACAATGCCAAAGCCTGTACAGGCTAGCTCAAGGCATGAGGAGAGTTGGTACACTTTTTCTGATATTTATGGATCTTGTTTGCACAAAGAGATTAGGTCCATGGCTCAAGATAAACAAAATTGCAAAATGTATGCTTTATCAAAGTAACATTGTAGCTGTTGTACCCCAAAATTTGCCCTCTCATTTTATCAAGATTTCCCCTCACCAGACTCCTTGAACTCCAAACAGGATTAGGGTTTTGCTCTGCTCAAGACATTTCCTTGCACTGATGACCTAAATTAGGGTTTGAGTTTGCATAGGGATTTTTGGACTTTCAATGCTAAAAGTGACTTTCATACTTCATGTTGGACCTATAAGATTGCCTCTACCAAGTTTCAAGCCTTGAATCAAATTTGTGCCCAGTCAATTGGACAATTGACATAGAAATCAATTGTATTGGGGAAAAAGTCAACTGTGGCCAATTTACAGTCAAAACCTCACAATTTTTTATCCATATCAACATTATAGACTCATATGGACCATTTTATCAAGTTTGGACCACAACTCTTCAAGAAATTTGATCAGATCATCAAAAGAGCAAAATGGTCATTTTTAGGGTTTTGACTACACAAGGGCAATTTCTGATTTTTAACCTAGCCAATGGCAAATTGGGTTCAAGCATGGATTCAAGGAGTCAATGGCATCATCTTAACCTATTCACAAGGTTCAAAAGATCTCAAATGCATTGGATTGACAGATGAATTTTTCAGTCAAATGATCAAAATTTGACTGTACACTAAAAAGTCAAACTTTGACTTTTTGGTCAAAATCAAGTGTCAAGGGTCATTTTTCATCAAGATGTGTCAAAACATGAAACTTGTTCATCAAGAAACCTAATTTTGCAAATTAGGGTTTAAAATTGAAAAATTTCATAACTTAGAACTTTTCTAAGTTATGAAATTTTCTTATTTTTCCCCAACTTTGCCCAACATTTTCACCATGATGCAATTGGATTCAAATAAAACTTCCAACATGAAAGTTGTAGTCCTCCACAAAGTATACAACTTTGATTCACAAAGTTTTCCCAAAATAAGCTTGTACATCAAGTTATGATTTTTGGAACAAGGGTCCATGAAACTTTTAACTTAGTGAAATTTTGCCCTAGTTTAGGCAAGATTTTGACCTATCTTCATGACCATTTTTCACATAGTTCCACTTGTAATATCAAAATTAATTTTAAATATGGAATGTATAGCATGTTACAAGCTTTCTAAAAAGTCCAAGAACTCTCCAAAATCATTTGTGGTTAGGGAGAATCGAAGGCTTGAAGTTGGAAAAAACTCACTTTTGATCCATGGCATTTTCATATTGATACAAGTTGCAAACTCTAATCAGCCTTGTTTATACTTGATTACAGGTCCCAAAACCCTTCCTTACTCAATAATTAAATTCAAATCCATTGGTTTGAGGCTTTGTTCTGGTCATGGGAGGATTGCACAAAAGATTAATCTTAAAATAGGAAAAAGGCAACATTGCCATTTTTGTCAAATTTGCTTTATGTCCAATAGAATCCTTGAGCCTTGAACAAGATATGGTACAGCACACAATATCCAAAAATTGAGGGGGCCAAGATCACAAAGGGAAGGCTGATAGATAGCCTGTACAGGCCTGTCTTGCATCATGGCTCACCTTTTGCTTAAAATACAAGAAACTTGTCAAATACAACACAACTTGCACATCATTGAGAAGCAACCCTTGCAAGCTTTTGAGACAAGTTTCACACATTCCCTTGAGCCAAAAACACGAGCCATTGAGCCCTCAAACCTTCCCAAGCACAAAATCACCTTCCTCTTGCAAAACAGGGCAGCTTCTACACCTTGAGTTTTATCTCACAAACCACTCGTGCGTTTTTCCCCAAACCTGTTCAAACACCTTCCATATAACCTATCCAAGATATTTCAACCATTAGGGAGTGACTGTAACTCCATTTGCAAGCTTCACCATTTCTGTTTTCAGCTTGTGCAGGTTGAGTTCTACAAGCTTGTTCAAGCACATTCAAGGCAAACTAGGCATTGGGGAAGGTCAGGGGAAGTTCAAGCAAGCTCCCAAACATCTCAGGCCTCACTAAAAATTTCCACATTGCCATACACGATTTCAACTGAAACAGGTTTTTATCAACTTCCTATCTCTCTATTTAGGAATCATTAGGCTTAGGTTTGTGAATAAAAAATGTAGTACTCATAGCCCTGAAGTTGTACATATGCTCAGTTTTCATTTAAGTTAAACGTGTTAAGAGAATTTGATTCATGAACTTCCTGGAAAAGTTAGGTTAGAAATTAGGGTCAGAGAAATTCTCTCTGGTCTTTGAGAGTTAGATTAAGTTTCTTATATGGTTGAATTCGTCTTAAAAAATGCTACAACTTTGATGTTATGAGTTTTTGCATTAAAGCACGTATGCAGGATCTGGACATTTGTACAGGGCACGCATTTTTGTTTGACAAAGGTTGAAGATGAAGTTCAGTGGGCTGGGCTTGGTTCTGGCTCACTTTTTGCACCCCCTGCCTTGTTGACTGCAACCCCCTGGCCTATTTCTTCATACTTTTATATTTTTGTATTTATTTTTCATTTCTGATTTTATTTTATTTTTTCCAAACACAAAAAATACCAAAAATATTTTTATAAATTTTCACATTTATTTTTGTATTTTATTTTTTTCTAACATAAAAATAATTTAGTGAGTATATACTTTTATTTTATTTAATGAAAACTTGAAAATAATACATAATAATATTATACCTTTATTTTTTATTTATTTATACTTAAATAATATTTTTCTAAATATATTTTTATCTTGTATATATTTTATTTTATTTTATTGTACATGAATAATATAATTAATATATATTTACTTTCTTAAAAGAAAATTAGGGTTTTTACCCTTAATAAAAAAATAATCTTTTTATTTCTTTTTTTTAATACATTAAATATTATACTTTTACATACATAAAAATAAACAAAAAAACATCTTTTTACATAGTTGTAATATTTTGCACACTTATATTTAAATTGCTTATTTAATTATTGCCAATTTATTTATTTGTACCATTTATTCAATTTGGATGTAATAGTAAATATTAGGGTTTTATTTTCTTGCAAATATTACCCATTCAAAATTATATCCCCCTCCCCATACCAATGTTGTAATAACTTAGGTTTATTTTGCGCACTTTATGCTTTCAAATATACCATGATTAGAGATTAGGGTTTGTATGCAAAAATCCAAAATCAAACAAATAGCTTGACTAATACAAAGACAAAAAAGCATGTAAATTGATAACACAATGCACACTTGCACCCCTAGGGTTTCATCCACTTGTTGCCTTTTAAAATTGGCCATGTTATGCATGTTAAGTATCTTGGCAAAACAAAAACAAAACAAAAAGATCATAGTCCCTCGATGACGCTATCTTGGTTGCCTATACAAAATGATCTAGTCCCTCACAAAAATTGCTAAAGATACTTGGCAATATTGCTATCATGGTCAATACGATGACCCGCGCCTGTCCCGTTTAACATCCTAATACAAGGTTGTTTACCAAATGCAATGGTAAAACAACACTGTAAAAAGGGTTAAAAATGTGTAGTAAAGATCTTTGAGTAAAATAGGGTAGACAACTCTTAGTTACTTGATCAAAACTTGCAAAAACATCCTTGCTATTTTCAAACACACCTCACAACACAATTTCCAAACATTTCCCAAAGAAAACAAACTTTCAAACATTGAAATATCTTTTCAAAAGACAAACACCTTTGTATATATTCAAACAAGAATCATTACAAAGGTTGCCTAGACAAGGCCTCATTTTCAAAGCATTTTCAAAAACCACACACAAAGCACCATTTCAAACAATTGAAAAGCAAAAGTAAGTGATCTAAACAAGTAACTAAGAGCCCATTGAAAACCATGGATGAAAAGGGTGCTAGTACCTTCCCTTTTCATAATCTACCCCCCGAACCCAAGAAAACATCTCAAAGGTCTTTCCTGTGCTTTTTGACCTTTCCTTTGGATAAAATAAAAAGTCGGTGGCGACTCTTGCTAAATCGAAACATTTGCGAACACAAACGCAAAACCTCAAGTCAGTTCTCCCACCGTATCACAGAACTGGCGACTCTGCTGGGGAATATTTGAAAGTGGAGTAACCTTAGGGTTTAGATCACCTTTACATGCTTATCTTGTTTGCTTTGATTGCTTTACATTTGGTTCTCTTGTTTGGGTTTGAATCCTTCACCCGGATTTTTGGGAAACATTCATAGGTAAATAGCAATACATTGTGGAAACTGTGCGGGGTATACCGACATGGTTGAAGCAATAGCTATATTAGTGCGACATATTTGTGGGTACCGGTAGCCTTTGAGTCAATCAAAGAGAATACGGGGCCACTGAGTGATGTCATGAAGCACTAATGGACTTTTATAACCTTTACTTGACCATCTTGGCCTTTTTAAGGGTAGTGAGATGACCGACTTTGGTGCAGTCCGAAGTTGGTAGATACTCGATACTACACTCATTGAGGGTTATTTTCTTGGAATATTTCGGTCGCCAGTAAAGTGGCTAAACTGAAACAATGAACACAGAAAATAATCCAGTGATATTGAGCTCCTTATAACTCGGTTACTATTTATAGGACAGGTTGAGCCAACTAACTTCAAGAGGGTACTTACCTATGAAACCTCATGCAAGCCTGAAACTAGGATCTTGTGTGATTTGTTTGTACATATATTTGTGCATACACCATGAACATCATAAAGCATCATATGCATCCAACTAACCATTTCAAGGGTTTGGATCTTCATCTTTGTTCCTATTTTGTAGGTAATGGAATCACTTCGCAGGAAAACAATTCAAGTCAACCTTGTAAGAATCCCTCCTCAACTCAAGGAGCTTGCTTCCAAGATTCTAGAGAATTCTCCCTTCAGTGAAAGACATGGTACACTTCTCAACTTGGTCAACTCCAACATTGAAGAAGACATGGTGAAAGTTCTCTTCCAGTTCTTTGACCCCCTACACCATTGCTTTACATTTCCTGATTACCAACTAATGCCTACTTTGGAGGAATTTTCTCAACTCTTGAGGATTCCTATTCTCCATCAACTACCCTACAACGGTACGAAAATAGAACCAAAGCCTAAAGATCTTGCTCAAGCCCTACACTTGCAACTATCTGATATCAAAGGTCATTGGGAAACCAGAAGTGGTGTCAAGGGTTTCTTGGCAAAGTTTCTGTTTGAGAAGGCACAAGAATGCTGGAATTCTCTAGACCTGTAAGCTTTTGAGGAGATTGTAGCACTTCTCATATATGGGTTGGTCTTGTTCCCAAACCCTGATCAACTTATAGATGTGAATGCTGTCAAAATTTTCATATCTCGAAATCCTGTGCCTACATTGCTTGGGGATATCCTTTACTCATTTTACACACGAACAATGAGGAAGAGAGGTGTTCTCATGTGCTGTACTCCTATTCTATCAAGGTGGTTTATTTCTCACCTTCCCCAGTCAGTCTTGAAGAATGAGCAAGGTTTGAGGTGGTCACAATGATTGATGACTCTTACACATTCTGATGTTCATTGGTGTTCTCGGTCCAGAGAAAATGTCATCATCATTGATCGTTACAGAGAATTCCCTAATGTCCCACTACTTGGCATTAGGGGAGGCATTACCTACAACCCCTGTTTAGCTCTGAGGCAATTTGGGTATGCCCGAAGGGATGGCCCTCATGACATGCTGATTCCAGACTTGGTTTTGACTTTGACAACGACACTCAAGGACTTCGACAAAGGTTTATCCGAGCTTGGAGGATTCCCAATAAAGTGGACAGTAAGACACTGGGACACAAGAATTCCATCCCCCTTGAGCCTTACCTCAAGTGGGTACGAACCCGCGCCCAGAATCTTATGATGCCTTACCCCTAAATTCTGCCTATGATCAAAGAGCCTGTTATAGAAGGAGAGGTTCCATACACCCTCCTACATCCTGACATGACAACATCATTGGAGGATTTGCAAAAGAGTTGGATACAGCTCAAGGAAGAACGAAATACTTTTGAAGCCAGCTTCTACGCTAGTGAGAAGAAGGTTTTGGAACTTACTCGTCGACTCCATGAGGAGCAGACTCTCAACACCTATATCACACCGAAGATGATGCGCAACGTCTTTTTACCCTATAATTTTGTATTATTTTGCCCATGGGGCATTTATGTACTAACAAATCTATCTTATTAATATGACGTGCGTTCTTTTTTTGTTTACAACAAATTTGAATTTCTGAATCCTTGAATGTATTACATGAGTAACATATCATTCATCATATGCATAAGCAGGTCTTCACACTAGGTTTCCTTATCTTTCTGCTGTTTATTTTAGCAAGATGGATATAGAGCAGACGGTCAAAGACCTACAAGCACATAATTCGCAGTTCCAACAACTCCTCATGACCTTGGCGAAGGGTCAAGAGGACCTTAAAGCAATGTTAGAGAAAGAAAAGGAAAAAGAAAAGAAGAAAAAGAAGAGAGTGGGTGTAGCTACTTTGGGGAGAAGGTTTGAGAACCAGGCTAGAAGGGTCCTAGATTTCCCCTCGACGTCTGATGAATTGGTTGGTAGAGGAAAGGGAGTTGCAATACCCTCCGAGTCTGAAGCTGAAGAAGAAGAAGAAGAGGAGGAGGAAGATTACTCTGAGCAGCAGTACCCTCCTGCAGACGACAAGTATAAGAATCTGGAAGATCGGCTGGCAGCCATGGAGGTACAAAGAGTGCCTGGGCTGGATTTCGAGGAGCTAGGGTTGGTTGCTGGGATCGTCATTCCCCCTAAATTCAAAGTGCCTACATTTGCTAAATACAATGGTTTGTCTTGTCCGAAGATGCATCTGCGGTATTACATCAGAAAGATCCAACCTCACTCTTCTGATAAGGATCTGTGGATCCACTTTTTTCAAGATAGTTTGTCGGGTACGCAATTGGATTGGTTCTATCAGCTTGAAAGATCTGATGTACATAACTGGGAGGACTTGGCTGCTGCTTTCTATCGATAATATCAATATAACGCAGATTTAGCGCCTACTCGTACTCAATTACAGAGTATGGGTATGGTCTCTAATGAAGGCTTTAAGGAGTATGCCCAGAAGTGGTGGGATTTGGATGGAAGGGTGCAGCCACCATTGTCTGAAAGAGAGCTTGTTGATATGTTTTTGGGGACCCTGTCAGGTCCATTCTTTAATCACTTGATCGGGATCTCATCTACAGGGTTCATCGAGCTAATTCTGACGGGTGAAAGGGTCGAAGCTGGCATTAAGAGCGGTAAAATTCAGAAGGATGCATATGCTTCTGCCGCTATCAAGAAGACCTTTCCAGCCAAGAAAGAAGTTTCTGCTGTTTACACCCATAGAAATCAAGGAAGAATGGAGCGCCGACTAGCGGTGGGGGCTGTGATGATCCAGAACTCCTCAGCCGATCAACCTCGAAGTAGTCAACTCAGAGCTAACCAAACCAGGGTGGAAAGGCCTGCACGGTAATTCACCCGGATCAATATGACACTTGCTCAGGTTCTTCCTCATCTGTTAAAGTTAAACCTTACGAACTTGAAAGAGGCGCCGAAAAACCCAAATACCTCTTCTCCCTATTATCATTCGAATGCAAAGTGTGCCTATCATTCAGACAGTGTGGGGCACGACACCAACAACTGTTGGGCCCTTAAAAATAAGATCCAAGATTTAATAGATGCCAAGGAGGTGGAGTTTGATGCCCCCGAAAAACCTAATGTGATATCTGCTCCTATGCCAAAACATGGTCATAATGTCCATGCTATTGTAGAAGATCTTCATGTTACTGCTGTTGATGACTTAATGACTCCGTTGCCAATGATCAAGATGAATCTGTTGAAAGTCGGGATTTTCCCAGGCTGTGAAAAAGATTGTTACCTTTGTTCGACCTTGTAATCCGACTGTCCGCTATTGAAGTCATGCATCCAACGCCTGATGGATACTCAAGAAATCCTCTTCAAGAAAACTCATGTTACTCCTGTTACTCCAATCAATGATGTTGCTATAATCACCATTTTCGACAATCTTTCTAAGGTCTCCAAAAGACCTGTTAAGATTACACCCGATCTAAAGTGTGTACCTCTAAAGATTACTATGCCGGGGCCTATCCCATATAAGTCCAACAAGACAATACCGTGGAATTATGGAGGAGAGATCTTCTACCACGGTGTTAAGTAGATCGAATCAGTTGAAGAAAGTTCTGATGAAGAAACTCCTGACATAGGAAATATTGCAGGGATAAGTAAGATCACTCGTAGCGGAAGAATCTTCTCTCTGGATATTTCTCCTTCAAGGGAAATCTTTGGACCCTCAAGTGCTCCTGTGCCAGTCAAGATATCTGTACGAAGTCCAGTTATTGAAGAAATTGTTACTCCCGAAGCTATACCCTATGCTGTTACTGCTGATAAAGGTAAGGGGATCTAAGAAGCGCCCGTCAGGACGAGGGCTCAGACTTTGGTTATCCCCGATACCACCCAAAAGAAAATGGAGGAGATTTTAAAAATAATTAAGAAAAGCGACTATGATGTCGTAGAACAACTGGGGAAAACCCCTTCAAAAATATCTATGCTAGCTCTATTGCTCTGCTCTGAGGCTCATGCCAAAGCCTTGATCAAATTCCTGAAGACGGCGCACGTGCCTCAAGAAACTTCTGCGGATCAGTTTCAAGAGTGTGTAGCTAGCCTTACAGCCGACAATGGTCTTGGCTTCTATGATGCTGATCTAACATCTAAGGGAAGAAAGCATAATGATGCACTGCATGTCTCAGTAGAGTGCAGAGGGACCACTCTTACTCACGTTCTGGTTGATACCGGGTTGTCTTTAAATGTCTTGCCTAAAAAAGCGTTGGACAGATTGGACTATGAAGTTTTGACCCTAAAGCCCAGTAATATCATTGTTAGAGACTTTGACGGTTCTAAGCGGATGGTTCATGGAGAAGTGGACATCCCAATTAAAGTGGGTACAAAAATTTTCAACTCTACTTTTTATGTGATGGACATCCGTCATTCATATTCATGCTTGTTGGGAAGACCATGGATCCACAATGCTGGGGCAGTCACTTCTTCTCTACACCAGATGCTCAAATACCCAGTCCAGGGTAAAATCATAATAGTTCATGGTGAGGAGGAGTATATGATAAGCCACCTTAACTCTTTCCGCTACGTGGAGTTAGATGGTGAATTCATAGAAACACCTTTCTAACACTTTGAAGAGGTTTCTATTGAAGTTGCGGTAGCCAAGACAATGACTGTTGTGCCCATCATTACCAAACCTGTGTTCTGGATGTCATCCCTAAAAGATGCGGAGGTTGTGATCAAGGAAGGAGGAAGCACAGTATGGGGTCAACTGCCAGATTTTCCTTACAAGACAGATAAGTTCGGTTTGGGTTTCACTGCTGCTAGTCAGAAGGCTGTGCGTCACTCCCGGGCTGGAGGACCGCCATTGAAAATCACTCATCATGGAGTTCATGCTTTAAAGGATGATGAAGAAGAAAGCAATTTTGAAGACTGGATCTTTCCAACTATTGAAGGAGGACTGAACAACTGGGAGGCAAAAGACTTCGTTCCCATTACTTTCATCAATCAGTAATTTATCTTTTGAACATTTCCTGTTTGGTCTGTAATAATTATTAAACAATTCGTACACTCTTTTCTCCTTATGCCTTACCCGGGGCATATAGGTCCATTTGTAAGGGTTTTGATTCTTCATTTTCATATGCCATTTTTAATGAATCATGGACGTTTTCATATATAAACTTTTGTGTTCATTTTCTTTCTTTTTACATTTTATTTGTTTAAAGGTGGCTATCCCTTACACACACCCACACTCACAAAATGTAGGTACCCATCCACTCCGGATTCCATGGGTAACAATTCTGCTATGGCCTTCAGTGACTCTAATGATCTGGTCAATCATGTCGAATACAAAGGTGATGAAGACTGTGAAGTACCTGGAGAGTTGGATAGACTTTTGCAACAAGAAGAAAGGGCTATTCTGCCCCATGAAGAGTTGTTAGAGACTATCAATTTGGGTACTGCCGAAGACAGAAAAGAGGTTAAAGTGGGTGCCAACCTAGAGCCAAGTGTCAAGGAGCGCTTAGTTCAGCTGTTGAATGAATATGTTAAGATCTTCGCCTAGTCCTATGAAGACATGTCGGGACTGGATACAGATATTGTGGTTCACCGTCTCCCTACAAGAGAAGACTGTCCACCAATCAAACAGAAAGTCTGCCGAATGAGGCCTGATATGTCCGAAAAAATCAAAGCTGAAGTAATGAAACAGCCCAATGCTGGCTTTCTTGCTGTTACTTCCTATCCACAATGGGTTGCTAACATTGTGCCCGTGCCTAAGAAGGACGGCAAAGTCAGAATGTGCATGGACTACAGAGACTTAAACAGGGCTAGCCCCAAAGATGACTTTCCACTACCGCACATTGACAGGTATTCTCTTTCATGGATGGATTTTCAGGGTACAATCAGATCAAAATGGCCCCCAAAGACATGGAGAAGACTACTTTTGTTACGCAGTGGGGTACCTTCTGCTATAAGGTGATGCCATTCGGACTGAAGAATGCCGGGGCAACCTATCAGCGAGCCATAGTAGCTTTGTTTCATGACATGATACATCATGAGATCGAAGTCTACGTAGATGACATGATAGCCCTTTCACAGACAGAAGAAGAACACCTCGACCATCTGCAAAAGCTGTTTGTCAGGTTAAAGGAATATAAGCTCAGACTGAACCCTAGCAAGTGCACTTTCGGAGTCAGGTTCGGTAAACTTTTGGGATTCATCGTCAGCAACAAAGGTATTGAGGTTGATCCTGCCAAAGTCAAATCTATACAAGAAATGCCTTCCCCTCGCACTGAAAAGGAGGTCAGAGGTTTCTTGGGACGCCTAAACTACATTGCAAGGTTCATTTCTCACCTAACATCTACCTGTGAACCAATCTTCAAGCTATTAAATAAAGATCAGGCGGTTGAATGGAATGATGACTGTCAAGTTGCTTTTGATAAAATCAAGGAGTGTTTGCTAGAACCTCCTATCTTGATGCCACCCGTCGAAGGAAGACCGTTAATCATGTATCTGACTGTTTTGGATAATTCAATGGGGTGAATATTGGGCCAAAATGACGAGTCTGGCCGAAAAGAGCATGCCATTTATTACCTCAGCAAAAAGTTTACCGGCTGTGAGACTCGCTACTCACTGCTCGAGAAAACTTGCTGCGCTTTGGTATGGGCTGCTCGCCGGCTAAGGCAGTATATGTTGACACATACCACTATGCTGATTTCTAAGATGGATCCGATCAAGTACATCTTCGAGAAGCCTGCTTTATCCGGAAGAATCGCTAGATGGAAGATGATCCTCACCGAATATGATATACAGTACACAACCCAAAAATCTATAAAGGGGAGTGTGCTAGCCGATCATCTGGCCCATTAAACCGTCGAAGATTACCAATCTATAAGATTCGACTTCCCCGACGAGGATATCATGACTTTGGATAGCATTGAAGAGAGCAGACCGTATGACGGACCTGAACAAGGATCCCGATGGACTCTGTACTTTGATGGTGCCTCCAACGCACTTGGAAACGGTATCGGCGCGATGCTTATCTCTCCAGAAGGTTGCCATACACCTTTCACCGCTAGACTCTGCTTCAGCTGCACCAATAACATGGCTGAGTATGAAGCTTGTATCTTTGGTCTCAAGGCTGCTATTGACTTGGGAATCAAATCTTTGATTGTATTTGGGGACTCAGCTTTGGTTATCAGTCAAATCAAAGGAGAGTGGGATACTAAGCACCCTAACCTCATCCCTTACAAAGAACATGTCTTGACTTTGTTACCATATTTCGAGCAGATTACCTTCGAGCACTTCCCGCGAGAAGAGAATCAATTGGCAGATGCGCTAGCTACAATGTCATCCATGTTTAAACTTAACTGGGATAATGAGGCACCTCAAATTACCATCGAACGAATGGACGAACCTTCACATTGTCACGAGATTAATACCGAGGAAGTAGTGGACCGACCCTGGTTTCACAATGTCAAAAGGTATCTCGAAGCACAAGAATATCGTGAAGGAGCTTCAGTCAACGACAAAAAGTTCTTAAGGAGGTTCGCGGCCAAGTTCTTTATGAGCAATGGTATCCTATACAAGCGCAATCTTGATTGTGTCCTACTCCATTGTGTGGACAAAGTTGAAGCTGAGCAGATCATGGTTGAACTACATAATGGCACCTTTGGCACCCACTCGAGCGGTCATACGATGGCTAAGAAGATTCTAATGGCAGGCTACTACTGGTCTACCATGGAAGCTGATTGTCATCAACATTCCCGTACTTGTCACAAATGCCAAATCTATGCTGACAAGGTACATATTCCCCCAGTTCCTCTCAATGTCTTAACAGCTCCTTGGCCATTCGCGATGTGGGGAATCGACATGGTTGGAGAAATCAAGCCTACGGCATCCAATGGACACCGTTTCATCCTGGTGGCCATTAATTACTTTACCAAGTGGGTCGAAGCAGCTTCCTTCGCATTCGTTACAAAGAATGTGGTTTCCCGCTTCATCAAGCAGAACCTCATATGCCGGTATGGTATCCTTGACAGGATTATCACTAACAACAGTACAAATTTGAACAATACTATGATCACCGCTTTGTGCGAGCAGTTCAAGATTCAACGTCACAATTCATCTCCCTATCGGCCTAAGATGAACGGTGTTGTCGAAGCTGCGAACAAAAATATCAAAAAGATCATTCAAAAGATGACAGTCACCTACAAAGACTGACATGAGATGTTACCGTTTGCTCTGCACGGGTACCGTACCACGACACGCACTTCAACTGGGGCAACCCCTTTTTCTTTGGTATATGGTATGGAAGTTGTTTTACCTATGGAAGTTTAGATTCCTTCCTTAAGAATCATGAAAGATGCTGGTTTGAGTGAAGACGATTGGATTCAGACCCGGCTTGATCAACTTAACTTGATTGACGAAAAGCGACTTACTGCTGCTTGCCATGGTCAGGCATATCAGAAACGTATGATGAAGGCCTTCAACAAGAAAGTCAAGAGACAAGTATATCAAGTCGGGGACCTTGTAATCAAGCGAATCATCTTGCCGCAAAGTGATCCCAGGGGCAAATGGACTCCTACTTACGAAGGACCATTTGTGATCAAAAACATCTTTTCTGGTGGGGCAATGATTCTGACCACCATGGACGGCGATGACCTTCCGCACCCTGCGAACGCAGACATAGTCAAAAGATACTACGCATAAATGACCCGACAAGTTGAAAACCCGAAATGGTGACTTGGGCAAAAATGGGCATCCCGGTGAATCGAAAACCCGAAAGGGCGACTCAGGAAAAAATTAGGGATAAATTAAAAAAATCTGTACACCCAGCAAGTTAAAAACCCGAAAGGGCGACTTGGGCAAAAAAGGGTTTCCTGGTGGATCGAAAACCCCGAAAGGGCGATCCAGGCAAAAGTTAGGGAATTAAAGCGTATGACTATGTCTCGTCGAATCATTTTAAGGACAATATCTTCATAGACAAGCTCTGGGCTTCTGATCAATCTAATCAACATCGAACGAAGCAACGAATGGACAAGATACTCAGAGTTATGAAAGCTATAGCAGAATGGGAACCCCATGGAATTGTTACACATAGCCATCTTTCTTTGTATAAATTTTTATGACAACATTCTCTTACTAGGATGTCTGTCTCCTTTGTACAAAATAATTACACAAAGTTAATACAAAGATACTCCAAAGTGCAGAAATTTGTTTGCCTTTTCTTTCTTTTTACACTTGTGTTTTATTTGAAAACGTCCAATGATTTATTAAATAAGCATATGCATTTGAATATAATCACTGCTTACAAATAAAACAAAATGAGAAAGGATAATTACCGATAGGCTGAAAGTATAGGAAAACGTCTTTAGGCTATTCCAGTAGAAATCCCCTGCAGTACATCATCCAGATCCTCAATAGAGTTAAAGCTTTGAAATACATATCCCCAGCGGAGTTAAGTTTCAAAATCCCCATCAGAACTAAGTTTCCAAACTCCCAATCCCCAGCGGAGCCAGAAAACTTTGAACTGTAAACCCTCAATGAAGATGAAACTTTCTTCCCCAACGGAGTCCAAAACTTCAACCCTTAAACCCCGGTGGAGTACCATCCAATTCCCTCCAAATTCCCCAGTAGGTTGGCATACAACCCAAGCCCTTGAGAACTCTTCAACGGAATAAGCATTCTCCCACAGAGTTGTTTCCCAGCAGATCGAAGATTCTCGATCTCATTTCTCCAGGTGAAGCCTCCAAGGTTTCAATTCCTCGGTGGGGATCGTCAGAGTTTTCTTTATTCCCCAGGAAATTCATGCAGGATTCTCACATCCCCACAAGTCGCCAAGGATTTTCTATCCCCAACAGTGGTCAAGGATTTATTTTCCCTGACAGCAGTCAAATATTTCATTATCTCCAGCTATCAAAGATTTGTTTTCCTCATCAGGACAGCTAATCAGCTTACATGCGCATCCATTAAATTCATATATCATAAACATTGATAGAACACATTTTATTGCATCATATAAGTCATGCAACATAACTTTGTGTTTTAGCTAACATTTTACCCTTTTCAGGATAAGATTAAAAGCTACCTTTAACAAAGGTTCAAAGATTTCAGATACAGTACGGATACACTCCAAGACATGGAAGTCATTATGCTATTCATTCATATCTCTTATTTCAGATACAATATGGATACACCCTAGACGCGACAGTCATTCTACTACTCATTCAGAATTTCAAGTCAAGATACAGTATAGATACACCCCAGACACGACGGTTATTCTATCACTCATTCAAACTTCAGTAATCATATATAGACTAGATACGCTCCAAACACGGAAGCCATTTTATTTCTCATTCAGATTCAACTATCAACTTCAAGTTCAGATACACTCCAGACGTGGACGTCATTTTGTCACTTGCCCAGATCCCAGTTACAGTACGGATACACTCCAGACACGGAAGTCGTTCTGCTACTCATACAAGATCTCAACTTCAGATACAGTCCAGATATGCTCCAGACACGGTTGCCATTCTGTCACTCATTCGGAATTTATCCCCAGCCCAGAGATGCTCCATACACGGATGTTTTTCTGTCGCCCATTCAGAATTCAGATACAATACAGATACACTCCAGACACGGCAGTCATTCTGATATTCATTCAAGAATCAAATACAATTACAGCTCGGATATGCTCCGGACATGGACGCCATTCCCTTGCTCATACAGATCCAATCTCCAGATACAACCCAAATACGCTCCAGATACGGATACCATTCTGATGTTCATTCTCCTGATTCTCAACAAACAAGTCTTGGATGGCATCTTTAAGCATATCTCCAGCAAGATTCTACCATCTCCAAATGGCATCTTTAAGCCCATTCCCTCAGCTACATTTTGACGAGTGCAAATTTACGGGCACTCTAGTGTCCAATCATCTTTTACCTTCAAGTCGCGAAAGGCAAACTCGCCAATCTAACTCTTCAGGTTCAAGAAGATTGAACATGGGCATCTGTTGTACCCCAAAATTTTCCCTCTCATTTTATCAAGATTTCCCCTCACCAGACTCCTTGAACTCCAGACAGGATTAAGGTTTTGCTCTACTTAAGACATTTCCTTGCACTGATGACCTAAATTAGGGTTTGAGTTTGCATAGGGATTTTTGGACTTTCAATGCTCAAAGTGACTTTCATAATTCATGTTGGACCTATAAGATTGCCTCTACCAAGTTTCAAGCCTTGAATCAAATTTGTGCCCAGTCAATTGGACAATTGACATAGAAATCAATTGTATTGGGGAAAAAGTCAACTGTGGCCAATTTACAGTCAAAACCTCACAATTTTTGATCCATATCAACATTATAGACTCATATGGACCATTTTATCAAGTTTGGACCATAACTCTTCAAGAAATTTGATCAGATCATCAAAAGAGCAAAATGGTCATTTTTAGGGTTTTGACTACACAAGGGCAATTTCTGATTTTTAACCTAGCCAATGGCAAATTGGGTTCAAGCATGGATTCAAGGAGTCAATGGCATCATCTTAACCTATTCACAAGGTTCAAAAGATCTCAAATGCATTGGATTGACAGATGAATTTTTCAGTCAACTGATCAAAATTTGACTGTACACTGAAAAGTCAAACTTTGACTTTTTGGTCAAAATCAAGTGCCAAGGGTCATTTTTCATCAAGATATGTCAAAACATGAAATTTTTTCATCAAGAAACCTAATTTTGCAAATTAGGGTTTAAAATTGAAAAATTTCATAACTTAGAATTATTCCAAGTTATGAAATTTTCTTATTTTTTCCCAATTTTGCCCAACATTTTCACCATGATGCAATTGGATTCAAACAAAACTTCCAACATGAAAGTTGTAGTCCTCCACAAAGGCTACAACTTTTATTCACAAATCTTACCCAAAATAAGCTTGGATCTCAAGTTATGAGTTTTAGAACAAAGGTCCATGAAACTTTTAACTTAGTGAAATTTTGCTCTAGTTTAGGCAGGATTTTGACCTATCTTCATGACCATTTTTCACATAGTTCCACTTGGAATATCAAAATGAATTACAAAGATGAAATGTATATCATGTTACAAGCTTTCTAAAAAGTCCAAGAACTCTCCAAAATCATTTGTAGTTAGGGAGAATCGAAGGTTGAAGTTGGCGAAAACTCACTTTTGATCCATGGCATTTTCATATTGATACAAGTTGCAAACTATAATCAGCCTTGTTTATACTTGATTACAGGTCCCAAAACCCTTCCATACTCAATAATTAAATACAAATCCATTGGTTTGAGGCTTTGTTCTGGTCATGTGAGGATTGCACAAAAGATTAATCCTAAAATAGCAAAAAGGCAACATTGCCATTTTTGTCAAATTTGCTTTTTGTCAAATAGAATCCTTGAGCCTTGAAAAAGATATGGTACAACACACAATATCCACAAATTGAGGGGTCCAAGATCACAAAGGGTAGGCTGATAGATAGCTTGTACATGCCTGTCTTGCATCATGGCTCACCTTTTGCTTAAAATACAAGAAACTTGTCAAATACAACACAACTTGCACATCTGTGAGAACCAACCCTTGCAAGATTTTGAGACAAGTTTCACACATTCCCTTGAGCCAAAAACATGAGCCATTGAGCCCTCAAACCTTCCCAAGCACAAAATCACCTTCCTCTTGCAAAACAGGGCAGCTTCTGCACCTTGAGTTCTATCTCACAAACCACTCGTGTGTTTTGCCCCAAACCTGTTCAAACACCTTCCATATAACCTATCCAATCTATCCCAACCATTAGGCAGTGACTGTAACTCCATTTGCAAGCTTCACAATTTTTGTTTTCAGCTTGTGCAGGTTAAGTTCTACAATCTTGTTCAAGCACATTCAAGGCAAACTAGGCATTGGGGAAGGTCAGGGGAAGTTCAAGCAAGCTCCCAAACATCTCATGCCTCACTGAAAAGCTCCACATTGCCATACACGATTTCAACTGAAACATGTTTTTATCAACTTCCTATCTCTTTATTTAGGAATCATTAGGCTTAGGTTTGTGAATAAAAATGTAGTACTCATAGCCCTGAAGTTGTACATATGTTCAATTTTAATTTAAGTTAAACGTGTTAAGAGAATTTGATTCATGAACTTCCTAGAAAAGTTAGGTTATAAATTAGGGCCAGAGAAATTCTCTCTGGTCTTTGAGAGTTAGATTAAGTTTCTTATATGGTTGAATTCGTCTTGAAAAATGCTACAACTTTGATGTTATGAGTTTTTGCATTAGAGCACGTATGCAGGATCTGGACATTTGTACAGGGCGCGCGTTTTTGTTTGACAAAGGTTGAAGATGAAGTTCAGTGGGCTGGGCTTGGTTCTGGCTCACTTTTTGCACCCCCTGCCTTGCTGACTACACCCCCTGGCCCATTTCTTCATATTTTTATATTTTTTTTTTCATTTCTGATTTTATTTTATTATTTTCCAAACACAAAAAATACCAAAAATATTTTTATAAAATTTCACATTTATTTTTGTATTTTATTTTATTTTTTTCTAACATAAAAATAATTTAGTGAGTATATACTTTTATTTTATTTAATGAAAACTTGAAAATAATACATAATAATATTATACCTTTATTTTTTGTTTATTTATACTTAAATAATATTTTTCTAAATATATTTTTATCTTGTATATATTTTATTTTATTTTATTGTACATGAATAATATAATTAATATATATTTACTTTCTTAAAAGAAAATTAGGGTTTTTACCCTTAATAAAAAAATAATCTTTTTATTTCTTTTTTTTAATACATTAAATATTATACTTTTACATACATAAAAATAAACAAAAAAACATCTTTTTACATAGTTGTAATATTTTGCACACTTATATTTAAATTGCTTATTTAATTATTGCTAATTTATTTATTTGTACCATTTATTCAATTTGGATGTAATAGTAAATATTAGGGTTTTATTTTCTTGCAAATATTCCCCATTCAAAATTGTATCCCCCTCCCCATACCAATGTTGTAATAACTTAGGTTTATTTTGTGCACTTTATGCTTTCAAATATACCATGATTAGAGAATAGGGTTTGTATGCAAAAATCCAAAATCAAACAAATAGCTTGGCTAATACAAAGACAAAAAAGCATGTAAATTGATAACACAATGCACACTTGCACCCCTAGGGTTTCATCCACTTGTTGCCTTTTAAAATTGGCCATGTTATGCATGTTAAGTATCTTGGCAAAACAAAAACAAAACAAAAAGATCATAGTCCCTCGATGACGCTATCTTGGTTGCCTATACAAAATGATCTAGTCCCTCACAAAAATTGCTAAAGATACTTGGCAGTATTGCTATCATGGTCAATACGACGACCCGCGCCTGTCCCGTTTAACATCCTAATACAAGGTTGTTTACCAAACGCAATGGTAAAACAACACTGTCAAAAAGGTTAAAAATGTGTAGGAAAGATCTTTGAGTAAAATAGGGTAGACAACTCTTAGTTACTTGATCAAAACTTGCAAAAACATCCTTGCTATTTTCAAACACACATCACAACACAATTTCCAAACATTTCCCAAAGAAAACAAACTTTCAAACATTGAAATATCTTTTCAAAAGACAAACACCTTTGTATATATTCAAACAAGAATCATTACAAAGGTTTTCTAGACAAGGCCTCTTTTTCAAAGCATTTTCAAAAACCACACACAAAGCACCATTTCAAACAATTGAAAAGCAAAAGCAAGTGATCTAAACAAGTAACTAAGATCCCATGGAAAACCATGGATGAAAAGGGTGCTAGTACCTTCCCTTTTCATAATCTACCCCCCGAACCCAAGAAAACATCTCAAAGGTCTTTCCTGTGCTTTTTGACCTTTCCTTTGGATAAAATAAAAAGTCGGTGGCGACTCTTGCTAAACCGAAACATTTGTGAACATAAACGCAAAACCTCAAGTCAGTTCTCCCACCGTATCACAGTAACCTTTATGCCATTTTTGGATTAAACCCTTGTACAAAGCTTCAAAGATCAGAACAAGGCCAAAATCCATTGTGTTTGCATTCAATTTTGTAGTGTAAAAAGGATTAGGACATGTAATGCAAGTACAAACATGATTCAAACTGATTTGCAACTTGAACCATTGTGAAAAATGCCATGGACAAAAGTGAGAAATTGTCATTTTCTTTCCTTCGATTCTCCCTAACCATAAATGATCTTGGAGAGTTCTTGGACATTTTGGAAAGCTTGTAACATTCTCTACAATCCATATTTGAAATGCATTTTGAGATTCATCTTGGAACTAGGTGAAAAGTTGCCATGAAGTTAGGTCAAAAATCTGCCTAAACTAGGGCAAAATTTCAATAAGTTAAAACTTTTATGGACCCCTATTCACAAAATCATAACTTGAGATCCAAGCATATTTTGGGAAATCTTTGTGAATAAAAGTTGTATATTTTGTGGAGGACTACAACTTTCATGTTGGAAGTTTTGTTTGAATCCAATTGCATCATAGTGAAAAAGTTGGACAAAGTTGGGGGAAAAAAAGAAATTTTCATAACTTAGAAAAATTCTAAGTTATGAAAATTTTCAAACTTAAACCTTAATTTCCAAATTTAAGTTTCTTGGTGAACAAGTTTCATGTTTTGACACATCTTGATGAAAAATGACCCTTGGCACTTGATTTTGACCAAAAAGTCAAAGTTTGACCTTTCAGTGTACAATTGATTTTTGATCAGTTGACTGGAAAATTCATCTGTCAATCCAATGCATTTGAGATCTTTTGAACCGTGTGATTAGGTCAAGATGATGCCATTGAGTAATTGAAACCATGTTTGAACCCAATTTATCATTGGCTAGGTGAAAAATCAGAAATTGCCTTTCTCCAGTCAAAACCCTAATTTTGACCATTTTGCCCTTTTGATGATCTGATCAAATTTCTTGAGAAGTTGTGGTCCAAACTTGATCAAACGGTTCATATGAGTCTATAATGTGTATGTGGATAAAAAATTATGAGGTTTGACTGTAAATTGGCCACAGTTGACTTTTTCCCCAATATAGTTGATTTTTAGGTCAACTGTCCAATTGACTGGGCAAAAAAGTGATTCAAGGCTTGAAACTTGGTATGGGAAATCTTAGAGGTCCAACATGAAGTATGAAAGTCATATTAAGAATTGATGGTCCAAAAATCCTTGTGCAAACTCAAACCCTAATTTCAGGTTATCAGTGCAAGGAGATGTCTTGAGCTGAGCAAACCCTAATCTGGTCTTGAATCCAAAAAGTCTTGTGAGGAGAATCTTGATAAAATGAGAGGGAAAATTTTGGGGTACAACAGCTGCCCCTGTTTAATCTTCTTAAACCTGGAGAGTTAGATTGGCGGATCTGCAATTCGTGACTTGAAGGTGGAAGATGATTGAACACTAGAGTGCCTAGAAATTTGCACTCGATGATGTTGTGGTTGATTGTGTAGGGAATGGGCTTAAAGATGACATTTGGAGAAATGATGGATTTTTTTTGGAGATGGGCTTATATATGCCATCCAGAGATGATTGTATCTGGACTGTATTTGAGTGACAGAATGACATCTGAATCTTGATCGTATATTGACTGTATTAGAATGAGTGACAGAATAACATTCGAATCTGGATCGTATCTGAACTGTATTTGAATGAGTGATAGAATGACATCCAAATCTGGATCGTATCTAAATTATATCTGAAAGCTGAATCTAAATCAATATCAGGATGGCATCTGTGTCTTAAGTGTATCTGAACTGTATCTGAGAGTGGAATCTGAATAAGTATCAGAATGGCATCCATGTCTGGAGTGTATCTGAACTGTATCTGAAATCTGAATCTGAATGAGTATCAGAATGGCATCCGTGTCTGGAGCGTATCTGAACTGTATCTGAAAATCAAATCTGAATGAGTATCATGATGGCATTCGTATCTGGCGCGTATCTGAACTGTATCAAAAGTTGAGTCTGAATGAGTATCAGAATGGCATCCGTGTCTGGAGCGTATCTGAACTGTATCTGAAAGTTGTCTTTGAATGAGTATCAGGATGACATCCGTGTCTGGAGCGTATCTGAACTGTATCTGAGAGTGGAATCTGAATGAGTATCAGAATGGCATCCGTGTTTGGAGCGTATCTGAACTGTATCTGAAATCTGAATTTGAATGAGTATCATAATGGTATCCGTGTCTGGAGCGTATCTGAACTGTATCTGAAAGCTATCTTTGAATGAGTATCAGGATGGCATCCGTATCTGGTGCGTATATGAACTGTATCAAAAGTTGTCTTTGAATGAGTATCCAGATGGCATCCGTATCTGGTGCATATCTAAACTGTATCAGAAAGTTGTTTTTGAATGAGTATCAGGATGGCATCCGTATCTGGTGCGTATCTAAACTGTATCAAAAGTTGTCTTTGAATGAGTATCAGGATGGAATCCGTATCTGGTGCGTATCTGAATTGTATCTGGAAGTTGTTTTTGAATGAGTATTAGGATGGCATCCGTATCTGGTGCGTATTTGAACTGTATCAAAAGTTGTCTTTGAATGAGTATCAGGATGGCATTTATATCTGGTGTGTATCTGAACTGTATATGAAAGTTGTTTTTGAATGAGTATCAGGATGGCATCCGTGTCTGTAGCGTATATGAACTGTATCTGAAAGCTGAGTCTGAACGAGTATCAGAATGGCATCCGTGTCTGGAGCATATCTGAATTGTATCGAAAGTTGAAATCTGAATGAGTGTCAGAATGGCATCCGTGTCTGAAGCGTATCTGAACTGTATCTGAAAACTTTGAACATTGTTAATGGTAGTTGTTAACCTTATCCTAAAAAGAGTAAAATGTTAGCTAAAATGCAAAGTCATGTTGTATGAAATGCATAGTATAATTCGTTTGTGTTATCAATGTTTATGATATATGGATGCAATGTATGCGTATGTGAGTTGTTTCTGCGGTACTGCTATTGGATTGGGGAAAATAAATCCCCGTCCGCTGCTGAGGATATGGAGTATAAGTCTTCATGTTGTGAAGTTGAAGTGCTAATGAATTTCTCCTTAGAGAAATAAACTCTGTTGTAAGGGGAATGTTGTGTACTATTTGTAAAATCCTATTGGGGAATCCTGAGAATTTTGACGACTTCTACTAGGGATTTGATAGCTGGGAGCTTTATTCCACTGGGAATTAAACTGTATACTGCAGGGACTTATGGAAATAGCATGGAGAGACTTCCCTACCCCTTAAAGCCGATCCGTGATTGTCTTTCTATTTTGTTTATTTGTAAACAGTAATTATGTTCAAATGCATATGTTCAAAAATGAATCATTTGGACGTTTTTGTAAACAAAACACAAAAGTAAAGAAAAATAGATAGTTTTGCACTTTCAAAGGGATATCTTTGTATTGACTTTGAGTAAGTATTTGTACAATGAGACAAGCATTCTAGTAAGAGAATGATGTCGTAAAAAAATGAAAATTTTGATACAAAGAAAAGATAGCTATGTGCAATAATCCCATGGGGGTCCCATTATGCTATAGCCTTTGTATCTCCGAGAATCTTGTTTGTTTGTTGCCTTGTCCGAAGCTGATTGAATTGATCAGAACCTCTGAGTTTGTCAGTTGAAGCCAAAGGTTGTCTGTAAAGTGATCCAACGGGACATAGTCATACGCTTTAATTCCCTAACTTTTTCCTGGACCGCCCTTTCGGGTTTTCAATCCACCGGGGTACCCTTTTTTTCCCAAGCCGCCCTTTTGGGTTTTCAACTTGGCGGGTGTACAGATTTTTTTTGTTTTATCCCTAATTTTTTCCCGAACCTTTTTGGTTCGCCGGGATGCCCTTGTTTTTCCTAGGTGTATCAACCTAGCGGGTCTCTTATGCGTAGTATCTTTTGACTATGTATGTGTTTGCAGGATGCAGCAGGTCATCACCATCCATGGTGGTAAAGATCATTGCGCCACCAGAGAATATGTTTTTGATCACAAATGGTCTTTCGTACGTTGGAGTCCATTTTCCCATGGGATCACCTTGTGGTAGTATGATATGTTTGATCACCAGATCCCTAACTTGATATACTTGTCGTCTGACCTTTTTGTTGAAGGCCTTGATCATTCGTTTTTGACACATTTGACCATGGCAGATAGCAGTAGGCCTTTTCTCATCAATCAAGTTTAGTTGATCAAGTCGAGTCTGGATCCAATCGTCTTTATTTAACCCTGCATCCTTCATGATTCTCAGAGAAGGGATCCGGACCTCAATAGGCAAGACAACCTCCATGCCGTATACCAGAGAATATGGTGTTGCCTCGGTTGATGTGCGAGTTATGGTACGATATCCATGGAGAGAGAATGGTAGCATCTCATTCCAGTCTTTGTATGTGACTGTCATTTTTTGTATGATCTTTTTGATATTCTTATTTGCAGCTTCAACATCACCATTCATCTTTGGCCGATAAGGGGAAGAATTGTGATGCTGGATCTTGAATTGCTCGCACAGGGCGGTGATCATAGTATTGTTCAGGTTCGTACCATTGTCCGTGATGATCCTCTCCGGGATACCGTAACAACAGATGAGGTTCTGCTTGACGAACCGGGCGATAATATTCTTGGTGACGGATGCGAAAGAGGCTGCCTTCACCCATTTTGTAAAATAGTCAATGGCCACTAGGATGAAGCGGTGTCCATTAGATGTTGTTGGCTTGACTTCCCCAATCATATCAATCCCCACATAGCAAAGGGCCAAGGAGCCGTCAAGACATTCAGAGGAACCGGAGGTACGTGCACCTTGTCAACATAGATCTGACACTTATGGAAAGTTCGAGAGTGTTGATAGAAATCTTCTTCCATGGTAGACCAGTAATAGCCTGCCCGTAGGATTTTCTTTGCCATCGTATGCCCATTGGAATGGGTGCCAAAAGTGCCTTCATGTAATTTAACCATGATCCGTTCAGCTTCAACCTTGTCTATGCGCCGAATTAACATTGAGTCATGGTTGCGTTTGTAAAGAATGCCATTACTAAGGAAGAATTTAGCAGAAAATCTCCTTAAGAACTTTTTGTCATTGACTGAAGCTCCTTCTAGGTATTCTTGAGCCTCAAGATACCTCTTGACTTCCTGAAACCAAGGCTAGTCCACTACTTCTTCAGTATTAATCTCGTGACAGCGTGCTGGTTCATCCCTTCGTTCAATGGTGATCTGGGGAGCCTCATTATCCCATTTAAGTTTAAACATAGATGACATTGCGGCTAGTGCGTTGGCTAGCTGATTTTCTTCTCGCGGGAAGTGCTCGAAGGTAATCTTCTCAAAATGTGGGAGCAACGTCAAAACATGTTCTTTGTAAGGGATAAGGTTAGGGTGTTTGGTGTCCCACTCCCCTTTGATCTGGCTAATAACCAAAGCTGAATCTCTGAATACATTCAAAGATTTGATCTCCAAGTCTATGACAGCTTTGAGACCAAATATGCATGCTTCGTATTCCTCCATGTTATTTGTACAATTGAAGCAGAGTCTTGCCGTAAATGGAGTATGACATCCTTTCGGAGATATGAGTACAACACCAATACCATTTCCGAGTGCGTTAGATGCCCCATCAAAAATCAGGATCCATCGGGGTCCTTGTTCAGGTCCGTCATATGGTCTGGATTCTTCACAATTGTTTACCATCACGATGTCTTCATCTGGGAATTCGAACTTTATGGACTGGTAGTCTTCCACAACTTGGTGAGCAAGTTGATCAGCTAGTACACTGCCCTTTATAGCTTTTTGGGTAGTATATTGTATGTAATATTCTGTCAGGATCATCTGCCATCTCACTACTCTCCCAGAGAGAGCAGGCTTCTCGAAGATGTATTTTATCGGATCCATTTTAGATATCAACAAGGTAGTATGAGTCAGCATGTATTGTCTTAGCCGGCGAGCAGCCCATGCCAGAGCGCAACAAGTTTTCTCGAGCAGCGAATATCTTGTTTCACAGTCGGTAAACTTTTTGCTCAGATAATAAATAGCATGCTCTTTTCAGCCAGACTCGTCATGCTGCCCCAGCACACACCCCATTGAATTTTCTAAAATAGTTAGATACATGATCAATGGTCTTCCCTCGACTGGTGGCATTAAAATAGAATCCTCTTGCAGGTATTCTTTGATTTTGTCGAAAGTAGTTTGGAATTCATCGTTTCATTTGACTACTTGATCTTTCTTCAATAGTTTGAAGATTGCCTCACAAGTAGCTGTCAGGTGAGAAATGAATCTGGAAATATAGTTTAAACGGCCCAAGAATCCTCTGACTTCCTTCTCAAAACGAGGAGCAGGCATCTCTTGTATCGCTTTTACCTTGGCAAGATCTACTTCAGTACACTTGTTGCTGACAACAAAGCCTAGGAGTTTACCAGACCTTACTCCAAATGTGCATTTATTTGGGTTCAACCTCAGCTTGTACTTCTTTAGCCTCTCAAACAGTTTCTGTAAATGATCAAGATGCTCTTCTTCTGTTTGAGATCTAGCTATCATGTCGTCCACATAGACCTTTATTTCGTGATGTATTATGTCGTGATATAAAGTTACCATGGCACACTGATAGGTTGCCTCAGCGTTCTTCAGTTCGAACGACATCACCTTGTAGCAGAATGTGCCCCACTGTGTGACAAATGTTATTTTCTCCATGTCCTCAGGCGCCATTTTGATTTGGTTGTAGCCTGAGAAACCATCCATGAAGGAAAACACTTTGTGTTGTGCCATATTGTCAACTAGGATGTCAATGTGGGGAAGTGGGAAATCATTCTTAGGGCTTGCCCTATTCAAATCTTTGTAGTCCATGCACATTCATACCTTGTCGTCTTTCTTGGGCACGGGAACAACATTGGCAACCCATTGCGGATAGGAGGTGACGACCAAGAATCCAGTGTTAAATTGTTTCATGACTTCTACTTTAATCTTCTCTGACATATCTGGTCGCATTCGACAGACCTTTTGTTTTACTGGTGGATAATCCTCTTTTGTAGGCATACGATGTACCACAATATCTGTATCAAGTCCTAGCATGTCTTCATACGACCAGGCAAAGACCTCAACATACTCGTGTAACAACTGAATCAGGCGCTCCTTGACATTGGGTTCCAGATTGGCACCCACCTTGACATCTCTTCTGTCTTCCTCGATACCTAGGTTGATTGTATCCACGGGTTCCTCGTGAGGCTGAATGGTTTTCTCTTCTTGTAGTAGTAATCTGGAAAGTTCCCCTGGTACTTCACAATCTTCCTCACCTTCGTCTTTAGCTTGGTAGATTAGATTTTCAGAGTCACAGAAGGCCATAGCAGAACCGTTACCCATCGGATCCCGAATGGATGTAGACATGCAGTGTGAGTGTGTGTAAGGGTATAACTATCTTTGAATGAAAATGTAAAAAAGGAAAAACAACGAGCACAAAGTTTGTATGCAAAACATCCATGATTCATTGATGTCATATGGAAATGAGATGATAACCCTTACTAATGGACCATTGTGCCTCGGGTAAGACACAAGGTTTGAATTGTTTTAATATTACAGATCCAACAAAATGTAAAGACAAATTATTGTGGGATAAAAGTGATCGGGATAAAATATATATCCTCCTAATTGTTGAGCCCTACACTGACAGTTGGGAAGATTCAATCTTCCAGGTTGCAACCATCTTCATCATCCTCTACCGTGTTGACTTCACGGTTGCTGATCTTTAGGGGTGGTCCTCCAGCACGAGCGCGGCGTACAACCTTCTGAGCATTTAAAGTGAAACCCATGCCAAATTTGTCAGACTTGTATGGGATATCTTGGAGTTGTCCCCAGATAGTGAATCCACCTTCTTCTATCATTGCTTTTTCATCCTTCAAAGATGACATCCTAAGTGGAGGCCTTGTGATCTTGGGAACAACCTTGGTCACTGCCAGATTTTGCAGGACTTCTTCAAAGTGCTGGAATGGAGTTTCAATAAATTCACCATCTAACTCCACATATCTGAAGGAATTAAGATGGTTGATCATATACTCTTCTTCTCCATGAACGATGATAATCTTCCCTTGGATCGGATACTTCAGCATTTGGTGTAACGTAGAAGTGACAACGCCAGTATTGTGAATCCACGGTCTGCCTAGCAAGCATGAATATGAGGGGCGGATATCCATTACATAAAAAGTTGAATTAAATGTTTGGGTTCCAACTTTTATGGGGATATCTACTTCCCCATGCACCATCCTCTTCGATCTGTCAAAAGCCCTTACTACTATGTTGCTTGGCTTCAATGTCAATCCCTCACAGTCAAGCCTATCAAGAGCTTTTTTAGGCAATACATTCAGAGATGAGCCATTGTCCACCAAAACATAAGCCAGGGTTATGCCCCTACATTCAACTGAGATATGCAATGCCTCATTGTGCTTCCTTCCTCTTGGCGTTAAATCAACATTCGAAAAACCTAGACCATTATCTGCAGTCAAGCTGGCTATGCAGTTTTTGGAACTGATCAACAAATGTCTCTTGGGGTACATGGGCAGTTTTCAGGAATTTTACCAAGGCTTTTGCATGCGCCTCAGAACATAGTAGTAAAGCCAGCATGGAAATTTTAGATGGAGTTTTCCCCAGTTGTTCAACTACATCATAGTCGCTTCTTTTTATGATCTTTAGAATCTCCTCCATCTCTTTCTAGGAGGTCTCAGGGATAATTAATGATTGTCCCTTCGTCCGGACAGGCTCAATCAGGATACTTTTACCCTGAGTTTCAGTGAACTCGATAGCCGGAATGTCAGTAGGAGTGATAGCAGGGATTGCAACAGCTTTGTCAGTTGGAGCATTGGTGGAGATGATTGTGGGATTGGGAATAGCCTTCGGAGGAGCAACAACAATAGGAATGATTACGAGTCTAGAAACTGCTTTTAGGGGAGCAATTTCTGGAGAGAATATCCTTCCGCTCTGGGTAATCTTGCTAGTCCCGGCAATGTTACCGATATCGGAGTTATCTTTTTCGAGACTTGAATCTTCGGCAACTAGCCAATCTTTCTTGATACCGTGGTAGTAGACATCCCCTCCATAATTCCATAGTACGGTTTTGTCTGACAAATACGGGACTGGTCCAGGCATTGTAATTATCAAAGGAGCTACTTTTGGAACTGATGTGATTCTAACGGGTCTTTTGGTGGAGACCCTGGAAGATTTGTCGGAAATGGTTACGATGGAAACATCATTAAGAGGAACAGGTGGAACATAAGTCTTTTCAAACAAATCTCCTTGTTATCTATTAGGCACTGAACGCCTGCTTTCAATAAAGGACAACTGGTTGGTGAGGACAAACAGAAATGACAACCTTTATCACAGCCTGGGAATACACCGACAATCAACAATTTCTTTTTGATAATCAGGAGTGGGGTCACTAGTTCATCAACTGAAGTAACAAACATATCTTCTTCAATGGCATTGGTAGTATGGCCGTGTTTGGGCATAGGGGCATAAATGAAATTTGGCTTCTCGGGCGTATCGAATTCAATCTCTTTGGCTTCAATGAGGTCTTGTACTTTGTTCTTTAGAGCCCAATAGTTATTAGTGTCATGGCCGGAACTCTCAAAGTGGTATGCACAGCGGGCATTAGGATGATAGTAAGGAGATGTTGTGTTAGGGTTCTTTGGAGCTTCTTTCAAAGTCACCAGGTTGGATCTTAGCAATTATGGAAATACTTGAGATAAGGTCATGTTAATTCTGGTGAATTGTTTGACTGGTCTTTCCATCCTTGGTTGGTTATTCCTTTGCTGATCAAGCGCAGGTTTAGGAATCCTAACAGCCCCCACCATTGGACGGCGTTTGGCCCTACCTTTATTTCTCTGAGGATAAACAACAACCACTTCTTTCTTTCCGATGAATGGTTTCCTTAAGCATCAGAGGATGTATCTTTTTGAATCTTTCCACTTTTTATTCGGCTTCTATCCTTTCTCCGGTCAATATTAGTTCAGTAAAACCTGCCGATGAACTCCCAATTAGGTGATTGAAGAAGGGACCAGACAAGGTGCCCAAAAACATGTCTACTAATTTTCTTTCAGATAGAGAAGGTTGAACTCTCCCGGCCAAATCTCTCCATTTTTGCTCATAGTCCTTGAAGCTTTCATTTGAAACCATGGCCATGCTCTGGAGTTGAGTTCGAGTAGGCGCAAGATCAGCATTGTATTGGTATTGTTTGTAAAAGGCTGCAGCAAGATCTTCCCAGTTATGAACATTGGCTCTTTCTAACTGATAAAACCAATCAAGTTGAGTTCCAAACAGACTGTCTTGGAAAAAATGTACCCATAAATCTTAGTCAGCGGTATGGGGATGGATTTTCCTCACATAAGACCGGAGATGCATTTTTGGACATGAAACTCCGTCATATTTGGAGAACACAGGTGCTTTAAATTTGGGAGGAATGATAATCCCCGACACTAAACCAAATTCCTCAAAGTCCAAGCCAGACACTTTTTGGATTTCCATCACACTCAACCGCTCTTCGAGACGTTTATATTTATCATCAGCTGGAGGGTATTGTTCCTTAGAATAGTCTTCTTCTTCCTTTTCCTCTTCTGATTCTAACGGGACAATTGTTTCCTTGCCTTTCCCATCTTGATTGTCTCTCTCACCGGATGTCGTTGCAAAGTCTAGGGTCCTTCTTGTCTGCCCATAAAATATTCTTCCCATGTTTAGGACTCTGGTTACCTTCTTTGTCTTCTTTTTCTTTTCCTCAGCCAGCAAAGTCTTCAACTCTTCTTGTCCTTTGGCCAGAGTTAAGAACAACTGTTTAAACTGTGCATTCTGAGCTTGGAGGTCCTTCACCGTTTGCTTGAGATCCATCTTACTGAAATAAACAGTAGAGAGATGAGGAGACTTGTTGCAAGAAACCTGCTTATGTTATGATGAATGGTAAATGCGTATGCAATGATTTTGAGGATTTTAAGATTCAAATTTGTTTTAGACAAAGAGGAAACACACATTATATTAAAGCTTTTGAGTACATCAATGCCTTTTTGGGAAAAATGATACAAAAAACTCTAAGATAAAAAGGTAGTCCACATCCTCTTTGGTGCAATGTAGGTATTCAGAGTCTGCTCCTCATGAAGTAGCCTAGTGAGTTCCAAAACCTTCTTCTCGCTTGCATAGAATTGGGCTTCGAAAGTATCTCGCTCTCCCTTGAGTTGTATCTAATCTCTTTTTAGGTCTTCAAGAGAGGTGGGAATGTCAGGATGGAGGATAGTATATGGAACATCTCCTTCCATGACAGGCTCAATGATTACCGGGAGAATGGATGGATAAGGCATCGTAAGACTCTTAGCACGAGTTCATACCCATTCGAGGTAAGGCTCAAGAGGGATGGTATTTTTATGCCCCAAAGTCTTGCTATCTACCTTGTTTAACATCTTCCAAGCTCGGATAAATCTCTGGCGAAGACCTTGATCGTCGTTGTCATAGTCAAATACCAAACCTTGAATCAGCATCTCGTGCGGGCCATCCCTTCGGGCGTAACCAAACTATCTTAAGGCTAAACAGGGGTTGTAGGTGATACCTCCCTTAATTCCAAGTAATGGGACATTAGGAAATTCTCCATAACGTTCGAAAATAGTAACATTCTCTATGGATCGGGAGCACCAATGAATATTTGAATGTTTGAGTGTCATCAACCTTTATGACCACCTTGAGCCTTGCTCATTCTCCAATACAGATTGGGGAAGATGCGAAATAAACCATCTTGCCAAGAGAGGAGTGCAACACATAAGGACACCTTTTTTCCTCATTGTGCGAGTGTGAAAAGAGTATAGGATATCCCCCAGCAATGTAGGCACCGGGTTGCAAGATATGAAGATTTTGACGGTGTTCACATCTATGAGTAGGTCAGGATATGGAAACAAAACCATCCCGTAGATGAGGAGAGCCACAATTTCCTCAAAGGCTTGCAGATCCAAGGAGTTCCAACAGTTTTGGGCTTTCTCGAACAAGAACTTTGCTAGGAAACCTTTGACACCACTCCTTGTTTCCCAATGAGTTGTGACATCAGATGAGTGCAAGTGTAGAGCTTGAGCAATCTCTTCTTTCTTTGGGTGTCTTTCCGTACCGTTGAAATGTAGTTGATTGAGAATGGGAATCCTCAAAAGTCGGGAGAATTCTTCCAAAGTAGGCATAAGTTGATAGTCGGGAAATATGAAGCAATGGTGTAAAGGATCAAAGAACTGAAATAGCACCTTCATCATGCCCTCATCTGTGTTGGAGGTGAACAAGTTGAGTCAGAGACCATGTCTCTCGGTGAATGGAGAGTTTTTGGGAATCCTTGAAGCTAACTCCTTAAGTTGTGGAGGGATCCTTACAAGGTTGACTTGGATAGTTTTCCTGCGAATAGAATTCATATCCTACATTACAAGAACAAAGATGAATCCCAAAATCCTTGAAATGGTTAGTGAATGTGTATGATGTTATGATGTTCATGATGTTATGTACAAGTATGTATATACAAACAAAACAAACAAGTCCCTAGGTTTAGGCTTATGGAGTTTTATAGGTGAGTACCCTCTTGAAGTTTAGTTGGCTCAACCTGTCCTAGTAATAGTAATCGGGTTCTAAGGAGCTCAATATCACTGGTTTGTTTCCTTGGTCATTGTTTCAGCACTGTTGTACCCCAAAATTTTCCCTCTCATATTTCTCAAAGCATTGCAAGAAGAATCTCCAAGTGGCTCAAGATTTGCTCAAGAGTGGGTCAGACAAACTATCTCCTAAGGCAGTCAACCCCAAATTAGGGTTTGGTGTTGCATCAAGGTCCTTGAGTCCAAATGACCTCAAGTTATCCCCAATGTCCTAATATGTTCTCAAGATCATCCATGTCAAATTTCAAGCGTTGCAGAGAAAGTTTGCTCAGTCAATTGCTCAAAGGTCCAAAAATTGACTATGCTAGGGAAAAAGTCAACTGTGACCTATATATAGTCAAACTTCAAGATTTTTTGTCAACATTCTCATTTTGAAGGATATTTCACCATTTGATCAAGCGTTGATCATGATTCATCAAGGATTGCTCAAAATTCATCAAGACTCAAAAGTTGCTAAATTAGGATTTTGCAGGAAAAGTCAACTCAACTTTGACCAAGCATAACTTTCTCATACTTTATGAGAAATGACCCATCAAAAGCTCATTTTTAATAAGATGCAATTTACTACAATCCATCTTCATACCCCAAGATCAAAAAATGCACTCACAAGAAGTTACAAATTTGGACATTATAGGTCATTTTTGAAAGTCAACAAAAACACCTTTTTTGCGAAAGCTTATAACTTGAGCATGGAATACCAAAATGAGATGAGACTAAAAGGGTTGGTTAGAGTACATATCAATATTTCTAAAAAGTCCAACACTTCCAAAAGTTCAAAATTGAAGAAGTTATGCATTGTTGAAGTTGGACATTTTTGCAAAATTGCCAAAAGTCAACTATCCCCAAAACTTCAAATTTTGTCAAATGGGCCCATTCTTTTCCACTTGATTTGAGCTTGCATAGTTGCCCACGTGTCCTAGCTTCAGCCATGAGCCCATATTTTATTTTTATTATTTAATTTGATTTTTATTGAATTTATTCATTTTAAATCAAAATTAAATCATATAAAATCTAAAACCTTGATAACATGAGATTTCTTTGCTATTTCAGGATTTGATTCTCATCATTATCATCATCAAACTCGAATCTCACCAATTCATGTGAAAAAGATTGAGATTTGGGCAAATTTGGCAAGTTGTAAAGAGGAGGTCAAATCAAATCCCAAGGCATTGATATGGGAAGATTCAAGCCATAATTCTTACCCTAATACACTCCATAGTACATAAGGAAGCAAAAGGAATCGAGACAAGGGTTGGAGGCTGCAGAAAGAGGCAATACAAAAGTTGAAAAATTCACTAAAAAGTGTGGAATCAAATCCATAGCTAGAGGGGTTTTCAGGACTTGGGGGTTGTCTCAATCAACTGTTGATCATCTCCAGAGGCTTTTGCAATCCAGGCCACGTGTTTTCAAGCACTCTAAAACACTATAAGTACCACGCAGATCCGCTTCTTTCTTGAATTTGTAAATCATCATTCTGGCATCATTTGGACAAAGTAATTACATGTTTGTGATCACAAAGACATTTGTAAACTTTTTGTATTATTGAATTTCGTTTATATGACATGTACCAAGAATCACCATAGCTAGGGTTCTTGGAGCTTTTTTGGGCGTTTTTGTTTCAGGAAAAATTGACCATCAAGAGAGGTATGGTTGTGACCGGGAGGGAAGGACAAATACAACCATGGCCTTGGAATGGATTTATGTAGCCTGAGATGGATTTTAGGATTGGCCTACGCTTTTAGCTGCGGATTCAAATCCGCAGGTAATATTGTTACAGGTCTGAGGACAGGGACGAGATCATGTCCTCCTTCGATTGGCCAATTCAAATGATTTTCACGCATTTTTGTTTTGCTGGCACATTAACTTGTTTTATTTTATTATATTTCCTTTGGATATTATTAACAAACAAAGCAAATCAGCCTAGTGGCAAGCGTGCATTGGCAATCACCCTCAGGACCTGGGTTCGAATCCCAGGTCCTCCACTTTCTCAATATGTTTTTTCTCCAGGTACTCCTATGCGTGCTTAGGCTTGCAGAACACCATGCACTCTCATTCATCCAGTTGCCAAGTGGCCAAAGGCCAAATCTGAGGGTCAAGGCTGAAGGACCACCAAAGACCAAGTCCAAGCGTGCACATTGGATCACCAGAAGTCAACAAGGGCCAACACAATTGGGCTTCAGATTGCTATATACACCACAAAATTCAGGCCCAAACCCCTTTTCTCTCCTATTTATTTATTTTGTTTTAATTAATTGTTTTATTATTTTTGTTTAAATTCTAACCAATCAAAAAATTTCTTTTCTTTATAAAATAAAAATCACAAAAATATTTTCTTTATCAAATCAAATTTTAATTTTAATTTTATTAATAAACACTAATTAAATTAACTTAGGTTTTAATTAGAATAACTTTAACATATTTTTGTAAATAATTAAAATTAAATTAGATTTAATTAGGTTTTTACTAATTCAATTAATTTTATTTTCTTTCTTGAAATAACAAAAAAAATCAAAAATAATTTATTCTTATTAATCAATTTATTTGTTAATTTAGTAATTAATTTAGGTTAATTTCTTTCTTAAAATAAAAATAAAAAAAATATTTTCTTTAATAAAAAGGGTCAAAACCCTAATTTGCGCTCGATTTAATTTCCCGCACGCGATTTATTTATCCAATATTGTACTTGCTCCCGGATTGTAATTTAAATTCCGCATTTTATTTCCGCAAAATATAACTGTTAGATGTTTGATAATAGGGATGCATGACAAGACTGAATGTTTTAACCTAAAATCAACTTAGATCACCATTAACATGTACAAAGATAAAAATAAACTGAAAATGACACACCCGCACATGCACACTCTTAGGGTACACCCCACTTGGTTGCCTTCGTACACGGTCGTTAAGTATAGGTTGTTTTAGAGGCCGCCCTCTTGTATAAAGATCATAGTCGCCTCGAAACGGTTGCCTCGGATATGATTGCCTCAAAACAAATGATCTAAGACATTAGGGTTACCGCTAAGGCGTCCTAACATTACTTTAGTGACCGTAAGTCCCGCATTCGAATTGACCCTTAAATTCCAACGACGGTGCTACCTACTCATCAATAGTAGGATATCATTTTCTAAAGGAAATTAGCATAGAATGATTCCTTTTTCGAATAGGTAGATGGTTCTTAGATGCTTTCTCTCTCAAAAAACAAAAACTTTTCACACTTACACTCCTTTTCGAACAAAGTTTTCAAAACACTTCATATGCTCTTGAGGACATAAGCAAGAGTTAAATCGAAGTTTTCAAAACAAAAACTTTTTCAAACCCACAAGCATAAAGAAAACAATTTTGAAAACAATTGAGCAAGTACCTAAGAGCCCGTGGATAACCACGGATAGAAAGGGTGCTAACACCTTCCCTTTCTATAATCTACCCCCCGAACCCGAGAAATATCTCAAAAAGGAATTTTTCTGTGCTTTTTTCCTTTCCTTGTTGGATAAAATAAAATTCAGTGGCGACTCTTGCTTACCGCGACATTTTGCAAAAACAAACGCAAAACGCAAACCAGTATTCCAAAAAACAGTTAGTTCTTCCCACCGTATCACAGAACTGGCGACTCTGCTGGGGATATCTATAAGTGAGGTGTACCTTAGGAATAGTTCATAATGTTTTCAATTGCTTGACTTGTATGCTTTATATTTGTGGGCTTGTATCGGAGTTACTATAGATCCTAACCCGGATCTGGGGGATACCCTTTAGGTAAGTAGCAATAAACTGTGAGGGAACTGTATGGTGTAGACCAATACGGTTGAAGCAGTAGCTACATTGGTGTGGCACTTTAGTATGTACCGATATCCCTTGTGGCGCAACGAGGAGAATATGGGTCTGCTAATGGGTCATTAAACACCAACTCACCTTAGAACCTTTAAATTGACCAACTTGGCCATAGAACAGTAGCAGTATGCTACACTCATTGAGACTAAACTCTCGCGATGATTCTGGCCACAAGAAAAGGTTGCTAAACTGGAATTATGACCGATCGAGGGTAGTCAGTGATATTGAGATCCTCTAGAACCCGGTTACTATTTTTAGGACAGGTTTGAACCAACTGAACTGAAAGAGGGTAGTACCTAAGCTCCTTGTCAGCCTGAAATCTAAGGGCTCTCTGTGTGACTTGTGTGCCTTTACCATGTTTGCTATTTGTGGATACTTGTGGTGTGTTTTCTATCATAACATCATGACATCATAACATTGCATGCACTCTGCATTGGACTAACCTATTTCAAAGACCGGAGGGATTCATCTTTGTTCTGTTTTGTAGGTCATGGCACCCATGCGTAGAAACACCATTCGGATCAACTTTCTCCAGATTCCCACTCAGATTAAGGAATTGGTTGCAAAGATTTCAGATACTACCTCCTTCATCAGAAGACATGGGCATCTTCTTGGTTTGGTCACTTCCAAATTGGACGAATAGATGATAAGTGTCTTAGTCCAGTTCTTTGATCCTCTGTACCATTGCTTTACTTTTCCGGACTACCAGTTGGTCCCTACCTTGGAAGAGTTCTCTGATCTATTGGGTATCTCTATTCTGGAGCAAACCCTGTTCACAGGTTGGGAGAAGATCCTTAGGCCAGAAGAGATTGCTTCAGCCCTTCATCTGACAAAGGCTGAGGTAATGTCAAACTAGGAAACTCATAGTGGAGCAAAGGGCTTTTTGACTAAGTTTTTGGTTGGTAAAGCTAATCATTTATGGGACAATCTAGACTTCCAGGCATTTGAAGACATTTTGGCTCTGCTCATATATGGTTTGGTGTTGTTTCCTAACTCCGATTCCTTTGTTGACGTGAATGCGGTAAAGATTTTCATATCCGGTAATCCTGTGCCCACTCTCTTGGGTGACATTCTTCATTCTCTTTATGCCCGTACTGCTCAGAGGCGGGGAACCCTTATGTGTTGTGCTCCATTGCTGGCGAGGTGGTTTATTTCTCACCTCCCAAAATCAGTTTTGAAGAACAAAGAAGGCATGGGTTGGGCCTATAGGATTATGTCTCTCTCTCATAATGACATCATTTGGACTATCAAGGGCATGGAAGACGTGGCTATTATTGATCGCTGTGGGGAATACCCCAATGTCCCACTGATAGGAACCAATGGAGGGATCACTTATAATCCATGCTTGGCCTTACGTCAATTTGGGCGAGCTAGAAGGGAAGGGCCTCATGAGTTGCTAATGCCAAGTATTGTCTTTGATTTCCAAGGGGATAGTGACGAGCAACGCCGCAGATTCATAAGAGCTTGGGATAGGGTACACAGGTCTGATCCACACGAGCTGGGTGCGAAGACTTCTGGAACCATATCTCTGATGGGTTCGAATCCGTGCCCAAAAGCTGGGAATGCCCTATGAAGCCGTCTTGCCTATCATTGTTGAAGTTGCTGATGAAGAGGGGGTTCCTCCTACCATCCTCCATCCATATATGCCTATTGACATTGGAGCATTAAAGAGATCATGGATGCAGCTGAGAGAAGAGCGGGATACTTATAGAGAAAAGTATCACGAGCAAGAGCAGAAGATCCAGAAGTTGACAAGGCAGCTGGAGAACGAGCGGATCCTCAATGACTATGTCCGCACCGACAAGAAACGACCTTTGGAGCACTGATTGTCCCTTTTTGATTATTTCTATTTTTTGATTTACTTTTCAGTTTTTCTTTCTTGTAACGCCGTAAAGGCATTGGTCGAACAATTGAATTCAAAGTTTATCTAATAAAAGTGTGTTTCATTTTGGTTTACGAATTTGAATCTCTCGACGTCTTTGAAATCATATCATACGCATCTCATTCCATGCACATCATAACAGGTACCCTTACAGGTTTTCTCATCTTCTTCGCTGTTTATTTCAGCACACATCATGTCTTACGAACCATCAACTGAACAAGCAATCAAGGCTCTATAGGCTCAAAACGCCCAGTTCCAAGAATTGTTCATGAGTTTGGCTAAGGGTCAACAAGATCTGAAGACCCTTATCTTGAAAGAGAAGAAGAAAAAGAAGAAGAAGACGGTCCTATTTAATATGGGTCGCAGATTCGGAAACGATTTGCGAGAAGAGGTTAATTTGACCCACTCATATGGAGGGGGAGATAATCAGGAAGAAAGGAGGGCTCCTAGCCCTGTGGTTTCAGACAACGAGACTGACTTTGACAAAGACCAATATCCTCCGGCTGAGGATAAATATAAGCAACTGGAATACCGGTTGAGCGCGGTGGAAGTTCAGAAAGTGCCTGGTCTGGACTTTGGAGACCTGGGTCTGTCATCTGGGGTGGTGATTCCCCACAAATTTAAAGCACCAACCTTTTCCAAGTACGACGAGGTTTCTTGTCTAAAATTGCACCTCCATTCGTATGTAAGGAAGATTCAGCCGTACACCACTGACAAGAACCTCTGGATCCACTTCTTTCAAGACAGTCTCTCAAGGACTCAGCTTGAATGGTTTTACCAGCTAGAAGGGGCCAGTATCCGTAAGTGGGAAGATTTGGCTGCTGCTTTCTATAAGCAGTACCAATACAATGCCGACCTCGCTCCCACGCGTACCCAACTCCAGGGTATGTCAATGGGTGTGGGCGAAAGTTTCAAAGATTATGCTCAAAAGTGGAGGGACCTTGCTGGCAGAGTGCAACCACCCTTGGTTGATAGGGAACTAGTGGATATGTTTCTGGGGACCTTGTCTGGTCCGTATTTCAACCATCTAATTGGAAGTTCATCGTCTGGGTTCACAGAGCTGATCATGACCGGGGAAAGAATTGAGGCTGGTATCAAATCTGGTAAAATACAGAAGGGTGCTTCGTCAAGCACCGAGAAGAAGCCTTTTAAGAAAGAGTCCAGTGCTGTTTACAGTTTAAAAAGTCAGAATAGACCTGAACGCCACCAAGCTGTTAATGCGGTTATTATATCGAGACCTGTTGTTGCTCCTCAGCGCAACAATCAGCCAAGGGCCGAGAGGCCGCGAAGACAATTTACTCAGCTCAACATGACTTTATCCCAAATTCTGCCGTAGTTATTGAAAACCAACTTGGTGATTCTGAAGGAGTCCCCGAAGACCCCCAACACTGTATCACCCATGTACGATCCGAATGCCCGTTGTGCTTTTCACTCCGGTAGCCCGGGGCATGATACGGATAATTGCTGGGTCTTGAAGAATAAGGTACAGGATTTGATTGATACGAAGGAGATTGAATTCGAAGCACCTGAAAGACCTAATGTTGTGACAGCTCCTATGCCCAAGCATGGAGTGAATGCTATAGATGAAGACTCGTTTGTGGTTTTTGTGAACGACATTGTTACCCCTTTGATGACTATAAAGAAGAACCTTTTGTTAGCCGGTTTATTTCCGGGCTGTGACGAAGGTTGCCATATGTGTTATGTCCTACCTACCGGTTGCCATCTTTTGAAGTCAGGTGTCCAACGCCTGATGGATAATAAAGAAATTCTGTTTGAGAAGACTCTTGTTCCTTTGGTTCCTACTGAAGAAGTTGCTATCATCACCATTTTCGACAATTCTTCCAAGGCTTCCTCGAGAAAGCCTGTTAGAATTACATCTGTTTCAAGAATCACACCATTGATCATCACTGTTCCAGGGCCTATCCTTTATACATTAAATAAAGTTGTCCCTTGTCACTATGGGGCTGACGTGTACTATCACGGCGTTAAGCAAGACTTGAGTGCTGAAGAGTCTGATACTGACGTCAGCAATATTGTGGGATCTAGTAAAGTCACCCGTAGTGGAAGGCTTTTCTCCCCCGAGATCTCTCCACCAGTTGTTTGGAAACCTGTTGTTATTACACCTGCCAGTGTACCTGCTACTATTCCTGTTCAAGTTCCCATTCTTACCTCTGTTGCCGAGTCATTTGACACTCGGGGCAAAGGGATCTCTGATGAGCCTGCCCGGACGGAGGCACCGAAGACAATTACAGTTAAAGGCTCTAGAAAAGAGATGGAGGAAATTCTGAAGATCATCAAAAAGAGCGACTACAATGTAGTCGAGCAGTTGGGGAAAACCCCGTCCAAAATCTCTATGTTGTCTCTGTTACTTTGCTCAGAAGCCCATGCCAAGGCTCTGATTGCTTTTCTGAAGACTGCACACATACCGCAAGAAACATCAGCCGATCAATTTAAAGATTACGTGGCTAGTTTGACTGTTGATAATGGGTTGGGTTTCTATGACGCCGACCTGCCTGCTAAGGGGAGGAATCACAATGATGCCCTGCATGTCTTCATTGAATGCAGGGGCACTACTCTTGCTCATGTATTGGTGGATACTGGTTCCTCATTGAACATTTTACCTAAGAAAGTTCTAGACCGGTTGGACTGCGAAGGTTTAGAGTTGAAGCCAAGTTACATTGTTGTTAGGGCCTTGGATGGGTCGAAGAGAATGGTACATGGAGAAGTGGATATTCCAGTGAAGGTTGGTTCTCAGGTCTTTGCGTCTACTTTTTACGTGATGGACATTCGACCATCCTATTCTTGTTTGCTGGGTCGCCCATGGATCCACAAAGCTGGGGCAGTCACTTCAACGCTCCACGAGATGTTGAAATACCCAGTCAAAGGGAAAATTGTGACGGTACGAGGAGAGGAGGAGTACATGGTGAGCCACCCCAACTCTTTCCGATATGTAGAGATGGATGGGGAATTCATTGAGACCCCGTTTCAACATTTTGAAGAGGTTCCCCAGACACTGGCATCAGCTGAAACTGTCAATGAGGATCCTCTCATGAAGATGGCTTCCTTTAAGGATGCCCGGGCTGTTGTTGAGAAAGGTGGGTGTGCAAATTGGGGCCAACTCCCTGATTTTGCACATAAGACTAACAAGTTTGGTTTGGGTTTCACTGCAGAATCTCAAAGGGCTGTTCTGAGTGCACGGATCGGAAGACCTCCCCTGTTTATCAACAATTCAGGAGTAAATGCCATTGAAGACGATGTTGAAGAGTCTAAGTTCGACAGTTGAATCTATCCTACTACTGATGGTGGACTAAGCAACTGGAAAGCAAAGGACTTCATCCCAATTTCTTTTGTCACCCAGTAATGAGACTTTTGTTTTGAATTTGTACCAGACAATGTTTTAAACTTTATGGCCCGGTGTCTTACCCGGGGCACCGTGGCTTCATTTGTGAGGGCTTTATGTGTGTCATCTACATATATCATTAATAAAAGCATTGGACGTTTCTTGCATTTCAAATTTTGTGCTCCTTGTTTTTCTTTTTATTATATATTGCAAAACAACTATTTTACACACACTCACATATACAGGTCTACATCCACTCTGGATCTCACTGGTAACGACTCTTCTACTGCCAGTTATGACTTCGAAAGTCCGATCAACGTAGCCGAAGACGAAGGTAAAGATGATTGCGAAGTGCCTGGTGAACTTGCTAGACTATTACTTCAGGAAGAGAGGGCTATACAGCTACATGAAGAGCCCGTGGAATCAGTGAATTTGGGTACAGAGATAGACAAGAAAGAGGTAAAGATCGGTGTAAATCTGGAGCCTAGTGTTAAGCAACGACTGATTCAGATGCTGCGTGACTATGTTGAGATCTTTGCCTGGTCTTATGAGGATATGCCTGGGTTGGATACCGATATTGTGGTTCACCGATTGCCTACCAAGGAAGACTGTCCTCCAGTGAAACAGAAAGTTCGCTGAATGCTCCCGAAGATGTCTGAGAAAACCAAGGCTGAAGTGATGAATCAGTTCGACGCCGATTTTCTAGCAGTTACTTCTTACCCACAGTGGGTGGCCAATGTGGTTCCGGTGCCGAAGAAGGATGGTAAGGTTCGAATGTGTGTTGACTATAGGGATTTGAACAGGGCGAGCCCCAAGGATGATTTCCCTTTACCTCATATCGATGTTCTGGTTGACAACATCGCTCAGCATAAGGTATTCTCCTTTATGGATGGTTTCTCCGGTTATAATCAGATTAAAATGGCTCCCGAAGACATGGAGAAGACAACCTTTGTTACTCAATGGGGTACCTTCTGTTAGAAGGTCATGCCTTTTGGATTGAAGAATGCTGGGGCAACGTATCAGCGCGCCATGGTCGCCTTGTTCCACGACATGATCCATCATGAGATTGAGGTATACGTTGATGACATGATTGCAAGATCCCAGATTGAAGAAGAACATCTTGACCACCTTCAGAAGTTATTTTACAGGTTGAAGTTGTACAAGCTGAGATTAAACCCGAACAAGTGCACCTTCGGGGTGAGATCTGGTAAGCTGTTGGGTTTCGTCGTAAGCGATAAAGGTATTCAGGTGGATCATGCAAAGGTGAAGGCTATACAGGAGATGCCAACTCCCCGAACATAAAAAGAAGTCAGAGGCTTTCTGGGACGTCTGAACTATATTGCCCGATTCATCTCACACCTGACTGCTACTTGTGAGCCAATCTTCAAGCTACTGAAGAAAGATCAAGTGGTAAGATGGAATGATGAATGTCAGGCCGCTTTAGAAAGGATCAAAGAGTATCTCCAAGAACCTCTTATTCTGATGCCGCCAGTTGAAGGGAGACCTTTGATCTTATACTTGACAGTACTCGACAACTCAATGGGGTGCGTACTGGGGCAGCATGACGAGTCTGTCCGAAAAGAGCATGCTATTTATTACCTTAGCAAAAAGTTTACCGACTGCGAGACCCGATACTCGTTGCTCAAGAAAACTTGCTGCGCTTTGGCATGGGCTGCTCGCCGGCTGAGACAGTATATGCTGACCCACACTACTCTATTGATATCAAAGATGGATCCAATCAAGTATATCTTTGAAAAGCCTGCCTTGTCCGAAAGAATAGCAAGATGGCAGATGATCTTGACTGAGTATGACATCCAATACATGACCCAAAAAGCAATCAAAAGAAGTGTGTTGGCAGACCATTTGGCACATCAGGCAGTGGATGATTACCAGTCTATGAACTTTGAATTTTCGGATGAGAATATCATGATGGTAACTGACTGTGAAGAACCTGGACCGGATGAAGGACCTGAGGAAGGATCCCGATGGTCTATGTACTTTGATGGAGCTTCAAACGCTTTGGGAAATGGCATTGGCATCGTGATCATATCTCCTAAAGGCTCTCATACTCCATTTACCGCCCGACTATGTTTCAACTGCACCAACAACATGGCAGAGTATGAAGCGTGCATTATGGGTCTTCGAGCAGCAATTGACCTGAGGATTAAGTTCTTGAGTGTTTTCGGAGATTCCACTCTCGTGATCAGTCAAATCAAAGGCGAGTGGGATACAAAACACCCAAATCTTATTCCTCACAAAGAGTATGTGTTGACATTGCTTCCGCACTTCAAGGAGATAACCTTTGAACACTTCCCTAGAGAGGAGAATCAGTTGGAGGACGCACTGGCTACGATGTCTTCTATGTTCAAAGTTAATTGGGACAATGAGGCTCCCCGGATTACCATTGAAAGGTTGGACGAACCTGCACATTGCTGTGATATTGAGACTGAAGAGGTAGCAGATAAACCCTGGTTTCATGAGGTGAAAAGGTATCTTGAAGCTCAGGAGTACCCCGATGGTGCATCTGTTAATGATAAGAAGTTTCTGAGGAGGTTTGCGGCGAAGTTCTTCATCAGTAATGGTATCCTTTACAAGCGTAACCATGATTCAACCTTACTGCGATGTGTGGATAAGAACGAGGCAGAAAAGATTATTACAGAATTACATGAAGGCACCTTCGGAACTCATTCCAGTGGACATACCATGGCAAAGAAAATCCTTCGGGCAGGATATTATTGGTCTACAATGGAAGCCGATTGTTATCAGCATTCTCGGACCTGTCACAAGTGCCAAGTTTATGCTGATAAGGTGCACATACCTCCAGTACCTCTAAACGTCTTGACAGCTCCTTGGCCTTTTGCAATGTGGGGCATTGACATGATCGGCGAGATCAGACCTACGACATCTAACAGGCATCGTTTCATCCTGGTAGCTATTGATTACTTTTCAAAGTGGGTTGAAGCAACTTCCTTTGCTACTGTAACCAAGAACGTCTTGGCACGGTTCATTCGGCACAATCTGATTTGTCGATATGGTGTACCAGAGAGGATTATTACGGATAACGGTACAAATCTCAACAACAAGATGATCACTGAGCTCTGCAAGAAGTTCAAGATACAGCATCATAACTCTTCTCCTTATCGGACAAAGATGAATGGGTATGTCGAAGCAGCTAATAAGAACATAAAGAAGATTGTGCAGAAAATGACGGTGACATACAAAGACTGGCATGAGATGTTACCATTTGCTCTTCATGGGTACCGTACCTCAACACGGACGTCAATAGGGGAAACACCTTATTCCTTGGTATATGGCATAGAGGCAGTCTTGCCCATTGAAGTTCAAATACCCTCCCTTCGGATTATGAAGGATGCAGGTTTGAGCGAAGATGACTGGATTTTGACCCAGCTTGATCAGCTGAACTTAATCGACGAAAAGAGACTTACTGCTATTTGTCATGGTCAAACGTATCAAAAACGGATGATCAAGGCATTTAACAAGAAAGTTAGACGACAAGAGTATCAAGTTCGGGATCTGGTAATCAAGCGCATTATCTTACCTCAAGGTGATCCCAGGGGAAAATGGACCCCTACTTACGAAGGGCCATTTGTGGTTAAGAACATTTTCTCAGGAGGAGCTATGATTCTAACCACCATGGATGGTGACGACCTTCCTCACCCCGCCAATGCAGACATAGTGAAAAATACTACGCATAATCAAAGACCCGCTAGGTTGACTGGCCTAGGCAAAAATAAGGGTTTCCCGGCGAACCAAAAGGGTTCGGGCAAAAATAAAGGGATGAAATACCCGGCAAGTCGAAAACCTGAAAAGGCGGCTTGGGCAAAAAAGGGTATCTCGATGGGCTGAAAACCCGAAAGGGCGGTCCAGGAAAAAATTAGGGATCAAAGTGTAACACTATGCCTCATTGGATCACCTTGCAACCAGACTTCGGTATCGACTATCAAGCTCGGACGGCACTAATCAATCTGATTCACCTTCAACCAAGTAGCAAAGTGATGAGATGCTCGAGAACATAAAGGCAATAGCAGAGTTGAAACCCAGTGGGATTATTCACATAGCTGTTTTGTTTAGTTTTTCACAAATTGTATAAACTATATTTGTTCGGCGGCGTTCTCTTACTAGGACGCCAGCCTCTTGTACAAAAACACTTATTCACAGGCCAAACTTTAAAATCAATACAATTCATTTTCAAAGAAATTTCAAACTGTTTTTCCTCTATTTATTTTGTTTTGCAAAGAACGTCCAATGTTCATTTTTGATATATGCATTTGACATTAATTGCTGCTCATAAATATTTACATGCGAAACAAAAGACGATTACTGGTAATATCAGAAACAGGGGCAATAAGAATTGTCCAAACTGTACAGTTGCTCTGTCCCCCAGGTACAAGGTAGATTCAGCTGAAGAATATGACCAAGGTACATTCACTCCCCGGAGAGTAAGAAAAGTCAGTAATGACAGCTCTCCCCAGCTGAGACTTGCAATTGTGAATGAATCGGTAATATTTCCCCCCAAGCGGAGTTTATCTACCATCGGCACTGAAAAGGCTTAATATCCCCTACAGTCTTAGTATTCCCCAATGGAGTATAAGAGTATTCCCCGACAGAATACAACATATCCCCAGTGGAGTTTGAAATTTTTCCCAGCGTGGTATGAAAAGCTTCCCCAGTGGAGTTTGGAGAATCATCCCCAGTAGACTTTGGAATATTGTCCCCAGCAAGTTCAAAGGATTATCCCCATTAGAGTCTAAAAGGTTATCCCCAGTGAAGACGCAACTGAAAGATCATCCCCAACATAGTTCTTTCCTTTCACAAACAAGGAGTCAATCCCCAATAGGATTCAGTATGTCCAGCAACGGTAATTCGTCCCCAGCGGAATGTATCAGTGGAATCCTCAACAGAGCATCTCTTCCCCACAAAGTAATCTCCTCATCAGTTTATTCCTCAACGGAGTTATCCTCTCCTGCAGGTTTATTCTCGCAATCACCTTCGTTCGCCATCCCCAGCGGAAACGAAGAATTCAACTCCTTTCTCCAGAAGCTATACGGGATTTATTTTCCCAGCTAAAAGCATTACATTTCCATACATCATGACACATGCATATACGCATTATACAACACAATCTCATTTATTTTGAGAACATCATTGCTTGATATATATCATGTATTGCATATGACTGACCTTTACCTTTCAGGAAATATGCAGTTAAGTTCTCAGCTATGTCGAACTACTGACCGGTTCTTAAATCTCAACTGAATTAGTCTCGGTTGAATTATAGATAAGGTTCTAAATCTCGACAATTTTCCTCCGTCGTAGTGTGGACGAGTTCTTAAATCTCAACAGAATTATTCCCCATTGAAGTACAGACAGTCCTAGATCTTGATGAAGATGTTTCCCTCCGTCGAAGTACTGACCGGTTCTTAAATCTCAACTGAATTAGTCTCGGTTGAATTATAGATAAGGTTCTAAATCTCGACAATTTTCCTCCGTCGAAGTGTGGACGAGTTCTTAAATCTCAACAGAATTATACTCCATTGAAGTACATACAGTTCCTAGATCTCGATGAAGATATTTCCCTCAGTTGAAGTACTGAACGGTTCTTAAATCTCAACTGAATTAGTCTCGGTTGAATTACAGATAAGGTTCTAAATCTCAATAATTTTCCTCCGTCGTAGTGTGGACGAGTTCTTAAATCTCAACAGAATTATTCTCCATTAAAGTACAGACAATCCTAGATCTTGATGAAGATGTTTCCCTCAGTCGAAGTACTGACCGGTTCTTAAATCTTAACTGAATTAGTCTCAGTTGAATTACAGATAAGGTTCTAAATCTCGATAATTTTTCTCCGTCGAAGTGTGGACGAGTTCTTAAATCTCAACAGAATTATATTCCGTTGAAGTACAAACAGTTCCTAGATCTCGATGAAGATGTTTCCCTCAGTCGAAGTATTGACCGGTTCTTAAATCTCAACTGAATTATTCTCGGTTGAATTATAGATAAGGTTCTAAATCTCGACAATTTTCCTCCATCGAAGTGTGGACGAGTTCTTAAATCTCAACAGAATTATCCTCCGTTGAAGTACAGACAGTTCCTAGATCTCGATGAAGATCTTTCCCTCAGTCGAAGTACTGACCGGTTCTTAAATCTCAACTGAATTAGTCTCGGTTGAATTACAGATAAGGTTATAAATCTCAGCAATTCTCCTCAGTCGAAGTACTGACCGGTTCTTAAATCTCAACTGAATTAGTCTCGGTTGAATTACAGATAAGGTTCTAAATCTCGACAATTTTCCTCCGTCGAAGTGTGGACAAGTTCTTAAATCTCAACTGAATTAGTCTCGGTTGAATTACATACAGTTCCTAAATCTCGACGTAGATGTTTCCCCATAGTTGAATTACAGACAAGTTCTTAAAACTCAGCAGAGATGTTCTCTCAGTTGAGGTACAGGCAAGCTCCTAAATATCAACAAGATCAGACTTCCCCGACGGAATCTTCCATAACAACAAGTGTTGTACCCCAAAATTTGCCCTCCCATATTCTCCAAGAAATTGCCAAGCCAAGTCACAAAATTCCCCAAGGGTTGTGCAGCTCAACTGTCTCCTATACAGTCAAAACTAGGGTTTGGATTCTGATCAAAGAAAGGAAGTTTTCAAAGGCTCAATCAAGTCCCATATGCTTACAAAGATGGTCAAGTATCCTCATATCAAGTTTCAAGGCATTCAGCTCAAAATTGCACAGTCAAAAACCCTAATTGCACTACAGTCAACTGTAGGGGCAAAATGGTCATTTGACAGTCAAAAGTTCAAATTTTTGGTCAACATATCATTTTGAAGCCACAAACATCATTTGATCAATGCTTGATCATGATTCTCAAAATTTGGCTCAGAAATCATCAAAGATGCAAAAGTTGCTATATTTGGACAGCTGAAAAAGTCAACTGAAATTGACCAGGGCATAACTTTCACATGGATTATCAGAAAAATTCCATCCAAAGCTCATTTTTAAGAGAAAGACATTTCCTACAACTCATATTCATACTTCAAGTCCAAGAAATGCTCTCACAAAAAGTTATCAATTTCAACATTATAGGTCATTTTCAAAAGTCAACAAAAAGGGACTTTAAGTCAAAGGACATAACTTGAGATTGGTAAATCAAAATGGCATGGGACCAAAGGCATTGGTTAAAGGACTCAAAGACCTTTCCAAAATGTCCAAGAACATGTGAAAAGCTTAAAAATTGAGCAAGTTATGCCTTGTGGAAGTTGGGAAATTTTTGGGAATTTTGAAAAGTCAACTTTACTTCAAATGACCTAAATTTGCTAATGGGCCTATTTTTCTTCCATGATTCATCATTCCAAGCCTATGCACGACCACTTGGCCCAAAGGGAAGCATTTTCTCATTTTTTATTTATTAATATTAATTCACTTAAATTATTTAAATATGTGGAAAATATCAAACTTGATCTAAAAAAATCTTTTTGTACACATTCTAGACTCAATATTTCGTGCACATCCTAATTAGGCAAGTTTTGGTTGGATTTGAGCTAATTGACACCAAATGCACATGAAAAAGATTCAAAAAAAGATCCTTGAAATCAAATATTCAAAAGCCATTAATTCATTGGATTTGATCAAGTTTTCTTAACCTAATTGTCTCACTACATATGCAGGATCACAAACCTAATTGCATTGGACTGAAAGCTGCGCATAAGAAACTATTACAAACTTGAAAATTGCTTGAAAACTCAAATTCTGAAATCAACCTTAGAGGTCGATTCAAAGCACCATTCTTGTCTCAATAGCTTCATTGTGATTCTCTGAACGTGTGCCAATCACAAACAACAAGCAAAGCTCCAAGAATTGGTAGATTATGTTCAAACTGTGTCACGAATTTTTTGGAATCATAGATCATAATTAACGCATCCTTTTGCATTTTTATTTGTGGATTCTTGTTCAGTGTAATGTTTCCAAGCTAACCAATGCCTTTGATTGAATTATTACATGTTATATTCGATTCTACCATAATCAATTTCTAGGGTTGCAGGTTTCTTGAATTAGGGATTTTCAGACCAAGTAAAATTAGGGTTCCAGACCCATACCATTACATTCAACGCATCTGGACGAAGAGATTGATGTAGTCGCGATTAATTTATGATTCACATAGCGCTAATCGCTATTTTTCCATAGCCCACTTTCTGCAACGCGTTAAAAACCGTTGCTATTGGATTTTGTTTTACAGGGGTGGTGGAGACGATGAAGCGTGGCAGCCTGTGACTCGTGCGTTTAAATTTCGCGCGCTGAATCACTAATGTTTTTGTTTGTTCTTTTTATTATTAATTGGTCATGATATGTTTGAATATCCACGTAGCGCAGCTGGTAAACTATCAAGGCAGTGACGTCCAAGACCTGGGTTCGAACCCCAGGTCTATCTTATTTCCTATAATATTTTGCAAACTATATTCCCATGTAATACAGGTATTAAGACGCACCATATTCCACTTCATCCAGCCAGCCACGTGCTAAACGAATCCAGATCAAGGGTTCACAGTTGAAGAACACGCTACACTCAGGTCAACCGTTCCATACGCTCAGACAAAAGTCAAACAGGCCATGTCTCATTGGGCCAGAACTTCACCATCAACACCTCACTTTGGGGCCTGAACCCCCCTCTGGTTTGCTTTTCTTTTCATATTTTATTTTTTAATTATTATATTATTTATTTTTATTGTTTTAATTAATTAATTATTTTTTCTACAAAATATAAAAACATCATAAAAAATCCAGAAAAAAGATAAAAAAATGTAATAATATTTATTTTTAATTATTTTCATGAATGAATTGTATAATTGGACTTAGTATAATTAGGTTTTTTTTGCAATTTTAATTATTTTCATATTAAATATAAAAAAAGGTAGAATTAGGTTAATTGACAATTTTCATTCCTTTTAATTTTTCCTTTTGATCATAATATTATTATTTACTTATTTTCTATAATTAAATTTTGCATGTAAATTAACTTAGATTTAAATTAGGTTAAAAATTCAATATTTTTCTTAATAACTTAAAAATAATTAGAATTAGGTTTAACATTTCATTTTAATTTTAATTAATTCTTTTTTCTCCTTAAATCCTAAAAAACACAAAAATACCAAAAAACATTCTTTTTTAATCTTTAATTTTAATTCCTCATTAATTAATTCATTAACTTTAAATTATTTGCAAAAGGGTCCAACGCCCGCATTCGTAATTTATTTAATTCGCGCATTTTGTTTATTCTTTCTTTTAATTCATTATGTAATTCTCCCAAAGCGTTGTAACGATTTTATTTCTCGCACTATTCTTTATTTTACTGCTTTATTTATTTTCCGTCAAATCGGGTCCGGTTTAATTTTGGCGATGTGGACCCGCGCCATTTGTAATAGCCTTAGATTTATTTTCCCGCAAATTTCCTTTAACTGTTAAAAAAGCATGCAAGAATGAATGGACATAATAAAATCAAGCGTAGATCATAATGAACATGACAAGACAAATAAATGAAAACGACACACGAATCGCACACACCACCCCTAGGGTACGCCTCACTGTTGCCTTGCCTTCGAAAGGTGATCGTCGAGTAGAGGATGTCTTAGTAAGTCCTCATGATCCGGGAACCTGGCATGAGGGTAGCTTCTAAGGTGTCTTCCTATTGCTCCGGTGATCACCATGTCCCTAAACTCGAATTGACCCGAACACCTCCAACAGTGGTGCTACCTACCTCTCAATGGTGGGATGGCACTACTTTAAAGGACATTTACACAGACGAATTCCTTAGGGTAGGTAGATGACTCATGGATACTTGCTCTCTTCAAAACAAACTGAAATCTTTTCTCACCAACACTTTTCAAAAGCTTTCAAAGCAAATTTTTCAAACACTCTGACGTACGAGTCGAACTGAAATTTTTCAAAGAAACTTTTTAAAACCCACAATTGAAAAGCAAGCAAACACTTTTTGAAAACACATTGAGCAAGTATCTAAGAGCCCATGGATAACCATGGATAGAAAGGGTGCTAACACCTTCCCTTTCTATAACCTACCTCCCGAACCGAGAGCAATCTCTTTAAAGGAATTTTTCTGTGCTTTTGTCCTTTCCATTTGGAGAAAATAAAAGACGGTGGCGACTCTTGCTTCCGCGACATTTCGCGAACCAGCGTTAAACAGTCAGTTCCAGATCCACCGATCACAGAACTGGCGACTCTGCTGGGGATAAAACTTAAAGTGAGGTGTACCTTAGGGCTAGGTCATAACTGTGTTTTCACTTGTATTGTTTTGCTTGCTTTACTATTGTGGGTTGCATCGGAGATACATAGATCCTAACCCGGATCTAGGGATACCTTGTTTAGGTAGCATAAGCTGTGAGGGACCTGTCCGGCGTAGACCGACACAGGTGAAGCAGTGGCTACGTTGGTGTGGCACCTTAGTCTGTATCGATATCCCTTGTGTCGCAACGAGGAGAATATGGGTCTTCTAAGGAGTCGTTAAGCACCAACAACCTTAGAACCTTAATTGACACAACTTGGCCTTTAGAATTGTAGCAGTATGCTACGCCCATTGAGGCTAAACTCTCGTGATGGTTCTGGCCGCAAGAAAAGATTGTGATGCTGGAGTTATGACCGATTGAGGGTAGTCAATGATATTGGGATCCTCTAAGAACCCGGTTACTTTTGATTAGGACAGGTATGAACCAACAAACTGAAAGAGGGTAGTACCTAGACTTCATGCTGGCCTAAACTTTAGGGGCTTGCCTTGTGTGACTTGTGTGCCTTACCATGTTTGCCTTTGTATCTGTATGTGGTGTGCTTTATCATAACATCATAGCATCATGAGCATTGCATGCATCCTGCATAAGAACTGACCGTTTCAAAGACAAGAAGGTTTCATCTTTGCTCTGTTTTGTAGGACATTATGATGCCTGTGCGAAGGAATACTATCCGGTTCAACTTTGTTCGTTCACCTGAGTTGCTTGATGAATTGGTTAGCAGAATTCCAAACACCACTTCCTTCATTCAGAGGCATGGTTCTCTTCTCAGTTTAGTCACTGCAAAGCGGGATCAACAGTTGATGAGTGTTCTGACCCAGTTCTATGACCCTCTGTACCAGTGCTTCACCTTTCAAGACTTCCAGCTGGTCCCTACCCTGGAAGAGTTCTCTGATTTACTTGGCATCCCTATCTTGGATCAGACTCCCTTTACTGGTTGGGAAAAGACCCTCAGGCTTGAGGATGTGGCTGCAGCTCTTCCTTTGACCCATCAAGAGGTAACAGACAACTGGGTAACTAGAAGCGGAGTTAAGGGTTTCTTGGCCAAGTTTCTGATTGGTAAGGCTAATAATTTCTGGAATGACCTGGACTTTAGGGCATATGAAGACATCTTGGCTCTCCTAATCTATGGGTTAGTCCTGTTTCCTAATCCTGACAACTTCATCAATGTCACTGCCATAAGGATCTTTATGTCTCAGAATCCAGTGCCCACTCTCTTGGGTGACATCTTGCAACAACTTCATGCCCGTACTACCCGAAGACGAGGAACCCTATGGTGTTGTATCCCTTTGTTGGTGAGGTGGTTTATTTCGCACCTCCCTAAGTTCGTGCTGAAGAACCAAGAAGGAAGAGGTTGGGCTCATAGGTTAATGTCTCTCACCGATAAAGACATCATTTGGACTTGCAGAGGTTTGGATGAGATAGCTATTATTGATCGATGCGGGGAGTATCCTAATGTTCCTCTGATTGGTACTCAAGGAGGGATCTCTTACAATCCATGTCTAGCACTCCGTCAGTTTGGAAGAGCAAGAAGAGCAGGCCCCCATGAGATGTTGGTGCCTCACATCAGTTTCGAGTTTCAGGTGGATAGTGACGAGCTGCGTCGTAGGTTCATCAAGGCTTGGGACAAGGTTCATAAAGCTGACCCACAAGAGCTAGGTCCAAAGACTTCTTTACCTATGGAAGCCTACTACAAATGGGTTCGCATCCGTGCTCAGAAGTTAGGTATGCCGTATGAAGCTGTCAGACCCGTCATTCTCGAGTGTCCTGACAAAGATAGTGTTCCTCCAACTGTCCTTCCTCCTCAGATACCTACTGATTATGAGACGTTGAAGAGATCTTGGTCGCAACTACAAGAAGAGCGGGATTCTTACCGGGAAAAGTTCAACGAGCAGGAATCAAAGATCCAGAAGCTGACAAAGCAGTTGGAGAATGAGAGAGCTCTGAATGCCTACATCCGTACTGAGAAGAGGAGACCATGGGATCAATAAGGAGCTCTGAATGTGCCTTTACAGCTTTTATTTCCTTTCCAGTATTTCCTTTCATGTAACGCCTAAGGGCAACCTTGTTGAATAATTTCAGTTGCAAAGTTGAATCTAATGAAGTGTGTTCTTTTTTGTTTACAAAGTTGATTCCCGATTGTCTTTGAAAACATAATTCATACGCATTTCATACATCATGTGCATAGCAGGTTTTTCCCTTTTCAGGTTGCTTACAGTTCTTCGCTGTTTATTTCAGCATCATGAATCCCGAATCTGCATCAACTGAGACATCAATCAAGGCTCTCCAGGTGCAGAATGCACAATTCCAAGAACTAATCAAGGGTCTGGCTAAAGGCCAAGAAGAACTGAAGGCTATGCTCCTGAAGAAGGAGAAGAAGAAGAAGAGAAGAACTGTTCTGTTCAACTCGGGCCGAAGGTTTGGCAATACTCTGCAACATGAAGAGGCTGGTTCTTCTGTTGGCAAGAGTCCTTCTCAGGCAGAAGTAAAGGTTCCTAGTCCGGTCGTCTATGACAACGAGACAGATTTTGATGAAGAGCAGTACCCTCCTGCAGATGACAGGTACAAACAACTGGAGGACAGGTTGAAGGCTATGGAGGTGCAACAGGCACCTGGGTTGGATTTCGGAGATCTGGGTTTGTCGACTGGTGTGATTATCCCGCATAAGTTCAAGGCACCATCCTTCTCCAAATATGACGGGGCGTCTTGTCCCAAGCTGCATTTGAGGTCCTATGTTCGGAAAATTCAGCCGTACTCTGCGGATAAGAATTTATGGATCCACTTCTTCCAGGAGAGTCTTTCAGGGACTCATCTCGAATGGTTCTATCAGCTGGATGGGACCAAAGTTCGTAACTGGGAGGAGTTGGCTACTGCTTTCTATAAGCAGTATCAATATAATGCCAACCTTGCCCCCACACGTACCCAACTCCAGGGTATGGCGTTAGGTGCAAGCGAAGGTTTTAAGGAGTACGCTCAGAAGTGGAGAGACCTGGCTGGCAGGGTGCAGCCACCATTGACTGATCGGGAGTTGGTTGACATGTTCTTGGGGACCCTATCCGGGCCGTTTTTCAACCATCTCATTGGGAATTCTTCTGCTGGTTTCACTGATCTAATCTTAACTGGAGAGAGAATTGAAGCTGGATTAAAGTCTGGGAAGATTGCAAAGGCTGCATCATCTAGTTCAGAAAAGAAACCATTCAAGAAGGAGTCTAGCGCCGTGTATGGTTCTAGGAAATCAGAGAGACCTGAGCACCGCCAATCTGTCAGCGCGGTGATGATTGCTAAGCCTGCTGCCGCTCCTCGGCCAAACAATTCCCAAAGGGCTGAAAGACCCCGGCGAGAATTTACCCGGTTAAGCATGACCCTATCACAGATTCTGCCACAGTTGCTAGCCACCAACTTAGTAACTGTCAGGGAAGCCCCGAAGTTCCCCAATACAACATCTCCCAAGTACAACCCGAATGCTCGTTGTGCTTACCATTCAGAAAGCCCGGGGCACTCTACTGATGACTGTTGGGCGTTAAAGAATAAGGTGCAAGACCTTATCGATGCAAAGGAGATACAATTCGAGGCGCCTGCAAAGCCGAATGTAGTTACTGCCCCTATGCCTCAGCACGGGGTAAATGCTGTTGATGAAGACGTTTATGCTATTTCTGTGGATGATCTAGCCACTCCTCTAAAGATCGTCAAGAAGAACCTACTGCAGGCCGGTTTATTTCCGGGTTGTAGTGAGGGTTGCCTATTCTGTGCCGTGTCCCCATCTGGTTGTCCCTTGCTAAAGTTAGGCATCCAAAGCTTAATGGATAGCAAGGAGATTCTATTCAAGAAGTCTGCTGTTCGGTTGGTTCCAATGGAGGAAGTTTCTGTAGTGACTATTTTCAATAACCCAATCCCGGCTCTCCCGAAGAAGCCCACTCAAATCATGACCGTTGCACCCGTTATTATCACTGTTCCAGGGCCCCTGCCCTATGTATCTGATAAAGCTGTCCCTTGGCACTATGGGGCAGATGTGTATATAAACGGGATCAAACAAGAGCTCAACGCTGGCGCCAGCATCTGTGACATCACTGGCCCAGCCAAAGTTACCCGCAGTGGCAGGCTCTTCTCGCCTGACATTGCACCACCTGCTGCCCGAAGACCGCTCCTGATAATTCCTACAAGTACACCCATGCCTGTGGCTGATCAAGTTGTTGTTCCTGCTGTTAATCCGATTGTTTCTCCTGCTGCCGAGTCATCCAATGCTCGGGGCAAGGGAATTGAAGTTGAGCCTGCCCAGATGGAGGCACCCATACCCATAGCTGCTGAGGCCTCTCCACAAGAGATGGAGGAGATTCTGAAGATCATAAAGAAGAGCGATTTTAATGTTGTGGAACAGCTGGGGCATACGCCCTCCAAGATCTCCATGCTCTCTTTATTGCTGTGCTCTGAGGCCCATGCAAAGGCCCTAATCTCATTCCTCAAGACGGCCCATGTGCCACATGAAACCTCTGCAGTCCAGTTTACTGATTGCGTGGCAAGTCTAACGGCAGACAACGGCTTGGGTTTCTCAGATGCTGACTTGACCGCAAAGGGGAGAGATCATAATGACGCTCTGCATGTCTCAATTGAATGCAGGGGCACCACCTTGGCACATGTGTTGGTTGATACTGGGTCATCTTTGAATGTGCTACCCAAGAAGGCTCTGGATCGTCTAGATTGTGAAGGCCTGGAATTGAAACCCAGCAACATCATCGTCAGGGCCTTTGATGGTTCAAAGAGGATGGTCCATGAAGAGGTTGACATTCCGATTCGTGTGGGCTCTCAGGTGTTCGACTCCACTTTTTATGTGATGGACATCCGCCCATCTTACTCTTGTCTGCTGGGTCGACCCTGGATACATAAGGCTGGGGCAGTGACCTCTACCTTGCATCAGAAGCTGAAGTACCCCGTCAGAGGGAAGATTGTCACCGTGCAAGGAGAGGAAGAATATATGGTGAGCCACCTGAACTTCTTCAGGTACATTGAGATGGATGGGGAGTTTATTGAAACCCCCTTTCAGCATTTCGAGGAGGTGTTTCCAATTGCAGCAGAAACAACAGAAGCAAGTGGTCCTTTGAAGATGGCTTCCCTGAAGGATGCCAGGGCTGTGGTGCAGAAGGGTGAATGTGCCGACTGGGGCAGACTTCCGGACTTCACCCAGAAGACTGATAAACTTGGGCTGGGTTTTACCGCAGAAGGTCAGAAAGCTATGAGGAAAGCGAAGATCGGAAGGCCTCCAGTATTTATTAAAAGCTCAGGGGTGAATGCTGTTGGGGAAGACCATGAAGTGGACGAAGCAGAATTCAACAGCTGGATTTATCCGACGACCGAAGATGGATTGAACAATTGGAGTGCAAAGGACCATACCCCTGTTACCTTTGTGACGCAGTAATAAATTTCTTCGTTTCGTTATATTTTGTAATAAACAATGATAAACTCTATGGCCCGGTGTCTTACCCGAGGCACCGTGGTTCTATTTGTGAGGGCATACAAACTGTCATTTTATACATCATGAATGAAAATCTTGGACGTTTTTCGCATTGCAAATATTGGGTTCCTTTTCTGTCTTTCCTTTCCTTTACATAAATTTCAAAACAGCTGTATTTACACACACACTCACTCATACAGGTTCCAATCCACTCTGGATCTCACTGATAACAAGTCTGCTACTGCCAATTATGACTTCGAAAATCCGATCAACTTAGCCGAAGACGAAGGTGAAGATGATTGCAAAGTGCCTGGCGAGCTTGCTAGACTGTTGCTTCAGGAAGAGAGGGCAATTCAACCCCATGAAGAGCCAGTGGAAATCATAAACTTGGGTACTGAGGCAGACAGGAAAGAGGTAAAGATTGGTGCCAACCTAGAACTCAGCGTGAAGCAACGGTTAACCAAGATGTTACATGACTATATGGAGATCTTTGCCTGGTCCTACGAAGACATGCCCGGGTTGGATACCGATATTGTGGTCCATCACTTGCCGACTAAGGAAGACTGCCCTCCAGTTAAGCAAAAGGTCCGTCGGATGCGTCCAGAAATGTCTGAGAAGATTAAAGCCGATGTCATGAAACAGTTTGATGCCGGGTTCCTTGCAGTGACTTCTTACCCTCAGTGGGTTGCTAACGTGGTGCCAGTGCCTAAAAAGGATGGAAAGGTCAGAATGTGTGTTGACTACAGGGATCTGAACAGGGCCAGCCCCAAGGATGACTTCCCCTTACCTCACATTGATGTCCTTGTTGATAATACGGCTCAGCACAAAGTGTTCTCTTTCATGGATGGATTTTCAGGTTACAATCAGATTAAGATGGCACCTGAAGACATGGAAAAGACTACATTTGTCACTCAGTGGGGCACCTTCTGTTATAAGGTCATGCCATTTGGATTAAAGAACGCTGGGGCAACCTACCAACGTGCCATGGTTGCCTTATTTCATGATATGATCCATCATGAAATAGAAGTGTATGTTGACGACATGATCGCTAGGTCCCAAACTGAGGAAGAGCACCTAGATCATTTGCAGAAGTTGTTTGACCGGTTGAGACTGTACAAGCTGAGACTGAACCCGAACAAGTGCACCTTCGGGGTAAGATCTGGGAAGTTGCTAGGCTTCGTGGTCAGTGATAAAGGTATTCAAGTGGACCCTGCTAAGGTCAAAGCTATTCAAGAGATGCCAGTTCCTAAGACAGAGAAGGAAGTCAGAGGCTTTTTAGGACGCCTGAATTACATTGCTCGATTCATCTCTCATCTGACTGCTACCTGTGAGCCAATCTTCAAGCTGCTGAAGAAAGATCAGGTAGTGCGTTGGAACGATGAGTGTCAGGCTGCTTTTGACAAAATCAAAGAGTATCTCCAAGAACCACCCATCCTTATGCCGCCGGTTGAAGTGAGACCTCTGATACTATACCTGACAGTGCTTGACAATTCGATGGGGTGTGTGCTGGGGCAGCATGACGAGTCTGGCCGAAAAGAGCATGCCATTTATTACCTTAGCAAAAAGTTTACCGACTGTGAGACCCGATACTCACTGCTTGAGAAAACTTGCTGCGCTTTGGTATGGGCTGCTCGCCGGCTGAGACAGTATATGCTGACTCACACTACCTTGTTGATCTCAAAAATGGATCCTATAAAGTACATATTCGAAAAGCCTGCTCTGTCTGGGAGAATTGCAAGATGGCAAATGATCTTGACGGAATACGACATTCAGTACACAACCCAGAAAGCCATCAAGGGAAGTGTATTGGCAGACCACTTAGCTCATCAAGCTGTAGATGACTACCAATCAATGAACTTCGAGTTTCCGGATGAAAGCATCATGATAGTAACAGATTGTGAAGTACCTGGACCGGATGAAGGACCTGAACCGGGATCCCGATGGTCTATGCACTTTGACTGAGCCTCTAATGCTTTGGGAAATGGTATCGGTGCCATAATCATATCCCCGCAAGGTACTCATTCTCCACTCACTGCCCGGCTATGTTTCAACTGTACCAATAACATGGCGGAGTATGAGGCGTGTATCATGGGTCTTCAAGCTGCGATCGACCTAAGGATCAAATTTCTAAGTGTCTTCGGAGATTCCGCTCTTGTGATCAATCAGATCAAAGGAGAGTGGGATACGAAACACCCAAACCTGATTCCTTACAGAGAATGTGTGTTGACCCTGATTCCCCACTTCACAGAGATAACCTTTGAGCACTTTCCAAGAGAAGAGAATCAGTTAGCGGACGCGTTAGCTACAATGTCTTCAATGTTCAAGGTTAAATGGGATAATGAAGCTCCCCGGATCATCATCTGGAAACTGGACGAACCGGCATACTGTTGTGATCTCGAAACTGAATTGGTGACTGAGAAGCCTTGGTACCACGAAGTGAAGAGATATCTGGAAGCTCAGGAATACCCTGAAGGTGCCTCTGTCAATGATAATAAATTCCTGAGGAGGTTCGCAGCCAAGTTCTTCCTTAGCAACGGCATCTTGTACAAGAGAAACCATGATTCAACCTTACTGCGTTGTGTGGATAAGACTGAAGCAGAAAGAATCATGGAAGAGCTACATGAAGGGACCTTTGGTACGCATTCCAGTGGACATACCATGGCTAAGAAAATCCTACGGGCAGGATATTACTGGTCCACAATGGAAGCTGACTGTTACCAACACTCCAGGACATGCCACAAGTGCCAGATCTATGCAGACAAGGTGCATGTTCCTCCGGTTCCCCTGAATGTTCTGACTGCGCCTTGGCCGTTTGCAATGTGGGGCATAGATATGATTGGCGAGATCAAACCTACGGCATCCAACGGACATCGCTTCATCCTAGTGGCGATTGATTATTTCACGAAGTGGGTTGAGGCGGCATCCTATGCTACGGTAACCAAGACTGTTGTGGCACGGTTTATTCGGCACAATCTGATCTGTCGGTATGGCGTCCCTGAGCGGATTATTACAGACAACGGTACCAATCTAAACAACAAGATGATCGCTGAGCTCTGCGAACAGTTCAAGATACAGCACCACAATTCTTCTCCTTACAGACCGAAGATGAATGGGGCTGTAGAAGCAGCAAATAAGAACATCAAGAAGATCGTGCAGAAAATGACAGTTACTTACAAAGACTGGCACAAGATGTTACCATTCGCTCTGCATGGGTACCGTACCTCAGCTAGGACGTCAACCGGGGCAACTCCTTTCTCTCTGGTTTATGGCATGGAGGCAGTCTTGCCAATCGAAGTGCAAATACCCTCTCTCCGGATAATGAAGGATGCAAATCTGAATGAAGATGATTGGATCCAGACACGACTTGATCAACTCAACCTCATTGACAAAAAGAGACTTGCTGCTATCTGCCATGGTCAGATGTATCAGAAACGGATGATCAGGGCATTTAACAAAAAGGTCAGACCGCAGGAATATCAAGTTGGGGATCTGGTGATCAAGAGAATCATCCTTCCTCAGAGTGATCCAAGGGGAAAATGGACCCCTACGTACGAAGGGCCATTTGTGGTTAAGCATGTGTTCTCAGGAGGAGCCATGATATTAACCAACATGGATGGTGACGACCTTCCTCACCCCGCCAATGCAGACATAGTTAAAAAATACTACGCATGAAAAAAGACCCGCTAGGCTGACATGCCTAGGCAAAAATTAGGGCTTCCCGTCGAACCAAAAGGGTTCGGGCAAAATGAAGGGATGAAAATGAAAAAATCTGTACACCCGGCAAGTCGAAAACCTGAAAAGGCGGCTTGGGCAAAAATGGGTATCCCGGTGGACTGAAAACCCGAAAGGGCGGTCCAGGCAAAAGTTAGGGATAAAAGCGTAATACTATGTCTCATTGATCACTTTGCATCCAGAATCCGGTATCTACATCAAGTTCAGACGGCATCGATCAGTCAGCTTCATCTTCAACCAAGGTCATCAAGTGATGAGACGCTCAGAGTTATAAAGGCAATAGCAGAGTTGAAACCCAGTGGATCATTCATCTTTCACACAGTTGTTTTATTTTCTTTTGTACAAAACTTGTATAAACTCTCTTGTTCGGTGGCGTACCTCTTACTAGGACGTCAGCCTCTTGTATACAAAACGCCTATTTTTAGGCCATTCAAAATCAATACAAATATATCTTCAGTTAAACGTGCTAAGTGTTTTTCTTTTCTGTTTTGTTTTGCGAAGAACGTCCAAGGTTCAACTTGTGATATATGCATTGACAATAATTTGCTAACTCATAAATATTTGCATACAAAACAAAGGAATTAATTGCATGTGACACTCGAAACAGGGGCAATAAAAGAGTTGTCTGAGCAGCCTAATTGTTCTATCCTCCAAAAGTACCAAGGTAGGTCCAGCTAAAGAATATAACCAGATACCTTAATTCCCCAGAGAGTGGTTCAGTAAAACAATACATTCTTCTCCAAGCTATTATCAGATTATCAAGGAAATTGAGTATCCTCTCGTAGATCTCAATACTTCCCCAGCAGCATATGTATTCTTAACAAGCATCCCCGGCAGTCTCGGCCTAAAGATTGTTCCCCGGCGGCATACTAGCATTCAAAGGAATCACTTTCCCCGACATAGTTCAAAACTCCCCAGAAGAGTCCAATCCAGTTTCCCCAGGAAAGATGTAATCCATTTCCCCAAACAGTAAGCTTATCCCCAGTAAAATTCTGGAAGCTTACCCCCTCGCAAAGCACGAGCACGTCTTCCGGCTTGATTTAAAGAGTTATTTCTTTAATAGGATATAACTGGGTTATCCTCAGCCAAAAGCCACGGAAAGAGCGCTGTCGACAAGGTCTTTCTTACCCCAGCGAAGTCTATCAGCACTTCCAACAACAAGACATCCTCAGCAAGTTGCTATCAATAATTCAGCAAAACCTCTCTCTCCCCACAGAGTATTGCTTCCCAGCATGGTCGCTAGAATATCTCGTCTCCCCGCAGAATCTATTCGCCAAGTTTATTCCGCAACGGAGTCATCCTCTCCTACCGGTATTCTTGCAACTATCATCCCCAGCGGAAGGGAAATCTATTCTTCAACATCAGCCCAGGACATGAGTTCCCGGAACCTGTCAAGGATTTACTTTCCTAGATAAAAAACATTCATAAAACATCACATACATCATCATAGCATGCATAGACGCATCATATCATACAAATCTCATTTATGTTAAGAACATCATTGCTTGATCCATATCATGCATTGCATATGACTGACCTTTACCTTTCAGGAAAGACGCAGTTAAAATGCTCAAACATATTTCAAAGCCTTCTTTAGTCCAGCTAAATCGACTCCCAACAGATTTTTCTGATAAAGACTCAGCAGAAGTTATGGTCCCCTCTCCGACGATGAGTGTGAGGTGGTAATTCCTTTTTCAGATGTTTCCCTCTCCGACGATGAGTGTGAGGTGATAATCTCTTATGGTCCCCTCTCCGACGATGAGTGTGAGGTGGTAATCCCTTTTTCAGATGGTCCCCTCTCCGACGATGAGTGTGAGGTGGTAATTCCTTTTTCAGATGTTTCCCTCTCCGACGATGAGTGTGAGGTGATAATCTCTTATGGTCCCCTCTCCGACGATGAGTGTGAGGTGGTAATTCCTTTTTCAGATGTTTCCCTCTCCGACGATGAGTGTGAGGTGATAGTCTCCTATGGTCCCCTCTCCGGCAAGTGCGTGAGGTGGTAATTCCTTTTTCAGATGTTTCCCTCTCCGACGATGAGTGTGAGGTGATAGTCTCCTATGGTCCCCTCTCCGGCAAGTGCGTGAGGTGGTAATTCCTTTTTCAGATGTTTCCCTCTCCGACGATGAGTGTGAGGTGATAGTCTCCTATGGTCCCCTCTCCGGCAAGTGCGTGAGGTGGTAATTCCTTCTTCAGATGTTTCCCTCTCCGACGATAAGTATGAGGTGATAGTCTCCCATGGTTCCCTCTCCGACGGCGTGTGAGGTAGTAAGTCCTTTTCAGATGATTCCCTCTCCGACGATGAGTGTGAGGTAATAGTCTCTTATGTTTCTCTCTCCGACGGTGTGTGAGATGACAATTCCTTTTCCTATGATTCCCTCTCCAACAGCGAGTGAGGTGATTTCCCTTCAGATTATAATGGTCTATTGGTTCTCTTCCTGATACTGCAAAGATGGTAATTCCCGCTAAGATTTTTCTCAACGAGCGTTGTTGAAGGTTAAAATCACCCAAGGTTCTCTTACCATTCATGCTAAGGCAGTAACCATCCCAGGTTCATTCATCAGCGTTTGAAACTCCAGACTCAGCTCCTGTAACCAGTCAGGACATATCTATGCCAAGCATCTAAAATCAGCTCCTGCAACGTGTCAGGTACTCATTTTCTGTTTTGCAGGTATGCAGGTACTCGCTAAGGAATCTCCTACGCGATCAATATCCAGATGGCATCTATAAGCCCATCATCCTATCCAGCAATCTCCAAATGGCATCTATAAGCCCATTCCCCCCATCACACTGCCAACATGTGAGCGCAAATTTCTGGGCACTCTAGTGTTCAATCATCTTCTACCCTCGGATTACGAAAGGCACGTCAGCCAATCTGCATCCTCAGGTCTAAGAAGATTGAACAGGGGCAACTGTTGTACCCCAAAATTTGCCCTCCCATATTCTCCAAGAAATTGCCAAGCCAAGTCACAAAATTCCCCAAGGGTTGTGCAGCTCAACTGTCTCCTATACAGTCAAAACTAGGGTTTGGATTCTGATCAAAGAAAGGAATTTTTCAAAGGCTCAATCAAGTCCCATATGCTTACAAAGATGGTCAAGTATCCTCATATCAAGTTTCAAGGCATTCAGCTCAAAATTGCACAGTCAAAAACCCTAATTGCACTGCAGTCAACTGTAGGGGCAAAATGGTCATTTGACAGTCAAAAGTTCAAATTTTTGGTCAACATATCATTTTGAAGCCACAAACATCATTTGATCAATGCTTGATCATGATTCTCAAAATTTGGCTCAGAAATCATCAAAGATGCAAAAGTTGCTATATTTGGACAGCTGAAAAAGTCAACTGAAATTGACCAGGGCATAACTTTCACATGGATTATCAGAAAAATTCCATCCAAATCTCATTTTGAAGAGAAAGACATTTCCTACAACTCATCTTCATACTTCAAGTCCAAGAAATGCTCTCACAAAAAGTTATCAATTTCAACATTATAGGTCATTTTCAAAAGTCAACAAAAAGGGACTTTAAGTCAAAGGCAATAACTTGAGATTGGTAAATCAAAATGGCATGGGACCAAAGGCATTGGTTAAAGGACTCAAAGACCTTTCCAAAATGTCCAAGAACATGTGAAAAGCTTAAAAATTGAGCAAGTTATGCCTTGTGGAAGTTGGGAAATTTTTGGGAATTTTGAAAAGTCAACTTTACTTCAAATGACCTAAATTTGCTAATGGGCCTATTTTTCTTCCATGATTCATCATTCCAAGCCTATGCACGACCACTTGGCCCAAAGGGAAGCATTTTCTCATTTTTTATTTATTTATTTGAATTTATATTAATATTAATTCACTTAAATTATTTAAATATGTGGAAAATATCAAACTTGATCTAAAAAAATCTTTTTGTACACATTCTAGACTCAATATTTCGTGCACATCCTAATTAGGCAAGTTTTGGTTGGATTTGAGCTAATTGACACCAAATGCACATGAAAAAGATTCAAAAAAAGATCCTTGAAATCAAATATTCAAAAGCCATTAATTCATTGGATTTGATCAAGTTTTCTTAACCTAATTGTCTCACTACATATGCAGGATCACAAACCTAATTGCATTGGACTGAAAGCTGCGCATAAGAAACTATTACAAACTTGAAAATTGCTTGAAAACTCAAATTCTGAAATCAACCTTAGAGGTCGATTCAAAGCACCATTCTTGTCTCAATAGCTTCATTGTGATTCTCTGAACGTGTGCCAATCACAAACAACAAGCAAAGCTCCAAGAATTGGTAGATTATGTTCAAACTGTGTCACGAATTTTTTGGAATCATAGATCATAATTAATGCATCCTTTTGCATTTTTATTTGTGGATTCTTGTTCAGTGTAATGTTTCCAAGCTAACCAATGCCTTTGATTGAATTATTACATGTTATATTCGATTCTACCATAATCAATTTCTAGGGTTGCAGGTTTCTTGAATTAGGGATTTTCAGACCAAGTAAAATTAGGGTTCCAGACCCACACCATTACATTCAACGCATCTGGACGAAGAGATTGATGTAGTCGCGATTAATTTATGATTCACATAGCGCTAATCACTATTTTTCCATAGCCCACTTTCTGCAACGCGTTAAAAACCGTTGCTATTGGATTTTGTTTTACAGGGGTGGTGGAGACGATGAAGCGTGGCAGCCTGTGACTCGTGCGTTTAAATTTCGCGCGCTGAATCACTAATGTTTTTGTTTGTTCTTTTTATTATTAATTGGTCATGATATGTTTGAATATCCACGTAGCGCAGCTGGTAAACTATCAAGGCAGTGACGTCCAAGACCTGGGTTCGAACCCCAGGTCTATCTTATTTCCTATAATATTTTGCAAACTATATTCCCATGTAATACAGGTATTAAGACGCACCATATTCCACTTCATCCAGCCAGCCACGTGCTAAACGAATCCAGATCAAGGGTTCACAATTGAAGAACACGCTACACTCAGGTCAACCGTTCCATACGCTCAGACAAAAGTCAAACAGGCCATGTCTCATTGGGCCAGAACTTCACCATCAACACCTCACTTTGGGGCCTGAACCCCCCTCTGGTTTGCTTTTCTTTTCATATTTTATTTTTTAATTATTATATTATTTATTTTTATTGTTTTAATTAATTAATTATTTTTTCTACAAAATATAAAAACATCATAAAAAATCCAGAAAAAAGATAAAAAAATGTAATAATATTTATTTTTAATTATTTTCATGAATGAATTGTATAATTGGACTTAGTATAATTAGGTTTTTTTTGCAATTTTAATTATTTTCATATTAAATATAAAAAAAGGTAGAATTAGGTTAATTGACAATTTTCATTCCTTTTAATTTTTCCTTTTGATCATAATATTATTATTTACTTATTTTCTATAATTAAATTTTGCATGTAAATTAACTTAGATTTAAATTAGGTTAAAAATTCAATATTTTTCTTAATAACTTAAAAATAATTAGAATTAGGTTTAACATTTCATTTTAATTTTAATTAATTCTTTTTTCTCCTTAAATCCTAAAAAACACAAAAATACCAAAAAACATTCTTTTTTAATCTTTAATTTTAATTCCTCATTAATTAATTCATTAACTTTAAATTATTTGCAAAAGGGTCCAACGCCCGCATACGTAATTTATTTAATTCACGCATTTTGTTTATTCTTTCTTTTAATTCATTATGTAATTCTCCCAAAGCGTTGTAACGATTTTATTTCTCGCACTATTCTTTATTTTACTGCTTTATTTATTTTCCGTCAAATCGGGTCCGGTTTAATTTTGGCGATGTGGACCCGCGCCATTTGTAATAGCCTTAGATTTATTTTCCCGCAAATTTCCTTTAACTGTTAAAAAAGCATGCAAGAATGAATGGACATAATAAAATCAAGCGTAGATCATAATGAACATGACAAGACAAATAAATGAAAACGACACACGAATCGCACACACCACCCCTAGGGTACGCCTCACTGTTGCCTTGCCTTCGAAAGGTGATCGTCGAGTAGAGGATGTCTTAGTAAGTCCTCATGATCCGGGAACCTGGCATGAGGGTAGCTTCTAAGGTGTCTTCCTATTGCTCCGGTGATCACCATGTCCCTAAACTCGAATTGACCCGAACACCTCCAACAGTGGTGCTACCTACCTCTCAATGGTGGGATGGCACTAATTTAAAGGACATTTACACAGACGAATTCCTTAGGGTAGGTAGATGACTCATGGATACTTGCTCTCTTCAAAACAAACTGAAATCTTTTCTCACCAACACTTTTCAAAAGCTTTCAAAGCAAATTTTTCAAACACTCTGACGTACGAGTCGAACTGAAATTTTTCAAAGAAACTTTTTAAAACCCACAATTGAAAAGCAAGCAAACACTTTTTGAAAACACATTGAGCAAGTATCTAAGAGCCCATGGATAACCATGGATAGAAAGGGTGCTAACACCTTCCCTTTCTATAACCTACCTCCCGAACCGAGAGCAATCTCTTTAAAGGAATTTTTCTGTGCTTTTGTCCTTTCCATTTGGAGAAAATAAAAGACGGTGGCGACTCTTGCTTCCGCGACATTTCGCGAACCAGCGTTAAACAGTCAGTTCCAGATCCACCGATCACAACAAGTATACAAGCTCTCGCTAAGGAATCTCTTATGTGATCGACACTCCTGCAGATGGAATCTTTAAGCCCATCCTCCCTCCATCAATCTCCAAATGGCATCTGTAAGCCTATTCCCGACATCACAAAGCTGATACCACTTCATGCTAGTGCAAAATTTTGGGCACTCTAGTGTTCAATCATCTTCCACCTTCGGATCACGAAAGGCATGAAGGCCAATCTACATCCTCAGGTTTAAGAAGATTGAACAGGGGCAGATGTTGTACCCCAAAATTTGCCCTCTCATATTTCTCAAAGCATTGCAAGAAGAATCTCCAAGTGGCTCAAGATTTTCTCAAGAGTGCGTCAGACAAACTATCTCCTAAGGCAGTCAGCCCCAAATTAGGGTTTGGTGTTTCATCAAGGTCCTTGAGTCCAAATGACCTCAAGTTCTCCCCAATGTCCTAATATGTTCTCAAGATCATCCATGTCAAATTTCAAGCCTTGCAGAGAAAGTTTGCTCAGTCAATTGCTCAAAGGTCCAAAAATCGACTGTGATAGGGCAAAAGTCAACTGTGACCTATATACAGTCAAACTTCAAGATTTTTTTGTCAAAATTCTCATTTTGAAGGATATTTCATCATTTGATCAAGGGTTGATAATGATTCATTAAGGATTGCTCAAAATCATCAAGACTCAAAAGTTGCTAAATTAGGATTTTGCAGGAAAAGTCAACTTAACTTTGACCAAGCATAACTTTCTCATACTTGATGAGAAATGACCCATCCAAAGCTCATTTTTAAGAGGATGCAATTTTCTAAAATCCATCTTCATACCCCAAGATCAAAAAATGCACTCACAAGAAGTTAAAAATTTGGACATTATAGGTCATTTTTGAAAGTCAACAAAAACACCTTTTTTTCCAAAGCTTATAACTTGAGAATGGAATAAATGAGATGAGACCAAAAGGGTAGGTTATAGGACATCTAAGCTTTCTAAAAAGTCTAAGAACACTTCCAAAAGTTCAAAATTGAAGAAGTTATGAATTGTTGAAGTTGGACATTTTTACAAAATTGCCAAAAGTCAATTATCCCCAAAAATTCAAATTTTGTCAAATGGGCCCATTCTTTTCCACTTGATTTGAGCTTGCATAGTTGCCCACGTGTCCTAGCTTCATCCATGAGCCCATATTTTATTTTTATTATTTAATTTGATTTTTATTAAATTTATTCATTTTAAATCAAAATTAAATCATATAAAATCTAAAACCTTGATAACATGAGATTTTTTTGCTATTTCAGGATTTGATTCTCATCATTATCATCATCAAACTAGAATCTCAGCAATTCATGTGAAAAAGATTGAGATTTGGGCAAATTTGATAAGTTGTAAAGAGGAGATCAAATCAAATCCCAAGGCATTGATATGGGAAGATTCAAGCTATAATTCTCACCCCAATACACTCCATAGTACATAAGGAAGCAAAAGGAATCGAGACAAGGGTTGAAGGCTGCAGAAAGAGGCAATACAAAAGTTGAAAAATTCACTAAAAAGTGTGGAATCGAATCCATATCTAGAGGGGTTTTCAAGACTTGTGGGTTGTCTCAATCAACTGCTGATCATCTCCAGAGGCTTTTGCAATCCAGACCACGTGTTTTCAAGCACTCTAAAGCACTGTAAGTACCACGCGGACCCGTTTCTTTCTTGAATTTGTAAATCATCATTCTGGCATCATTTGGACAAAGTAATTACATGTTTGTGATCACAAAGAAATTTGCAAAATTTTTGTATTATTGAATTTCGTTTATATGACCTGTACCAAGAATCACCATAGTTAGGGTTCTTGGAGCTTTTTTGGGCGTTTTTGTTTCAGGAAAAATTGACCATCAAGAGAGGTATGGTTGTGACCGGGAGGGAAGGACGAATACAACCATGGCCTTGGAATGGATTTATGTAGCCTGAGATGGATTTTAGGATTGACCTACGCTTTTAGCTGCGGATTCAAATCCGCAGGTAATATTGTTACAGGGCTGAGGACAGGGACGAGATCGTGTCCTCCTCCGATTGGCCAATTCAAATGATTTTCGTGCATTTTTATTTTGCTGGCACATTAACCTGTTTTATTTTATTATATTTCCTTTGGATGTTGTTAACAAACAAAGCAAATCAGCCTAGTGGCAAGCGTGCATTGGCAATCACCCTCAGGACCTGAGTTCGAATCCCAGGTCCTCCACTTTCTCAATATGTTTTTTCTTCAGGTACTCCTATGCGTGCTTAGGCTTGCAGAACACCATGCACTCTCATTCATCCAGTTGCCAAGTGGCCAAAGGCCAAATCTGAGGGTCAAGGCTGAAGGATCACCAAAGACCAAGTCCAAGCGTGCACATTGGATCACCAGAAGTCAACAAGGGCCAACACAATTGGGCTTCAGATTGCTATATACACCACAAAATTCAGGCCCAAACCCCTTTTCTCTCCTATTTATTTATTTATTTATTTTTAATTAATTGTTTTATTATTTTTGTTTAAATTCTAACCAATTTTTATAAAATAAAAATCACAAAAATATTTTCTTTATCAAATCAAATTTTAATTTTAATTTTATTAATAAACACTAATTAAATTAACTTAGGTTTTAATTAGAATAACTTTAACATATTTTTGTAAATAATTAAAATTAAATTAGATTTAATTAGGTTTTTACTAATTCAATTAATTTTATTTTCTTTCTTGAAATAACAAAAAAAACCAAAAATAATTTATTCTTATTAATCAATTTATTTGTTAATTTAGTAATTAATTTAGGTTAATTTCTTTCTTAAAATAAAAATAACAAAAATCTTTTCTTTAATCAAAAGGGTCAAAACCCTAATTTGCGCTCGATTTAATTTCCCGCACGCGATTTATTTATCTAATATTGTACTTGCTCCCGGATTGTAATAGCTTAATAGGACTTTTTTTATCGCTTTATTTATTTTTAAAGGGTTTGTCTTTGGCGATGTAAATACCGGACGCCTTGTAATTTAAATTCCACATTTTATTTCTGCAAAATATAACTGTTAGATGTTTGATAATAGGGATGCATGACAAGACTGAATGTTTTAACCTAAAATCAACTTAGATCACCATTAACATGTACAAAGATAAAAATACACTGAAAACGACACACCCGCACATGCGCACTCTCAGGGTACACCCCACTTGGTTGCCTTCGTACACGGTCGTTAAGTATAGGTTGTTTTAGAGGTCGCCCTCTTGTCTAAAGATCATAGTCGCCTCGAAACGGTTGCCTCGGATATGATTTCCTCAAAACAAATGATCTAAGAGATTAGGGTTACCGCTAAGGCGTCCTAACATTGCTTTAATGACCGTAAGTCCCGCATTCGAATTGACCCTTAAATTCCAACGACGGTGCTATGTACTCATCAATAGTAGGATAACATTGTCTAAAGGAAATTAGCATATAACGATTCCTTTTTCGAGTAGGTAGATGGTTCTTAGATACTTGCTCTTTCAAAAAAACAAAAACTTTTCACACTTACACTCCTTTTCGAACAAAGTTTTCAAAACACTTTATACGCTCTTGAGGACAGAAGCAAGAGTTAAATCGAAGTTTTCAAAACAAAAACTTTTTCAAACCCACAAGCACAAAGAAAATTTTTTTGAAAACAATTGAGCAAGTACCTAAGAGCCCGTGGATAACCACGGATAGAAAGGGTGCTAACACCTTTCCTTTCTATAATCTACCCCCCGAACCCGAGAAATATCTCAAAAAGGAATTTTTCTATGCTTTTTTTCCTTTCCTTGTTGGATAAAATAAAAATCGGTGGCGACTCTTGCTTATCGTGACATTTTGCAAAAACAAACGCAAAACGCAAACCAGCATTCCAAAAAACAGTCAGTTCTTCCCACCGTATCACAAGCACAAGCCTCTTTAATGGCAATCGAAATATCCCAAGAAAACAAACCTCAATGAGTGTAGTATCACTCTGCCAAACAAGGGATTAGACAACGCTTTTTTAGGCCTTTAACAACGCTTAAAAGCGCTGCTAAAACCTCCGCTGCTAAAGGTATAGACAACGCTTATGTAATTTCAAAAGCGCTGTTATAGGTACCCCCCTTTAGCAGCCCCTTTAGACAACGCTTTTAATGTGGAACTTTAGACAGCGCTTGGTAAAAGCGCTGTCTATTCCCCCCCTTTAGCAGCGCTTTTCCTTATTATTTTTTAATATATATTTTTTTCATTCACTTTAGACAGCGCTTTCATTAAAAGCGCTGTCTATTCCCCCCCCCCCCCCCTTTAGCAACACTTTTCCTTATTATTTTTTTAATATAATTTTTTTTCTAATACTTTAGACAGCGCTTTCATTAAAAGCGTTGTCTATTCCCCCCCTTTAGTAGCGCTTTTCCTTATTATTTTTTTAATATAATTTTTTTCTAACACTTTAGACAACGCTTCTCATTAAAAGCGCTGTCTATCCCCCCCCCCCCCCCTTTAGCAGTGCTTTTCGTTATTATTTTTTTAATATAATTTTTTTCTAACACTTTAGACAGCGGTTCTCATTAAAAGCGATGTCTATTCCCCCCCTTTAGCAGCGCTTTTCCTTATTATTTTTTTAAATATATTTTTTTTCATTTAAAACATAACGCTGCCTATCAAAATTAATCTCACCATTTTTGCACCAGAATTTATAGCTTCATTATAACATTTTAAACAACAACAACATCAATATACCACAATGAAACAATATTATAACAACATCAATATTCATCTCTTCAATCCTTTTTGCACAATTAATATACACAACAACAACATTAGTATATACAACAATGAAACAAAATCAACAATGAATTACAAAATAACTTTATCTTCTACATCGAGTTGCACCTATATAACCTAAAACAAAATCAAAAAATCAAAATTTATACAAGTTACCAAATAACAACAACAAAAACAATAATATTGTAACACAACTATAACGACATATATTATATTCTCAAAACTCAAAGTTATACCTTATAATAAAACTCTCAACTCCATAACAAATTGGCACCAATCCTCCATAAGTTCATCCAATTGATCTTTTGAATATGAAGGACATTTGGATTCATCAAAGTACTACATAATAATATAACATAGTATAATTTAATTAAAATACTAAGTCATTTTATGAGAAATATGAAAATAATTCCTAAGTTAGATATTCATACCGTGGATGGAATCTCTAATCGGTCCAAAAGAATAGTTTCTTTCATAAACCTCAACATAAAATAACCGCAATCTACACCATTGCGCTGACGAGGACACTACACATGGAAAGAAAATACGGATATACATCAAGATATACACCTTAAATTGTTTTATCAAGTATCATCGCTATATAATCAAAATTGTGAAAATCTATACCTCCACTTTGATCCAAGAAATATTGTTGACTCTACTCCTTGGTACTTGAATATCTCTTTGTGCTCGAAAACTTTGTAGAATGCTATAATAAAATAATAACGAATATTTAGAACTATCGCACATAAATAATGAAATATACACAGTAATATTTTGGAACAATCTCACTTACGTGTCAATCGTCTTCTTCATATCTGGGTATGTTGTCCAATCATTGCCCAATGAATCCAGATAATATACAATTTCTCTCACAGGATTAATTGCAACCAATAACCAGTATCCACTGGAATATTAAACAAAGGTTAGATGGAAATTTTCTGCACAACGTTAAAAAACGAAAAATTATAATAGAGGAAATTTAGAATGAAAATCTTACTTGGGGCCAGTATTATATGGTAAAAAGAACAACTTTTCTGTATCTTTGCTGGCCATAAATAAACTGAGCACAAATGCTATTACTTCATCTGGTTTTGAGATGATTGACCATGCGTGGACAATGTTGGGATTTATGAAAGCGAATATGGACTCCAATCCACGCGGGTGAATAAACTTGTCATACAGAAACCTTAAATAAAAACACCATTAACATTAATTATTCATTGAAATGAGTAAATAAATTCTGCAATTAATTAACAAAGTTGATTGGAGTATACCTGATATATGTATTGATAACAGCAATGCCTAATGTCAAGTGTCCAAAAACTTCTTCCAAATCCTCCTTACCAATTGATGTCATGCCTTCAGAACCATAAATCCCTTCATCCATGGGTATAAGAGAAGTACCACCTTGCGAAATAGTTGTGAAGCTTATAAATGTCTGAAGACACGACCTATATTGTGAAGTAGTTTTCTTTCTAGCTCCGGTCCTCTTAGCAACACTCTTTGTTTTTGTGGGAATGTTGTTAATTACAGGCTCCTTATCCCTACTTACAGCTTCAATCTCTTTAGCAGGAATAATCTAAATATCATAAAATTAGAGTGGTCAAGTATAGGATGAAAAATTAACATTATCTAAGCATAAATATCATATAATTATGGTGTACCTGTTTTTTTGTTGTCACTGACTCCTTTGGCCGCGTAATCCCTTTATCTTTTGGTTTGGGTTTTGTAGCAGTCTAACATTACCATGCAAAAAAATGTAAGTAAACCGAACGTAAAAAATTTGAGTACTAAAAGGTTCATAACGGTTTTAATTATACCTCATCATCTATGCGAACGAGTCTTGACGGCCATGCAACAAACGCTCCTATTGCCTCTCCCACCAATGTTGCATCCAAAACTTCATCTGGGATTGGTAATAACGCACCCTCCTCTAAAGCAATATCAATCGACACTTTCAAATATCCAGAAGGGAGCGGTTTATGATGAAGTACTTCTCCCAGAGTGTTATGGACTTTTCCCTTGCCAACCATGCGATAAGTTGGTGTCTCTAAAAAGAGTTGACAAGGTGAAATGCCCTAAAATCAATAATAAATATGACATCGTTAATGTGTATATATGTCAGTTAAATAAATTACACTAATTTAATTTCATAATAATATATGTAAGTACCTCGGGAATACTTGGTTGAGCTGCACAATTGACACTAGCTAGGTCACTAGTTTCTTTAACACCCGAAGCTTCCCTTTCTGATTGGTACTGTCTTGCTTTTTCCTTCCTCAATTCAAGAACTTCAGCTTCTAATGCATCCAACCTTGCATGCAGTTCTTTATTGCTAGCAGATTTTGTCTTTGGGTTGTTCTTTTTCAAGGAGCTTGGAGTAACCCCATGTCCTTTACCCCTCACCCGACCAGAATACTCACGAACATCTAATGCTCGACTAAGTATACTCCTGCAATCATCTGGTGGAGATGTAGACTGAGACAGACTCTCTTGAAATTCATATGAATATTGGAAAAACATGAATACTATATGTTAATAAAATTTTGATTTAATTAGAATTAATGTTATACTTACGCATTTTTCAAAAATTTGTTGTACATCTTCTTTAAGAACATCATCCTTACCCACACGGGCAGCCTTCCACAAAACATGCTCCGGAAGAGATGTTTCAGAACTACTCTCCTCTTTTAACTACACATTAACACAAAAAACAAGCTCAGTTATAACTCTTGATGAACAAGTATATCATTGCAATTTGTAAATACTTACTATTTTTTGTTCTAATCGTGCATATCCCAAACGCCCTTTTTTGTATGGGTATGTGGGAGATGATGCTCTTTGTCGATTTACGTCACTTACAATCTGAAATTTTGGGGTTTTCCATTTGGCTTTAAAAACATCCTATTCTTTAACTGAAATCACATCTGCATATACTGCTGGACGCTCTGCATCAACAAATTTTTTTTTGGCATCTCTAAGATATTTTCTGTTTAAATATGTTCTAAACCCTCTTAGTATTTTGCCGAACAATCCAAGACAATAATCTTTTCTTCTGTCATCAATGTTGAAAGACCTCTACAAAAAACATACACAAAGTGCGTTAGTATAAGTAATTTAAAGACATAATTTAAAGTACATAATCTTTATTTAAAGACATAATTTAAAGTACCTCTATCTCACTCCAGATTTTGTTTTTAGCATCATCCAACTTATCATCTCTCCACTCATCACAAGTTATTGGAATTTCTCTCCTTACAAGTGTACCAATGTAACTTTTCAATTTAGAACCGTTAGGCTCAATTAATTGGTCATTTGGACTCCAATGCACATCGTATTTTATACCTCTATCTCTATCACAAATGATATTCTTCATAATAGTTTTTCCTCTTTTAATTTCTTTTTCCACTCCCTTACTGGATTTTCCTCCATCATTGTCTCCATCATTAATAGAATCATCGTGTGGGTGCTCCTCGTTACTAGCCATCTAACATGTAATAAAGAAAAACATTTGTATCTAATGACAAATATTTAATTCCAAATATATAATTCCAAATATCTATTCAGTATATAAAATGACAAATATCAATTGAGTATATAAAATGACAAATATATAATTTATTAGAAGTTTTCTAAGTGTTAACAGGTATGGAGGAATATATATTACCTCTTTCACTAACATCTCTTTCTTTTCTTGGTTGGATTCCGAATTACTTGTCTCTTAAGAACGCGGACGGAGGGATTGATCCAAATTCCCTCATCATGATCTTTTCTGATATATGATTCATCCGGTGTAGTATTTTCATCTCGATCGTTTCTAATATACGACTCATTATCAACATCAACATCACCTTGATCCACAATTTTATCATCAATCACTTTGTTAGATAAAAGCACTATAGACCATTTCGTACTCTTCGGGTCTGTGACATAGAACACTTGTTTAGCTTGAGAGGCTAGAATAAAAGGCTCATCTTTGTACCCCACCCTACTAAGATCCACTTGCAAAAACCCTGACTTATCCATTCGTATGCCACTAGTATGTACCCACTTGCAACCAAAGATAGGAATATGAAACTTCTCGTAATCAAACACCCAGATGTGATTGATAACCCCAAAATATGACAAATTTTCATATTTGGGGTTTAAGTCCTTCATACTAGAAATGTTCATTGCTTCACATACCACCGTGACACCACTATTTTGCATAGTACTTTTCTCATCTTGTTCTTTGGTATAAAATGTTTATCCATTAATTTCGTATCCTCTATAAGAGAACACAATCGAACTTGGACCATATGCCAAACATCTCAACCTGTCTGATATTGAAGCGGGATCTGAATGAAACTTTGCATATATATGATCCTTAAACCACTGTATAAAACTTTGATTGTGCTCTCGTACTATCCAATTTTCATTTCTACTTTGATTCTCACCTCGGAGTATAGCCTTGTGCATTTCAACAAACGGCTCAACCTCAGTGTCATTATGCAGAACATACAAATGCACTTGATCCCGTTCATCCCTTGATACTGTCACAATTTCATTTCCAATTAATTTTTTACCTTCTTTTTTTTCGAAAAAATGAGATTTGGGGAGTCCAATGGATTGCACATTGGACAAAAAATCAGTACAAAACTCAACCGCTTCTTCAACAACGTATCGCTCAACGATACAACCCTCTGGACGACTTCGGTTTTTCACGTACCCTTTTAATATTTTCATATAACTTTCAACAGGGTACATCCATCTCATATAAGCTGGTCCACACAATTGTGTCTCTTTCACAAGATGAACAACAAGATGTACCATAATATCAAAAAATGATGGAGGAAAATACATTTCAAGGTCACACAGAGTAATAACAATTTCTTTTTGTAATACTGGTAAGATCTCAGGATCGATCACCTTACTACAAATTGACCTGAAAAAAAAACACAATTTAGTTATAACGCTTCTTACTTTTTCTGGCAAAATAGAACGTATACCTATTGGTAGAAAATGTTCCATTATGACATGGCAATCATGTGTCTTCAGACTCTTTAACTTGAGGTCTTTCATGGACACGAGTCTTCTAATGTCTGAGAAGTAACCTTCTGGAACTTTAACTTCACTCAGAAACTTACACAATATTTTCTTTTCCTTTCTAGATAGAGTATAAGCAGCAGGTGGTAGATATGTTCGTCTTCCTTTCTTCACGGGTCCTAATTCAGTTCTTATTCCCATCTTTACCATGTCCTCTCTTGCTTTAAGGTCATCCTCAGACTTTCCTTTTATATTGAGTAACGTACCAATAACACTTTCAAATACATTTTTTTCAATATGTATAACATCAAGAAAATGTCTTACGTACAAAGATTTCCAATATGGCAATTCAAAAAAAATTGACCTCTTCTTCCACCTACCCGTGACAACTTTATGTGCAAAAGGCTTGCCAAACTGAATACTCACATCTTTCACCTTTTCATAAATTTGATCACCTGTCAATCCAGGTGGAGCTCTACGTTGTTCGGTATTTCCATTGAACGCTTTTCTCCATCCACGATATTGATGTTTTGAATTTAAGAATCTACGATGACCGAGAAAGACATTCTTTTGACAAAGTTTCAATCGTGTCGTATCGGTTCCATCTTCACAGACAGGACACGCTTTTTCACCTTTAATGCTATACCCGGATAGATTTCCATCTGCTGGAAAATCGTTAATTGTGCCAGACAACATCGCCCTCAAATTGAAACTTTCTTTCCTATATCCATCATAAACCTCCACACCTTTCTCCCACAAAATCTTCAAATCTTCGATTAAAGGTTTCAAGTATACATCTATGTCATTCCCTGGTTGTTTAGGCCCAGAAATTAACATAGATAACATCATGTACTTGCGCTTCATACATAGCCATGGAGGTAGGTTATAAATCATAAGAATCACAGGCCATTTGGAATGTGAGATACTTTAAAGACCATGCGGGTTCATTCCATCCGTAGATAATGCCAAGCGAAGGTTTCTTGTTTCTCCTCCAAAATCAGGATAATCATTATCAATTTTCTTCCATTGTGGTGCATCTGCTGGATGTCGAAACTTTCCATGGATAATTCTTTCATCTGCATGCCAAGTCAAGTGTCCAGCATCGGTTTCACTACGAAACATGCGTCTAAATCTCGGAATAATAGGAAAATACCATAAGACTTTCGCTGGAGATAATTTTTTCTTATATCGAGATAAACCGCACTTTGGGCACTCATTCAACGATGCATATTCGTTTTGAAACAAAATACAATCATTTAGACATGCATGTATCTTATCATAGCTCATGCCAATATAGCACAACATTTTTTTGGCCTCGTAGGTTCGATTAGGAAGAACATTATCCTTAGGAAGCATATCTCTCAAAAGGGCTAATAATTGTGTGAAACTTTTATCCGACCATCCATTGCGCGCCTTTAAGTTGTACAATTTTAATACCGCAGACAATCTTGTGAATTTGGGGCAATCTTTATACAATGGTTTCTCCGTATCGCTTACCAAGCTCTCAATCATTTTGGGACAATCTTGAAGATCTTCTTCAAGTGCTTCTGCAATCTCTTCGACTCGATCACAATCATATGTATCTGTGGCATTGTCGTACGAAACATAGGTCGCATTACTTTTCACCCCCGGTTCAACATTCTCGATGCTTTTCTCACCATGAAATATCCAACACGTATAACTTCGATCAATTCCGCGCATTAGTAAATGCGATTTCAATCCATCTGCGTCAACCCGACCCACATAACAACAACCCAAGCAAGGACATTTCATTCTATTCGGGTCTTCAGCGTGTTCAACAGCAAACTTAACGAACTCTAATACCCCATTCTCGTACTCTTTTGACAATCGATCGACACACATCCATTTTTTATCCATGGTTTTAACTATTATCTAAGTTAAACAAAAACACTAATTAGGGCATAAAACAGTATAATGCGTTTCTGTCAAAACACAAAGTATACACGGATTTAAAATAAATTTGAGTTCTATAGTGTATGCTTTTATTATTCAAGTGAATATGTCATTGTTACGTGAACCTCTTGTGTTGATTATTACTAACTTGGATTATAAGCAATGTGGTGGGAGTACAATGAATTTAAAGAGTGTGTGTTGTCAACAAAAATCAAACATGTGATTAGAATAATTCTAGAAATGAGGATTGTAACGTGTGAGTGAAAGGAGCATAGCCACGAATGTTACTGTTGTGGTCCTATAACATATTCAATCAATGATCGTCAACGTTGCAATTTTAGAGACATTAGCTTAGTTGTGAACTCATTCGAAGATTCATGATTTGTGTTATTTTTTACTATTACTAAGTTGAATACTAGATTGAACAAACGGAAACCTATGATCCAAACTCAAGTAAACCGGAAAAAGTCCTCTCGCCGCGATAAACTCATTGAAAGGACCATTAACATTAATAGTACTAGTAATCACGGTAACATTCCTCTCAACCATAACCGCCGCAAAAGACCCCCGAACCAATTCCAATATCAAAACCTATTCTAATCCCACCATTTCCTAATTGCAAAACATCATCAACAAGAAAATCATTCTTACTCTTAGACTTAACAAATCTTTGATTCTCATATCCATTAACCAAATCAAAGCAATGAACACAATCTCTATTCAGTTTCCTACCATTCAAACACTCGAAACTCTTGCAGTTAAAACCATTCCAATTCACTGTTTTATTACTAACAGGCTTCCATAGTGAAACCGGAAAAGGATGAAGAAACTTTACCTTAGATGAAACCGATTTTGCGAAACTTCTTATAGGTAAAGGCTCACACTGTTTTTGAATCAGGTTTCTCTGTAACGAGATAACAAATCAGAAGCTTTCTGGAATGAACCACGGTTGGACGGTGAGGAGACGAGTTGGAGAAGAGTTGGAGGAAGAACCACGCTTGGACGGTGAATGGGAGGAGACGAGTTGGAGAAGAAGATGAACAGGAGCGTTTTGTGGGTGTGAGGTTTCGTTTGTAAAATATGGGATTTCTGGAAATCTGATAACCAATTTAGGGATTAAGACACTATTTAATTACCTTAGACATCGCTTTCCAGAAGCGCTGCTAAAGGTATTACCTTTAACAATGCTTTAGGCTTTAGCAGCGCTTTTAGAGTAATTCCTTTAGCAGTGCTTCTGGAAAGCGTTGTCTAAGGTATACCCTTTAGCAGTGCTTCTGGAAAGCGCTGTCTAAGGTATACCCTTTAGCAGCGCTTCTGGAAAGCGCTGTCTAAGCTATACCCTTTAGCAGCGCTTTAGGCTTTAGCAACGCTTCCTAGAATAACACCTTTAGTAGCGCTTTTAGTAAGCGCTGTCTATAGTATACCTTTAGCAGCGCTTATTCTAATTTTTTTATTTTTTTTTTACTGAAAACCTATAGCAGCGCTTAGGGAAAGGAAGCGTTGTCTATGGTAAGGCCTATAGCAGCGCTTATAATAAGCGCTGTCAATAGTATACCTTTAGCAGCGCTTATTCTAATTTTTTAATTTTTTTTTACTGAAACCTATAGCAGCGCTTAGGGCATAAGCGTTGTCTATGTGGCGCTGTCTAAAGTCAATTTTGGCATAGTGTATCGAGTATATACCAACTTCGGACTGCACCAAAGCCGATCATCTCACTACATCCTAAAGGCCAAGTTGGTCAAGTAAAGGTTCTAAAAGTTCATTAGTGCTTTATGACATCACTCAACGGCCCTGTATTCTCTTTGATTAACTCAAAGGCTACTGGTACCCACAAATATGTCGCACTAACATAGATATTACTTAGACCATGTCGGTATACCCCGCAATTTTTCCACAATGTATTGCTACTTACCTATAATGTATTCCAAATCTGGGAAGAGGATTCAAACCCAAACAAAGAACCATAATGTAAAGCATACAAGTCAGACAATGAAAGAAAATAAATATGATCTAGCCCTAAGGTAACCCCACTTTTAGAATATTCCCCAGCAGAGTCGCCAGTTCTGAGATAAGGTGGGAGAACTGACTTTGTTTTGCATTTGATCGCAAATGTTGCAGTTTAGAAAGAGTCGCCACCGACTTTTCTTTTATCCAAAAGGAAAGGTGAAAAAGCACAGGAAAGACCTTTGAGATTATTTCCTGAGTTTGGGGGGTATATTATGAAAAGGGAAGGTATTAGCACCCTTTTCATCCATGGTTTTCCATGGGCTCTTAGTTACTTGCTAGCTTTTTGTTTGAAAATTGTGCTTGGTGTGGTTTTTGAAAGTATTTTGTAAAGAGGCCATTGTTTAGGCAATCTTTGTAATGATTCTCGTTCGTAAGAATGTATACAAAGATGTTTAATCTTTTGAAAATGTTTTCAATTTTTGTAAGATGTTTTGAAAGTGTAAGTGTTTATTTGGAAAATAGCAAGGATGTTTTGTTCGAAATTGAGCAAGTAATTAGGAACATTCTACCTACTCAAAAATATTTCTCGTTCATTTCCTTTTCCTTTGACATTGTTATCTTACCATTGATTTGGTAAGTAACCCTATATTTGGATGTAAACGGGACGGGCGTGGGTCATCGTATAGTCATAGAAGGAAGTCTATGGATGTTTTAGCAATGTTTTTTAGGGACTAGATCATTTACCGAAGGCAACATCGAGGGTCATCGAGGGACTACGATCTTTTATCGAGGGTCTTTGCTAAAACGCCCATGTTCGAGGGACATGACTATTTTTCCGATAGGAAACAAGTGAGATTACCCTAAGGTGTGCATATTTGCAAGGTGTGTCTGATTGCATGCATTTTAGTCTTTGATTTTTAGGTTGTCTATTTGTTGTTTTTATCTTGCCATACACACCGTAATTATTAGCAATATATGAAATCAATAAAAAATGCGGAAAGTAAATATCCTACGCTATTACAATTGTTAGGGGGATGGGGTGTACAGATTTACAAATGGGGATTGAAAATGAAATTAAATCCTAAGTTACTATTACAACCATATTGAATGGATAAGAATGTACAAGAAAATGTGAAATGAACCTGTTTTGTTTCAGAAAAGAGATAAGTTTTGTTTAAGAAAATATTTTTGATCTTTTTGTTTTAAGAAATAAGATAAAGCATATAAAATGTAAAATGTTTTTGGTGTTTTTGATTAGTGAAATAAGAAGTTATAGCAAAAATAGTAAGGAAAAAAGAAAATAGAATCAGCGCATTGCTGACTAAAAGAGATCAGAAGTTCTGACTCTGGCGTGCTGTAAAACATAGATCATATTAGTAGAAATAGGTAAAGTCAGAAATTCGGGGTCTGCTGGGAGAAAAGAAGATTTCAGAAGTTCTGATACCACTGGAAGAACTTAGTCTCCCTCTCCATGCTAGTCAGAACATCTGCAACTTAGTCATTTCTCAACAGAACAAAAGATGTGCATATAACAGTTATGGTAGGTTTCATAGTGTTTCAGAAACAAGAGATATCAGAACTATAAATCAGAAGCAAGCATGAATTTGCTAATCCTAATTTCCTTAAGAGGTTCTGAACTAATTTACTCCCTACTTAGGCATACAAATACGTGAAACCTCAGAATACGTACAACATCATAATCATGATGTCTAGATTGTATTTTTAAACATCCAAATCTGACAATGCCTAAGTAATATGATGAGAATCAGCAGAAGCTTACCTTACAGCTGGAAAATACTCTGTGAGCTGGAGTCTGGTTCTGAACTCTAGTGTTACAGTTTGAACACAAGTTAGGATGGTTTCTAAATGTATATCAGAAACTGTATGGATGGTTTTGGTAAAAAAATACTTGAGGAAAAAAAATGGAGTCTGAATGCAAGAATCAAAAGCGAACAGGTTTTTTGTATTTCTGTATTTGCAGTTTTGGACTCTTGGAATTTTAGCAGGGGTTCAAGGCTTTTTTATTTCTCAAAAATTCCCCCCTTTTACAGTTGCCAATGGCTTTCAATTTATAGGCAAAGATCTTGTAGCTTGGAGAGTAGAACCATCACATGCTAGGGTGCTGCCTTATTCTTGAAGCAAGTATGGTGGTTAGCAGCTTTAGTAGCGCCTAAGCTGGAATTGTAAGCAGGAATTAAGGAAAGGTAACCTCAAAAGCCAAAGCAACTCATGGGCCCAGCACACTCTTGTACAAGAGTTTGCTTTTCCAAGACAGTAATGGTACTTCTATGCCACACGTGGGGAAAGTTTTATGGATAAAGACTCAAAAGTGGTTGTGAGCATTAAATGATGATGAGATTTATCAAACCAGAAATCCTGCAATGTGAGATTTTGCATCATTGCTTAATTCTGGGTCAGAGGTTCATCTTCAGCATAATTTAGAACAAACATCCAACTTCTAATCTTTGTATCTCCTTGCTCCAGCTTGTTCTGAAGGAGCTCTCAGACTTTCCAGGAATCTTGCAACACGCTTTGTAAACCTTTTTTGAACTACCCTTGCAAACTCTGACTGAATCTTTGTGAAAACTGGCCCAAAAGTTGTAACCAAACTCTGTCTTAGAACTGTCCAGAATTTGCTGAGTGCTTCAGTTTCATGGACGTGTCTTTGAGGAGTCATAACTTGAAATCCCATCATTTCTAGGAGAAGTTTTGTTCTGTAATGTTTCAGATCTTGTTTGAGTCCATAACTCTTGTGTTAGAAGTTAATCCAGAATCAACTTGCATCATGGTGATAATTTGATCAGAAGTTCTGAGCTTGTCATATTTATTAAGCACTTAGAAAAATTCTAAGTATTTAGAATTTTGACTTTTCCAAAGTAACTTTTGACTTTTGAATTTCTAGATGAAACAAACTTCATATCTCAACATGTCTTGATGAAATATGACTCTTGAAACTTGATTTTGATCCAAAAGTCAAAGTTTGACTCTTCAATGTGCAACTGACCATTTTTCCCTTGTGAATGACTTTCTTGAAAAATTTGTAATTCAAGGCTTGAAATTGGATGGAAGAAAACCTGAGGATCCATGGTAATCTTTTAAGAAATTTCTTGAGAAACGAGAGGGAAAATTTTGGGGTACAACAGTGTGCATGTGAGTCCCCCCTGATTTGTGTTTGACATCTTGTATTTATAGATGGTGGAGGAGACAAGGAGACATGACATTAAAGACCAGCCATTAACAAGGCTTTGGAAACAGAATCAGAAAAATTAAAATATTTCCATTTTGAGATATTTCATGCCATTCTAGGGTTCTAAATGAACTTGGACATGCCAATTTAGCGCCTTGTTCGAATTTGAAAATATTCAGAATTTCCCTCTTCAGAGCCCCTTCGATCAACCATTGTTCTTGTGATGATTATAATTTCTGATTCGAAGTGTTCAAAACTTCCTTCATTAGAGAATTTTAGATTAAGACACCTATGCACTGATATGCCAATCGAAGGCAATTTCGATGTTCCAATCGAATGACCCTCTGATATTCCAATCGAAAGACACCCTGATATTCCAATCGAAGGACACCCTGATGTTCCAATCGAAGGAAGCTCTGTTGTTCAAATCGAAGGAAGCTCCGACGTTCCAATCGAAGGAAGCTCTGATGTTCCAATCGAAGGAAGCTCTGATGTTCCAATCGAAGGAAGCTCTGATGTTCCAATTGAAGGAAGCTCTGATGTTCCAATTAAAGGAAGCTCTGATGTTCCAATCAAAGGAAGCTCTGATATTCCAATAGAAGGAAGCTCAGGTGTTCCAATCGAAGGAAGCTCTATTGTTATAATAGAAGTAAGCTCTGATGTTCCAATCGAAGGAAGCTCCGATGTTCCCATCGAAGGAAGCTCTGATGTTCCAATTGAAGGAATCTCTGATGTTCCAATCGAAGGAAGCTCTGATGTTCCAATCGAAGGACATTTTGTTCATCTTTAAATTTTACTTTCCTCAAGCAAATGTTTGTAACCACCCATGTAAAAGAAGATCTTGAAAGAAAATGAGAGGGAACATTTTGAGGTACAATAACTGCCCCTGTTCAATCTTCTTAGACCTGAGGATGTAGATTGACTTGTCTGCCTTTCGTGATCTAAAGGTGGAAGATGATTGAATACTAGAGTGCCCAGAAATTTGCACTCGTCTGAAGTGATACTGTTGGTTGATAATATCGGGAATGGGCTTACAGATTCCATCCAAGGAATATGGCAGATAGTCATCAGATATGGGCTTAGAGATGCCATCAAAAGTAGATGTTGACTTCATAAGAAGTCTCTTTGTGGGGATTCCTATTCCCGTTGTCTGAGGAGGAGTCCGCTGGGGTATGTTTTAGGGGAATAGAGTATAAGAGTTTCGGTTGTCCATTACTCTACTGGGGAGTCATCTCTTGACTGGAGAGATGAAAGCGAGTTGTTATCTGGTCGGGATCCAGGCTTTACAGTGACTTGCCAAGAATAATAAGGCTGACTGTCATCTGTTTATATTCTAGGCTTCACATCAACTTATCGGGGAATATGAAATTAACTATTATCTGGTCGGTTCCAGGTTTCAACTTGAATCTGAGGTATACCGTTATCTGGTCAGGTCCAGGCTTCGGTGTCATAGGTTATACTATCTGTGATACAGTGGAAGAACTGACTTGGGTGTTTTGCATTTGATCGCAAATGTTGCGGTTAGCAAGAGTCTCCACCGACTTTTCTTTTATCCAAAAGGAAAATTGAAAAAGAACAGGAAAGACCTTTGAGATTGTTTCTTGAGTTCGGGGGGTAGATCATGAAAAGGGAAGGTGTTAGCACCATTTTCATCAATGGTTTTCCATGGGCTATTAGTTACTTTCTAGATCACTTGCTTTTGTTTGAAATTGTGCTTTGTGTGGTTTTTGAAAGTATTTTTGAAAAGGCGCCATCGTTTAGGAAAACTTTGTAATGATTCTCGTTCGTAAGAATGTATACAAAGTGTTGATCTTTTAAAAATGTTTTCAAGTTTGAAAGGTGTTTTTGAAAGTGTTGGTGTTTGAAAATAGCAAGGATGTTTTGTTTTGAAATTGAGCAAGTAACTAGGAACATTCTACCTACTCAAAATTCTTTCATGTTCATTTCCTTTCTCCTTTGATATTGTTATCTTACCATTAATTTGGTAAGTTACCCAATCTTTGGATGTAAACGAAACGGGCGTGGGTCATCGTATAACCATTATTAGCAATGTTGCAAGGTATCTTAGCATTTTTCTTTAGAAACTAAGATCATTTTGAAAAGGCAACATAGATAGCGTCATCAAGGGACTATGATCTTATATTTTTGCTTGTTTTCTCTAGGATACCTCACATGCATAATATGGCCATTTTTGTAAGGAAACCAAGTGGATTTTTATCCTAGGGGTGCTTGTGTGCAAGTGTATTGATTTTTCATGCTTGATTTGTCTTTGATTAAGGTTTTCTATTTGATTGGTTTTAGTCTTTCCATATAAAACCCTAATTACTAACATTTATATAAAGCGATAAATTGAGAAAAGTAAAATTACTACGCTATTACATCATTGGGGGAGGGGGTGTACAAATTTACAAATGGGGATTGCAAGAAAATTAAACCTAATTATCTATTACAACCATATTGAATATTGTACAAAACTGAAAATAAAATGCAAGAATATAAATAGAAAAAAGAGATGATTTTTGTTGTTTTTATGAAAGGGTTTTTTGACCTAATTAAAAAAATGATTACTTAAAATCAAATAAAATTAACTTAAACTATTTAAGAAAAGAAATTAATTTGAAAAGGATTTTTAGGGTTTTTTATGGAAAAAAAAAGATTTTAAATTAATGAAAATAAAATGAAGATTAATTATAAAAATAACTTAAATTCTAAATTAATTTTAACTAAAAAATAAAATAATATATTAATTTATCCTAAGTCTAAGGGTTAATTATTTAAGGAAAAAGAAATTAATTTGTCTTTAAGAAAATATTTTTTATCTTTTGTTTTATGGAAAATAAGATACATGAGTATAAAAAATAAATAAAAAATAAATTTGTATTTTTTATGATTTTATAAAAATAATAATAATAATAATAAAAATATTAATATTAATAATAATAATAATAATAATAATAATAATGAAGAAAAAATAAATAAAAATAAATATATAAAGAAAAAGTCAGGGGGGGGGGGGGGGGTGAATCAGTAACCCAAGGAGTAATATGAGAAAAAAAAGACTAGGCACAATGAGAGCCCAAACGCTGCCAAAAAATGAAAGAAAGTCAGCAAATTGTGAAAAATTGCAAAAGGTCACGCTGGGGCTTGAACCTAGGACCTAAGGGTGAACAGGCGCGCGCTTTACCACTAGGGTGGCTATACATCCGTTGATATAAGCAAAACAATAAATACATAACATAAAACGCGCCCTGATTACACTTCATCTTCAACCTCCAGCCAAAGGACTTGTATCTTCTTCATTTCTCAACAAAAATGAAAAGTTCAAACATGAAAGTTGTGGCATTTCTTCCCACGAATCCAACCATGTAAATAACTTAAGCTAAAAGTTAAAGATGAATGAGAATTTTTCTGGCCCTAATTCAAAACCTAAAAATTTCAGAAAACTTCAACTCTAAAATTCTCTAAGCTCAAGCCATATAAATGCAAACTATGGATATGTACAACTTCGTGGTAATGTTATCTACATTTTATCTTCACAAATTAAAGCTTAACAATGCCTAAATAATGAGATGAAAAGTCAGAAAACTCACCTTGCAGCTGGAGATCGTGTTTTGAGTTAGAGCTACTTTCAAAGTGTTTTGATGATTGGGTAAGCTTCCTTGAACCTCCAGGAAGCTATTGCGAAGCTTACTTTATGCTGAGAGTTCATGAATCAAGCTGAAGAAGTCAATTTGCAATGCCCTATTTTTGAAAATGGACGATGGTGTAAATGGTATTGCAGTTTGAAAATAGGGGTTGGGATAGCTTCTATATGTGTATTATAAGCTTTGTGGATGGTTTGGCCAAGAAACGCACGAGGGGATTTGGAGATTGGATTCAAAAATCAGAAAAGCAAGATATAGACTTATGGCTATGTTACTTGATTTTGAAGAAAAGTGACAATATGGTTCCAAGATGAAGTACAAGCATGGGCTGAGTTTATGGGAGGCTCTAGACCTGTTACTTTTTCCTTTTACATTGCTTGTGATCAGAAGGAACAAGTGCAAATCTCTATGCTTTGACTTTGTGATTAAAGCTTCTTTACAAGAATTGAATGGTTACTTTGTGCCATAAATGGAAAATTTGCTTGGATAAAGCTTGAATTAAGTGGATAATATCTCAAAAGTAAGTGTAATCTTCTGATTATGGAGAGATCTTGAGGTTTAGAGGCCTGAAAAACAAGATTGTGCAGCATAGGTTTGAAATTGAATTCTTGTTCATCACAAAATGACTTGTAATTCAAGTGTGAAAACCCTAACTTCATCTCTTCGGTTCTCCCTACTCAAGAATGATCTCAAGGGTTCTTGGACATTTTGGAAAGCTTGTAATGTGGTATATAACCCCTCTTTGAATAACTTTTTAAAATTCCCCTTGGAACTATATGAAAAAGTGCCATGAAGTTAGGTCAAAATCCTGACCAAAACTAGGGCAAAATTTCACTAAGTATCCAGTTTCAAGACCATGACTTTATGAATCAATAACTTGAGATCCAAGAATTTTTAGAATAAGTTGTGTATAGAAATGTTATAGATATCATGGATATATACAACTTTCCTGTTGAAAGTTTCTTCTGAATCCTCTTGCATCATGGTGAAAAATTGGCTCAAAGTTATGAAAAAAACATGAAGTTTAAACACTTAGAAAAATTTCTAAGTTAGAAAACTTTGACTTTTCAAAATGAAATCTTGACTTTTTAATTTCTTGATGAATAAGTTTCATATTTTGACATGTTTTGATGAATTGTGATCTTTGACATTGAATTTTGACCAAAAAGTCAAAGTTTGACTTTTCAGTGTACAATTGACTTTTTGATCAATTGACTGAAAATTCACTATCAATCCGATTGAGCTTGAGAAATGTTTTAGGTCATGCCATTAGGTAAAAATGATGCAATTGAGCTCTTGAAATCATGCTTCAAACCAATTGACCATTTGCTAGGTCAAAAATTAGAAATTGCCCTTTCTCAATCAAAACCCTCATTTTGACCATTTCACCCTTTTGATGATTTGATCAAATTTATTGAGGAATTATGGTCCAAACATGATAAAATGATACATATGGGTTTATAATGTGGATGTGAATAAAAAATTATGAAGTTTGACTATAAATTGACCATAGTTGACTTTTCTCCTAATACAACTGATTTTTAGGTCCACTACTCAATTGATTGAGCAAAAGTGTGATCCAAGGCTTGAAACTTGACATGAGTAATCTTGGGGGTCCACAATGATCCATGAAAGTCATATGAAGAATTGAAATTTCAATTATCCTTGTGCAATCTCAAACCCTAATTTTGGTCATCAGTGCTTAAGGAGGTGTCTTGAGTTGATCAATCCTAGTGCAGTCTTGAACCTAGAGAGATCTTTATGAAAAAATATTTAATAAATGAGAGGGAAAATTTTGGGGTACAACAGCTGACCCTGTTCAATCTTCTTAAACCTGAAGAGTTAGATTGGCGGATCAGCCATTCGTGACTTGAAGGTGAAAGATGATTGAACACTAGAGTGCCCAGAAATTTGCACTCGAAGATGGATTGTGAATGGGCTTATTTTGACTATTCTGCCTTTGAATGGATATTTGAGTTTAAGGTGGAGGGTTGAGGTCACTGCCCCAACTTTATGGATCCACGGGCGACCTAACAGACAAGAATAGGCAGGATGAATATCCATAATATAGATGGTGAAGTTGAAGATTTGGGAGCCCACTTTGATTGGAAAATCTACCTCCCCATGAATAGTCCTCTTTGATCCGTCAAATGCCCTTACAATGATATCGCTTGGTTTCAAGACTAAATCCTCCCAGTCAAGACGATCTAACGCCCCCTTGGGTAATACATTCAGAGAAGAACCAGTGTCGACTAGCACATGTTCTAAGGTGGTCCCTTTGAACTCGATAGAAACATGTAAAGCTTTATTGTGATTCTTCCCGAGAGGTGTTAAGTCGGCATCTGAAAACCCCAAGCCATTGTTAGCTGTCCGGCTAGCCACGTAATTCTCGAATTGATCCGTTGTCATCTCCTAGGGGACATGAGCCTTTTTCAAAAACTTGATTAGTGTTCGAGCATGGGCATCGGAGAAAAGCAGCAACGACAACATTGAGATCTTAGAAGGGGTTTGCCCCAACTGTTCTACAATCTTGAAGTCGCTTCTTTTTATGAAATTCAAAATCTCGTCCATCTCGCGAGCGGAGGGTTCTTCATTAGCTACATCCTTGGAGGGTACTTCAATCACATCAGGCTCAACAACCTTCTGTTTCCCTCTTGTATCGGTATTTGGCTTGGAGAAAGTAATGCGGATGGGCGTCTTTGTAACCACTAGTGGTGAGATATTGGGTGAAAATATTCTCCCAGTTCTAGTTACTTTTCTTGAGCCAGCTATGTTGCCAACATTGTCATCTTTTTCTTCTTCGATCCAAGCATCTTGTTTAATCCCATGATAGAACACCTCAACACCGTAATTTCAAGGTATCTCTTTATTTGAAGAATAAGGAATCGGTCCGAGGTTGGTAATTATTAAGGGAGCAATAGTGGGTTCATTTGAAATCCTAATATGACCTTTTAAGGTGATCCTAAGAGGCTTGTTGGAGATGGTAATAATGGAGAGGTCTTCACATTTGTCAATCAAACTCTTGGCAAGTTGGGTTTTCTCGAATATAATTTCGTGGCTATCCATCAGGCGTTGTATGCCTTCCTTCAGCCCTTCACATCCATTGAGTTGTTTTGTACAACACACACAGTCTTTTACACAACCAGGGAAGATCCCAGCTTTCAACAAATTGTTCTTGATTACATTCAGTGGAGTAGTCAATTCTTCAACAGAGGAAACAAAAATTGAATCTTCGACAACATTAACACCTTTGTCATGCTTCGACATTGGAACGGTAATTACATTCAGCGTCAGAGGAGGATCAAACTCAATAGTCTTGTTGTCAATTAAATCCTGGATTTTATTCTTCAAGGCCCAGCACTGGTCAGTCTCGTGCCCGGGGCTGCTTGAATGGTAAGCACACTTAACGTTCGGATTATACTTTGGTGACGAGGTGTCAGGGTTGGCGGGAGGATCGCGTAATGTCACTAAATTAGCCTTGAGAAAATGTTGGAGGGCTTGAGACAGTGACATGACTAACCTTCTAAATTGTCTTCTTGGAGTTTCAAAACGTTGATGATTTGCAGATGGTCTTGGAGTAGGAGTTGGATTGGAGATTCAGACAACATTGACAGACAGACGATCATTCTTCTTAATATGAGCCCTTTCCCCGTACACAACATTGACTTCCTTTTTTGCAGCAAAAGGTTTCTTAATAGGATTGGAAGTGGAGGTAGATACCACATAGATCTTCACACTTTTGATGCCACTTTCAACTCTTTCACCGGTTAAGATCAATTCGGTGAAACCAGAAGAAGAGCAGCCAACCAACATATTAAAGAAAGGACCACATAAAATGCCCATGAACATGTCGATGTGCTCTCTACCAGTCAAGGGAGGTTGGACCCTACTAGCAAGGTCTCTCCACTTTTGCGCATATTGCTTAAATCCTTCATTCTTTCCCATGGTCATATCTTGCAACTGAACCCTCGTTGGCGCCAAGTCGGAATTGTACTGATACTGATGGTAGAAGGTAGTAACTAGATCCTCCCAAGTGTTGATACGATAACCATCTAACTGATAAAACCATTCAAGTTGTGTTCCAGCCAAGATCTCTTGGAAAAAGTGAACCCAAAGCTATTTATCAGTAGTGTGCGGCTGTATCTTGTGCACATAAGATTTCAAATGGAGTTTTGGACAAGAAACTCCATCGTACTTTGTAAAGAGTGGTACTTTGAATTTATGGGGGATGATTACCCCAGAGATCAAACCTAAATCATCAAAATCTAAACCAGGGACGACTTGGATTTCAACAGCTTTCAATCTGTCTTCTAACTGCTTGTATTTGATATCAGCGGGTGGATACTGCTCGTTGAAATAACCATCATCAGATTCTTGATCATTAGTATATTCAGCTTGAGTACTCTTGACCTCACCGACCTGGTTCTCGTCCTCTTCAGATGAGTCTCCTCCTATTGAGATTTGACGGATTGTCTCCTTGAACCTTCTACCCATGTTGAGCAGAGCTTTCTTCTTTGGCTTCTTCTTAACGGCCAACAAAGCCATCATATCTTGCTTCCCCTTGGCTAGGGCTAGTAGAGCTTCCTGAAACTGAGAATTCTGGGCTTGGAGATCCGTCACAGTTTTCTCTAGATCCATCTTGCTGAAATAAACAGTAGAAAGATAAGGAAACCTGTTATGCGAAAACCTGTCATATTATGATGCATGGAATATGTACATGCAAATGATTTCAAGGATTAATGAAATTTAAATTTGTATAGACAAAAGAAATGAACAAACGTTAATTCTCATTAGACAAAACAAGAAAGATTACATCATGCCTCTTAGGCTTACAAAATAACTTTCTAAGATAAAAAGACTGAACGCATCCTCTTCAGTGCGAGATAAGCGTTCACACTTTACTATTCTTGTAGCCGCTTTGTAAGCTCCAAGACCCTCTTTTCACTAGCATAGATTTGAGCCTCTAAAGTATCTCGTTCTTCCTTAAGCTGGACCCAACCCTTTTGTAAGTCTTCGAGAGAGGTAGGCATGTCGGGATGGAGGATAGTGTAGGGAACATCTCCTTCCACCACAGGCTCCATGATGACTGGTATGATAGAGGGATAAGGCATCACCAGTTTCTGAGAACAAGCTCGCACTCATTTAAGGTAAGGCTCGAGGGGAATGGAATTCTTGTGTCCTAGCATCTTGCTATCCACCTTGTTCAACATCCTCCAAGCTCGGATAAATCTATGGCGGTAACCTTGATCGTTGCTCTCGTAGTCAAATACCAAACCTTGAATAAGCATCTCGTGTGGACCATCCCTTCGGGCGTAACCAAACTGTCTTAAGGCTAAGCAAGGGTTGTAGGTGATACCTCCTCTAATTCCAAGTAAAGGGACATTAGGTAATTCTCCACAACGGTCTACGATAGTAACATTCTCCAAAGAGCGGGAACACCAATGAATATCTGAATGTCTGAGCGTCATCAACCTATGGGACCACCTTGAACCTTGCTCATTCTTCAACACAAATTGGGGAATATGCAAAATAAACCATCTTGCCAAAAGAGGAGTACAACACATGAGGATACCTCTTTTCCTCATAGTACGAGTGTGAAAAGAATGTAGGATGTCCCCTAGCAAATTAGGCACCGGGTTACGAGACATGAAGATTTTGACAGTGTTGACATCTATGAGTTGGTCAGAATTTGGAAACAAAACCATCCCATAGATGAGGAGAGCCACAATTTCCTTAAAGGCTTGCAAATCCAAAGATTTCCAACAGTTTTGGACTTTCTCAAAAAAGAACTTTTCTAGGAAACCTTTGACACCACTCCTTGTTTCCCAATTAGTTGTGATATCAGATGGTTGCAAGTGTAGAGCTTGAGCAATCTCTTCTAGATTTGGATCTCTTTCTGTACCGTTGAAAAGTAGTTGATTGAGAATGGTAATCCTCAAGAGTTGGGAGAATTCCTCCAAAGTTGGCACAAGTTGATAATCGGGAAAAGTGAAGCAATGGTGTAGAGGATCAAACAATTAGAAGAGCACCTTCATCATGTCCTCATCAGTGTTGGAGGTAACCAAGTTTAGCAGGCGACCATGTCTTTCGGTAAATGGAGAATTTTCAGGAATCCTTGATGCTAGTTCTTTGAGTTGAGGAGGGATCCTTACGAGATTGACTTGAATGGTTTTCCTGCAAATAGAATCCATGTCCTACAAAATAGAACAAAGATAAATCCCAAAAATCCTTGAAATGGTTAGTGAGTATGAGTATGATGTTATGATATTTATGATGTTATGTACAAGTAAATATATATAAACAAAGCAAACAAGTCCTTTGGTTTAGGCTTGCATGGAGTCTCATAGGTAAGTAACCTCTTGAAGTTTAGTTGGCTCAAACCTGTTCTAGTAGTAGTAATCGGGTTCTAAGGAGCTCAATATCACTGGTTTGTTTTCTCGGGCATTGTTTTAGCGCAAACCTCTTAAATGGAGACCAAAATATCCCAAAAAACCAAACCTCAATGAGTGTAGTATCGAGTATCTACCAACTTCGGACTGCACCAAACTCGATCATCTCACTACATCCTAATGGCCAAGTTGGTCAAGTAAAGGTTCTAAAATTTCATTAGTGCTTCATGACATCATTCAGCGGCCCCGTATTCTCCTTGACTACTCAAGGGCTACCGGTACCCACAAATATGTCGCACTAACGTAGCTATTCCTTAGAACGTGTCAGTATACCCCACACAGTTTCCATAACATATTGCTACTTACCTATAAGGTATCCCAAATTCGTGTAGAGGATTCAAACCCAATCAAAGAACCATAATGTAAGGCATACAAGTCAAACAAAGAAAGCAAGTAAATATGATCTAACCCTAAGGTAACCCCACTTTTAGAATTTTCCCCAGCAGAGTCGCCAGTTCTGTGATACGGTGGGAGAACTGACTTGGGTGTTTTGGGTTTGATTGCAAATGTTGCGGTTAGCAAGAGTCGCCACCGAATTTTATTTTATCCAAAAGGAAAGGTGAAAAAGCATAGGAAAGACCTTTGAGATTGTTTCTTGATTTCGGGGAGTAGATTATGAAAATGGAAGGTGTTAGCACCCTTTTCATCCATGGTTTTCCATGGGCTCTTAATTACTTGCTAGATCACTTGCTTTTGTTTGAAATTATGCTTTGTGTGGTTTTTGAAATTATTTTTGAAAAGGAACCATCGTTTAGGAAAACTTTGTAATGATTCTCGTTCGTAAGAATGTATACAAAGTGTTGATCTTTTGAAAATGTTTTCTAGTTTAAAAGGTGTTTTTGAAAGTGTTGGTGTTTGAAAATAGCAAGGATGTTTTGTTTTGAAATTGAGCAAGTAACTAGGAACATTCTACCTACTCAAAAGCCTTTCATGTTCATTTCCTTTCTCCTTTGATATTGTTATCTTACCATTGATTTGGTAAGTTACCCTATCTTTGGATGTAAACAGGACGGGTGTGGGTCATCGTATAACCATGATTAACAATGTTGCAAAGTATCTTCGCATATTTCTTTAGGGACTAAGATCATTTTGAAAAGGAAACATAGATAGCGCCATCAAGGGACTATGATCTTGTATTTTTGTTTATTTTTGCTAGGATACCTCACATGCATAATATGGCCATTTTTATAAGGCAACCAAGTGGATTTTTACCCTAGGGGTGCTTGTGTGCAAGTGTATTGATTTTTAATGCTTGATTTGTCTTTGATTAGGGTTTGCTATTTGATTGGTTTTAGTCTTTCCATACAAAACCCTAACTACTAGCATTTATATAAAGCGATAAATTGTGAAAAGTAAAATTACTACGCTATTACATCATTGGGGGAGGGGGTGTACAAATTTACAAATGGGGATTGCAAGAAAATTAAACCTAATTATCTATTACAACCATATTGAATATTGAACAAATTGAAAATAAAATGTAAGAATATAAATGGAAAAAAGAGATGATATTTGTTGTTTTTATGAAAGAGGTTTTTGACCTAATTAAAAATATGATTACTTAAAATTAAATAAAATTAACTTAAACTATTTAAGAAAAGAAATTAATTTGAAAAGGATTTTTAGGGTTTTTTTATAAAAAAAAAGGTTTTAAAGTAATAAAAATAAAATGAAGATTAATTATAAAACTAACCTAAATTCTAAATTAATTTTATCTAAAAAACAAAATAATATATTTATTTATCCAAAGTCTAAGGATTAATTATTTAAGGAAAAAGAAATTAATTTGTCTTTAAGAAAATATTTTTTATCTTTTGTTTTATGGAAAATAAGATACATGAGTATAGAAAATAAATAAAAAATAAATTTGGATTTCTTATGATTTTATGAAAATAATAATAATAATAATAATAATAATAAAAAATATTAATATTAATAATAATAATAATGAAGAAAAAATAAATAAAAATATAAATATAAAGAAAAAGTCAGGGGGGTGAATCAGTAACCCAAGGAGTAATATGAGAGAAAAAAGACTAGGCCCAATGAGAGCCCAAACGCTGCCAAAAAACAAAAGAAAGTCAGAAAATTGTGAAAAATTGCAAAAGGTCACGCTGGGGCTTGAACCCAGGACCTAAGGGTGAACATGCACGCGCTTTACCATTGGGGTGACTATACATCCGTTGATATAAGCAAAACAATAAACACATAACACAAAATGCGCCCTGATTACACTTCATCTTCAACCTCCAGCCAAAGGACTTGTATCTTCTTCATTTCTCAACAAAAATGAAAAGTTCAAACATGAAAGTTGTGACATTTCTTCCCACAAATCCAACCATGTAAATAACTTAAGCTAAAAGTTAAACATGAATGAGAATTTTTCTAGCCCTAATTCAAAACCTAAAAATTTCAGAAAACTTCAACTCTAAAATTCTCTAAGCTCAGGCCATATAAATGCAAACTATGGATATGTACAGCTTCGTGGCAATGTTATCTACATTTTATCTTCACAAATCAAAGCTTAACAATGCATAAATAATGAGATGAAAAGTTAGAAAACTCACCTTGCAGTTGGAGATCGTGTTTTGAGTTAAAGCTAATTTCAAAGTGTTTTGATGATTGGGTAAGCTTCCTTGAACCTCCAGGAAGCTATTGCAAAGCTTACTTTATGCTGAGAGTTCTTGAATCAAGCTGAAGAAGTCAATGTGCAATGCCCTGTTTTTGAAAATGGAGAATGGTGTAAATGGTATTATAGTTTGAAAACAAGGGTTGGGATAGCTTATATATGTGTATTAGAAGCTTTGTGGATGGTTTGGCCAAGAAACGCACGAGGGGATTTGGAGATTGGATTCAAAAATCAGAAATGACAAGTTTTTGTGCTTGTATGGCAATTTCTGGTTTTGTGGAGTTTGAGGGCTTGTTCAGCCGTGTTGCAATACACTTGTATGGTTATACGAAAAAGATTATAGGACTTGAGGAGGTCAGAAAAGCAAGACATTGACTTATGGCTATGTTACTTGATTTTGAAGAAAAGTGACAATATGGTTCCAAGATGAAGTACAAGCATGGGCTAAGTTTATGGGAGGCTCTAGACATGTTGCTTTTGCCTTTGACATTTCTTGTGATCAGAAGGAACAAGTGTAAAGCTCTATGCATTGACTTTGTGATTAAAGCTTCTTTACAAGAATGGAATGGTTACTTTGTGCCATAAATGGAAAATTTGCTTGGATAAAGCTTGAATTAAGTGGATAATAGCTCAAAAGCAAGTGTAATATTCTGATTATGGAGAGATATTAAGGTTTAGAGGTTTGTAAAACAAGATTGTGCAGCTTAGGTTTGAAATTGAATTCTTGTTCATTACAAAATAACTTGTAATTCAAATGTGAAAATCGTAACTTCATCTCTTCGATTCTCCCTACTCAAGAATGATATCAAGAAGTTCTTGGACATTTTGGAAATCTTGTAATGTGCTCTACAACCCCTATTTGAATCTCTTTTTAAAATTACCCTTGGAACTATATGAAAAAGTTTCATGAAGTTAGGTCAAAATCCTGACCAAAGCTAGGGCAAAATTTCACTAAGTGTCCAGTTTCAAGACCATGACTTTATGAATCAATAACTTGAGATCCATGCATTTTTAGAAGAAGTTAAGTAAATAAATGTTGTAGATATCATGGATATCAACAACTTTCATGTTGAAAGTTTCTTCTGAATCCTCTTGCATCATGGTGAAAAATTGGCCCAAACTTTATGAAAAAAACATGAAGTTTAAACACTTATAAAAATTTCTAAGTTAGAAAACTTTGACTTTTCAAAATGAAATCTTGAATTTTTGATTCCTTGATGAATAAGTTTCATATTTTGACATGTTTTGATGAATTGTGATATTTGACATTGAATTTTGATCAAAAAGTCAAAGTTTGACTTTTCAGTGTACAATTGACTTTTTGATCAGTTGACTGAAAATTCACTATCAATCCAATTGATCTTGAGAAATGTTTTAGGTCATGCCATTAGGTCAAAATGATGAAATTGAACTCTTGAAGTCATGCTTCAAACCAATTGACCATTTGCTAGGTCAAAAATCAGAAATTGCCCTTTCTTAGTCAAAACCCTAATTTTGACCATTTTGCCCTTTTGATGATTTGATCAAATTTCTTGAGGAATTGTGGTCCAAACTTGATAAAATGATACATATGGGTTTATAATGTGGATGTGGATAAAAAATTATGAAGTTTGACTGTAAATTGACCATAGTTGACTTTTTCCCCAATACAGTTGATTTTTAGGTCCACTGCTCAATTGACTGAGCAAAAGTGTGATCCAAGGCTTAAAAATTGACATGAGTAATCTTGGGTTCCATGAAAGTCATATGAAGCATTGAAAGTTCAATTATCCTTGTGCAATCTCAAACCCTAATTTTGGTCATCAGTGCTTAAGGAGGTGTCTTGAGCTGATCAATCCTAGTGCAGTCTTGAACCAAGAGAGATCTTTGTGAGAAAATATTTAATAAATAAGAGGGCAAATTTTGGGGTACAACAGCTGCCCCTGTTCAATCTTCTTAAACCTGAATAGTTAGATTGGCGGATCCGCCGTTCGTGACTTGAAGGTGAAAGATGATTGAACACTAGAGTGCCCCGAAATTTGCACTCGAAGATGGATTGTGAATGGGCTTATAGATGCCATTTGGAGAAAAGTTGATAAACACTGGAAGAAGTATCAACATAAATCTCTTGTTCATTTATACTAAAAATTGATGTTTTACCTGTGAGAAAAAGAGTTAGTAAAAATGCAGATGCCTGTATGATGTTCACCAGATGTGGTATTATGTTAAATGCATATGGTATGTACATGCTATGATGTATGAATCTGAGATGTATGTTTTTGTCTGGGAAAACAAATCCCTGACTGCTGCTGAGGAAATTCCGGGGTAGTGAATCCCTGATTTCCGTTGGGGATGAAGAAAATGCATATCTTCAAACTTTATTGAAAGGATGCTTTTATTGGAGAATATCTCTTGAATGTCAGCTGTTATCTGGCCGGATCCAGGATTCACAATTTGCTGAGGATGAAGTAGTCAACTGCTATCTGGTCGGATCCAGGCTTCACGATAACTTACTGGGGGAAGAGACGAATTAACTGTTATCTGGTCGGATTCCAAGCTTTGCAGAAAATTTTCTTGAGATTGAATAGTTATCTGGTCGAGTCCAGGCTTTACAGCAACTTGCTGGGGATACGAAAGTTAACTGTTATTTGGTCGGATCCAGGCTTCGCAGTAACTTGAAGTGGTAACTACTATCTGGTTGGGTCCAGGTTTCATGGTTTTTGGAGAGTTATAGTTAGTTGTTATCTGGTCGGGCTCCTGGTTTCACAATAACTGTTTGAAACACTGTTATCTGGTCGGGTCCAGGCTTTGCATATTTCTGAGGTTAATTGCTATCTAGCCGGGTCCAGGTTTCACAATAAACTATTTAAGGATTTAGTTATTATCTGGTCAGTTTCCAGGTTTCACAATGAATCTTTGAGGGTAATTGCTATCTGGTCGGATCCAGGCTTCACAACAACTTGCTTGAAAAGATGATTTTGAAAACTTATATCTGGTCGGATCCAGGTTTCACAGTGATTTATTGGGGCAGAGGCATCTACTGGGGAAAAGAAGTTAAACCTTGGTTGGGTTGAGTCCAGGTTCTTCTATATCTTTAAAGAGTTAGACTATTATCTGGTCGGGTCCAGGTTTCATAGTACCTTGAAATTGAGATCAACTGTTATCTAGTCGGGTCCAGGTTTCAGATACTCATGCTGTTATCTGGTCGGGTCCAGGTTTCAGCAATTGAAGAAGTTAAACTATTATCTGGTCGGGTCCAGGCTTCAGTAATAACTTGAAAATTGTGCTAATATCTGGTCGGGTCTGTAGCGGTTGAAATGTTTTAAGACTAAGCCATTGGATTGACTTGACTTATACAGATCAAAATAAAAATCTCCACCGCACTTTATTATTTCCGAAGGAATGGGAAAAGAGCGAATAACCCAAAAAGAGGGGGAAAGATTCAAGGTAAGGGAGTTGGTTATGCAAAGGGAAGGTATTAGCACCCTAAACATCTATGGTACTCCGCAGGAACCTCTTTGTAAAATCTGTATATTTTGGCTATAAAAATGTTGAATAAAAATGAATGGTGGAGGTGAGAAAAGAAATATATTTATTTTATGATTTTTACACCCGCCGCGGTTGCGAACCTTTAGTGCCTACGTACCACCTTTTCATGCAATAGGGGATCATGGTACACGTAGTTCCTCTTTTAAAAATTTAAAACACAAATGTGTTGGTTAATTTTATGAGGTAAAACATCATCGTCATTGTCCGTGTGGAAAACATACCTACTACCCACAATTATGAGAAAGGAGAATTTGCATCATCTCAAAGTGGAGGATATGGCTTGGATTTTAAAATAAACAATGCCTCACTCAACACCCAAGTGGAAAATATCTCTCTTCACTACATGTTGTAGAAGTATAATTGTTTGCATCACTACAAGGATTGACAAGAGTTCAATCTTTTTTTTTTTTGAGAAAAGTTTAAAGATGAAAGCCAAAGTGGCAAAATAGTTTGAAATGAGATTTGATTGATTTTTAGTCTTCTCACAAAAAATATTAAAGTATTATTAAGTTGATTAGGTTTTATTTATAAAAATGTTTGAAAATGCATGGACCTAAGTCCAAGTTTATTATGAAAGTGGTTCAAGTTTAAAATAAGAAGAGTGTTCAAAAGGAGGGAGATAATTTTTGAAATTAAAGAAGATGGGAGGAGAAGAAGAGGCTATCTAAAGCATAAGGTAAAAGCTAGGGATAAGAACTATCTAACCAACAAGAAGCCAATACTTGACATTATGATCCAAGATATAATTCCCATTCCTTGGATTGAAACCAATCAAGCAAAAAAAAATACTAGACCTCTTGAGAGAACCAAACTTCAAGTGTATTAAGTCTTTACAAAAATTGGGCAGAGTAACAGCTGTATACGGGTGAATTCCAGATTACATACAAAGGGTGTAATCACAAAAAACCTACACACAAAAACAAACAAGCAACCCAATGTCTTGAGGCAAACCTCAAGAACTCCATACAAAATAATCAGATAAGATCACAAGGTCTCCAAGATAGGCCAAGGTTTCTAATCCTAAGTCCAAGAAAAGTCCCATGCTCCATAATGCCAAGGATAGTAACCAAATAGTCTGAGTACCATTAAAGATTTTTAGGGTTTATGTTGATTAATAAGTATCTTAAAAAGGAAAAGAAAAGTTCAAATGAGCAAAGTAAAAATGACAAGAAAGTAAATGCTCAAATGAGCAAAGATGAAAATGACATGAAATGTAAATGCTAAAATTAAATGGTACATCAAGCATAAAAAAATAAAAGCATAAAGTAAAACAAGTAAATAATTAGTGGTTAGTTGGATGACCATCTTGAAGCTTGCATTTGGAACTCATTAGAGGATTAGTAGAACCAAAGCCTCCACATAACAAGTTGCATTTTCTTTTTGTCAAGTATATCATCCATTTAGAATTCTCACAAGTGTCATTTAATGATCAACGATGTTTAAGTGATCCGCGTTGACCAAAGGTGTTGTAGATCCATTAGAGGATTGGTAAAACCAAAGCCTCCACACAATGAATCTCAAGGTTATTGGATCAAAGAGATAAAATTAACATACTTGGGCTTGCAAACATAAGTTTGGGCCACGAATGATCATTTATTCGAATCGGGACAAAATTTAGCGCTATGTTAAGCAATCGTAAGTGGACTTATATAGAAGTCGCACCTATTTTGAGGCCGGTCAATAGCAATCTATGCACCACTTGTTTTGAGACATGATATAGAGATCATGCTCCAACAACATTTAGTACAATAAGAAGGGGATGAGATGAAGAGGGGTGGGAGAGAAAATATAAACCACTTTTGAATTAAATTTAATCAAACTATTATTAAAATCATTCATCCATTTTTGTGGAGTTAAACTCAACACCATGGATCCAATGACGTTAATAAAGTTCATGATCCAAAATTTAACACAAGATCATCCAGAAAATAGTCACAAAATAATATTACACTTTAATATATACAAAAGGGTTTAAAAATTATTGTTTAAAAATAGAAAATAAAGAGAAAAATATCAACCATGTTCAAATTAATTAAGGAATAAAAAGTAAGACCATAGAAAAATCAGAAAAGGGCTCAAATGATTTTATAAATTTTTTTGGTAATTTTTGAAGTCAGAAACTATTTTTAAAATTAAAAGAAATAAGTAAAATAAACAAAAAATGATAAAAAATAGCAAATTCAGAAACAAAAATAAAATAAGGTCACCAATATTTGTCACAATATCATTGGATCATTCCATAATTTTTTTAGAATTTAAAAATGTATAAAAGTATTTTTAAACATTTAAAACAATTCAAATAAAGTGTAAATTTATAAAAAATACCAAAACACAAAATTAAATTATGGAAAAATAAAAATCAGAAAGAGAATAATCAAAAATGTTTTTCATAATTTTTTCAGATTTTTTGGACTTGAAATGAATTTTCTATGATTTTTTTTAATTTAAAACAATTAAAATATAAAAATCAGAAAAGAAAATAAAAGTAAAAATATGTGGACCATTGGATGAGAGTCAAAACGTGTTAGTAATCAAATCCAAGGGATCTGGCGCACTGTGCATATCATGGTCATTAGTGAATAAAGTACATAATCAAATATAAATCAGATTTTCAAAAATAACAAGTGGCGTGCCATCATTGGTTGGAAGATGACACGTAGGTCATCTTCAACCTCCAGCCAACGTGATTTGCAAATCTCTCAAACTATAAAATCAGAAGCTCAGATCTATGCTAATCGCTTCGTCTTTTCAAGACGAAGACAACCACACCCTCACGCCAAATTTATATAAATTGTAGATCAAGCAATTTGGAAAGAAAGTTTTGAAAAGGGATTTGAAATTTCATGGTCAAAACGTGTTTCTAGCAAAAGGTAAGTGTTGCGACTAGAACCAGGGAAATGAGAGCACCACAATGATATCAGAGTTTTGAAGAATTGATGAAGGAATCTACCTATTGAAGTTGAGTTGCAGAGCTCTGAAACTGGACTTCTATGGAGCAATATATGGCACGATTCTTGAATGTAATTATATGGTTAACTTCAGGGAAGATCAGGGAAGGTGAATTGATGGAAAAATTGGATTGAAAAAGGCTTGGGAGTGGATTTTGAAGTTACTGACTTCTGTGTTGTGGAAGAAGTTTGGCAGGGTGATTCTGGCTATCCAAGCTTGAGGAAATGAATGGGGAATGACCCTCTATTTATAGGGAATCAAATAGAATGTTCAAGCGTGTGAAATGATGAAGTTTGGAGGGAAATTGTGTGAAGTTGAAAACAAGAAAAGTGTGACTTCAAACTTGATCAAAACTCATTTAAAACGCGTGTTTTGCTATGCTAATCACTTCTGGAAGTTCACTAAACATGTTTAGAAGTAAAAACACGCAGAAACAAAGTATTTAGAAGCCAAATCAAGGATTACAAACTTCTGACTTGGTGAAAAATTCAGTTTCAAATTGCCAACTTATGACCAATGGCATTCTCAGCTCAAGGGGTCTTAGGACATGATTCTTGATGCTTTAGAAAGATCAGGTTACAAGCTTTGAAATGGAAAAAGAATGGTGTTAAGTGGATGCTTGAGCTGAAAGTTGTGTTGAGTCAAAGTTGGAGAAAAAGAGTTGACTTTCCATAATTAAAAATATTTCAAGTTCTTCTTCAAAAATGACCTATAATGTCTTGCATCCAAACATGGTCTTCCACTTGGAATTTTCTCTTGACCAAAAAATATGGCATGAAGTATATCTCTTGAATGACATTTTGAAACTTGAACCATTCAAAATCTCCAAAATTTGAGAGAGTTGTGAATTGTTGAAGTTGGCAAAAAATCATGAAATGACCTATAATCTTTTGCATCTTTAAGGAAACATCCATCCACTTTCTCACTTTGCACATAAAAGAAGGATTAAATTTCACACCATAAAGATCATTATGGAAAAATAATGGGCTCAAGGTGATGAAAATTGACCAAGTTATGATCATTTGAAGTCACACATGGAAAATTGGGGATTCATCTAGAGGACTTGTAATCTTTCTTCCTCATTAAGCCTCTTCCTCATGGAAACACCTTGGAACTTTTGAAGTGATTTATTGATAACCCTTTTAAGAGAAGGATGTCTTTGGAATCACTCAAAAATACCAAAAGATGAGCAAGATACATTTCTTTGAAGTTCAAAACCCTAGCTCCTTAGATCAAGAGAATGCTTTGAGGAACTTTGACAATTTTGAACAAACTTCTTGTACCAAAATAAATGATTTGTAAATAAAAGTTGTTGAGGATGATAATGAGAACTCATAGCCACCAAAACCACTTCCATATCTTGAAAATTGAGAGAAATATGCACTTTTGCCTGAAAGTGCTTGTATCATCTTATTCGTACCATGGCTGTTTCAAAGCCCTAACAATGGAAACCTCTTAAATCTGCATCCATACTCTCATGTTTCACGTTAGAATGGATCAAAACAATGGTATGAGGATGAATATGTAATGAAAGCTAATTTATATTGTGTTTTTGCAAAGTTTTGGATCCCAACCTTACCACAAACTAGAGATGCTTGGCCTGGGCGTTTGAGAGGGTTACAAGCCTGGAGATTGACAGGGATGGATTCCTGGCACCTTTAGGAGTATGATAGAAGGCTTAGGTTGGACGAAAATAGCTTGGATCATATGGTATATGCTTGCACCTTTTTTTGAGAAAATTTAAACACCTTTAGGGTTTGAGTGAGGTAGGCTGTCTGTCCTTTTGACTTAGGGTTACTGTGTATATGTAGCAAATCAAATTAGGGTGACAAAAGAGGAAGAATATCCATTCTTTTAGTGAGAAAATATTTGAATTCAATTATTTGATTTTTGCTCATTTTTTGAAACAAATCCAATCTTTTCCTTCCTCCACGATTTTATCTTGATATGCCAGCTTTTGTTGTCTATTATTTGATGAGAAAAGATTTGGAAATCATATCTTACATGTTTCTTATTATTTGAATAAAAAATCAAAATAAATAATAAAAATAATAAAATAAAGTATGAATGAGCTCAGGGGTCGTGGGCCATGTTATGAACAAGTTTCAAGCATGAAAGCATGGGCCCATTTGGAAAAATTTCAAATTTGGTCATTATTTGCTTCATGCGCTTTTCCAAAAATTGGTCAACTTTAGCAATTCATATCTTTCTCATTTTTAACCCTAAGAGGGTGTTCTTATAATTTTTAGAAAGCTTAGGATGTCCTCTAAACAACCATTTTAGTCTCATCTCCATTGGATCTTCAATGTTCATGTAAGGAGCTTTGACCCAAAAGGTGTTTTTGTTGACTTTTTGAATGGACCTATAATGTCTGAGCTTGTATCTTTTGATTGAGGGATTTCTTGACCTTGAGGGCTGAAGAGAAGTTGTAGGGAATTGGATTCTCTTCCAAAATGAGCCTTGGTTGGAAATTTTTTGATAAAGTATGATAAAGTTATGCCTGGTCAAAGTTTGGTTGACTTTTCCTATAGAAACCCTAAATTGCAATTTTTGACTTTTGATGAGTTAGGAGCATTTCTTGAGGAATCATGATTAACCCTTGATAAAATGATGTATATTACTTCAAAATTTTGATGTTGAACAAAAATCTTGAAGTTTGACTATATGAGGGTCACAGTTGACTTTTGACTTAGTATAGTTGATTTTCAGGCATCTGAGCAATTGACTGAGCCAACTTCTTGTGCAAGGCATGAAACTTGGCATGGATGATCTTGAGAACATATTAGGGTAATGGAGACCAACTGGGACCCTTGGAACTCAAACATCTTGATTAAAATGGAAACCCTAGTTTGAGGCTCATAGTCTTATGAGGAGGATTTGTCTGGTCAATCCTTAGGTATCCTTGGGCAAGTTGAGGACCTCTAGGAGTTTGTTTTGTGTAAAATAAGAGGGAAAATTTTAGGGTACAACAGTTGCCCATGTTCAATCTTCTTAAACCTGAGGATGTAGATTGGTTGGTCTGCCTTTCGTGATCTGAAGGTGGAAGATAATTGAACACTAGAGTGCCCATAAATTTGCACTCGCATGAAGTAATACTGATTGGTAGTATCGGGAATAGGCTTACAGATGCCATTTAGAAGGCGACGGGAAATCTTCGGAGATAGGCTTAAAGATTCCATCCAGAAAAGATATCAATCGCATAAGAGATTCCTTTGCGAGAATTTATGTACCTGCTGTTGAGGAGAACCTCATCGGGGAATTTTGATTTATGTCTTGGGAAATAGAGGCTAGGAGCTTCAGTTGTCCACTACTCTAATGGGGATTTAACTCTTAATTGAGGAGGTGGAAGTAAACTGCATGTCTGGTCAGGGTCCAGGCTGTACAGCAACTTACTGGGATAATGTGAAATCGACCGTAACTGGTCGGGTCCAGGTCTTATAGTGTTGTAAACTGTTGTCTGGAGATAAGAGAGAAGGAACCTGGATAATAGGCTTTCTTCGAAATAAAAGCCTGGGTAGTAGGGCTATGAGAAGGAACCTAGCTCATAGGGTTACTTCGAAATGAAATCCTGGATAGTAGGGCCATGAGAAGGAACCTGGGTCGTAGGTTTACTTCAAGATGAAAGCCTGGATAGTAGGGCTATGAGGAGGAACTTGGGTCGTAGGGTTACTTCGAAATGAAAACCTAGTTAGTAGGACTATGAGAAGGATCCTAGGTCGTAGGGTTACTTCGAAATGAAATCCTGGATAGTAGGGCTATGAGAAAGAACCTGGATCGTAGGCTTACTTTGAGGTGAAAGCCTGGATAGTAGGGCTATGAGAAGGAACCTGGGTCGTATGGTTACTTCGAGATAAAAGCCTGGATAGTAGGGCTTATGGGAAGGAACCTGGGTCATATGGTTAATTCGAGGTGAAAGCCTGGATAGTAGGGCTATGAGAAGGAACATGGGTTGTAGGGTTACTTCGAGATGAAAGCCTGGATAGTGGGGCTATGAGAAGGAACCTGGTTTGTAGGGTTACTTCGAGATAAAATCCTGGATAATAGGTCTTATAAGAAGGAACCTGGGTCGTAGGGTTACTTCGAGGTGAAAGCCTGGATAGTAGGGCTATGAGAAGGAACCTGGATAGTAGGGTTACTTCATGATGAGTTTGGGTAAAATTGCATCTGAACCGGGAAGGAACCTGGGTAAGGTTGCTTTGTAAGGAGTTTAGGTAAAACTGCATCTGAACTGGGAAGGAACCTGGGTAAGGTTGCTTCGTTTAATCACGTGGTGGTTGACCCGTTTGATTTCGGGAACTGATTTTCCATTAGTTGTCTGCAGATGTGACATGTATAACTGCTGGGATTGCTGATGATAATTATCTTTCATGAAGAGATAACAGGGTTAATTATATGCGATGCATGAAATTCATTGTGGGATGTTGTTCTCAAAATAAATGAGATTATGATGTATGCGATATATATGCGCATGTCATGATGTATGAACACGAGATGCTATTGTGACATATCTGAGTCTGGGAAAATAAATCCTTGACTGCTGTTGGAGAGTATTGGAAATAGCATTCCTGATTGTTGTAGAAAATCGTGGTTCTTTTACTTCTGTTGGGGATGGTGAACGAAGATGACTATGCTAGAGATTTGCTCCTTGTTTACGGATATTCTGTCGGCGAGAGACTCTGCTTGAGAATAACTCTGTGGGGGAATAACTCTGTTTGAGAGAGAGGAGCTTCCATAGCTGAAGGGATAAACTCTGTCGGGGATTGAGCTTCTGTATTTAGAGAAATAAACTTTGTTCGAGAGAAAACTTTATGAATTGCTTGCGACTATGAAATTCTGCTGGGGAATATAGATGTTAGTTTTTGAAGGAACTCGGTTGGGGAGAGTACCTCTTATTTTGGGGAAGCAGATGTCAAAGCTTTAATTGCCTCTACTTTGTGGGGAGTATAGACGTCACGGGGTCATATGTACTAATGACTTTGTTTCAAAGTTGTCTCTTCACTGGTACCTGCTGGACAGAGTAACTGTCGGGTTTGACATTTTTTAGTTTTTGCCCTTGTTTCTTAAGTTACGAGCAATTGTCTTTTCGTTTCCTAAATATTCATGAACATAAATCATTTTCAAATACATATGTCAAGAATAAATCATTGGACATTTTTGCAAAACAAAACAGAAAAAGAAAAACAAATGGTTTTGTAGAAATGACTTGTATTAATTTTCGAAGTTGGCCTGTAACAGACATTTTTGTACAAGGAAGCTGACGCTCTAGTAAGAGAACGTCGCCGTAAAAATGGAAGCTATACAATATTGTGTACAACGAACATAAAAAAACTATGTGCAATAATCCCATTTAAGTTTCAATTCTGCTATTGTCTCTATGTCTTCGAGCGCCTCATCACTTTGTTGCTTGTCTGAAGCTGATTAGATTGATTGGTGTTGTTCGAGCTTGACAGTTGATATTGAGGCCTGGTCGCAAGATGATCCAATGGGACATAGTGATACGCTTTACATCCCTAACTTTTTCTTAGACTGCCCTTTCGGGTTTTCAGTCCACCGGGATACCCTTTTTTTCCCAAGTCGCCCTTTCAGGTTTTGGACTTGCCGGGTGTACATATTTTTCGTTTTCATCCCTTATTTTTGCCCGAACCCTTTTGGTTCGCCGGGAAGCCCTTATTTTTTCCTAGGCCAGTAAACCTAGCAGGTTTTTAATCATGCGTAGTATCTTTTCACTATGTCTGCATTTATAAGGTGAGGAAGGTTGTCACCGTCCATGGTGGTTAGAATCATGGCTCCACCCGAGAAAATGTTTTTGATCACAAATGACCCTTCGTATGTGGGAGTCCATTTGCCCCTGGGATCACCTTGCGGCAGTATGATGCGCTTGATTACTAGATCCCCGACTTGATATTCTTGGCGTCTGAATTTTTTTGTTAAAAGCGTTGATCATTCGTTTTTGATACATTTGACCATGACAGACAGCAGTAAGTCTCTTCTCATCGATCAGATTTAGTTGATCAAGTCGAGTCTGGATCCAGTCGTCTTTGTTCAAACTCGCGTCCTTCATAATCCTTAAAGAAGGGATCTGGACCTCAATTTGCAGGACATCCTCCATGCCGTATACCAGAGAGTAGCGTGTTTCCCCTGTTGATGTCTGTGTGGAGGTGCGGTACCCATGAAGAGAAAATGGTAACATCTCGTGCCAGTCTTTATATGTCACCGTCATTTTCTGTATGATCTTTTTGATGTTCTTGTTAGCAGCTTCAACAACGCCATTCATCTTCGGCCGGTAGGGAGAAGAGTTATGATGTTGTATCTTGAATTGCTTACAGAGTTCGGTGATCATCGTGTTATTGAGATTCGTACCATTATCAGTGATGATTCTCTCTAGCACACCATATCGACAAATCAGGTTATGCTTGATAAACCGCGCCACAAAATTCTTGGTAACAGTAGCAAAAGAGACAACTTCAACCCACTTTGTAAAGTAATCAATGGCCACCAGGATGAAGCGATGCCCATTGGAAGCGGTAGGTTTAATCTCTCCAATCATGTCAATGCCCCACATTGCAAAGGGCCAAGGAGCCGTCAAGAAGTTCAAGGGACCCGAAGGCACATGCACCTTATCAGCATAGATCTGGCACTTATGACAAGTTCGGGAATGCTGATAACAATCTGCTTCCATAGTGGACCAATAGTATCCTGCCCGTAGGATCTTCTTAGCCATGGTATGTTCACTTGAATGGATTCCGAAGGTACCTTCATGTAGATTTGTCATAATCCTCTCTGCTTCGCTCTTGTCTACACACCGCAGTAAGGTAGAGTCATGGTTGCGCTTGTAGAGGATTCCGTTATTGAGGAAAATTTTTGCGACGAACCTTCTCAGAAACTTCTTATCGTTGATAGATTCCCCCTCGGGATACTCTTGAGCCTCAAGATACCTTTTTACTTTGTGAAACCAAGGTTTGTCTGCCACCTCTTCAGTATCAATCTCACAACAGTGCGCTGGTTCATCCAACCTCTCAATGGTGATTCGGGGAGCTTCGTTGTCCCACCTAACCTTGAACATAGAAGACATGGTAGCTAGCACGTCCGCTAACTGATTCTCCTCTCGTGAGAAATGTTCAAAGGTTACCTCCTCAAAGTGTGGGAGCAACGTCAGTACGTGCTCCTTGTACAAGATAAGGTTCGGATTCTTCGTATCCCACTCTCTTTTGATCTGACTTATCACAAAAGTTGAATCCCCGAAAACATTTAAGAACTTGATCCTTAAGTCGATAGCAGCTTTGAGACCCATGATGCAGGCTTTATACTCCGCCATGTTGTTAGTAGAGTTGAAGCATAGTCGTGTAGTGAAAGGAGTATGACAGCCCTCAGGAGATATGATTATAGCACCAATGCCATTATCGAGTGCGTTTGAAGCTCCATCAAAAACTATGGTCCATCGGGATCCTTTTTCAAGTCCTTCATCCGGTCCAGGTTCTTCATAGTCGGTCACTAGCATAATATTCTCGTCTGGGAACTCAAAATTCATGGACTGGTAGTCATCCACGACCTGATGAGCCAAATGATCAGCTAGTACACTTCCCTTGATTGCTTTCTGGGTTGTATATTGGATATCGTATTCGATTAAGATCATTTTCCATCTTGCTATTCTTCCGGAGAGGGCGGGCTTCTCGAAGATGTACTTGATTGGATCCATCCTAGATATCAATAAAGTAGTGTGGGTTAACATATACTGTCTTAGTCGGCGAGCAGCCCATGCTAAAGTGCAGCAAGTTTTCTCAAGCAGTGAGTATCGGGTTTCACAGTCGGTAAACTTTTTGCTAAGGTAGTATATTGCATTCTCTTTTCGACCAGACTCGTCATCAGGCCCCAACACACACCCTATTGAATTGTCTAGCACTATTAAGTATAATATCAAAGGTCTTCCTTCAACCGGAGGCATCCGAATTGGTGGTTCTTGAAGGTATTCCTTGATTCTTTCGAAAGCAGTCTGGCATTCATCATCCCACTTTACCACTTGAGCTTTCTTCAAGAGCTTTACGATTGGCTCACAAGTAGCAGTCAAATGTGAAATGAACCTGTCGATATAATTCAGGCATCCCAAGAAACCTCTAACTTCTTTCTCAGTATGGGGAGCCAACATCTTTTGTATGGACTTTACCTTTATAGGGTTTACCTGAATATCTTTGTCACTGACGATGAACCCCAGAAGCTTACTAGACCTTACCCCGAAGGTGCACTTGTCCGGATTCAACGTCAGGTTGTATGTCTTCAACCTGTCGAACAACTTTTGTAGATGATCAAGGTGTTCTTCCTCGGTTTGAGATCTGGCTATCATGTCATAAACATAAACCTCTATCTCATGGTTAATCATGTCATGAAATAAGGCGACCATGGCTCGCTGATAAGTTGCCCCAGTATTCTTCAACCCAAAAGGCATCACCTTGTAACAGAAGGTGCCCCACTGTGTGGTGAAGGTTGTCTTCTCCATGTCTTCAGGAGCCATCTTGATCTGGTTGTAGCCAGAGAAACCATCCATGAAGGAGAAGATTTTTTGTTGTGCGGTGTTGTCAACCAGAACATCAATGTGGGGAAGCGGGAAGTCATCCTTGGGGCTTGCCCTATTCAGATCTATGTAATCCACACACATATGTACCTTACCGTCCTTCTTAAGTACCGGAACGACGTTAGCAGCCCACTGCGGATAGGAGGTGACAACTAGAAACCCAGTGTTGAACTGTTTCATGACCTCTGCTTTAATCTTCTCTGACATTTCAGGGCGCATACGACATACCTTTTTCTTAACCGGAGGATAATCTTCTTTAGTCGGAAGACGATGTACCACAATATCAGTGTCTAAACTAGGCATGTCTTCATATGACCAGGTGAAGATCTCAACATAGTCATGCAACATCTATATCAACCGTTGCTTGACATTAGTCTCCAGATTTACGCTGATCTTGACTTCTTTTCTGTCTACCTCTGTGCCCAAGTTTATCGTCTCCACTGGCTCTTCATGAGGCTATATAGCCATCTCTTCCTGTTGTAACAGTCTATCAAGTTCTCCAGGCACCTCACAATCTTCCTTACCTTCGTCCTCGGCTTGGTTGATCGGATTTTCAAAGTTATAACTGGAAATAGCAGAATTGTTATCAATGGGATCCATAGTGGATATGGATCTGCAGTTTGATATGTGAGTGTGTGTAAGAGCATAGCTGTATTGAAAAGCAGAAAAGAAAAACAGAGAGCACAAAATTTGTATGCAAGAAACGTCCAATGTTTTATTGATGACATATGAAAATGACATATAATGACCCTCACAAATAAAACCATTGTGCCTCGGGTAAGACACAAGGCCATAGAGTTTAAATTATTTATTAAAAAATCGAAAAACAAGTAAGACAATTATTGTTGAATAAAAGAAATTGGCACAAAATCTTTGGTCGTCCAGTTACTAGGCCCACCGTTGGTAGTAGGGTAGATCCAGCTGTCAATATCAGAATTCTCATCATTGTCTTCAATTGCGTTGACCCCACGATTGCTGATGCATAGGGGAGGTCCTCCGGCCCGAGCGCGTCAAACAACCCTTAAAGCTCCTGAAGTAAAGCCCAAACCAAATTTGTCAGTTTTATGAGGAAAATCAGGGAGATGTCCCCAAATGGTGCACCCACCTTCCTCAACTACCGCTCTGGCATCCTTGAGAGAAGCCATCTTCAAAGGAGATTTGGTGATCTTCGGCGCACTAGTGACAGTCTCAGTTGACGCCATAATCTGGGGAACCTCTTCAAAGTTTTGACAAGGGGTCTCTATGAATTCCAAGCCCATCTCTAGATACCTGAAAGAGTTCAGGTGGCTTACCATATACTCCTCTTCACCATGCACAGTGGCAATCTTCCCCTTCACCGGATACTTCAACATTTGGTGCAACATTGAAGTAACGGCCCCCACTTCATGGATCCAAGGGCGACCCAATAAACAAGAGTATGATGGCCTGATATCCATCACGTAGAAGGTGGATTCAAAGGTTTGGGAACCCACTTTGACAGGGATGTCCACCTCCCCATGCACCATTCTTTTTGACCCATCAAAAGCCCTCACCATAATGTTACTGGGCTTTAAGGTCAAGCCTTCACAATCTAGCCGATCCAGAGCCTTCTTAGGCAGAACGTTCAGTGATGACACAAGTATGAGAGGAGTGGAAACTTCATCAACATAAGTAACAATCAGATCAGTATCAACGGTGTTGTACCCCAAAATTTTCCCTCCCATTTCCTCAACATTTTCTCATCACAAAACCCTTGGAGCTCAAGATCCAGTTAGGGTTTCCTCTGCTCAAGACTTCTCCTTGCACTGTGGACCCAAATTAGGGTTTGTGTTTGAATAAAGATGTTTTGACCTAAAATGCCTAAGATGACGTTCATGCTTCATGTTGGACTCCCAAGTTTATCCATGCCAAGTTTCAAGTCTTGATTCCAAATTTTGCCCAGTCAATTGGACAGTTGACCTAGAAATCAACTGTATTGGGGAAAAAGTCAACTGTGGCCAATTGACAGTCAAACCTCATGAAAATTGACCCACATCAACATTATGAACTCACAGGGACCATTTGATCCAGTTTGGATCACAATTCCACAAGAATTTTGATCAGATCACCAAAAGGGCAAAATGGTCATTTTTAGGGTTTTGACTGCACAAAGGCAATTTTTGACTGTTTGACCTAGCCAATGGCAAACCAAGCTCACATATGGACTCAAGGACCCCATGGAATTGTCCTGACATACTCAACAATTTCAAAAGATCCCAAATACACAAGATTGACAGTTGAATTTCCCAGTCAATTGATCTATTTTGACTGTATACTGAAAAGTCAAACTTTGACTTTTTGGTCAAAATCAAGTGTCAAGATTCATTTATCATCAAAACATGCCAAATCATGAAACTTGTTCATCAAGAAATCAAGAATTTCAAATTAGGGTTTGAAATGAAGATTTTTCATAACTTAGAATTTTTCTAAGTTATGAAAAACCCTAATTTTTTCCTAACTTTGTCCCACTTTCTCACCAAGATTCATTTGAATTCAAGAAAAAGTCAAAACATGAAAGTTGTATCCTAGTGCAAAATATACAACTTTTATTCACAAAGTTTTCCCAAAAGAAGCTTGTAGCTCAAGTTACAATTTTTGGAACAAGGGTACCAAACCATTCTTAACTTAGAGAAAATTTGACCTATTTTAGGCAAGGTTTTTGCCTAACTTCAAGACCATTTCTCACATACTTCCACTTGGAATTTCAATTTGCATTTCAAATATGGATTGTAGTACATATTCCAAGATTTCCAAAATGTCCAAGAACTCATCAAACAACCTCATGGTTAGGGAGAATCGAATTTGGAAAGTTGGGAAAAACTCACTTTGTTCATGACCAAGTAACATGTCCATGACCTTGCATTTTTGAACTCAGCATGCCTTAAGCTAGATTACAGGTCTTTTATCTCATCTACACTCCATAATTTAATGCCAATCCTTTGTTCCAAGGTGTTGTTTTGTATGTTCAAACATTGTATACAAAACTAAGCCATAAATAGAAAAAGCAAATTAACCATTCTTGAAAAGTAGGACTTTATGTCAAATGCAAATCCAAGCAAGTACAGTTCAAATCTCCTTGGTACAAGTTTATGGGCTAATTGCACTGATCAAGGCCAAGGTTTGCAGCACATTAGGGGGGCCTCTACCTGTCTAAAAACTCAAGTGGACATTTGTTGCTTAAAGTGTAAGAAAACTAGCATAACACAACACAACTTTCATCTCAGTTAACACAAGCCTTAAGCAAAGACTTTGTACACTTTCTAAACATCCTAAGTGAGCTAGAACACGAGTCAACCACCTCCATTGCCTTCTAAAAACACAGAATCACCCTCAAACTGCCCAAACAGAGCACCTGCTGCAGATTGAGTTCCATAGCTCAATCCTTTCATGCATGCTTGCTAAAATCACTTCAAACACATCCCACAACATCCCTTGAAGCTATTCCAAACCTTAAACACGACCTGTAACACCCCCATTCAACATCACCATTTTCATTTTTCTGTTTTGCAGGTGGAGTTCTATAACTCGATTCAGCTAGTTTCAAAGCAAAGTAAAACTTGGAATAGCATCCCTGGACATCAAGGAAGCTGTACCAATCATCACCTTGCACTGAAAGTACCTCTATCATCAGATACGATTCCAACTGAATAGGTAAGTTCATGAACTCGTATCTCTCTATCCAGGCATTGTTAGCTTTAGGTTTGTGAAGAAAATATGTCACATTCATAGCCCTGAACATGCCCATGTAATTAGTTTTCATTTATATTATGTGTGCTGTGAGAATTTAATGTCTGAACATGGAACAAAAACTAGGTCAGGAATTGGGGGAGAAGAAATTCTCTCTCATCTTAGAGAGTTAAGTCAAGTTCTTTATATGTCTGGATTCGTCTTTTAATGCCCTACATTTTTCATGTTGTGAGTTTTGCTTGAAAGTCCAGGAATTGGAAGATAGAAAACGCGTGTTCATTGTTGTTCATACAGTCTGGAGGTTGAAGAAGGACTTCTTGGGCTGGGCTCAGTTTCACATTTCTTTTTGCACCCTTTTGTTACTTTTACACCCCCTAAGCCCATTATGCTTATTTTGATCATTTTTTTATTTTTCCTTTTTTGTTCTGACTTATTTATTTTTCTTCATAATATTAAAAATATAAAAAATATTTTTCACATCATTTTTATATTTATTAGGCATTTATTTGTTTTAAATGATATTTGTACATAAATAAATATATAGACACACTTTTATTTATAAAAAAAAACTAAAATAATGTAAACACATTTTATTTTCCATTTTTATTTTATTTTATCTTCTGAAAATATTTTATATAAAATATACTTTTTTTTATAAATATTAAATATTATTATTTTTGTATATATTCAATATATTTAATAAATAATACAAATACATATATACATATTAATATATTTAGGGTAAAATACAAAATATATACATTTTCATTTTTATTAATATTTAATATTAAAAATACCTTTTTTACAAATATACTTCATTTTTATTTTATTTTTGTACATAATTGATAAATATTTGTACATATTAAATAATTAATACATTTACTTAATAAAATTAGGGTTTTGCCTTAAATACATAAAAAATCCAAAAATTAACACTTTTTATTTTGTTTATTTGACATATAAAAATACCTTTTTTTTCATACATATAAAAAACATTTTTTGCATCTTGCATATTTATTCCATTTTTATTTAATTGTTGTATATTAATTACCTTGTATAATTCCAAATTGATGTAATAGTCTAGGTTTAAATTCCTTGTCAAAATACCCCCCATTTGAACATTTGTACCCCCCTTCCCATATTGTGTTGTAATAACTTAGGAACTTTATTTTTTCGCACTTTAATGCTTTCTAATTATGCCATGTTAGAATTAGGGTTTGTATGCGAATCAAAAACAACAAAAATAGTTTGACCTAATTTCAAGATAATCAAGCATGAAAATGGACAACACTAATCACACTTGCACCCCAAGGGTATTCCACTTGTTGCCTTCAATAATGGGTCATATTGCATGTTAGGTCTCTTTGGGCAAAACAAATACAATACAAATGATCATAGTCCCTCGATGACGCTTTCGAAAGTTGCCTAAAAAAAATGATCAAGTCCCTTAAAGGAAAAATTGCCCAAAGATACTTGGCACCATTGCAATTATGGTCTAAACGATGACCCGCGCCCATCCCTTTCACATCCTAACACAAGATTGTCCACCAAATGCAATGGTGGAACAAAATTGTTAAAAGGGTTAAAAACATAGGAGAAATCTTTGAGAAATTTAGGAGTAGACAACCTCTTAGTTACTTGAATCAAACTTGCAAAACAAAACACTTGCCTATTTCTTAAAACCACACATCACTACACTTTCAAAAACAACTTTCAAAAACAACTTTCAAAAACAAATGAAAACCTTTTCAAAAGACATACACCTTTGTATACATCCCAACATGGATCATTACAAAGGTTGCCACCACATTGGCTTCTTTTCAAAACATTTTTTCAAACCCACACACACAAAGCACCATTTCAAACAATTGAAAATTAAGGCAAGTTGATCTAAGCAAGTAACTAAGAGTCCATGGATAACCATGGATAGAAATGGTGCTAATACCTTCCCTTTCTATAATCTACTCCCCGAACCCAAGAAAACATCTCAAAGGTTTTTTCTGTGCTTTTTAACCTTTCCTTAGGATAAAATAAAAAGTCGGTGGCGACTCTTGCTCAACCGAAACATTTGCGGAAAAAAACGCAAAACCCAAGTCAGTTCTCCCACCGTATCACAGAACTGGCGACTCTGCTGGGGAATGTAATTTAAAAGTGGAGTAACCTTAGGGCTTAGATCACCCTTTTGCATGACTAATTGTTTGAATTGATTGCTTTATATCTTGGCTCTCTTGTTTGGGTTTGCAATCCTACACCCGGATTTTGGGAAACATTCATAGATAGCAATACGTTGTGGAAACTGTGCGGGGTATACCGACACGGTCGAAGCAATAGCTATATTAGTGCGACATATTTGTGAGTACCGGTAACCCTTGAGTTCAATCAAGGAGAGTACGGGGCCGCTGAGTGATGTCACTAAGCACTAATGACCTAGAACCTTACTTAACCATCTTGGCCTTTTATTAGGGGTAGTGAGATGACCGGCTTTGGTGCAGTCCGAAGTTGGTAGATACTCGATACTACACTCATTGAGGGTTGTTTTCTTGGAATATTTTGGTCGCTAGTTAAGTGGCTAAACCAAAACAATGAACAATGAAAACAATCCAGTGATATTGAGCTCCTTAGAACCCGGTTACTATTTATAGGACAAGTTTTTAAGCCAACTACACTCAAGAGGGTACTTACCTATGAAACCTCATGCAAGCCTAAAACTAGGGTTTGGTGTGATTTGCTTTTACATATGTTTGTGCATACATCATGAACATCATAAAGCATCATATGTATTTACTAACCATTTCAAGGGTTTGAATCTTCATCTTTGTTCTTGTTTTGTAGGTCATGGAAATTCCTCGCAGAAAAACCATCCAAGTTAACCTTGTGAGAATCTCTCCTCAACTCAAGGAGCTCACCTCAAGAATTCCGGAAAGCTCTTCCTTCAGTGAAAGACATGGTAGACTGCTCAGCTTAGTCAACACCAACATTGAAGAAGATATGATGAAAGTGCTATTCCAGTTCTTTGACCCCCTTCACCACTGTTTCACTTTCCCTGACTACCAGTTGGTACCCACTTTGGAGGAATTTTCTCAACTCCTGAGAATTCCTATCCTCAATCAACTACCTTTCAACGGTACGGAAAAGGAACCAAAGCCTGAAGATGTTGCTCGAGCATTACATCTACAGCCTTCTGACATCAAGGGGCATTGGGAAACTAGAAGCGGCGTCAAAGGTTTCTTAGCAAAATTATTGTTTGAGAAGGCACAAGAATGTTGGAACTCATTGGACCTACAAGCCTTTGAAGAGATTGTGGCACTCCTTATCTATGGGTTGGTCCTATTCCCAAATTCTGACCAACTGGTAGATGTCAACGCCGTCAAAATCTTCTTGTCCAGAAATCTGATACCAACATTACTTGGGGACATCCTTCACTCATTTTACACACGAACAGTGAGAAAGAGGGGTGTTCTCATGTGCTGTACTCCTCTCCTTGCAAGGTGGTTTATTTCGCACCTTCCACAATCTGTCTTGAAGAATGACCAAGGCTCAAGGTGGTCCCAACGGTTGATGACTCTTACTCACTCTGATGTACATTGGTGTTCTCGGTCCAGAGAAAATGTCATCATCGTCGATCATTGTGGAGAGTTTCCTAATGTTCCTTTAGTTGGAATCAGAGGAGGTATCACCTACAACCCTTGCCTAGCTTTGAGGCAATTTGGATATGCACGAAGAGATGGCCCTCACGACATGTTGATTCCTGACCTAGTTTTTGACTTCGACAACGATGCGCAAGGACTTCTCCAAAGATTCATCAGAGCTTGGAGAATGCCCAACAAGGTTGATAGCAAGACTCTGGGACACAAGAACTCCATCCCTCTTGAACCTTACCTCAAGTGGGTACGAGCCCAGAGTCTAAAGATGCCTTATCCTCATGTTCTCCCTGTGATTAAAGAGCCCGTCAAGGAAGGAGAGGTTCCCTACACCATCCTACATCCTGATATGCCTACATCATGGGAGGAGATGCAGAAGAGTTGGATCCAACTCAAGGAGGAACGGAACACTTTTGAAGCCAGCTTCTACGCCAGCGAGAAGAAGGTTTTAGAGCTCACCCGCCGACTCCATGAGCAAGAGGCCCTCAACACCTACATTGCGCCAAAGAGGATGCGCAACGTCTTTTTACCTTGAGAAGTTGTTTTTTGTAATATTTGGCCCATGGGGCATTTATGTACTAACAAATTGCTTCTTATTAATATGACGTGCGTTCTTTTTGTCTGCAACAATTGTGAATTTCTAAAACCCTTGAATGCATTGCATAGATAGCATCTCATGCATCATGTGCATAACAGGTACCCTTTTTTCTACAGGTTGCTTAATCCTCTTCGCTGTTAATTTTGAACAGTCATCATGAATCCAGACTCATCCAGTGAGCAAGCGATCAAGGCCCTTCAGGCCCAAAGTGCCCAGTTTCAAGAAATGGTCCTGAGCCTAGCCCAAGGTCAGCAAGAGTTGAAGGCTCTGCTCCTAAAGAAGAAGAAGAAAAAGAGGACTGTGTTATTCAATACTGGACGCAGGTTTGGGAACACACTCCATAACGAGGCTGATCCAACTACTTCCTCTGCAGAGAAAGACAGTCCCCAAGGGGGAGGAGCTCCTAGTCCTGCAGTCTCTGACAACGAGACGGATTACAACAGCGAACAATGCCCACCCGCTGCTGATAGATACAAGCAATTAGAGGACCGCTTGAGCGCCATGGAGATTCAGAATGTGCCGGGGCTGGATTTCAGAGATTTGGGCTTATCTTCTGGGGTAGTAATCCCACACAAGTTTAAGGCGCCTGCCTTTGCCAAATATGACGGGGCTTCCTGTCCAAAGCTGCATCTAAGGTCGTACGTAAGGAAGATCCAACCTTACACGGCAGATAAAAACCTCTGGATCCACTTCTTCCAAGATAACCTTTCGGGGTCACAGCTTGAGTGGTTTTATCAGCTAGATGGAACTAGTATCCGACATTGGGAAGATTTGGCGACCGCATTTTATAGACAATATCAATATAATTCTGACCTCGCTCCTACGCGTACCCAACTTCAGGGTATGTCTCTAGGAACGGGCGAAGGGTTCAAAGAATATGCACAAAAATGGAGAGATTTGGCTGGCAGGGTGCAGCCTCCATTGACTGATCGTGAGCTGGTTGATATGTTTCTAGGGACCTTGTCTGGTCCATTTTTCAATCATCTGGTTGGCAATTCCTCAGCTGGGTTTACGGATTTGATCCTGACGGGTGAAAGGATAGAGGCTGGCATCAGGTCAGGAAAGATACAAAAAGCTGCTTCCGCAAGTACTGAGAAGAGGCCTTTCAAGAAGGAAGCAAGTGCCGTCTATGGCCCTAGAAGACAAGTCAAGCCAGAAAGCCGCCAAGCCGTCAATGCCTTGGTCATTTCAAAGCCTGTTGCTGCTCCTCAGCAGTACAATCAACAAAGAGGTGAAAGGCCCAAGAGGCAGTATACTCGGCTGAGTATGACCTTGTCACAAATCTTACCGCAACTGTTATCAACCAACTTGGTGACCATCAAAGAGGCTCCGAAGGTCGTGAATACTGCATCTCCTAAGTATAACCCAAATGCCCGTTGTGCTTATCATTCCGATAGCCCCAGGCATACTATTGATGATTGCTGGGCCCTGAGAAATAAGGTGCAAAACCTTATCGATGCGAAGGAAATTCAGTTTGAGGCGCCTGAGAGGCCAAATGTTGTAACTGCTCCTATGCCCCAGCATAGAGTAAATGCCATTGAGGAAGATTTGTATGCTGTTTCGGTGAATGATGTTGCTACCCCTCTTTTGACTGTTAAGAGGAACTTACTACTAGCCGGTTTATTTCCGGGTTGTAGCAAGGGTTGCCTCCTGTGTGCTGTTATCCCTACCGATTGTCCGCTGCTGAAATCAGGCATCCAAAGCCTGATGGATAGCAAAGAAATTCTGTTCAAGAAAACTGCTGTTCCGTTTGTTTCCGCTGAAGAAGTATCTGTCGTCACAATTTTCAACAATCCTACCAAGGCTCTCCCGAGGAAGCCAGTCCAAATCATGTCTGTTGCGCCCATTACTATTACTGTTCCGGGGCCTCTCCCCTATGAATCTAACAAGGTTGTCCCATGGCATTATGGGGCAGACGTGTATGTGCTTGGAGTGAAGCAGGAGTTCAACACCAGTACCAGTATCAGTAACATCACTGGTCCCGCCAAGATTACTCGCAGTGGCAGGCTCTTCTCGCCTGACATTGCACCACCAGTTATCCGAAAACCTCTTATCATCACACCCGCAAGTGTGCACGTTCCAAATCAAGTTCCTGTGTCTACTACTGCCGCCGAGTCCTCTGATGCTCGGGGCAAAGAAGTTGCTACTGATTTGCCTGCCAGGACGGAGGCACCAAAAAAGACTGTTGTTGAAGCCTCCCAACAAGAGATGGAGGAAATCCTTAAAATCATAAAAAAGAGTGACTTCAATGTTGTTGAACAGTTGGGGCATACCCCCTCCAAAATCTCTATGCTATCATTGCTGTTATGCTCAGAGGCCCATGCAAAGGCCCTGATTTCATTTCTGAAAACGGCCCATGTGCCGCAAGAGACCTCTGCAGATCAGTTCACTGACTGTGTGGCTAATTTGACAGTTGACAACGGCTTGGGGTTCTCGGATGCTGACCTTACCGCCAAAGGGAAAAATCACAATGATGCCCTGTATGTCTCTATAGAGTGCAGGGGCACTACTCTCGCACACGTGTTGGTGGACACCGGTTCTTCCCTGAATGTTTTTCCCAAGAAGGCCTTAGATCGCTTGGATTGTGAGGGCCTGGAATTGAAACCTAGTAACATCATTGTTAGAGCCTTCGACGGTTCTAAGAGGATGCTGCACGGTGAGGTAGACATTCCTATTTGTGTGGGTTCCCAAGTCTTCGACTCAACGTTCTATGTAATGGATATTCGTCCATCTTATTCCTGCTTGTTGGGTCGACCCTGGATTCACAAGGCTGGGGCAGTAACATCCACTCTACACCAAAAGCTCAAATACCCTGTCAAAGGGAAGATTGTTATTGTGCAGGGTGAGGAGGAATACATGGTTAGTCATTTGAATTCATTCCGGTATATCGAGATGGACGGGGAGTTTATTGAAACCCCCTTTCAGCATTTTGAGGAGGTACCTCCAACGTTGGCATCGGCTGAAACAGTGGTTGAATAAGACTTTCCCTTGAAGATGGCTTCCCTGAAGGATGCCCGGGCTGTAATCGAGAAAGGCAATTGTGCAAACTGGGGTCAGCTTCCTAACTTCACTCAAAAGACCGACAAGTTTGGGCTGGGCTTCACTGCAGAGGCTCAGAGGGCTGTTTGCAAGGAAAGGATCAGAAAGGCTCCGGTGTTTATCTCCAACCCAAGGGTGAATGCTATCGAGGAGGGCGTAGAGGAAGCATAATTTGACAGTTGGATCTATCCAACCACCAACAACGGACCAAGCAACTGGACGACAAAGGATTTTACACCTATTACATTTGTCACGCAGTAATTAACTCTTTTGATTTTCAATTTGTAACAAACAATATGTTGAAACTCTTATTGGCTCGGTGTCCTACCCGGGGCATCGTAGCTCCATTTGTGAGGGCTTTTTGTATGACATTTCCATATATCATTAATCAAAACATTGGACGTTTGTTGCATTTCAAATCTTGCGCTCTTTTTCTTTCTGTGTTATATATTGCAAAACAGCTATATTTACACACACTCACTTATACAGGTTTCAATCCACTCTGGATCTCACTGGTAACGGCTCTGCTACCACCAGTTATGACTTCGAGAATCCGATCAACTTGGCCGAAGACGAAGGTGAAGATGATTGCGAAGTGCCTGGTGAACTCGCAAGACTGCTACTCCAGGAAGAGAGGGCCATTCAGCCGCATGAAGAGCCGGTGGAAACAGTGAACCTAGGTACTGAGACAGACAGAAAAGAAGTCAAGATTGGTGCCAATCTAGAGCTCAGCGTGAAGCAACGATTGATCCAGATGCTGCATGACTACATGGAAATCTTTGCTTTGTCTTACGAAGACATGCCTGGTTTGGATGCCGACATTGTAGTTCATCACCTGCCTACCAAGGAAGACTGCCCTCCGGTAAAGCAAAAGGTCCGCCGTATGCGTCCAGAGATGTCCGAAAAGATCAAAGCTGAGGTTATGAAGGAATTCGATGCCGGGTTTCTAGCAGTGACTTCTTACCCTCAGTGGGTTGCCAACGTGGTGCCAGTACCGAAGAAGGACGGTAAGGTCAGAATGTGTGTTGACTACAGGGATTTGAACAGGGCCAGCCCCAAAGATGATTTCCCTCTGCCTCACATCGACGTTCTTGTTGACAATACTGCTCAACACAAGGTGTTCTCTTTCATGGATGGTTTTTCAGGGTATAATCAGATCAAGATGGCTCCTGAAGATATGGAAAAGACTACCTTCGTGACTCAGTGGGGAACCTTCTGCTACAAGTTCATGCCATTCGGGTTGAAAAATGCTGGGGCAACCTACCAACGTGCCATGGTTGCTTTATTTCATGATATGATCCATCATGAGATTGAGGTATACGTGGACGACATGATTGCAAGGTCCCAAACTGAGGAGGAACACCTTGACCATCTGCAGAAGCTATTTGACCGACTGAAGTTATACAAGCTGAGGTTGAATCCGAACAAATGTACCTTTGGGGTGAGGTCCGGAAAATTGCTAGGTTTCATTGTAAGCGATAAAGGTATTCAGGTGGACCCTGCCAAGGTAAAAGCCATACAAGAGATGCCAACTCCCAAGACAGAGAAAGAAGTTAGAGGCTTTCTGGGGCGACTGAATTACATTGCCCGATTCATCTCACATCTAACTGCTACCTGTGAGCCAATCTTCAAATTGATGAAGAAAGATCAGGTAGTACGTTGGAACGATGAATGTCAGGCGGCTTTTGAAAAGATAAAAGAGTATCTCCAAGAGCCACCCATTCTTATGCCACCAGTGGAAGGGAGACCTCTGATACTATACTTGACAGTACTTGACAATTCAATGGGGTGTGTGCTGGGGCAGCATGACGAGTCTGGCCGAAAAGAGCACGCTATTTATTACCTGAGCAAAAAGTTTACCGACTGTGAGTCTCGGTACTCACTGCTCGAGAAAACTTGCTGCGCTCTGGTATGGGCTGCTCGCCGGCTGAGACAGTATATGTTGACTCACACTACTCTGTTGATTTCGAAGATGGATCCCATCAAGTACATATTCGAAAAGCTTGCTCTGTCTGGAAGAATAGCAAGATGGCAAATGATCTTGACAGAATATGATATCCAGTATACAACTCAAAAAGCAATCAAGGGAAGTGTATTGGCAGATCATTTGGCACACCAACCTGTGGACGATTACCAATCATTGAACTTTGAATTTCCGGACGAAGATATCATGGTAGTAACTGACTGTGAAGTACCTGGACCGGATGAAGGACCTGAGGAAGGATCCCGATGGTCTATGCATTTCGATGGAGCCTCAAACGCTTTGGGTAACGGTATCGGTGCTGTAATCATATCCCCCAAAGGAACTCATACTCCACTCACCGCCCGGCTATGTTTCAACTGCACCAACAACATGGCAGAATATGAGGCATGTATCATGGGTCTTCAAGCTGCAATTGACTTAAGGATCAAGTTTTTGAGTGTCTTCGGAGATTCCGCTCTCGTGATCAATCAGATCAAAGGCGAGTGGGATACGAAACACCCAAACCTTATTCCTTACAAGGAGTATGTGCTGACTTTGCTTCCCCACTTTGAAGAGATAACTTTCGAACACTTCCCATGAGAGGAGAATCAGCTAGCGGACGCACTAGCTACGATGTCTTCAATGTTCAAAGTCAAATGGGACAATGAGGCTCCCCGGAACATTATCTGGAAGTTGGACGAACCTGCATACTGATGCGATCTTGAGGCCGAAAAAGTGACTGAAAAACCCTGGTATCATGAGGTGAAGAGATACTTGGAAGCTCAGGAATACCCTGAAGGTGCATCTGTCAATGACAAGAAGTTCATGAGGAGGTTTGCGGCAAAATTCTTCCTCAGCAACGACATTCTCTACAAATGGAATCATGATTCAACTCTACTGCGTTGTGTGGATAAGGCTGAAGCAGAGAAGATCATGGTAGAACTACATGAAGGTACATTCGGAACACATTCCAGTGGACATACCATGGCAAAGAAAATCCTTCGGGCAGGATATTTCTGGTCCACAATGGAAGCCGACTGTTACCAACATTCTCGAACTTGTCATAAATGCCAGATCTATGCAGACAAGGTGCACATCCCTCCGGTTCCTCTGAACGTTCTGACGGCACCTTGGCCTTTTGCAATGTGGGGCATCGATATGATCGGTGAGATCCGACCGACGGCATCCAATGGGCATCGCTTCATCTTGGTAGCGATTGATTACTTCACGAAGTGGGTTGAGGCAGCTTCCTACGCCACCGTAACCAAGAGCTTCGTTGCACGTTTCATTCGGCATAACCTGATCTGTCGGTACGGCGTCCCGGAAAGAATCATTACCGACAATGGTACCAATCTTAATAACAAGATGATCACTGAGCTCTGCGAACAATTCAAGATACAGCACCACAACTCTTCTCCCTACCGGCCGAAGATGAATGGAGCTGTAGAAGCAGCTAATAAGAATATCAAAAAAATTGTGCAGAAGATGACAGTGACCTATAAAGATTGGCACAAAATGTTACCATTTGCTCTTCATGGATACCGTACCTCAGCAAGGACGTCAACCGGGGCAACTCCCTTTTCCTTGGTTTATGGCATGGAGGCAGTCTTGCCGATTGAAGTCCAGATACCCTCTCTCCGGATAATGAAGGATGCAGACTTGAATGAAGATGACTGGATCCAGACTCGACTTGATCAATTAAACCTGATTGACGAAAAGAGACTCACCGCTATCTGTCATGGTCAGACGTACCAAAAATGGATGATCAGGGCATTTAACAAGAAAGTCAGACCACAAGAGTATCAAGTTGGGGACCTGGTAATCAAACGCATCATCCTTCCTCAAAGTGATCCCCGGGGCAAATGGACCCCTACGTACGAAGGGCCATTTGTGGTTAAACATGTGTTTTCAGGAGGAGCCATGATTCTGACCACCATGGATGGTGACGACCTTCCTCACCCCGCCAATGCAGACATAGTGAAAAGATACTACGCATGAATAAAAGACCCGCTAGGTTGACATACCTAGGCAAACATAAGGGCTTCCCGGCGAACCAAAAGGGTTCGGGCAAAAATAAGGGATGAAATGAAAAAAATTTGTACACCCGACAAGTCGAAAACCTGAAAAGGCGGCTTGGGCAAAAATGGGTATCCCGGTGGACTGAAAACCCGAAAGGGCGGTCCAGACAAAAGTTAGGGATAAAGCGTAACACTATGTCTCATTGGATCACCTCGCATCCAGAATTCGGCATCAACTATCTGGCTCAGACTTCGGCATCGATCAATCAGCTTCAACTAAGCAGCAAAGTTATGAGACGCTTGAAGACATAAAGGCGATAGCAGAGTTGGAACCCAGTGGGAATATCATGAACATAGCTGTTTTGTTTCCTTTTCAAAATTGTATAAACTTTATGTTATTCGGCGGCGTTCTCTTACTAGGACGTCAGCCTCTTGTACAAAAAACGCCTATTTTCAGACAAACTTCAAAATCAATACAAATTCACTTTTCCAAACAAATTGCCCATTGTTTTTCCCTTTTTCTGTTTTGTCTTGCGAAGAACGTCCAATGTTCATTTTTGATATATGCATTTGACATTAAATTGCTAATTCATAAGTACTTGCCTACGAAACAAAAGACTAATTACAGGTGACATCAGAAATAGAGGCAATGTAGAGTTGCCCAGGCAGTCTAGTTGCTATGTCCGCCAAGGTACCAAGGTAGATTTAACTGAAGTATGTGATCAAGTTATCTCAACTCCCCACAGAGTAAGACAAGATAGCAACATTCCCCAGTAGAGTATAGGCATTCATCAACAAGCATCCCCGGCAGTCTTGATCTAAGATTGTTCCCCTGCGGTATATTAGACACCCCAATGGAACCATTTACCAATACAGTCTGAAGGTATCCCCAGCAGGTCTTGAAACTTATCCCCAGTAGATTCTGGAAGCTTATCCCCTGCATAGTACGGACGTCTCTCCCGAGCTTTATTCAAAGTTATTCCTCACAAGGGCTTATAACTGGGTTATCCTCAGCTAATTACCACGGAAGATCGCCCTCGGCAAAGTTCTTCCTATCCCCAGCGGAGTTTATCATTGTCATCCCCAGAGGAGTTTATATTTGTTATCCCCAGCGGAGTCCACCATTGAAATCCTCAGTGGAGCTCTCGTCAACTTCAGCGAAGTATCTCTTCCTACAGAGCAATTCCCCTCAGAGTAATCTCTCCAACAAGCTTATTCCCCAACGGATTCATCTTCTCCTACCGGTGTATGCTTGCAACCATCATCCCCAGCGGAAGCGAATAACTCTACTCTTCAACATCAGCCCGGGATTTAATTCCCTGGCCGGTCGTCAAGGATTTATTTTCCTAAGACGAAAATACATTCATAAACACTTCATATTTCATACATCTTGCTTACATACATGATAAAGTGCATACAACACTATCTCATGTTGAACATCATGACATCATGCATTTCATACATCATGACATTGCATACAACTGATGTTTTGCCCTTTCAGGAAAAAGACAACCCAAAAGACAACTACCTTCAACTATCACAGTTTCCAAATTCGATTCCTGTATCCAGCCAGGGTACATCTATCAACTATCATAATTCCAGATTCGATTCCTGTATCCAGCCAGGGCATATCTGTTGACAACTATTTCCAGATTCGATTCTTGTATCTAGCCAGGGCACATCTGAAGAGTTTGAAGATTCGATTCCTGTATCCAGCCAGGGCATATCTGTTGACGACTATTTCCAGACTCGATTCCTGTATCTAGCCAGGGCACGTCTGAAGAGTTTGAAGATTCGATTCCTGTATCCAGCCAGGGCATATCCATCAACTATCACAATTCCGGATTCGATTCCTGTATCTAGCCAGGGCATATCTGTTGACAACTATTTCCAAATTCGATTCCTGTAACCAGCCAGGGCATATCTATCAACTATCACAATTCCAGATTCGATTCCTGCATCCAGCCAGGGCATATCTGTTGACGACTATTTCCGGACTCGATTCCTGTATCTAGCCAGGGCATGTCTGAAGAGTTCGAAGATTCGATACCTGTATCTAGCCAGGGCATATCTGTGAGCAACCGATTGTAGATTCGACACCTGTATCTAGCCAGGGCATGTCTGCATGAAGAGATTGAAGATTAACACCTGTAACAAGCCAGGAAAACATCTGTCTTTCTCAAAATACACAAGTTCTCGCTAAGGAATCTCTTATGCGACCAACACTTCTAAATGGCATCTATAAGCCCATTCCCGACAAGGTTATGTCACATCTCCAGATGGCATCTATAAGCCCATCTCCCTATCCACCATCTCTCCAAATGGCATCTATAAGCCCATTCCCGACATCACATTGCTGATACTCCAACATGCGAGTGCAAATTTCCGGGCACTCTAGTGTCCAATCTCCTTTTACCCTCGAGTCACGAAAGGCAAACTTGCCAATCTAACTCTTCAGGTTCAAGAAGATTTAACAGGGGCAACTGTTGTACCCCAAAATTTGCCCTCCCATTTCCTCAACATTTTCTCATCACAAAACCCTTGGAGCTCAAGATCCAGTTAGGGTTTCCTCTGCTCAAGACTTCTCCTTGCACTGTGGACCCAAATTAGGGTTTGTGTTTGAATAAAGATGTTTTGACCTAAAATGCCTAAGATGACTTTCATGCTTCATGTTGGACTCCCAAGTTTATCCATGCCAAGTTTCAAGTCTTGATTCCAAATTTTGCCCAGTCAATTGGACAGTTGACCTAGAAATCAACTGTATTGGGGAAAAAGTCAACTGTGGCCAATTGACAGTCAAACCTCATGAAAATTGACCCACATCAACATTATGAACTCACAGGGACCATTTGATCAAGTTTGGATCACAATTCCACAAGAATTTTGATCAGATCACCAAAAGGGCAAAATGGTCATTTTTAGGGTTTTGACTGCACAAAGGCAATTTTTGACTGTTTGACCTAGCCAATGGCAAACCAAGCTCACATATGGACTCAAGGACCCCATAGAATTATCTTTACATACTCAACAAGTTCAAAAGATCCCAAATACACAAGATTGACAGTTGAATTTCCCAGTCAATTGATCAATTTTGACTGTATACTGAAAAGTCAAACTTTGACTTTTTGGTCAAAATCAAGTGTCAAGATTCATTTTTCATCAAAACATGCCAAATCATGAAACTTGTTCATCAAGAAATCAAGAATTGCAAATTAGGGTTTGAAATGAAGATTTTTCATAACTTAGAATTTTTCTAAGTTATGAAAAACCCTAATTTTTTCCTAACTTTGTCCCACTTTCTCACCAAGATTCATTTGAATTCAAGCAAAAGTAAAAACATGAAAGTTTTAGCCTAGTGCAAAATCTACAACTTTGATTCACAAAGTTTTCCCAAAAGAAGCTTGTAGCTCAAGTTACAATTTTTGGAACAAGGGTACCAAACCATTCTTAACTTAGAGAAAATTTGACCTATTTTAGGCAAGGTTTTTGCCTAACTTCAAGACCATTTTCCACATACTTCCACTTGGAATTTCAATTTGCATTTGAAAGATGGATTGTAGTACACATTCCAAGCTTTCCAAAATGTCAAGGAACTCATCAAACAACCTAATGGTTAGGGAGAATCGAATTTGGCAAGTTGGGAAAAACTCACTTTGTTCATGACCAAGTTACATGTCCATGACCTTGCATTTTTGAACTCAGCATGCCTTAAGCTAGATTACAGGTCTTTTATCTCATCTACACTCCATAATTTAATGCCAATCCTTTGTGCCAAGGTGTTGTTTTGTGTGTTCAAACATTGTATACAAAACTAAGCCATAAATAGAAAAAGCAAATTAGCCATTCTTGAAAAGTAGGACTTTATGTCAAATGCAAATCCAAGCAAGTACAGTTCAAATCTATTTGGCACAAGTTTATGGGCTAATTGCACTGATCAAGGCCAAGGTTTGCAGCACATTAGGGGGGCCTCTACCTGTCTAAAAACTCAAGTGGATATTTGTTGCTTAAATTGTAAGAAAACTAGCATAACACAACACAACTTTCATCTCAGTTAACACAAGCCTTAAGCAAAGACTTTGTACACTTTCTAAACATCCTAACTGAGCTAGAACACGAGTCAACCACCTCCATTGCCTTCTAAAAACACAGAATCACCCTCAAACTGCCCAAACAGAGCACCTGCTGCAGATTGAGTTCCATTGCTCAATCCTTTCATGCATGCTTGCTAAAATCACTTCAAACACATCCCACAACATCCCTTGAAGCTATTCCAAACCTCAAACACGACCTGTAACACCCCCATTCAACATCACCATTTTCATTTTTCTGTTTTGCAGGTGGATTTCTATAACTCGATTCAGCTAGTTTCAAAGCAAAGTAAAACTTGGAATAGCATCCCTGGACATCAAGGAAGCTGTACCAATCATCACCTTGCACTGAAAGTACCTCTATCATCAGATACGATTCCAACTGAACAGGGAAGTTCATGAACTCGTATCTCTCTATCCAGACATTGTTAGCTTTAGGTTTGTGAAGAAAATATGTCACATTCATAGCCCTGAACATGCCCATGTAATTAGTTTTCATTTATATTATGTGTGCTGTGAGAATTTAATGTATGAACATGGAACAAAAACTAGGTCAGGAATTGGGGGAGAAGAAATTCTCTCTCATCTTAGAGAGTTAAGTCAAGTTCTTTATATGTCTGGATTCGTCTCTTAATTCCCTACATTTTTCATGTTGTGAGTTTTGCTTGAAAGTCCAGGAATTGGAAGATAGAAAACGCGTGTTCATTGTTGTTCATACAGTCTGGAGGTTGAAGAAGGACTTCTTGGGCTGGGCTCTGTTTCACATTTCTTTTTGCACCCTTTTGTTACTTTTACACCCCCTAAGCCCATTATGCTTATTTTGATCATTTTTTGATTTTTCCTTTTTTGTTCTGACTTATTTATTTTTCCTCATAATATTAAAAATATAAAAAATGTTTTTCACATCATTTTTATATTTATTAGGCATTTATTTGTTTTAAATGATATTTGTACATAAATAAATATATAGACACACTTTTATTTAAAAAAATACTAAAATAATGTAAACACATTTTATTTTCCATTTTTATTTTATTTTATCTTCTGAAAATATTTTATTTAAAATATACTTTTTTTTATAAATATTAAATATTATTATTTTTGTATATATTCAATATATTTAATAAATAATACAAATACATATATACATATTAATATATTTAGGGTAAAATACAAAATATATACATTTTCATTTTTATTAATATTTAATATTAAAAATACTTTTTTTACAAATATACTTCATTTTTATTTTATTTTTGTACATAATTGATAAATATTTGTACATATTAAATAATTAATACATTTACTTAATAAAATTAGGGTTTTGCCCTAAATACATAAAAAATCCAAAAATTAACACTTTTTATTTTGTTTATTTGACATATAAAAATACCTTTTTTTTCATACATATAAAAAACATTTTTTGCATCTTGCATATTTATTCCATTTTTATTTAATTGTTGTATATTAATTACCTTGTATAATTCCAAATTGATGTAATAGTCTAGGTTTAAATTCCTTGTCAAAATACCCCCCATTTGAACATTTGTACCCCCCTTCCCATATTGTGTTGTAATAACTTAGGAACTTTATTTTTTCGCACTTTAATGCTTTCTAATTATGCCATGTTAGAATTAGGGTTTGTATGCGAATCAAAAACAACAAAAATAGTTTGACCTAATTTCAAGATAATCAAGCATGAAAATAGACAACACTAATCACACTTGCACCCCTAGGGTATTCCACTTGTTGCCTTCAATAATGGGCCATATTGCATGTTAGGTCTCTTTGGGCAAAACAAATACAATACAAATGATCATAGTCCCTCGATGACGCTTTCGAAAGTTGCCTAAAAAAAATGATCAAGTCCCTTAAAGGAAAAATTGCCCAAAGATACTTGGCACCATTGCAATTATGGTCTAAACGATGACCTGCGCCCGTCCCTTTCACATCCTAACACAAGATTGTCCACCAAATGCAATGGTGGAACAAAATTGTTAAAAGGGTTAAAAATATAGGAGAAATCTTTGAGAAATTTAGGAGTAGACAACCTCTTAGTTACTTGAATCAAACTTGCAAAACAAAACACTTGCCTATTTCTTAAAACCACACATCACTACACTTTCAAAAACAACTTTCAAAAACAAATGAAAACCTTTTCAAAAGACATACACCTTTGTATACATTCCAACATGGATCATTACAAAGGTTGCCACCACATTGGCCACTTTTCAAAACATTTTTTCAAACCCACACACACAAAGCACCATTTCAAACAATTGAAAATTAAGGCAAGTTGATCTAAGCAAGTAACTAAGAGCCCATGGATAACCATGGATAGAAAGGGTGCTAATACCTTCCCTTTCTATAATCTACTCCCCGAACCCAAGAAAACATCTCAAAGGTTTTTTGCTGTGCTTTTTAACCTTTCCTTAGGATAAAATAAAAAGTCGGTGGCGACTCTTGCTCAACCGAAACATTTGCGAAAACAAACACAAAACCCAAGTTAGTTCTCCCACGATATCACAAACGGTATTAAAACCACGATTGTGCTTGGGCATGGGAGCAGTTATGACATTGGGCTTCTTTGGAGCATCAAACTCAATCTCCTTGGCTTTAATTAGATCCTATACCTTATTTCTCAGATCCCAACAATCATTTGTATCGTGGTCTGGACTCTCAAAATGGTAAGCACATTGAGCGTTTGGATTGTACCAAGGAGATGTGGTGTTAGGATTCTTGGGAGCCTCCTTTGAGGTTCCTAAGTTGGATCTTAACAGATGGGGTAAAACCTCAGTCAATGTCATATTAATCTGGGTGAACTACCTTTGAGGTCTTTCTACCCTTTGCTGATTGTTTCGTTATTGAGTAGCCACAGGCCTAGGTATTATCACAGCACCTTCTGTTGGACGACGTTCAGCTCTGCTATGACCTCTCGGGATATAAATGGCATTGACCTCCTTCTTACCTGTGAATGGCTTCTTCACTGTACTTGACAAAGTATATTTCTGGATCTTGCCGCTCCAGATCCCAGCTTCTACCCTTTCTCCAGTCAATATAGCTCGGTGAAACCAGCTGAGGAGCTACCAATCAAGTGATTGAAGAATGGACCAGATAGTGTACCAAGAAACATATCCACCAACTCCCTATCAGACAAAGGGGGTTGGACTCTCCCTGCCATATCTCTCCACTTCTACGCATAGTCCTTGAAACCTTCACCTGCACCCATAGACATACTCTGGAGTTGAGTACGTGTAGGGGCAAGGCCAGCGTTATATTGATACTGCTTATAAAAAGCAGCAGCCAGATCTTCCCGGTTACGGACATTGGTTCCCTCCAGTTGATATAACCATTCAAGCTGAGTCCTGGATAGACTGTCCTGAAAGAAATGGACCCACAAGTTCCTATCAGCAGTGTGAGGTTGAATCTTCCTCACATAGGAACGAAGATGAAGCTTGGGACAAGACACCCCATCATACTTCGCAAATACCGGAGCCTTGAACTTCTACAGGATGACTATCCCAGATACCAAACCCAACTCTTCAAAATCCAGCCCTGGTATTCTCTGGATCTCCATTGCGCTCAGACGATCCTCTAACAGTTTGTATCTATCCTCAGAGGGAGGATACTGTTCATCATTGTAATCCGTGTCATTATTAGAAACTTCATGGATAGGGTCCTCCTCTCTTCTCTCTCTCTCTCTCTCTCTCTTGATTCTCCCCTTCTTTGGACGAGGAGGTCAGATCAACTGGTTGCTTCAACGGCCCCTTGAATCTTCTGCCCAGATTTAGGACACCAGCGGTCTTCTTCTTCTTCTTCTTCTCTTTCAGAATAAGGGCCTTCAGATCTTCCTGCCCCTTATCCAAGGCTACGAACATTTGCTAAAATTGGGCATTTTATGCCTGGAGATCCTTGATGCTTTGTTAAGAAGACATTTTTGCTGAAATAAACAGCACAGAAGATGAGAAACCTGTTATGAAACCTGTTTATGCAATGTCATGGATGATATGCGTATGCAATAATTTCAAGGACTCTTAAAGGCTCAAATTTGTTTAACCAAAAGAAACACATGTTAATTGTATTAATAAGTTTGAATTGTTACAAAGGGTGTCATTTAGGCTTACAACAAAACAAAACTTAGAGAAAAAAAGAAAATTTGGTCTCCCAGGAGCGCATCCTCTTTGGTGCAATGTAGGCGTTTATATTCCTTTCTTCATGAAGTAGCCTAGTGAGTTCCAGGACCTTCTTCTCGCTGGCATAGAATTGAGTTTCAAATGTATCCTTCTCCTCTTTAAGTTGAGCCCAGGATTTTCGTAACTCCTCATGATCAGTTGGCATGTCAGGATAGAGAACAAGATAAGAAGTGTCTCCTTCAGCAACTGGTTCCACAATCGTTGGTAGGACAACAGGGTAAGGCATCATAAGACTTTGAGCACGGGTTCGTACCCATTTGAGATAATGCTCAAGAGGGATTGAGTTCTTGTGCCCCAGTGTCTTGATGTCAACTCTGTGTACCATGCCCCAGGCTCGCATGAACCTTTTATAGTAACCCTGAGCATCATTCTCATAGTCGAATATGATTCCTTGGATAAGTGTATCATGGGGACCATCCCTTCTCGTGTATCCAAACTGTCGCAGTTCCAAACAAGGATTGTAAGTTATTCCTCCCCTATTGCCTAAGAGAGGACACCAATGAATACGTGAATGTGTAAGAGTCATTAGCCTATGAGACCATCTCAAACCCTGTTCATTCTTCAAGACGGATCGGGGTAGGTGCGAAATAAACCACCTAGCCAAAAGAGGAGTGCAACATAGAAGGATTCCTCTTCTCTTTATAATGCGAGTATGCAGAGAATGTAGGATATCTCCAAGCAGGGTAGGTACCGGATTGCGTGACAAGAAAACATTAATTGCATTCACGTCTATGAGCTGGTCCGGATTGGGGAACAGTACCAACCCATAGATGAGAAGGGCTAATACCTCTTCAAAAGCTTGTAAGTTCAGGGTGTCCCAAAAATGATGAGCTTTCTCGAACAAGAACTTAGCCAAAAAAACCTTGACACTTCTCTTGGTCTCCCAATTTGCTACTATGTCAGACCGTTGTAAGGATAGAGATTTAGCAATATGTTCAGGTTTAGGGTCCCTTTCCATGCCATTGAAAGGTACCTTATTAAGGATAGGCACCCCTAGTAACATATAAAACTCCTCCATAGTAGGCACTAACTGATAATCCAGAAAAGTGAAGCAGTGATGTAGAGGGTCAAAGAACTGGAAGAGCACTTTTAGCATTTCTTCATCAGGATTTGAGGTGACCAAGCTAAGAAGTCGACCATGTCTTTCGGTGAAGGGAGGGCTTTAAGGAACCCTTGATACCAATTCATTAAGCTGAGGAGGTACCTTTACCAGACTGACTTGGATAGTGAATCTACGAGCGAGGGCCATGTCCTACAAAACAAGACAAAAGTAAACCCTAAGAATCCTTGAAATGGTTAGTATGGTATGCTATGTTATGACGTCATGATTATGCTCAGGTATAGAAGATATAGTAAACACAAACAAATCAGAGACCTTAGGTTTAAGGCTTGCATGGGTTTTAAGGTATACCCTCTTGAAGTTGGATTGGTTCAACATGTCCTAAATATAGTAACCGGGTTCTAAGGGATCTCAATATCACCGATCTTTCCCCCGAATTTCGTTCCGATAGAAAATTGACTTGCCACCAAACAAAACTCAAGGGTCAAACCTCAATGAGTGTAGCATCGAGTATCAACCGACATTGGGTTTACACCAAAGACGGTTATCTCACTATGTCCTAAAATCCAAGTTGGTCAATTAAGGTGCTAAGGTCAGTTGACGCTTTATGATACCATGCAGCGGCCCTGTATTCTCCTTGATTACTCAAGGGCTATCGGTAGACACCAAAGTATTGCATCAATGTAGCTACTGTTTCAACCGTGTCGGTATACCCCGGACAGCTCCCTCACAGTTTATTGCTACTTACCTAAAAGGAATTCCCCGATCCGAGTTTAGGATCCAAACAAACCCAAACAGATACCCTTAAAAATAAATCAAGCAAGACAAGCCAAAGAAGCAATTAAAAATGAACTAGATCCTAAGGTAAACCCCACTTTATTTATTCCCTAGCAGAGTCGCCAGTTCTGAGATACGGTGGCAGAACCGACTGTTAATACTGGTTTTGCATTCTGTATTCGCAAATGTGCGGTAAGCAAGAGTCACCACCGACTTTTATTTCATCCAACAAAGGAAAAGGGAAAAAGAACAAAAAAAAACCTTTTTTGATATATTTTTGAGTACGGGGGGTATATTATAGAAAGGGAAGGTGTTATCACCCTTTCTATCCGTGGTTTTCCACAGGCTCTTAGGTACTTGCTCATTTTTGAAATTGCTTTCGTGTGTTTGTGTGTTTGAAAAAGTTTTGAAGTTTGCCTTAGTGCGGCGTTTCACTTTATAGTAATCCTTGTATCAGTCCTCAAGGATGTGATAAAATGTTTTGAAAACTTTGGTTTGAAAAGCTTGTTTGAAAGTGTATGTGTAAAAATTGTTGTTTTGAGAAAATACCTAAAAGTTTCTACTTACTCGAAAAAGTCTGTTCGTTTTCTTATTTCCTTTAGACAGTGCTATCATACTATTAAGGAGTAGGTAGCTCCATCATTGGAGTTTGAGGGACAATCGAAAGGGACGTTTTTACGGTCACATAAGCAATGATTAGAAAACCTTAGTAGTTACCCTAGGGTCTTAAAGATCTTTCCGAGGCAACATTCGAATGGGTCATTTTTTATCTTTTGAGACTAGAGGGCAACCACTAAAATTCCCTATACTTCATGACCGTTTACCAAAGGCAACCAAAGTGGGGGGTAACCCTAGGAGTGAACATGTGCAAGTGTTTGATTTCAGTTCATTTATCTTGCGCATTTAGGGTGATTTGCCAATTAATTGATTCTTGTCATGCACGCCTAAGTTGCTAACAATTATATACAAGCATAAGGAATATAAAAGCGAGAAATAAAAGTCCTATAGCTATTACAAGGCTTTGGTGTATATACATAAGTAAAGACTTAAAAGTAAAAATGCGAAAATAAAAACCCTAATTTAGCTATTACAAACTGAGCACGATTACATAAATGGAAAAAATAATAGCGCGCAAAATTAAGACGGGAAAAAAGTTCTAAGCCCTAAAAAATTAATTGCTCATTAAAAGAATATTTTTGGTATTTTATGAAAAAGATTTGAATTTTAATCTAATCTCTAACTAATTTTAAATTAAAGAAAATAAATTAAAGTTAATTAAATTAATCAATTTTGCAAAAAATTAATTTATTAAAAAAAACTCTAAGTCCTGATTTTTTTTAATGATTTTATGATTTTATGATTTCTATAATAAAAAAAGAATAAAATAAAAATATAAACCAAATAAAAAGAATGAAGAAATTGAAAAATGGGCCTGATGGGGGGTGCGAAACCCAAACTGGAGGGTGTGCTGCTGAATTGTGTCAAAGCCCAGATCTGGTAGCCCACAGTTGCACTGGATCTGGTGTTGTTGTGTTAGGGAGGTCCATCATGGAGATGAATTAGTGGAGGCATTGGATCTTGGGCGTGGATGATCCAATGGTGATGAGCATGTGCCATATGGTACGCGTCTGAGAGTGTAATGTGCTGGATCTGCAATGAATAAATCAGAAAATAGCAAAATACTGGACCTGGGACTCGAACCCAAGTCATTCCCCTCATGTGCTCGCTTGCCTTGCCATCTGTGCTGGTTATTCATTCCTGAATATAAACAAAACATAACAATATAATATGAAACGAAAGTAAATGCTGAGTTGTCAAGACACGCAAGTGCTGTGGGCCCCATGGTATTTGAAACGAACCAATCATAACATGAGGAATTGCCATGTACGCGTACGCCTGAGTCAGCTGGGGTCAATGACGCCGGAGCTGTGCTCCGGTCGTCTTCTCTGACCAACCCTAACGTTCAAACCTGCAAAACATGAGGATTAAGAAGCGCAAAAAGACCTTATTCCCCTTGAAATTTTCCCAGGAATCCAAATATGGCCTTATTTTCGCCTGAAGGTGCTTGTATCATCTTATTCGTGCCATGGCTGTTTCAAAGCCCTAACAATGGCAACCTCTTAACTCTGCATCCATACTCTCATGCTTCATGGTAGAATGGATCAAAACAATGATATGAGCATGAATATGTAATGAAAGCTAATTTATACTGTGTTTTTGCAAAGTTTTGGATCCCAATCTTACCACAAACCGGAGATGCTTGGCCTAAGCGATTGAGAGGGTTACAAGCCTGGAGATTAACAGGGATGGTGTTGTACCCCAAAATTTGCCCTCTCATATTCTTCAAGATTTGCAAAGAGCATGCTTCAAAATCTCCCAAGGGTTGCACAGTCCATTTGCTTCCTAACAGTCAAAAATTAGGGTTTTGGTTCTGGAAAAGAAATTGAAGTTTTCAAGGGTCCAAACAAGTCCCACATGCCTATAAACATTGTCAAGCATCCTTATGCCAAATTTCAAGACTCACAGCACAAAATTGCACAGTCAAAAACCCTAATTGCTCAGTAGTCAACTGCAGGGGCAAAATGGTCATTTGACAGTCAAAAGTCAAAATTTTTGGTCAACATCTTATTTTGAAGCCACAAACATCATTTGATCAATTCTTGATCATGATTCTCAAGGTATGGCTCAAAAAGTCTCAAGATGCAAAAGTTTCTATATTTGGACAGTTGAAAAAGTCAACTGCAAATTGACCAAGGCATAACTTCCACACGGTTTATCAGAAAAATTCCATCCAAAGCTCATTTTTAAGAGAATGACATTTCCTACAACTCCTCTTCACACTTCAAGTCCAAGAAATGCTCTCACAAAAAGTTATCAATCTCAACATTATAGGTCATTTTCAAAAGTCAACAAAAAGGCACTTCAAGTCAAAGACCATAACTTGAGATTGGTAAATCAAAATGACATGGGACCAAAGGCATTGGTTATAGGACTTCAAGACCTTTCCAAAAGTCCAAGAACATGATCAAAGCTTAAAAATTGAGCAAGATATGCCTTGTGGAAGTTGGGAAATTTTTGGGAATTTTGAAAAGTCAACTTTGCTTCAAATGCCTCAAAATTGCTAATGGGCCTTAATTTCTTCCAAGAATCATCACCCAAAGGCCATGCACGACCGATTGACATCCAAGGGAGTTATTTTATCATTTTTGATTAATTATTTGAATTATTATTACTATTAATTCATTTAATTAAAATAAAATATGACAAAAATAGAAAATCATGTTTTCCAATCCTTTTTTGCAGCATATTCTCTCATTAAAGCCTCAATAATTCGTGCATAACAAAAAGGGAAAGATTCTATGCAATTATCAATGGTTTCATGGCAAAAAGATTGGATTTTGATATCATTGAAAACCAAATATTTGAATCATGAATGCAAAGGTTTGGGCTTGGTTTCTTTAACCTAAATCGTTCCAGATACATGTAGAATGATAACCTAATGCATAAAAAACAAGAAAGCTGCGCAAGAATCACAAGAACAAATTTGCATTTTTCACACAAAAACTTCAAAACTGTTTTGATAGATAGAGCTCCTTTCAAAGCCTAAAAAGGATTCCAAACAATTGCTGGGACCTTTCTGAACGTGATTCAACACCTTTCCAAGCCCCATACATCCAGAAACGGTAGAGCGCCATAGCCCTGTTCATGGAAACTTTCATAATCGCATTTTGATTTATACGCATGTTTCATATCTTTTCATTATTGTTTTACACTAACATGGACTCACTGAAGCTAATGGTGCCAATGAATTGAATTAATATTGCCTGTAGCGAAATATGCCATTGACGTTTTCTAGGTTTTCATAAGCTTGAAATTAGGGACTTCTTCATGAGGAAAAATTGGCCATCTTAACCAGTGCCATTGGACTCAGAAACTCCAGACGAATTTAACCATACCATCACGCCCAATTTATCTTTGCCCAGTGCTTAATCGCTATTTTTCATGGTCTTGTTTAGTGGGGGTTTAAAACCCCCGCTATTTGTTTCTTATTTTTCAGGACAAACGAGGAAGAAGCTTGCATGGCATAGCATGATTGGGACGTTCAAATTTTCAGCGCGTTTTTTGTGTTGTATATCACTAATGTTTGTTTTGTGTTATGTTATTCATGTTCCATTAATCTTACAAACAAACGCGTTTGGCTGGTTGGTGAGTGATGTGTCCTTCAAGCATTGGAACCTGGGTTCGATTCCCAGGTCCCCCCACTTCCTCTATATTTTTTTCTTTAACACGCTTCTGTGCAGTATGTTCATGAGGGACCATCATACAACCACATCATCTGGCTTGCCACGCGCCTGGAGATTCCAATCTGAAGGCCACCAAGAGGGCTCATCATACATGCCAGTCAATGGGTCCACATGCAATCAGAAAAGTCAAACAGGGCCTCACCCTTATTGGGCCAAATTGCTGTGAATTTACCTCCAAATTGGGACAACCATCCCCCATATGTTTGTATATTCTTTCTTTTTTTTTATTCTCTTTTATTTATTTTAATTTATCTTGGTTATTTTAATTAATTCTCCTAATACAAAAAATCCAAAAAAAATCAAAAAAGTAAAAATAAAAAATATGTTTTATTTAATATTTTTTTTTTGTAAATAAATCTACTAATCAATTTTAGTTTTAATTTAGGGTTTAAATTTTAATGTATTTTCTAAATAATTAAAAAGGTAGAAATTAGGTTTTAGATTTTTATTCTTTTTCTCAATAAAATAATTTCATCTTATTCTTATTATTAATAATTAATTATTTTTGTAAATAACTTATAATTAAATAATTAGTAAATTAGGCCAAACTTGAATTTATTTCTTTAATAATTAAAAATGCTTAGAATTAGGGTTTTAATTCCAATTAATTTTCTTCATTTCTATTAAATACAAAAATATCAAAAAAATAAGTTCTTTTCTTTATTTAATTTAATTAATTTTAATAATTTCAATTTAATTCCTTTAAAGGGTCCAACGCCCTCGCATCTTCGAATATATTTTCTCTTCGCGCATCTATTTTTATTTCTTTTATGAATGTAATATATTTGCCCCAAAGCCTTGTAATAGATAATTAGGACATTTACTTTCCGCGTCTTATTTCAAATCGGGTCTTGGTTTAATTTGGCGATGTAGACCCGCGCCTTGTAATAGCGTAGGACTTTTATCTTTCCGCATTTTAATTCCCGAACCTTTTAACTGTTAATAATCACATGAAAGAATGTATGCTCAAATAAAATCAAAGCGTAGAACACTCAATGCATGCCAAGACAAATATAACTGAAAATGATACACAATTCACACACCACTCCTAGGGTACGCCTCACTGTTGCATTGCCCCTCGAAACGTGGTCGTCGAGTAGAGGATGTTTTAGTAAGTCCTCATGTCCATGAACATGGCATGGGGGTAGCTTCTAAGGTGTCTTCCTATTGCTCTGGTGACCACACTGTCCCTAAACTCGAGTTGACCCGAACACCTCCAACGGTGGTGCTACCTACCTCTCAATGGTGGGATGGCACTATCTTAAGGACATTTACACAGACTAATTCCTTAGGGTAGGTAGATCACTCGTAGATACTTGCTCTAAATTCAAAACAAAACAAAAACTTCTTTTTCACACCGACACTTTGCAAAAAGCTTTCAAAAACAACTTTTCAAACACTCTTGAGGACTGATACAAGAGTCGAACTGAAATTTTAAATGGAACTTTTTCAAACCCACGCACATTGAAAAGCAAACACTTTTGAAAACACAAATGAGCAAGTATCTAAGAGCCCATGGATAACCATGGATATAAAGGGTGCTAACACCTTCCCTTTCTATAAATCTACCTCCCGAACCGAGAACTAATCTCAATAAGGAATTTTTCTGTGCTTTTGTCCTTTCCATTTGGAGAAAATAAAAGACGATGGCGACTCTTGCTTCTACGACACTTCGCAAAACCAACATTAAACAGTCAGTTCCAGATCCACCGATCACAGAACTGGAGACTCTGCTGGGGATACTTTTAAAGTGAGGTGTACCTTAGGACTAAGATCACTGTGTTTTCAATTGCTTTGACTTGTTTGCTTTAAATTGTGGGACTGTCTTGGGAGTTCTATAGATCCTAACCTGGATTTGGGGATACCTTCTTAGAAAGTAGCAACAAGGCTGTGAGGGAACTGTGCGGGGTATACCGACATGGTTGAAACAGTCTGCTACGTTGATGTGGCACTTTGGTGTGTACCGGTAACCCTTTAGTTCAGTCAAGGAGAGTACGGGGCCTCCATGTGGTGTCGTGAAGCATCAACTGACCTTAGGAACCTTAATTGAACCATCTTGGCCTCTTTAGGGTAGTGAGATAACTGACTTTGGTGCAGTCCGAGGTTGGTTGATACTCGATACTACACTCAATTGAGGGTTGTTTTCTTGGAATATTTCGGTCGCCAGTTCAGTGGTTAAATCGAAACGATGAACAATGAAAGCAATCCAGTGATATTGGGACCCTTAGAACCCGGTTACTTTGATAGGACAGGTTTGAGCCCACCAACTTCAAGAGGGTAATACCCAGACCCCATACTGGCCTAAACTCTAAGGGCTTCTCTTGTGTGACTTGTGTGCCTTCCAACTTGACTACTTACATGCTTGTTATCTGACACTTGAGTTTCTTGAAGGTTTTGTTTATAGTCCTTAATTGTGACTCATAACAAGGTTTACCTACGTTACCCCATGCATAGCATAACATCATACCATTGCATACATCCTGCATAAGGACTAATCCATTTCAAGGATCTCAAGGGCTTGTGATGTATGTCATGATGAATCAAACATCTAGCAAGGGGCAAAGAGGATTTATTTTCCTCTAGCCAAGGTTGTCAGGGGCTATGACCCACTGGATATGGTGAGCCTTTGACCCTTGAAGAAGGACTCTCTACAACAGGAAGTTCCTTCAGTCAAGCTACCGGATCCCGGCTCTAACAAATTTCTTGTTTACCCCGCGAGGTCCTTGAAAACATTGCATGCATACATACATATCATTGCATTACAGGTATCCCTTTTACAGGTTGCTTACCCTCTTCACTGTTTATTTCAGCTAATCGTCATGAATCCTGAATCATCCAACGAACAATCTATCAAGGCTCTCCAGGCTCAGAACGCCCGGTTCCAAGATTTGATCATGAGTCTAGCCCAGGGGCAGCAGGATTTGAAGACTCTGCTCCTGAAGAAGAAGAAGAAGAAGAAGAAGAAGAGAATTGTGTTGTTTAACCCTAGGCGCAAGTCTGGAAATGTATCACAAAATGATGCTGACCAAGCAACTTCCTCTGTTGGGAAAGACAGTCCCCAAGGGAGAGAGGTTCCTAGTCCAGTGGTCTCCGACAACGAGACTGATGATGAGAAGTACCCTCCAGCTGAGGACCGGTACAAGCAACTAGAGGATCATCTGAATGCCATGGAAATTCAACAAGTGCCTGGGTTGGATTTCGGAGACCTGGGTCTATCTTCTGGTGTGGTGATCCCACACAAATTCAAGGCTCCTTCTTTTGTTAAGTATGATGGGGCATCCTGTCCCAGGCTGCATCTCAGATCTTATGTGCGGAAGATTCAACCATACACTGTGGACAAGAACTTGTGGATCCACTTCTTCCAGGAGAGTCTTTCAGGGACTCATCTCGAATGGTTCTATCAGCTGGATGGAACCAAGGTTCGTAACTGGGAGGAGTTGGCTACTGCTTTTTACAAGCAGTATCAGTATAATGCCGACCTCGCTCCTACACGTACCCAACTCCAGGGTATGTCGTTAGGATCGGGAGAAGGTTTCAAAGAATATGCGCAGAGATGGAGAGACCTTGCTGGGAGGGTACAACCACCTTTGACTGACCGGGAACTCGTTGATATGTTCTTGGGGACCCTATCTGGGCCGTTCTTCAATCATCTCATTGGTAATTCATCTGCAGGGTTTACCGACCTCATTCTGACTGGGGAAAGAATTGAAGCTGGTATCAAGGCCAGGAAGATTCAAGAGGCCACACCTTCTGATACTCACAAAAATCCTTACATGGGAAAGAAGGAATCTAATGCTGCATACAGTCAAAAGAGTCGTCATGACCAACATGCAGGGGCAGTCATGATCTCTGGTTCTGCACCACGCCGACAACCACCAAAGGGAAATCAACGAAGGCCGGACGAGCCTAAAAGATAATTCACCAACATCAACATGCCATGGTCACAAGCATTGCAGCACATGTTGAAAATGAACTTGATTGCGGTGATCAACCCTCCTGCAAATCCCAAGACCTCCTCTCCAAACTACAATCCAGAGGCGAGGTGTGCTTATCATTCTGATAGCCCGAGGCACGATACTGAGGATTGTTGGGCGCTGAAGTATAAGATCCAGAATATGATCGACGCTAAGGAGATCGAATTCGAGCCTGCTGAGACTCCCATTGTGACCACTGCTCCTTTGCCAAAGCATGGCTAGGGTTGAGAGATTTTTGTTCATTTGAATTCAAGTTGTATTTTTCTTTTCTTGTTCAAACAAACAATTGTCATGTTAAACTCTTTTATTTCATGAATGCATTACACATGTCTGTCTTGAATTAATTATGTATACTATACTTAAAGCTGTTTTCATATTTTTGTGATGATCCACTCTTGGTTAATAATTCTAAGCCTCTTGAGGGAGGATGACGAAAACGATACCACAATCTACAATATGCTTTTGAACAGACCCCGCTGATGAGGTACAGGCATTGTTTCAATTCCTAAACACTGGAGTAATAAGGAAGATAATCCCTCGTCAACCCCTTTGAGCCAAAGAAGTAGGAGTTTTTCTTTTCAAAAATTAAAACCCTTTATCATAACCTGGGGCAGGGTAGTTCTCTCAGTTGATCCAAGTGCATAACAAATGGCACCGAAGAGGTCCTTACAAAACAAAGAAAGGCAGTGATGATTCCGAATAATCACAAGGATAGGAAGTCATTATATCTCAAAAATAAAAACCCAATAAGTCAAAACCTATGAAGGAGACTTACAAAACTGGGGCATCCCGCTGACTGTAATCACAAAAGAAACAGTTCAGGCAAAATTTAGGGATAGCGAAATCAAAAGAAAGAGGTCATACAAACCCTCAACAAAAACAAAAATGACTGCCTATTCAGAATAAATCGTCAATATCTGAACCATCACTGGAATATCCAAGCAAAGACTCAACAAGGTCTAACGCACGATCAACTGAGCTTAGGATTGAAGAACATCACGAAGAGCGGGTGGGTACAAATAATTTGAGCCTTTATCCTTTGTTTCTTAAACCGTGAACCAGGCCACGTTATAACCCTCAAAAGTCCTAGCTGAAGCATGGGTTAGTTCGAAAGCATATTGTTACGAAAGGTATCCCGACTCCTTAAGGCCTAAGGTAAATACGGAGTTGACATCATGTTTTACAAACATTCACTTGTTTTATGAAAAAGAATGCATTTTCAAAATCTTCAAGACAGGCATAAGCTTTGCATTTTTGATATAACATTGTTTGCATATAATATTTGTTTGAACAATAGGAAAATTCGCACAATGAATACCTAGTGAACAAAAGCACTTCCAATCAAGGAGCAGACGTGATTACTGTCCATCATCTGGGGCAATTCAGTCAAGATTCGGAGAATCTCTCAAAATTCCAAGATAACCAGGGGCAAATCTCCGCCTAAGTCACTTGGGGCATTGGACAGGAATTCCAGCAACAAATCTTGCACGATCAAACATCTCCTGGTGGCATGGCAAAACACTTCTAACAGGGGCACCTCCCTACATTCTGAGAACATGGACATAGTCGAAAAAATACTACGCACGATAAAAGACCCGCTAGGTTGACATACCTAGGCAAAAATAAGGGCTTCCCGGCGAACCAAAAGGGTTCGGGCAAAAATAAGGGATGAAAAAGAAAAATTTGTACACCCGGCAAGTCGAAAACCTGAAAAGGCGGCTTGGGCAAAAATGGGTATCCCGGTGGACTGAAAACCTGAAAGGGCAGTCCAGGCAAAAGTTAGGGATCAAGAGCGTACGACTATGTCCCGGCATCTCGTCACTTGCCTACCAAAGGGAAGATTTGTCAATCGGCAGTTATCCAGCACCTCCACAAGGTATCTTTTCCCCTCACCTCAGAAACAGGGGCAATAATGAGTCGTCCAGGCGATCCAGTTGCTCTGTCAACCAAAGTACCAAGGAAAGGTTAATACAAAGATGATTACCATCTACCTTTACAAATTCCATATCAACATTGGTAACAAGCCAAGAAAAATCAGTGGACGACTGATCATGGGTTAATATCCGAAACCAAACAGGACAATCATCCACTTGATCATCATCAGGCAACCCTACACCGGTTCCTTCTCAACTTTCAGACAAAGTCTTACACGGACTCATCCACAGGCAACCCTACACCGGTTCCTTTTCTTTCAGAAGAAGTCTTACACGGACTTATCATCAAAGTGACCCTACACCAGTCTCTCCTAAAGTCTTACACGGATTTATCTCAAGTTTTACACGAACTTACCTCCAGGTAACCTTACCCCGGTTCCTCCATAAGTCTTACACGGACTTACCTCAAAGATAACCTTACCCCGGTTCATCAAGAAGTTTTACACGAACTTACCCTGCAGTAACCTTACCCCGGTTCCTCCATAAGCCTTACACAGACTTACCTCAAAGATAACCTTACCCCGGTTCATCAAGAAGTTTTACACGAACTTATCCCGAAGTAACCCTACATAGGTTATTTCTTTCCAGACGTAGTTTTACACGGACTCGTCATCAGTAAACCCTACACAGGTTTTCTTCTCAAAACTCCAGATGAAGTTTTACACGGACTCGTCACCCAAAAACCCTACACAGGTTCTCTATTTTCAAGGATGCAGTTTTACACAGACTCGTCATCAGTAGACCCTACACAGGTTTCCTTCTCATCTCTAGATACAGTCTTATACAGACTCATTGTCAGTAAATCCTACACCGGTTTCCTCCCTCCAAAGATGCAGTTTTACACGAGCTCATCATCAGGCAACCTTACACATACTCCCCCCGCAGAGCACGAACGCGTCTCCCGACTTTATTCAAAGGTTATTTCCCTACTAGGATATAACTGGGTTATCCTCAGCCAAAAGCCACGGAAAGATCGTCCTCGGCGAAGTCTTCTTATCCCCAGCGGAGTCTATTAACACTTCCAACATAACAACGGTATCCCCAGCGGAGTTACCATCAACATTTCAACAGAATACCTCTCTCCCCACAGAGTAGTGTTCCCCAGCAAGATCGCTAGAATAATTTTTCCCCGCAGAGTAATCCCATCACCAAGTTTATTCCCCAACGGAGTCATCTTCTTCTACCGGTATTCTTGCAACTATCATCCCCAGCGGAAACAACAAAGCACTATTCTCCAACATCAGCCCAGGATGTGACTTCCCGGCACCCGTCAAGGATTTACTTCCTAGACAAAAACATACATTCATAAACATCACATACATCATGATACATACATGAACGCATCGCACAATCTCATTTATGTTGAGAATATTATTGCTTGATCCATATCATGCATTGCATATGACTGACCTTTACCTTTCAGGAAAGATCCAGTTAAGTTCTCAGCTGTATTCCAAGACTTTAGTCTGGTTTAGTTAAATTGATTCCTAAAGATTTTTCTGATGAAGACTCAGTTGAAGATTCCAAGACCTTGTCTGGTTCAGTTAAATCGACTCCTAAAGATTTTTCTGATTCTTATCCAGTCAAAGGCCTTCTCTGGTTCAGTTAAATCGATTCCTAAAGATTTTTCTGATGAAGACTCAGTTGAAGATTCCAAGACCTTGTCTGGTTCAGTTAAATCGACTCCTAAAGATTTTTCTGATTCTTATCCAGTCAAAGGCCTTCTCTGGTCCAGTTAAATCGATTCCTAAAGATTTTCCTGATGAGGACTCAGTAGAAGATATCCAAGATTCTCTCACCGTTACTGTTGAGGTAGTAATCGCCCCAGATTCTCTCATCGTTACTGTTGAGGTAGTAATCTCCCCAGGTTCTCTCATCGTTACTGTTGAGGTAGTAATCGCCCAAGGTTCTCTCATCGTCTCGTTGAGGTAGTAACCATCCCTGACTCATTCATCACCGTTTGAAGCTCCAGACCCGATTCCTGTAACCAACCAGGGTGCGTCCATATAAAGAGTCTGAAGACCAGCAACTGTAATAGGCCAGGTAATCATTTTCTTTTTCAGGTACGCAAGTTCTCGCTAAGGAATCTCTTACGCGATCGACACCCAGATGGCATCTATAAGCCCATCCACCTATCCATCACCTCTCAACATGGCATCTGTAAGCCCATCTTCCTATCCATCAATCTCCAAATGGCATCTGTAAGCCCATTCCCACCATCACACTACTATGTGAGCGCAAATTTCTGGGCACTCTAGTGTTCAATCATCTTCCACCTTCGGATTACGAAAGGCACGTCAGCCAATCTACATCCTCAGGTTTAAGAAGATTGAACATGGGCAACTGTTGTACCCCAAAATTTGCCCTCTCATATTCTTCAAGATTTGCAAAGAGCATGCTTCAAAATCTCCCAAGGGTTGCACAGTCCATTTGCCTCCTAACAGTCAAAAATTAGGGTTTTGGTTCTGGCAAAGAAATTGAAGTTTTCAAGGGTCCAAACAAGTCCCACATGCCTATAAACATTGTCAAGCATCCTTATGCCAAATTTCAAGACTCACAGCACAAAATTGCACAGTCAAAAACCCTAATTGCTCAGCAGTCAACTGTAGGGGCAAAATGGTCATTTGACAGTCAAAAGTCAAAATTTTTGGTCAACATCTTATTTTGAAGCCACAAACATCATTTGATCAATTCTTGATCATGATTCTCAAGGTATGGCTCAAAAAGTCTCAAGATGCAAAAGTTTCTATATTTGGACAGTTGAAAAAGTCAACTGCAAATTGACCAAGGCATAACTTCCACATGGTTTATAAGAAAAATTCCATCCAAAGCTCATTTTTAAGAGAATGACATTTCCTACAACTCCTCTTCACACTTCAAGTCCAAGAAATGCTCTCACAAAAAGTTATCAATCTCAACATTATAGGTCATTTTCAAAAGTCAACAAAAAGGCACTTCAAGTCAAAGACCATAACTTGAGATTGGTAAATAAAAATGACATGGGACCAAAGGAATTGGTTAGAGGACTTCAAGACCTTTCCAAAATGTCCAAGAAAATGATCAAATCTTAAAAATTGAGCAAGATATGCCTTGTGGAGGTTGGGAAATTTTTGGGAATTTTGAAAAGTCAACTTTGCTTCAAATGCCTCAAAATTGCTAATGGGCCTTAATTTCTTCCAAGAATCATCACCCAAAGGCCATTCACGACCCATTGACATCCAAGGGAGTTATTTTATCATTTTTGATTAATTATTTGAATTATTATTACTATTAATTCATTTAATTAAAATAAAATATGACAAAAATAGAAAATCATGTTTTCCAATCCTTTTTTGCAGCATATTTTCTCATTAAAGCCTCAATATTTCGTGCATCACAAAAAGGGAAAGATTCTATGCAATTATCAATGGTTTCATGGCAAAAATATTGGATTTTGATATCATTGAAAACCAAATATTTGAATCATGAATGCAAAGGTTTGGGCTTGGTTTCTTTAACCTAAATCGTTCCAGATACATATAGAATGATAACCTAATGCATAAAAAACAAGAAAGCTGCGCAAGAATCACAAGAACAAATTTGCATTTTTCACACAAAAATTTCAAAACTGTTTTGATAGATAGAGCTCCTTTCAAGGCCTAAAAAGGATTCCAAACAATTGCTGGGACCTTTCTGAACGTGATTCAACACCTTTCCAAGCCCCATACATCCAGAAATGGTAGAACGCCATAGCCCTGTTCATGGAAACTTTCATAATCGCATTTTGATTTATACGCATGTTTCATGTCTTTTCATTATTGTTTTACACTAACATGGACTCACTGAAGCTAATGGTGCCAATGAATTGAATTAATATTGCCTGTAGCGAAATATGCCATTGACGTTTTCTAGGTTTTCATAAGCTTGAAATTAGGGACTTCTTCATGAGGAAAAATTGGCCATCCTAACCAGTGCCATTGGACTCAAACTCCAGACAAATTTAACCATACCATCGCGCCCAATTTATCTTTGCCCAGTGCTTAATCGCTATTTTTCATGGTCTTGTTTAGTGGGGGTTTAAAACCCCCGCTATTTGTTTCTTATTTTTCAGGACAAACGAGGAAGAAGCTTGCGTGGCATAGCATGATTGGGACGTTCAAATTTTCAGCGCGTTTTTTGTGTTGTATATCACTAATGTTTGTTTTGTGTTATGTTATTCATGTTCCATTAATCTTACAAACAAACGCGTTTGGCTGGTTGGTGAGTGATGTGTCCTTCAAGCATTGGAACCTGGGTTCGATTCCCAGGTCCCCCCACTTCCTCTATATTTTTTTCTTTAACACGCTTCTGTGCAGTATGTTCATGAGGGACCATCATACAACCACATCATCTGGCTTGCCACGCGCCTGGAGATTCCAATTTGAAGGCCACCAAGAGGGCTCATCATACATGTCAGTCAATGGGTCCACATGCAATCAGAAAAGTCAAACAGGGCCTCACCCTTATTGGGCCAAATTGCTGTGAATTTACCTCCAAATTGGGACAACCATCCCCCATATGTTTGTATATTCTTTCTTTTTTTTTATTCTCTTTTATTTATTTTAATTTATCTTGGTTATTTTAATTAATTCTCCTAATACAAAAAATCCAAAAAAATCAAAAAAGTAAAAATAAAAAATATGTTTTATTTAATAGTTTTTTTTTGTAAATAAATCTACTAATCAATTTTAGTTTTAATTTAGGGTTTAAATTTTAATGTATTTTCTAAATAATTAAAAAGGTAGAAATTAGGTTTTAGATTTTTATTCTTTTTCTCAATAAAATAATTTCATCTTATTCTTATTATTAATAATTAATTATTTTTGTAAATAACTTATAATTAAATAATTAGTAAATTAGGCCAAACTTGAATTTATTTCTTTAATAATTAAAAATGCTTAGAATTAGGGTTTTAATTCCAATTAATTTTCTTCATTTCTATTAAATACAAAAATATCAAAAAAATAAGTTCTTTTCTTTATTTAATTTAACTAATTTTAATAATTTCAATTTAATTCCTTTAAAGGGTCCAACGCCCTCGCATCTTCGAATATATTTTCTCTTCGCGCATCTATTTTTATTTCTTTTATGAATGTAATATATTTGCCCCAAAGCCTTGTAATAGATAATTAGGACATTTACTTTCCGCGTCTTATTTCAAATCGGGTCTTGGTTTAATTTGGCGATGTAGACTCGCGCCTTGTAATAGCGTAGGACTTTTATCTTTCCGCATTTTAATTCCCGCACCTTTTAACTGTTAATAATCACATGAAAGAATGTATGCTCAAATAAAATCAAAGCGTAGAACACTCAATGCATGGCAAGACAAATATAACTGAAAATGATACACAATTCACACACCACTCCTAGGGTACGCCTCACTGTTGCCTTGCCCCTCGAAACGTGGTCATCGAATAGAGGATGTTTTAGTAAGTCCTCATGTCCATGAACATGGCATGGGGGTAGCTTCTAAGGTGTCTTCCTATTGCTCTGGTGACCACACTGTCCCTAAACTCGAGTTGACCCGAACACCTCCAACGGTGGTGCTACCTACCTCTCAATGGTGGGATGGCACTACCTTAAGGACATTTACACAGACTAATTCCTTAGGGTAGGTAGATGACTCGTAGATACTTGCTCTAAATTCAAAACAAAACAAAAACTTCTTTTTCACACCGACACTTTGCAAAAAGCTTTCAAAAACAACTTTTCAAACACTCTCGAGGACTGATACAAGAGTCGAACTGAAATTTTAAACGGAACTTTTTCAAACCCACGCACATTGAAAAGCAAACACTTTTGAAAACACAAATGAGCAAGTATCTAAGAGCCCATGGATAACCATGGATAGAAAGGGTGCTAACACCTTCCCTTTCTATAAATCTACCTCCCGAACCGAGAACTAATCTCAATAAGGAATTTTTCTGTGCTTTTGTCCTTTCCATTTGGAGAAAATAAAAGACGGTGGCGACTCTTGCTTCCGCGACACTTTGCAAAACCAGCATTAAACAGTCAGTTCCAGATCCACCGATCACAGATGGATTACTGGCACCTTCAGGAATATGATAGAAGGCTTAGGTTGGACGAAAATAGCTTGGATCATATGGTATATGCTTGCACCTTTTTTGAGAAAATTTGAACACCTTTAGGGTTTGAGTGAGGCAGGCCGCGTGTCCTTTTGACTTAGGGTTAATGTGTATATGTAGCAAATCAAATTAGGGTAATAAAAGAGGAAGAATATCCATGCTTTTAGTGAGAAAATATTTGCATTAAATTATTTGATTTTTGCTCATTTTTTGAAACAAATCCAATCTTTTTCTTTCTCCACGATTTTATCTTGACATGCCAGCTTTTGTTGTCCATTATTTGATGAGAAAATATTTGGAAATCATATCTTACATATTTCCTATTATTTCTTTATTTAATTTTGACTTTTAATGAATAAAAAATCAAAATAAATAATAAAAATAATAAAATAAAGTATGAATGAGCTCAGGGGTCGTGGGCCATGTTAGGAACAAGTTTCAAGCATGAAAACATGGGCCCATTTGGAAAAATTTCAAGTTTGGTCATTATTTGCTTCATGCACTTTTCCAAAAATTGGTCAACTTTAGCAATGCATATCTTTCTTATTTTTAATCCTAAGAGGGTGTTCTTGGACTTTTTAGAAAGCTTAGGATGTACTCTAAACAAAAAATTTGGTCTCATCTCCATCGGATCTTCCATGTTCATGTAAGGAGCTTTGACCCAAAAGGTATTTTTGTTGACTTTTTGAATGGACCTATAATGTCTGAGCTTGTATCTTTTGATTGAGGCATTTCTTGACCTTGGGGGATGAAGATAAGTTGTAGGGAATTGGATTCTCTTCAAAATGAGCCTTGGTTGGAAAATTTCTGATAAAGTATGAAAAGTTATGCCTGGTCAAAGTTTGGTTGACTTTTCCTATAGAAACCCTAAATTGTCATTTTTGACTTTTGACGAGTTAGAAGCATTTCTTGAGGGATCATGATCAACCCCTGATAAAATGATGGATATTAATTCAAAATGTGATGTTGACCAAAAATATTGAAGTTCGACTGTATGAGGGTCACAATTGACTTTTAACCTAGTACAGTTGATTTTCAGGCATTTGAGTAATTGACTGAGCATACTTCTTGTGCAAGACATGAAACTTGGCATGGATGATCTTGAGAACATATTAGGGAAATGGAGACCTATTGGGACCCTTGGAACTCAAACATCTTGATGAAAATGGAAACCCTAGTTTGAGGCTCATAGTCTTAGGAGGAGGATTTGTCTAGTCAATCCTTAGGCATCTTTGGGCAATTTGAGGACCTTTAGGAGTATGTTGTGTAAAATGAGAGGGTAAATTTTAGGGTATAACAGTACCAATTGAAATTTTTCTCTTGATATTGAGTGGAGAAATCTTCGGAGAAGTGGGATGGTGATGATTAGGAGGATTGGGTTTTTTATGCCATTGGAGGTGATGATGGATGATTGAGAGAGCTAAAAAAATTTATAATGTAATGAATAATAGAGAGTATAATGAGATGAGAATAATGAGAAAATTACCTATATATATATATATATAGCTTATATTCAATATATTGGAAGGATGTGCCAATCGATTGACAACTTCAATTTTTTTTAATTAGCTGTTGCAAATAATCATTGCATTAATTGTTTATCCAATTATTCATTGTGGTGTGCTCCAACATTCAAATTTCTGAATTTTGAGATGATCAATCAATTGGATCATAGTGAAATTGATTGGCTGGACCATTTTCAACGTGTTTTATTTTGGGCATTTATGATGCACCTCTGGTTAGTTTTATTTGCACCTCTTTCTAGAAAAAGCACATAGAAACCCATATTTTGTTTAGTGAGCATAATTTATCGATATGAGCAAAATTAAACACGCTATTTTAAAGGATTAATCAGAGTTTTCTAATTATTTCAACTTTAAAATAGTGTACTTCAAATATCAAGGCCAAATATTTTGTAGTGTGCGCATTTATAAACTGGATTATTTTGTTTCTTGTGATCTATACCTTTACTAGGTTTCCAATCCTTTTTGAATCCTAGTCCTTTCTTTTTTAAGGAATACCTTTGACTTGATAGGATCAAGTCAAAATTTTCTTTCCCTTGGGTAAACTTACCTAGGGTTTCATGCAAATCAATTACTTTCTTTTTCAAGGAGACACAAGTCTCACAAGTTTCTCTTGAGTTTCTAATTTTAGTTATTTTAACTTAAACATTTTGTTACTTTCTTCAAGAGAACCTAAATATTCGTTAAGGTCTAGGTTGAATTTTATAAGTTTATCATTCATTTCAACCAACGCAGAAATAATTCTAAATAGTTTCTTGTAATATGGTTTAGTTACCTCAACATCATCTTCTTTGTAGGATGCCTTTTAGAAAACTTCATCTTCTTCATTGGAAGAAGATTCTTCTTTTTTTCTCCCCAAGGTTGATGTCTCACCTCCTTTTTCACCTTTAAAATATTCCACATGAAGATACTTCTTCTTCACAATTTCTTACACAAGAGGTTCTTTTGTTTGATGTTGAATCTTCCTAAGAACATTCAACTATTCAGTATGTTCTTTTGAAAAAGACTATTGGATTTGTTTGATAGGAGTTTGAAGAAAGTGATGATTTTTCAGTTTTTAAGCTTGTTACTTATTTTTTAAGTAACTGAACTACTTTGTTAACTTTATCTATGATTTCCTTCTTTCTCGATTTTTCCTAAAATTCATGAAGGTTCCCATCTCTTGATTTAAAGATTGGATTTAACTTCTGATTATTAACTCTTAGATATTGGTTAGTGACAAGCGTTCGAATATAATTTCTAATATTTATAAACTTTTAGAAACATTTAATGGTGGTATCTTCATCTACTATAAATCTTTTGGTTTTGAAATCTAATTCAAACTTTCTCTTTTTTTCTTTGGTCGAAATGGAGTCGGGTTTATCTACTACTTTTCCATCTCCTTGGCAAGTAGGGATAAACGAACAATTGATTATAATTCCATGTAATTCATAATTATTAATTTGAATAAATATTCTAACCTAGCTTTCCATAGTTAAAACCTACTAATGTTAAAAAGTGGTGGCATGTTTAGAGAAGATCCCCTTAAAGGTGTGTTAGAATTCGTCTTCTTCCTGAGATGATTATTCCTTAAACAGGAGTTAGACTCTGATATCACTTGTTAGACATGTGACTTCACACAAAAGAGGGGGGTGAATTGTTGTGTTTCCAAAAAAATTGATTTTTAAAAACTTTTAAAATTAATTTTAGAGTTTAAAATCATTTTAGAAATTTTTGGAAAGTAAGAAGTAGAAAATAAAGTTCAGAAAGTAAAAATCATAATGTAAAAGTTTAAGAAAGAACGAAAACCCTAGGAATCATAAAACTTTAGTAAAAAAAAGACTTAGTCCCACCCCTAAGATTTAATCTTGAGAATATCAAATAAAACTTAAGATCTTTTAGTATGTTGAAATGTCAAACCCCCTTATACAAGGAAAATGAAGTTTGTGGCTAAATTTCAACCAAACAGCAAACAAGGATGGAATCGATGAGTCTTCGTTTCAAATGATGAATTTAAACCGTTAGTCTTCTTTCCACAAAAAAAATAGAGTGGTTAGTCTTCAAGCTTCAAACTAAGATTTTACATGAGTTAATCATGAACTTAGGAGATCATTTAACACCAGGCTTAGCTCACTAACCAAATTGTGGTTTTATAGCAGGCTAACCAAGAAATAATCAAACTTTTAACAAGTTTAGCTTTGAACTTGAAAAAATAATTCGTAAATGAATGAATTATTCAACCAATATAAAAAAAAAACTTCCTTGGTGTACTTACAAATCGACCCTTCTATAATTACAAATGCCTCACTTGCAAAATGACTTTATCGAAAGCGCTAAGTCTAACTTTTAGTGAGAGAAAGTAAATAAAATATTTTAGAAAGAGAGTGAGGAGTTGGGAATGAAAGCTCATTTTTTTGGATGTGAAAATATGTGGGAATGAACAACTATTAAAATTCTAGAGGTTGACACAAAAAAGGAAAAAATTTGTGATCAGGATTAATGAACCAATCGATTAGCATAATGATTCAACCGATTGGTTGACCTAAAAATAATATATTAATAAGTTTTAAAAATGCCATAAAAGATATATAATTGTTACATATCATTAAGATGATGTCTTAATCAATTAGAGCGTATTTTTTCACTAATCCAATCGATAGGGTATAGATGCTAATCGATTGTCAAGAACAAAATTTTGCCTTGAACTTTTATGACAGCTCCTAACTCATCGGGCACGAATTTAAGGCATTTTTAGAAGTATTTTCTTGAGAAAAATAAGTATTAAAATTTGTTTGTGTGTGATTATCCGTATAACTTTCTGATAACACCCTTATGCTTTTACAATATATTCATTCAGATGCGTCAGGGCGAGCTTTCACACACTTCAAGTCTTGTCATATTACTCACTCTTATAGACACTTGCTTGAGCTATACTTTTAGATAAGGCTTTGATATGTATTCCATTTAGTCACCATCATCTGAGAATCAATTCCTATTGATTTGGTTGCAACTTTAACCACTTTTAAGCATGTTCATCTTTGATCAAGTCCTATTGATTTGGTTGCATATTTAACGGCTTCTAAGCATGTTTATCTTTGATAGTTGTCATAATCAAAAGCATGTTCATCTTCAATGAAACTTCCTTGATTAATAACCTACCATGCATGGTTCCAAATTCTTAATTTCTAAATAGTTAAGGGGAGGGATCATGGAACCATTTTTGGAGCATCAAACCACTACTAAGACATTTCGAAATAGTCTCAGGGTTGGTTGTGAATTTCTGTAACAATAAACTATATGGTATAACTTTGAGAAAGCACTTCATACAAGTTGCTTCAACATTCATGTTGTGTTGTGTTGATATGTTACCTTTCAATTTTTTGGGTATGCTTGTTGGTTCTAACCCAAGAAGAATTTTCGTGTGGAGATCTATAATTGATAGATAAAAAATAAGGCTGACAACTTGGAAGGGAAGGCACCTATCTATGGAAGGGAGAGATACTTTTCTAAATTCAGTTCTCAATAGTATACTTATGTATTACTTGTTTTTCTATAAAGCATGAGTGTCGGTTTTGAAAGGAAATCACAAAGATCCAACAAATTTTTTTTACGGGGAGGCTCATAAATCAAAAGAAGACTTCATTGGGTAAGTTGGAAAATGTGTATATATAAAAAGATAATTGAGATCTAGGAGTGAAGAATGTTGAGGTGTTTAATAAGAATTTCATATGTAACATTAAGTGGAGAGTATTTATGGAGAAATATGCAATATGGACGGGAGTTTTAAGACATAGGTATGTGAATATAGTTAGTCAGATGTTGAGGGATGAATATAATGTGGGGAAAAAGAATCGAATATATTAGTGGGGAATGATTGGTTTGTAAGAAATATAGAATGCAAGTTGTGGTGTGGCCGCTGTTGTACCCCAAAATTTTCCTTCTCTTTTCTCAAGACACTTCTCACAAAGATCTTCAATAGCTCAAGATTGCACAAGTGTTAACTAGGTCAAATCACCTCATAAACATTGATTCCTCAAATTAGGGTTTTGATTTTCACAGGGACAATTGGACTTATATTGCCTCAAATGACTTTCATGGTTCATTATGTACCTCTAAGAACACTCATGCCAAGTTTCAAGTTTTGAATCATAATTTTGCTCAGTCAATTGATCAAATGATTGAAAATCAGTTGTATTGGGTAAAAAGTCAAATGTGGTCAACTTACAGCCAAACCTCAAGATTTTTTACCAATATCAACATTTTGAAGCCATATTCATCAATTTATAAAGTTTGGATCATAATTCCTCAATAAAAATGTTTAAATCATCAAAGGGGCAAAATGGTCAAAATTAGGGTTTTGACTAAGAATGACTGATTTTAGACTTTTGACCTAATACATGGCTTATTAGTTTTAAACATGGTCTCAAGGATTCAATCACATTATATTGATCTAATGTCATGATTCAAATCATTCCTCAAGATCAAACAATTGATAGGTGAAATTTGGTCAACTGATGAAAAAGTCAACTAATACACCAAAAGTTAAACTTTGATTTTTTTGTCAACATTGAGTCTCAAAGATCAAAATTCATCAAGACATTAAAAAATATGAAGATTAATCATCAAGAAATCTAGAAAGTCAAAAGTCAATTTAAAAATTCAAAGTTTCAAGACTTAGAAATTTTTCTAAGTGTTTTTGTATATGATAATTTCACTACTTCATGCTAATTTTTCACCAAGATGCAAGATGATTCAAAGGAAACTTTCAACATGGGAGTTGTAGATATTGATGAGATCTACAACTTTGTGTTAGAGGTCTCATATCCAAAAATATTCTTAGATTTTGATTTATAGGCCCATGAAGTCATGCAGTTTTTCTTAAACACTTAGTGAAATTTTGACCTAGTTTAGGCAGATTTGCGTCCCAACTTCTTGGCCATTTTTCACATAGTTCCGGTTGTATCCCAAAATTTTCCCTCTCATTTCTCATGGGATCATCCTGGACCCTCAGTTTTATTTCTATTAATTTTCAAGTCTTGGATTACAATTTTTCAAGAAAGTCATTCACAAGGGAAAAATGGTCAAAAGCACACTGAAAAGTCAAACTTTGACATTTGGGATCAAAAATCAAGTTTCAACAATTATAGTTCATCAAGACATGAAATTAGTTCATCAAAATCAGAAGTCAGAAATTAATTTAAAAAATAAAATTTCTAAACATTTAGAAAATTTTCTAAGTGTTTAGAGAATATGATACTTCAGAACTTCTGGGCCAGCCTCCACACGAGTGCAATCAGAATTTGCAAAGATGGTTCAGAACATGACTCTTCAATCAGAACATATGGAAACTGTGTTCTTCGATCAGAACATCACTCTTCAGCATATGCTTCGATCAGATCCTCACCCTTCGAATCTCACTCTGTTCTTCTACGATCAAAACATCACCAAATCCCAAAACCTCGTTTGAGCAACCTACTGCACTGCTATAGCACAGTCCTGTCACCAGCTGCCACAACACTCCAATGTACTGCTGATCCAGTCCACGCCTGAGTTTTTCTCAAACCCCATAATTGCACCAAATTAGCATACAAATACTGTGTTTAAAAAGCAATGGAACAGTATGCCAAAAAGGTTTAAATCCCATTTGTTTTCCCCCAAAACCACAACAAACTCACCTATAAATAAGTTGTTCCATCACACGTTCAAGGGGGTTGGCTTTTAGAAAGGGAGAATTATCAAATACAAAAAAGGGAGAAGAGAAAATAGTCAAACATTCGTAAACTCAGAATTCTCAAACAAAACCAAACCTTTGTTCTTCCCTTTGAATCAAAGAACATAACATTATGTTCCATTCCTTGCGAACCCCAGAACATCTAAAGGCAGCAGCTCAAGTCCCAAACACACGCTTCAGATTCAAGGTAAGTCTTTCTAACTTCGAATTTTTATTTATTCAGAACATCATTAAATATGTAAATATCATAGTATTGATGTTGTCCATATCATTGCATGAGTAAAAAAACTGTGGATCAGAACTTATTAAATAAAGCTAGGCTCAGAATTAGGATTAGAACTTACATAAATTATCGTGCTTTTATCTTTCTGATTTGCTGTTGTTAAGAACTGGATAAGTTGCAGATGTTCTGACTAATGTAAGGAAGGAGATGAAGTGTAACACAGAACTTCTGAGTTCTCCTCACTATTTTAACACACACAAAACTTCTGAGTTCTCCTCACTGTTTTAGCACACACGAAACTTCTAGGATTTTTTCACTGTTTTAACACACATAACTTCTAGAATTTTTCTCACTGTTTTAACACACACAGAAATTCTGAGTTTTCCTCACTGTTTTAACATATAGAACTTCTAGGATTTCTTACTTTTTAAACTCACACAGAACTTCTAGGACTTTTTTCATTGCTTTAACACACATAACTTCTAGGATTTTTCTCATTGCTTTAACACACAGAACTTCTAGACTTTCTTATTATTTTAACACACACAGAACTTCTGAATTCTCCTTACTGTTTCAACACACAAAACTTCTAGTATTTCTTACTATTTTAACACACACATAACTTCTAAGATTTTCTCAATGTTTCAACACACATAACTTCTAGGCTTTCTTACTGTTCTAACACACACAAAACTTCTAAGATTTTTTCACTGTTCTAACACTCGGAACTTCAGTGCGTAGCGACCCAGAACTTATGTTTTTCCTTCTAACGCTTCTTTCAGGACCTCAACGTGTATCAACCCAGAACTTCTGATTACCTCTGATGTTTCCTTCTGAACCACAGTGCGCCTGGCATCAGAACTTCTGGTCCTCTTTATTTTGCTTTCAGCAACATGTTGATCTTATTTATCATTATTTTTCCTTTTTCTCTTTTATTTTTATTTTTTTTAGAATTAGTGCTATTTTTATTAATATACAAAGACATCAAAAATATTTTTCTTTTATTAAATAATGATTTTCCTTTTAATTTATTAAGACAACAGAAAATCATTTTTAAAACAAATCCTTTCCTTTTCTTATATTGTACAATTCAATATGGTTGTAATAGATGATTAGGATTTAAATATTTGCAAATCCCCACTTGTAAATTTGTACCCCCCATCCCTAAATGATGTAATAGCGTAGGACTTTACATTTCCGCAATTTATCACTTTCAAATATAAATGCTAGTAATTAGGGTTTGTATGGCAAGACATAAAATCAACAAATAGATAACCCTAATCAAGACTAAATGCATGTAAATCAAACACACTTTCACACTAGCACCTATAGGGTAATCTCACTTTGTTGCCTTTCGGAAAATAGTCATGTCCCTCGAATATGGGCGTTTTAGCAAAGACCCTCGATAAAAGATCGTAGTCCCTCGATGACCCTCAATGTTGACTTCGGTAAACGATCTAGTCCCTAAATGACATTACTAAAACGTCCCATAGGTTGCCTTCTATGACTATACAAACGTCCTGCATCCGTCCCTTCACATCCAATGATAGAGTTTCTTGCCAAAACAATGGTAAGATAACAAAATCTAAAGGAGGAGGAAAAGAATATTAAGACCTTTTGAGTAGGTAGGATGCTCCTAGTTGCTCGCTTTCTCACAACAAAAACATTTTATACACCCACAATTTCACTTTGAAACATTTTCAAAAGACAAAACACTTTGTACGCGTTCTTATAGAAACGAGAACCATTACAAAGACATATTTAAAATACTTTCGAAACCCACGCCACAAGCACATTTTCAAACAAAAGCAAGTGATCTAGCAAGCAACTAAGAGCCCGTAGATAACTACGGATGAGAAGGGTGCTAATACCTTCCCTTTTCATAACCTACCCCCCTCCCTCCCTCCCCCGAACTCAAGAAAATAACTCGAAAGGTATTTCCTGTTCTTTTCAGCCTTTCCTTTTGGATAAAAGAATAGTCGGTGGCGACTCTTACTATCCGCATAATTGCGATCAATCGCAAACACCCAAGTCAGTTCTCCCACCGTATTACAGTTCCAATTGAATTTTTAAAAATGAAAAACATAAAAGTTATAGAGGATGTTTCAAGCTTTACAAAATGTCCAAGAACTTTAAGAGATCATTTTTGAGCTAAGAGAATCGAAGAGAAGAAGTTGGACATCCATTCTTGAATTACAAGTCATTTTGATGATGAACACACAACCAAAACCACAACCAAAGCTATAAGATCTCTCTCTTTTAAGGCTATATTCTCTCCAAATCTATGCATAATCAAGCAATTACACAAACCCTAAGTGTATTACACAAGTATTTGAAGCTTTGTCCAAGTCTTGATATCATTTATGGTTAGAAATGCAAAAGCAACATTTCCATTTGCATAAAGCTTCACTTTTCCAACAACTCTCTTCTTTCAAGCTTGAAATATGTTCTAAAGAGCACAACAACTCTCTCAATATCAAAAGCAATCCACAAGAGTCTACAAAGCATGGCTAAGTTCCTTGATTTACTTTTTTCTTCACCAGGAAGCAACTTGTCTTTATGCATTTAAAAAATCCATAACATGTGATTCAGATCATCTCAAGTCCTCAAACCTTTCCCTATAAATGGAGACATCATTTACAAACCAAGGACATAAATTAAAAATCCTGGCTTTGAATTACTCTCGAACTCCATTTTTGTGCCATTTATGACTTTGAATTCCAAACTCATATTCCACTCGTGTGTTCTTCCTCAAAACAAATCACAAAGCACCTATACATCATTTAGAAACAAACCAAACACCTGTTACCATTCTGTAACTCTATTTTCATCTTCCTCCATTTCAAAAATCAGAAGCTTGCACATTGACTTCTATAAGAGGATTCAGCGACTCTCAGTCCAAAGTAGTTATTACAATAGCTTCTTGGAGGTTCAAGGAAGCTAACCAAATCATTGCAGCACCTTGAAGTGAGCTCAAACTCAAAATACGAATTCCATTTTCAAGGTGAGTTTTCTAGTTTTCTATCTCTTCATACATGCATCATTTGACTTCCATTTTCAAAGATAAAATGTAGATATCATATCCCTGAAACTAACCATGCTCTTAGAATTCATTTATATTGACTGAGTAATGTGAATTTTAAGTTTGAAATTGCTGAAAAAATTAGGTCAGATTTGGTACCAGTTAAAATTAATGCTCATCTTTGATTACTAGCTTTAGTTATTTATATGTCTGAACTCGTTATGAAATTTGGAGCAAGTTTCATGTTTATACTTTTGCAAATGGTTGAGAAATGAGGAAGTTAAAAAATTCAAAAATGGTAATGAAGAGGCTGGCGCGAGGTTAGGGATGAAGTCACATTTAGAACTAAGTTTATTTTAAATTTAGCGCAACATGTATTATGACCGGATGAAACAGCCACCCCAGTGGCAGGAGGAGCGCGCGTAAGGCATTACCCTATAGGAACCTGAGCTCGAGCCTCAGTGGTACCCTTTTGTATTTTTTTCATGTTTTCCTTGCAGATTCAGTGCATCAAGCATAACACGCGTATCATACATCCTCATGATTGGAACATTTGATCATTGGACAAGTAAATCTAACACTCCACAATGCAGGACCATGTCACATCATCACATCCTAGCCACACATGATTCAATAGGCACTGGGCCCTTCAGTCTTGGGCCTCATCCTTTTTTTCTTTTTGCTTTCATATACACCCCTGTTACTTTTCATTCTCAGGCCCATACATTTATTTTATTTATTTTATTTTCCGAACTCAACAAAAAAACCACATTTGGGCCTAGCGCCTGTGATACGGTGGGAGAACTGACTTGGGATTTTGCGTTTGTGTTCGCAAATGTTTCGGTTTAGATAGAGTCACCACCGACTTTTTATTTTATCCCAAGGAAAGGTCAAAAAGCACAGAAAAGACCTTTGAGATGTTTTCTTGGGTTCGGGGAGTAGATTATAGAAAGGGAAGGTATTAGCACCCTTTCTATCCATGGTTATCCATGGGCTCTTAGTTACTTGCTTAGATCACTTGCTTTGCTTTTCAATTGTTTGAAATGGTGCTCTGTGTGTGATTTTGAAAGATGTTTTGAAAAGAGGCCATCATTGTGGCAACCTTTATAATGATTCTTATTTGAATGTATACAAAGGTGTTTTTGTATTTTGAAAAGTTTTCAATGTTTGAAAGTAGGGTTTTGAAATTTGTGTTGTGAAGTGTATTTTGAAGATAGCAAAGATGTTTTTGCAAGTTTTGATCAAGTAACTAAGAGTTGTCTACCCTATTTACTCAAAGATCTTTCTTATGTTTTTAACCATTTTAACAGTGTTGTTTCACCATTGTATTTGGTGAACAACCTTGTGTTAGGATGTTAAACGGGACAGGCGCGGGTCATCGTGTAGACCATGATAGCAATGGTGTCGAGTATTTTTGGCAATTTTCTTAAGGGACTTGATCATTTTGTTTAGGCAACCTAGATAGCGTCATCGAGTGACTATGATCTTTTGTTTTGTTTTTGTTTTGCCAAAGTACTTGACATGCATACCATGGCCCATTTTTGAAGGCAACAAGTGGATTGTAACCCTAGGGGTGCAAGTGTGCATTGTGTTTATTTTTTCATGCATTTTTGTCTTTGATTAGGTCAAACTATTTGTTAATTTGATTTTTGCATACAAAACCTTAAGTCTAATCATGGCATAATTGAAAGCTTAAAGGTGCGAGAATTTAAATTCTACACTATTACAACATGATATAGGGAGGGGGTAGAAATTTGAATTGGGGATTATTTTGCAAGAAATTAAATCCTAAATTATTACAACCATATTGAATGGGTAAGGCATAATATTAAATATACAATATTTAAATAAATACAATAAATAAATATTAAATAAAATGTATTATGCAAAAAAAGTTTTTATGTATGTAAATAGTATTTTTAATGTGAAATGTAAATAAATAAAAAGTCAATTTCAATTATTTTATTTTTTAGGGCAAAAACCCTAATTTCTTAAATAAATAGTATTATTTATTATTTATATACAATAATGTATCAATTTGTACAAAAATATAAGTATATTGAAAAAAATGGTATTTTTAGTATAAATTATTAATAAAAATAAAAATGTATTATTTTTGTGTTTTTTGTCCTAATTATTTAATAAAATATATATATATATATATATATATATATATATATATATATATATATATATATATATATATATATATATATATATATATATATATATATATATATATATATATATATATATATATATATATATATATATATATATATATATATATATATATATATATATATATATATATATATATATGTATTAAACATATTAAATATATTAAGTGTGTATAAAAATAAAATAAATTATTTAAAAAAAAAAGTATATATTTCAAGAAAATATTTTCAAATGTATATAAAAATAATAAATAAAAATAAAAGTGTTTTTTACATTGTTTTTAAATTTAAACAAAATGAATATAAAATATTTAATGTATTAATACTAGATATAATTAAAATAAATACCAAATAAATACAAAAATTTATGAAAATAATTTTTTAGTATTTTTTATATTAGAAAATAAAATATCAAAATCAGAACTGAAATAAAAATGCAAAAATGACAAATATACAAGAAATGGGCCATGGTATGCATGTCAAGTACTTTGGTTACAATCCGGGGTGCAAGTATGCATGTCCAGAAACAACTTCATCTTCTTCCTCAGTTCAGAAACACGCGTGTTCTGTGTAACAAATGCTATCTCCTGATTCCTTGCTTTTTTGACAAAACTCATAACATGAAACTTGTAGAGCATCAAACAACGAATCTAACCATATAAAAAACTTAAGCTAACTCTCAAAGACCAGAGAGAATTTCTCTGGCCCTAATTCTTAACCTAGTTTTTTCAGAAAGTTCATGAACGAAATTCTCATAGCATGATTAATATAAATGAAAACTAAGCACATGTATGGTTTCAGGGCTATGAATACAACATCTTTCATTCACAAACCTAAGTCTAACTATTCCTAAATAGAGAGATAGAGGTTCATGAAATACCTGTTTCAGTTGACTTCGAGCTGGACAATGCAGCAACTTCCAAGGGTGCTTGAGGTTCTTTTGAGCTTGCCTGAGGTCCACTGAAGCTTTCCCAATGCTTGGTTTGTTTTGAAGTAGCCTGAATCGTGCTACACGACTCAACCTGCAAAGCTTCCAAACAAAAATGGCAATGTGTGTTAATGGAGTTACAACAACTTGTGGATGGTCTGGATAGCTCAGGTATGTTGGTTGGAAGGTGTTTGAAGTAGCTTTGGACAAAACGCACAATGGAATTTGATGGTGGCTTGCAAAATGCAGAATTGGCCCTGTTTTGCAAGAAAATGGGGATTTTATGCACAAGGAGTTTTGAGAGGTCAATGGCTCGTGCTTCTGGCTTTCTAGGGTGTATGAAACTTGTTTGACAACTTTGTTTTAGTTGGTTTTATCAGATATGTGACATGCCTTGTGTTTTGCAAGTTTTCTTCTTCTTGAAGCAAAAGAGTGGAAGTGAGGTTATAGACTTGTACAGGCCATCCTATCACCCTTCACATAACCCTCATGGCCCCTCTAATTAGTGGATTTTGTTTGCAGCATAAGATCTGGTTCAATGCTCTAGGATGTTGTTTTGACATAAAGCAAAGTTCAAGCAAAAATGGCAATGTTACTTTTTCCATTTAAGGCTTAATCTAGTGTACAATACCCTAATGACCAAGACAATGCCTTGTCTCAATGGATTTGCATTAAATTATGGAGTAAAAACTGGTTTAGAGTCCTGTAATTGTGAACCAAGCTAGCTAGATCATATTTGCAACTTGGTATGAACATGTATTGGCCATGGTTGCAAAGTGAGTTTTTGCCAACTTCAAGCATTCGATTATCCCTAACCACAAAGGTGTTTGGGGAGTTCTTGGACAATTTGGAAAGCTTGCAACATGTACTATAATCCATATTTGAAATGCAACTTGAAACTCCAAGTGGAACTATGTGAAAAATGGCCAAGAATATGGGTCAAAATCCTGCCTAAACTAGGGCAAAATTTCTCTAAGTTAAAAGTTTTAGATACCCTTGTTCCAAAAATCATAACTTGAGATCCAAGCTTCTTTTGAGAAAACTTTGTGAATAAAATTTGTAGAATTTGTGATGGAATACAACTTTCCTGTAATAAGTTTTGTTTGAATCCATTTTCATCTTGGTGAAAAAATGGGATAAAGTTAGGAAAAAATAAGAAAATTTTATAACTTAGAAATTTTCCAAGTTATGAAATTTTTCCATTTTAAACCCTAATTTGCATTTTTGGATTTCTTGATGAACAAGTTTCATAATTTGACATGTCTTGATGAAAAATGACCCATGGCACTTGATTTTGACCAAAAAGTCAAAGTTTGACTTTTCAGTATACAGTTAAATTTTGATCAGTTGACTGAAAAATTCATCTGTCAATCCTATGCATTTGAGATCTTTTGAACTTGTTGAATGGATCAAGATAATTTCATTGAGTCCTTGAGTCCATGATTTAGTTTGATTTGCCATTGGTTAGGTCAAACAGTCAAAAATTGCCTTTTGTACAGTCAAAACCCTAAAAATGACCATTTTGCCCTTTTGGTGATCTGATCAAATTTCTTGTGGAATTGTGATCCAAACTTGATCAAATGGTTCATATGAGTTCATAATGTTGATGTGGGTCAAATTTCATGAGGTTTGACTGTCAATTGGCCACAGTTGACTTTTTCCCCAATACAGTTGATTTCTAGGTCAACTGTCCAATTGACTGGGCAAAAAATTTGAATCAAGGCTTGAAACTTGGTATGGACAAACTTATGAGTCCAACATGTAGTATGGGAGTAAATTTAGGCATTGTAGGCCAAAATATCACTGTGCAAACGGAAACCCTAATTTAGGTCAACAGTGCAAGGAGGTGTCTTGAGCAGAGCAAACCCTAGTTTGACCTTGAATTCCAAGATTCTGGTGATGAGAAATGTTGATGAAATGAGAGGGCAAATTTTGTATTTGTATTGTATCTGAATTCTGAATGGGCAACAGAGAAACATCTGTGTATGGAGAATCTCTGGGCTGAGGATAAATTTTGAATGAGTGACAGAATAACAACCGTGTCTGGAGCGTATCTGGACTGTATCTGAAGTTGAGATCTGTATGAGTAGCAGAATGAATTCCGTGTCTGGAGGATATCTGAGACTGTAACTGGGATCTGAATAAGTGACATAATGAATTCTGTGGCGATTGCATTGGGGAGAATCAAACTGCTGGTGTAAGGGCCAGAATGGCATCCGTGTCTAGAGCGTATCTGAACTTGTGGTTGATAGATGAATCTGAATGAGAGATAGAATGGATGCCATGTCTGGAGCGTATCTAGTCTATATCGGATTGCTGAAGTCTGAATGAGTAGTGGAATGACCGTCGTGTCTGGGGTGTATCTGTATTGTATTTTGACTTGAAATTGTGAATGGGTAATAGAATGACCGTCGTGTCTGGGGTGTATCCATACTGTATCTAAATAATTGTTAACGATAGCCTTTTAATCTTATCCTGAAAAGGGTAAAATGCTAGCTAAAACAGAAAGTTATGTCGCATGATATGTATGATGCAATGAATTGTGTTTCATCAATGTTCATGATATATGGATGTAATGGATGCGCATGTAAGCTGAGTAGTTGTATTGTTGAGGAAAATAAATCCTTGATAGCTGGGGATAATAAAATCCTTGATTGTTGTCGGGGAAAGTGAATCTTTGACCAGTGCTGGGGATTCCAAAAATCTTTGAATACTGAAGATGAGAAATCCTTGCTGACTGCTGACTACTTGGCGACTGAAAGATCTCTGATTGTTGAGAAGGAGAAATCCTGGGACCACTGCTGGAGATTGGAAATCCTCGGCGATTTGTGGGGATTAACAAGGCCTTTGACAACTTCTGCAGGGAATAAGAATCCTTAATGACCTTCCTGGGAAATAGGGAAAACTCTGAAAAATCTCTACTGGGGAGTTAAAACCTAGGAGGCTTCTGCTTGGAGAAATGAGACCGAGAATCTTCGATCTTTTGGGAGATAACTCTGTGGGGAGAATATTCACCATTATGGCTCTGCTGGGGATAGGATTTTCAGGGTTTTCGGGCTCCACTGGGGATCTTGAGGCTTAACTCTGATGGGTATTTTGAAACTTAACTCATCCGAGGAATCAAGTTTTAGAATGCACTGGCTCCACTGAGGATCTTGAAGCTTAACTCCGCTGGGGAAATATACTCCAAACTTTAGCTTTGTTGAGTATCTGAATGATGTATCGTAGGGGATTTCTTCTGAAATGGCACAAAGATATCTTCCTACACCTTCAATCTATCAGTAATTATCCTTTTTCAATTTCGTTTTATTTGTAAGCAGTGATTATATTCAAATGCATATGCCTATTTAACAAAACATTGGACGTTTTCAAATAAAACATAAGTGTAAAAAGAAAAGAAAGGAAAGCAAATTTCTGCACTTTGAAGTATCTTTGTATTTAATTTTCATGAGTATCTTTGTACAAAGGAGACAGACATCCAAGTAAGAGAATGTTGTCGTAAAAATTGAAAAATTTTATACAAAAGAAAGACGGCTATGTGTAACAATTCCATGGGATTCCCATTTTGCTATAGCTTTCACAACTCTGAATATCTTGTCCATTCGCTGCTTCGTCCGCCGATGAATGGATTGATCAGAAGCTTGGAGCTTGTTGGTGAAGAGATTGTTCTTAAAGTGATCCGACGAGACATAGTCATACGCTTTAGTTCCCTAACTTTTGCCTGGACTGCCCTTTCGGGTTTTTGATCCATCGGGAAACCCTTTTTTGCCTAAGTCGCCCTTTCAGGTTTTCAACTTGCCGGGTGTACAGATTTTTTTGTTTTATCCCTAATTTTTGCCTGAACCGCCCTTTCGGGTTTTCGATTCACCGGGATGCCCATTTTTGCCCAAGTCTCCCTTTCGGGTTTTCAACTTACCGGGTCATTTTATGCGTAGTATCTTTTGATTATGTCTGCGTTCGCAGGGTGCGGAAAATCGTTGCCATCCACGGTGGTTAGAATCATTGCCCCACCAGAAAAGATGTTCTTGATCACGAATGGTCCTTCGTAGGTAGGAGTCCACTTGCCCCTGGGATCACTTTGCGGTAAGATGATCCGCTTGATTACAAGATCTCTGACTTGATATACTTGACGTCTGACTTTCTTGTTGAAAGCCTTGATCATGCGTTTTTGATACGTCTGACCATGACAAACAGCAGTAAGTCGCTTCTCATCGATCGAATTAAGTTGATCAAGCCGGGTCTGAATCCAATCGTCTTCACTCAAACCAGCGTCCTTCATAATCCTTAAGGAAGGAATCTGAACTTCCATGGGTAGAACAACTTCCATGCCGTACACCAAAGAAAATGGGGTTGCCCCTGTTGAAGTACGTGTTGTGGTACGATATCCATGCAGAGCAAACGGTAACATCTCATGCCAGTCCTTGTAGGTGACTGACATCTTTTGAATGATCTTCTTGATATTTTTGTTCGCGGCTTCAACAACACCATTCATCTTCGGCTGATAAGGGGATGAATTATGATGATAAATCTTGAACTGCTCGCATAGAGCGGTGTTCATAGTGTTGTTCAAATTTGTACTGTTGTCCATGATAATCATGTCGGGGACACCATACCGACATATGAGGTTCTGCTTGATAAAGCGGGCAACCACATTCTTTGTAACTGAGGCATAGGAAGCTGCCTCGACCCACTTGGTAAAATAGTCAATAGCCACCAGGATGAAACAATGTCCATTGGATGCCGTAGGCTTGATCTCTCAAATCATGTCAATGCCCCACATTGCGAATGGCCAAGGAGCTGTCAGAACGTTGAGAGGAACAAGAGGAATATGTACCTTGTTGGCGTAGACTTGGCATTTGTGGCAGGTGCGGGAATGTTGATGACAATCAGCTTCCATAGTAGGCCAATAGTAGTCTGCCCTTAGAATCTTCTTAGCCATCGTATGTCCGCTCAAGTGGGTGCCAAATGTGCCACTATGTATTTCGGTCATGATCAACTCTGCTTCAACCTTGTCCACACAACGAAGTAGAACACAATCATGGCTTCGCTTATAAAGGATGCCATTTCTTAGGAAGAACTTGGCAGCAAATCTCCTTAAGAACTTTTTGTCATTGACGGAAGCTCCTTCAGGGTATTCTCTAGTCTGGAGATACCTTTTGATTTCATGAAACCAGGGTTGTTTCACTACTTCTTCGGTATTAATCTCATGACAGTGCGCAGGTTCGTCCATTCGCTCGATGGTAATTTGGGGAGCTTCGTTATCCCAGTTGAGTTTAAACATGGAAGACATTGTAGCCAGAGCATCTGCTAGCTGATTTTTTTCTCGCGGGAAGTGCTCGAAAGTAATCTGCTCGAAATGAGGCAATAATGTCAAGACGTGTTCTTTGTATGGGATAAGATTAGGATGCTTAGTGTCCCACTCTACTTTGACTTGACTGATAACCAAAGTCGAGTCCCTAAATACGACCAATGATTTGATTCCCAAGTCTATAGCAGCCTTGAGACCAAAGATGCAAGCTTCATATTCAGCCATGTTGTTGGTACAGCTGAAGCAAAGTCGGGCAGTGAAGGGTGTATGGAAACCTTCCGGAGAAATGAGTACCGCACCGATACCGTTGCCAAGTGCATTTAAAGCACCATCAAAGTACAGGGTCCATCGGGATCCTTGTTCAGGTCTGTCATACGGTTGGTTACCTTCGATGTTGTCCAATGTCATGATGTCCTCGTCAGGGAAGTCGAATCTCATAGATTGGTAATCTTTGACGGCTTGATGAGCTAGATGGTCAGCTAGTGCACTCCCCTTTATAGCTTTTTGGGTAGTATACTGGATATCATACTCTGTCAGGATCATTTGCCATCTAGCGATTCTTCCAGATAAAGTAGGCTTCTCGAAGATATACTTGATCGGATCCATCTTGGAAATCAGCAAAGTGGTATGAGTCAACATATACTGCCTTAGCCGGCGAGCAGCCCATACCAAAGCGCGTCAAGTTTTCTCGAGCAGTGAGTAGCGAGTCTCACAGTTGGTAAAATTTTTGCTAAGGTAATAAATGGCATGCTCTTTTCGGCCAAACTCGTCATGTTGGCCCAGCACGCACCCCATTGAGTTATCCAAAACAGTCAGATACATGATTAACGGTCTTTCTTCGATGGGTGGCATCAGAATAGGAGGTTCTAGAAAATACTCCTTGATCTTATCAAAAGCAACTTGACAATCATTGTTCCATTTAACTACCTGATCTTTCTTCAACAGTTTGAAAATTGGCTCACAGGTAGATGTCAGGTGAGAGATGAACCTCGCAATATAGTTCAAGCGTCCCAAGAATCCTCTAACCTCCTTTTCAGTACGGGGGGCAGGCATTTCTTGTATAGCCTTTACTTTAGCTGGATCAACCTCAATGCCTTTGTTGCTGGCAATAAATCCCAAAAGTTTACCAGACCTAACCCCAAAAGTGCACTTGCTTGGGTTTAGTCTAAGCTTATACTCCTTCAACCTGGAAAACAGCTTTTGCAAATGATCAAGGTGTTATTCTTCTGTCTGTGATCGAGCTATCATGTCGTCTACGTAAACTTCGATCTCATGATGTATCATATCATGAAACAAAGCTACCATGGCGCGTTGATAGGTTGCCCCTGCATTCTTTAGTCCGAATGGCATCACTTTGTAGCAGAAGGTACCCCATTGCGTGACAAAAGTAGTTTTCTCCATGTCCTCCGGGGCCATTTTGATCTGGTTGTATCCCGAGAATCCATCCATGAAGGAAAATACCTTGTGCTGAGCTGTGTTGTCAACCAAGATGTCAATATGTGGCAGTGGAAAATCATCCTTGGGGCTAGCCCTGTTCAAATCCGGATAGTCCACACACATTCTGACTTTGTCGTCCTTCTTAGGCACGGGCACAATGTTAGCAACCCATTATGGATAGGAAGTAACAGCCAGAAATACAACATTGAATTGCTTCATTACCTCAGCTTTGATCTTCTCAGACATGTCAGGTCTCATTTGGCGGACCTTTTGCTTGATCGATGGACAGTCTTCTCTTGTAGGCAGACGGTGAACCACGATATCTGTGTCTAACCCTGGCATGTCTTTGTAAGACCAGGTGAAGATTTCAACATATTCGTTTAACAACTGCACTAAGCGCTCCTTGACACTTGGTTCCAGGTTGGCACCCACTTTTACCTCTTTCATGTCTGCCTCTGTCCCCAAATTGATGGTTTCTAGCAAATCTTCATGAGGCAGAATGGCCCTCTCTTGTTGTAGAAGTCTGGCTAATTCTCTCGGCACTTCACAGTCTTCGTCAACTTCGTACTCAGCATGATTGACCAAATCCCCAGAGTTATCGAAGGCTAAAACAGAATAGTCACCCATGGAATCTAGAGTGGATGGGTACCTGCATTTGTGAGTGTGGGTGTGTGTAAGGGATAGCCATCCTTAAACAAACAAAAATGCAAAAGGAAAGAAAATGAACACAGCAGTTTATAGATGAAAAACGTCCAATGACTCATTAAAACATGGCATATGATAATGAAGAAGATCAAACCCTTACAAATGGACCTACATGCCCCGGGCAAGGCATGAGGTGAAAATAGTGTGCGAATTGTTTTAGTTATTACATACCATAAATGGGAAATTGTTCAAAGGTAAAATTACTGGTTGATAAAGGTGATGGGAATAAAATTCTTTGCTTCCCAGTTGCTTAAACCCCCTTCGACGGTCGGAAAGATCCAATCTTCAAAGTGGCTCTCTTCATCTTCATCTTCTACAACATTGATTCCATGGTGAGAGATCTTGACGGGTGGTCTTCCAACCTTGGAGCGACGCATAGCCTTTTGTCCTGCAGCAGTGAACCCTAACCCAAACTTGTCCGTCTTATGGGGAAAGTCAGGCAATTGTCCCCATACTGTACTCTTCCCTTCTTTAACTACAGCCTATGTGTCCTTGAGAGATGCCATCCTAGATACATGCTTGGGAACGACAGGCACCTCAACCATTATCTTCGCAACTGCTACCTCAGGGGAAACTTCCTCAAAATGTTGGAAAGGCGTTTCGATGAACTCGCCATCCAACTCCACATAGCAGAAGGAATTGAGATGACTTATCATGTACTCTTCCTCGCTGTGCACTGTTATAATCTTACCCTTAACAGGATATTTCAGCATTTGGTGCAAAGAGGAGGTAACTGCCCCGGCATAATGGATCCACGGTCTCCCTAACAAACAAGAATATGACGGACGGATGTCCATCACATAAAACGTGGAGTTGAAGACTTCTGTGCCTACTTTGATAGGAATGTAAACCTCTCCATGAACCATTCTTTTGGACCCATCAAAGGCCCTAACAACGATTTTACTAGGTTTGAGGGTCAATCCTTCGCAATCCAAATGGTCTAAAGCTTTCTTCGGCAGCACATTCAAGGAAGAACTAGTGTCAACTAAGACATGGGCGAGGGTGGTTCCCCTGCATTCAACTGAGACACGTAGAGCGTCGTTGTGTTTCCTTCCTTTGGGAGTCAAGTCAGCATCGGAAAAGCCAAGGCCATTATCAGCAGTAAGACTAGCCACACACTCCTGAAACTAGTCAGCCGAAGTCTCTTGGGGTACATGTGTCGCCTTCAAGAATTTGATCAGGGCCTTAGCATGGGCCTCAGAGCAGAGTAGAAGAGCCAACATTGAAATTTTAGAAGGGGTCTGCCCTAGCTGTTCCACAACGTCGTAGTCACTTTTCCTAATTATTTTCAAGATTTCATCCATTTCTTTCTGAGTGGTTTTGGGGATAACCACAGCATGAGCCTTCGTCCTGATAGACACTTCTAGTATCCCCTTACCCTTATTGGTAGTATCAGCAGATGGTATTACTTCAGGAGTATCCAATTCTTCAATCATTGGGCCTTGCAGAGATGGTCCAACAGGTACAAAAGCTTTCAAGGGTCCGAAAACTGCTCGAGGGGGAGAAATCTCCGGAGAAAAGATCCGTCCGCTGCGGGTTATCTTGCTTGTACCCGCAATGTTCCCTATATCAGGGTTTTCTTCTTCAGAATTCTCTTGGACTGCCTCAATTTGTTTGATACCATGATAGAAGATTTCTCCTCCATAGTTCCATGGTATCGTTTTGCTGGATTGGTACGGGACAGGTCCCGGCATGGTGATCTTTAAAGGTACACATTTAGAGTTGGGTGTAATCCTGACAGGCCTTTTGCAAGCCTTGGGAGGATTGTCGGAAATGGTTATGATTGCAATATCGTTGGTTGAAGTAGCAAAAGTAGCAGGAGTAGTGAAGGTATCAACAGGGGTTTTCTGGAAAAGTATCTCTTGGGTATCCATCAGGCGTTGGACACCTGATTTCAACATTGGGCAGACATCTCGTATGTTCAAACAAAAATAACAGTCCTTCCCATAGCCTGGGAATATCTCGGCCCTCATCAACTTCTCTTTAATTACTAACAACGGAGTCAAAAGATTGGCAACATCAGTAACATGGAGGTCTTCTATAATGGCATGAACACTGGCCGTGCTTGGGCTTCGGAGCAGATATCACATTGGGCTTCTCAGGAGCATCAAATTCTACTTCTTTGGCATCAATCAGGTCCTGGATTTTGTTCTTAAGCGCCCATCAATTATTGGTATCGTGCCCAACACTGTCAGAATGGTAAGCATATTTGGAATTGGAGTGGTAGTATGGAGAGGAGGTGTTAGGGTTCTTTGGCACTTCCTTCAAACTGGTAAGATTCAGCTTCAACAAATGGGGGAGTACCTGAGCTGGCGTCGTGTTGATTCGGGTGAACTGCCGTTGTGGCCTTTCTACCCGTTATTGATTAGATCTCGACTGATTACCGCGAGGTTGATCATTTGAAGAGTTTTGAATCATCACAGCCCCTACAGTCGGTCGGCGCTCGGTTCTTCCCTGACCCTTCTGAGAATACACAACAGAGGCTTCCTTCTTAGTTGGGAAGGGTTTTTTAACAACTGTGGATGCGGAAGCATCCTTTTGAATCTTTCCACTTTTAATACCGGCCTCGACCCTTTCGCCGGTCAAAATTAGTTCAGTAAATCCCGCGGAAGAACTCCCGATTAGATGATTGAAGAAGGGGCCAGACAGGGTCCCCAGAAACATGTCAACTAACTCCCTATCTGAAAACAGCGGTTGCACCCTTCCAGCCAGATCACGCCACTTCTGGGCATACTCTTTAAACCCTTCATTGGAAGCCATTCCCATACTTTGTAATTGAGTAAGAGTGGACGCCAAATCAGCATTGTATTGATATTGACGATAAAAATCAGCTGCTAAGTCTTACCAATTGTGAACCTCTGATCTCTTGATCTGATAGAACCAATCCAACTGTGTGCCAGACAAACTGTCTTGGAAAAGGTGTACCCATAGGTCTTTATCAGATGAGTGGGGTTGGATTTTTCTGACATACGATCTCAGGTGCATCTTTGGGCAAGACAGACCGTCGTACTTGGTGAATGTTGGCACCTTCAACTTGGGAGGGATAACAATCCCAGCTACCAGCCCTAGTTCTTCAAAATCCAAACCGGGTACCCTCTAAAACTCCATGGCTGCCAGTCTATCTTCCTTGAGTTGGATCCAACTCTTTTGCATTTCTTTCCAAGATGTTGGCATGTCAGGATGTAGGATGGTGTATGGAACCTCTCCTTCCATAACATGCTCTTTGATCACGGGGAGAATGTGAGGATATGGCATCATAAGATTCTGGGCGCGGGTTCGTACCCACTTGAGATAAGGCTCAAGGGGGATGGAGTTCTTGTGCCCCAGTGTCTTACTATCCACCTTATTGGGCATCCTCTAAGCTCTGATGAACCTTTGTCGAAGTCCTTGCACATCGTTGTCGAAGTCAAAAACTAGGTCAGGAATCAGCATGTCATGAGGGCCATCCCTCCGAGCATATCCAAACTGTCTTAGAGCTAAACAGGGGTTATAGGTAATGCCTCCCCTTATGCCAAGTAGTGGGACATTAGGAAATTCCCCATAACGATCAATGATGATGACATTTTATCTGGACCGAGAACACCAATGTACATCAGAATGTGTGAGGGTCATCAACCGTTGTGACCACCTTAAACCCTGCTCATTCTTCAAAACTGATTGTGGAAGGTGAGAAATAAACCACCTTGCTAGGAGAGGAGTACATCATATGAGAACACCTCTTTTCCTCATTGTTTGTGTGTAAAATGAGTGTAGGATGTCCCCAAGCAATGTAGGTATAGGATTCCTGGATATGAAAATCTTGACAGCATTCACATCTATAAGCTGATCAGGGTTTGGGAACAAGACCAATCCATAGATGAGGAGTGCCACAATCTCTTCAAAGGCTTGTAAATCAAGAGAATTCCAGCAGTCTTGTGCCTTCTCAAATAGAAACTTTGCTAAGAAACCCTTGACACCACTTCTGGTTTCCCAATGCCCCTTGATGTCAGATGGTTGCAAGTGTAATGCTTGAGCAACATCTTCAGGCTTTTGTTCTTTTTCCGTACCGTTGTATGGTAGTTGATTAAGAATAGGAATTCTTAAGAGTTGAGAAAATTCCTCCAAAGTAGGCACCAACTAGTAATCAGGGAATGTGAAACAGTGGTGTAGGGGGTCAAAGAACTGGAAGAGGACTTTCACCATGTCTTCTTCAATGTTGGTGTTGACCAAGTTGAGGAGTCTAGCATGTCTTTCACTGAAGAGAGAATTATCTGGAATCCTAGAAGTAAGCTCCTTGAGTTGAGGAGGGATTCTCACTAGGTTGACTTGAATTATTTTCCTGCGAAGAGATTCCATGACCTATAAAACAAGAACAAAGATGAAGATCCAAACCCTTGAAATGGTTAGTGGATGCATATGATGCTTTATGATGTTCATGATGTATGCACAAGCACGTGTACAAGCAAGTCACACAAAACCCTAGTTTCAGGCTTGCATGAGGTTTCATAGGTAAGTACCCTCTTGAGTTTAGTTAGCTCAAAACCTGTCCTATAAATAGTAATCGGGTTCTAAGGAGCTCAATATCACTGGATTGTTTTCTATGTTTATTGTTTTGGTTTAGCCACTTAACTAGCGACCAAAATATTCCAAGAAAACAAACCTCAATGAGTGTAGTATCGAGTATCTACCAACTTCGGACTGCACCAAAGCCGGTCATCTCACTACCCTTAATAAAAGGCTAAGATGGTCAAGTAAGGTTCTAAGAGTTCATTAGTTCTTCATGACATCACTCAGCGGCCCCGTATTCTCTTTGATTAACTCAAAGGCTACTGGTACTCACAAATATGTCGCACTAATATAGCTATTGCGTCAACCGTGTAGGTATACCCTGCACAGTTTCCACAACGTATTACTATTTACCTATGAATGTTTCCCAAATCCGGGTGGAGGATTTCAAGCCCAAACAAGAGAACCAAATGTAAAGCAATCAAAGCAAACAATATAATAATGCAAAGGGTGATCTAGGCCCTAAGGTTACTCCACTTTTAAAAATGATTCCCCAGCAGAGTCTCCAGTTCTGTGATACGGTGGGAGAACTGACTTGGGATTTTGCGTTTATGTTCACAAATGTTTCGGTTTAGCAAGAGTCGCCACCGACTTTTTATTTTATCCCAAGGAAAGGTCAAAAAGCACATGAAAGACCTTTGAGATGTTTTCTTGGGTTCGGGGAGTAGATTATAGAAAGGGAAAGTATTAGCACCCTTTCTATCCATGGTTATCCATGGGCTCTTAGTTACTTGCTTAGATCACTTGCTTTGCTATTCAATTGTTTGAAATGGTGCTCTGTGTGTGATTTTGAAAGATGTTTTGAAAAGAGGACATCGTTGTGGCAACCTTTGTAATGATTCTTATTTGAATGTATACAAAGGTGTTTTTGTCTTTTGAAAAGTTTTCAATGTTTGAAAGTAGGGTTTTGAAATTTGTGTTGTGAAGTGTATTTTGAAGATAGCAAGGATGTTTTTGCAAGTTTTGATCAAGTAACTAAGAGTTATCTACCCTATTTACTCAAAGATCTTTCTTATGTTTTTAACCCTTTTAACAGTGTTGTTTCACCATTGTATTTGGTGAACAACCTTGTGTTAGGATGTTAAACGGGACAGGCGCGGGTCATCGTGTAGACCATGATAGCAATGGTGTCAAGTATTTTTGGCAATTTTCTTAAGGGACTTGATCATTTTGTTTAGGCAACCTAGATAGCGTCATCGAGGGACTATGATCTTTTGTTTTGTTTTTGTTTTGCCAAAGTACTTGACATGCATACCATGGCCCATTTTTGAAGGCAACAAGTGGATTGTAACCCTAGGGGTGCAAGTGTGCATTGTGTTTGTTTTTTCATGCATTTTTGTCTTTGATTAGGTCAAACTATTTGTTAATTTGATTTTTGCATACAAAACCCTAAGTCTAATCATGGCATAATTGAAAGCTTAAAGGTGCGAGAATTTAAATTCTACACTATTACAACATGATATAGGGAGGGGGGGTACAAATCTGAATTGGGGATTATTTTGCAAGAAATTAAATCCTAAATTATTACAACCATATTGAATGGGTAAGGCATAATATTAAATATACAATATTTAAATAAATACAATAAATAAATATTAAATAAAATGTATTATGCAAAAAAAGTTTTTATGTATGTAAATAGTATTTTTAATGTGAAATGTAAATAAATAAAAAGTCAATTTCAATTATTTTATTTTTTAGGGCAAAAACCCTAATTTCTTAAATAAATAGTATTATTTATTATTTATATACAATAATGTATCAATTTGTACAAAAATATAAGTATATTGAAAAAATGGTATTTTTAGTATAAAATATTAATAAAAATAAAAATGTATTATTTTTGTGTTTTTTGTCCTAATTATTTAATAAAATATGTATATATATATATATATATATATATATATATATATATATATATATATATATATATATATATATATATATATATATATATATATATATATATATATATATATATATATATATATATATATATATATATATATATATATATATATATATGTATTAAATATATTAAATATATTAAATGTGTATAAAAATAAAATAAATTATTTACAAAAAAAAATGTATATATTTCAAGAAAATATTTTCAAATGTATATAAAAATAATAAATAAAAATAAAAGTGTTTTTTACATTGTTTTTAAATTTAAACAAAATGAATATAAAATATTTAATGTATTAATACTAGAAACAATTAAAATAAATACCAAATAAATACAAAAATTTATGAAAATAATTTTTTAGTATTTTTTATATTAGAAAATAAAATATCAAAATCAGAACTGAAATAAAAATATAAAAATGACAAATATACAAGAAATGGGCCAGGGGGGTGTAAAAAGAAAAGAGGGGGGGTGCCAAAAGTAAGCCTGTACAGGCCCAGCCCAGAAACAACTTCATCTTCTTCCTCAGTTCAGAAACACGCGCGTTCTGTGTATCAAATGCTATCTCCTGATTTCTTGCTTTTTTGACAAAACTCATAACATGAAACTTGTAGAGCATCAAACAACGAATCTAACCATATAAAAAACTTAAGCTAACTCTGAAAGACCAGAGAGAATTTCTCTGGCCCTAATTCTTAACCTAGTTTTTTCAGAAAGTTCATGAACGAAATTCTCCTAGCATGATTAATATAAATGAAAACTAAGCACATGTATGGTTTCAGGGCTATGAATACAACATCTTTCATTCACAACCTTAAGTCTAACTATTCCTAAATAGAGAGATAGAGGTTCATGAAATACCTGTTTCAGTTGACTTCGAGCTGGACAATGCAGCAACTTCCAAGGGTGCTTGAGGTTCTTTTGAGCTTGCCTGAGGTCCACTGAAGCTTTCCCAATGCTTGGTTTGTTTTGAAGTAGCCTGAATCGTGCTACAGAACTCAACCTGCAAAGCTTCCAAACAAAAATGGTGTTGTACCCCAAAATTTGCCCTCTCATGTTTCCCAAAGTCTTCCCCCTGCATGGTTAATCACAAACTCTTGCCTAAGGAAAAGGAAAATTTTTGAGTGTTGCTTCAAGTACATTTCGATTGGCATTCTGAAAGACCCTTCGATTGGCATTCTGGAGGAGCATTTCGATTGGCATGGACAAGCACTTAGATTGGCATTATGTCAAGGCCTTCGATTGGCATTCTGAAAGGCCCTTCGATTGGTACTTTGAAGGGACACTTCGATTTGCATTCTGAAAGACCTTTCGATTGGGATTCTGAATGAGCCTTTCGATTGGCACCCTGGGCCATGTCCTTCGATTAGCATGAACAGCACCTTTCGATTGGCTTGTTAACAAAGCCTTTCGATTGGAATTTTAATTAGCACCCTTCGATTGATCCTTGGACAAGGGCCATTCGAAGGAGGTCATCAAAAGGGCACTCAAGTCAAAAGCGACCAGGTTCATTCAAGAGACACAAATGTTTCAAAAAAGGAAAACTTTTAATGTGTCCGTTTCTTGTCTCATGGCATTTAATGGCTTGTTTAATGGCTGTCTCTTGCCATTACTGCACCCTCACACCCCTATAAATACAGAGGCCAGCATACATATCCAGGAACGAAAAATCACACGAAAATCGGAGGAAAATCACACACGAAAATTATAGAACGAAAATACACACAAAAACTCTGCAGAAAAAACAGAAGCATTGGAGAGACGCTGCCCATACAATCCATCAAAGGTTGTCAGAGTTTTCCAAGCCAAAGCAGTCCTTCAGATCGAAGGTGCCCAAGCCCAGAAGCCACCCTTCAGCAAAAGTAGCCAAGCCCAGAAGCCCAGATCGAAACTGCTCCCATCCAGCCAGTGCCAAATCAAAGGTTCCAACTACTGTAAGAGAGGGTAAATTGTCAAAAAGCTTTTCATTTTTGCATAACACATTATTACTTGTTGTTACCTTGATTTGCCATCCTAGACAGGATCGAAAGGCTTGGGTTTGGCACCCAGGTCATGTTTTTCGTTTGCTAATATTTGCTGCAGACATAGCCTGAAGAGACCCAGCAAGTGCAGGATCGAAGGGTCTGGGGTTCAATACCCAGGCCCTGCATGTTATTTCGCTAACATACTTTTGCAGGTATAACATCCCAGATCGAAGGAGACACCTTCTCCAGATCGAATCCATTAGCACGCTGGATCGAAGGAAGCATCTCATTCCTGGATCGAAAGACAATCCTCTTCCTTGGATTGAAGGCTACTCACGCCTTGCTGTTTGGCCCAATCGAAAGGACCTTGACCCCCTCTGGATCGAAGCTTCTATTTCTCTCCCTGGGTCGAAACTCCCGTTTTCTCCTTGGATCGAAGGACTCCCCTTGTATTTTATTTTTGTTTTCATAGACTTCCTTTTAATTAACATTAAGATCAAAAAACCACAAAAACATTAGGCTAGTTATTTTTCTATTAAATTAACTTTGTTAATTAACCTTTAATTATCTTAACATTTTTCCAAAACTAAAATTAAATAGATTTAGATTATTTTTCCCAAAATAAACTAAAACAACAAAAAGAGTTCTTATTCTTAGGATTTTTTTTAGATTCGCGCGCGTTTATTTTACTGGGATGTAATAGCTTAAACTAAGACCTTCTTTACTGCTTTATTCCCCCAATTTTTGGACATGTAAATAATCCCCCTCCCCGAAAGCCTTGTAACAGCGTAGGATTTACAATTCCCGCACTTTAAATTCCTGTACATATATTAACTGCTTAGATGTATGCTAACTAGGATTGTATGACAAGATCTATCTTAATTTAAAATCAACCATAGCTCACCATGACATGCAAGAGATAACATAAACTGAAAATTGACACACTTGCACATGCCACTCCTAGGGTACACCTCATTTGATTGCCTCAAATGTGGTCATTAAATATAGGATGTTTTAGAGGTCGTCCTTTTTGTCCAAAGATCAAAGTTGTCTCGAAATGGTTGCCTCGATAAAAATGATCTAAGACATTAGGATTACCACTAAGACGTCCTAACGTTGCTTTAGTGACCACACGTCCCTAAAATCGAATTGACCCGAAAAACTCCAACGACGGTGCTACCTACTCCTCAATAGTGGGATAGCACTGTCTAAAGGACAGTTGCACAGTTTAATTCCTTTTCGGGTAGGTAGATGTTCTTAAGTACTTGCTCTCTTTTAAAACAAAACAAAAACTTTTCGCACTTACACTTTCTTCAGAAACAAAATTCTTTTCAAAACCCACAATCACAAAGAAAAGCAAACCCCTTTTGAAAACATAGTGAGCAAGTACCTAAGAGCCCGTGGATAACCACGGATAGAAAGGGTGCTAACACCTTCCCTTTCTATAATCTACCTCCTGAACCCGAGAAACATCTCGAAAAGGAATTTTTCTGTGCTTTTGTCCTTCCCCTTGTTGGATAAAATAAAAGACGGTGGCGACTCTTGCTTACCGCGACACTTTGCGAAAACAAACGCAAACGCGAACCAGCATTCCAAAAACAGTCAATTCTCGTTCCCACCGATCACAAATGTCAATGTGTATTAATGGAGTTACATCAACTTGTGGATGGTCAGGATAGCTCAGGTATGTTGGTTGGAAGGTGTTTGAAGTAGCTTTGGACAAAACGCACGATAGAATTTGATGGTGGCTTGCAAAATGCAGAACTGGCCCTGTTTTGCAAGAAAATAGGGATTTTGTGCACAAGGAGTTTTGAGAGGTCAAGGGCTCGTGCTTCTGGCTTGCTAGGGTGTATGAAACTTGTTTTACAACTTTGTTTTAGTTGGTTTTATCAGATGTGTGATATGCCTTGTGTTTTGCAATTTTCTTCTTCTTGAAGCAAAAGAGTGGAAGTGAGGTTATAAACATGTACATGCCATCCTATCACCCTGCACATAACCCTCTTGGACCCTCTAATTAGTGTATTTTGTTTGCAGCATAAGATTTGGTTCAATGCTCTAGGATGTTGTTTTGACATAAAGCAAAGTTCAAGCAAAAATGGCAATGTTACTTTTTCCATTTAAGGCTTAATCTAGTGTACAATACCCTAATGACCAAGACAATGCCTTGGCTCAATGGATTTGCATTAAATTATGGAGTACAAACTGGTTTAGAGGCCTGTAATTGTGAACCAAGCTAGCTAGATCAGATTTGCAACTTGGTATGAACATGTATTGGCCATGGTTGCAAAGTGAGTTTTTGCCAACTTCAAGCATTCGATTCTCCCTAACAACAAAGGTGTTTGAGGAGTTCTTGGACAATTTGGAAAGCTTGAAACATGTACTATAATCCATATTTGAAATGCAACTTGAAACTCCAAGTGGAACTATGTGAAAAATGGCCAAGAAGATGGGTCAAAATCCTGCCTAAACTAGGGCAAAATTTCTCTAAGTTAAAAGTTTTAGATACCCTTGTTCCAAAAATCATAACTTGAGATCCAAACTTCTTTTGAGAAACCTTTGTGAATCAAAGTTGTAGACTTTGTGATGGACTACAAATTTCATGTTATAAGTTTTGTTTTAATCCATTTGCATCTTGGTGAAAAAATGGGACAAAGTTAGGAAAAAATAAGAAAAGTTTATAACTTAGAAATTTTCCAAGTTATGAAATTTTTCCATTTTAAACCCTAATTTGCATTTTTGGATTTCTTGATGAACAAGTTTCATAACTTGACATGTCTTGATGAAAAATGACCTTTGGCACTTGATTTTGACCAAAAAGTCAAAGTTTGACTTTTCAGTATACAGTTAAATTTTGATCAGTTGATTGAAAAATTCATCTGTCAATCCTATGCATTTGAGATCTTTTGAACTTGTTGAATGGATCAAGATAATTTCATTGAGTACTTGAGTCCATGATTGAGCTTGATTTGCCATTGTTTAGGTCAAACAGTCAAAAATTGCCTTTGTACAGTCAAAACCCTAAAAATGACCATTTTGCCCTTTTGGTGATCTGATCAAATTTCTTGTGGAATTGTGATCCAAACTTGATCAAATGGTTCATATTAGTTCATAATGTTGATGTGGGTCAAATTTCATGAGGTTTGACTGTCAATTGGCCACAGTTGACTTTTTCCCGAATACAGTTGATTTCTAGGTCAACTGTCCAATTGACTGGGCAAAAAATTTGAATCAAGGCTTGAAACTTGGTATGGACAAACTTATGAGTCCAACATGTAGTATGGGAGTCAATTTAGGCATTGTAGGCCAAAATATCATTGTGCAAACTCAAACCCTAATTTAGGTCAACAGTGCAAGGAGGTGTCTTGAGCAGAGTAAACCCTAGTTTGACCTTGAATTCCAAGATTCTGGTGATGAAAAATGTTGATGAAATGAGAGGGAAAATTTTGGGGTACAACAGCGCCACTTTTTACTACTTTTAACTCCCATCTTTCTTTTTAAACCCCCTAGCCCAATATTTTCATATTCCTTATATTTTCTTATTTTTATTTCTTTATTTATTTTATTTAAACTAAAAATGCAAAATATATTTTCTTAAACTTAAAATACAAAAAATCTATTTTCTTAAATAACTAAATTATTAAATATTTTAATTTATACATTTATTTTTATTTTTAAATACTTAGAACTAGTTTTATTTATTTTATACACTTTAAAATACTTTTTTTGTTAAATTAGTATTAACATTCATTTTATTTCCTAAACGAATTATTTAGACTTAGGTTTTATTTTCTTCTTAAAACTCCAAATAAACTTAGATTTTAGGTCTTGTTGATAATTAATCAATTTCTTTTTACTAGTCTAATTAGGTTAACTATAAAACCTTCTCATACAAAAAACCATAAAAAACAATTTTCTTTTTCTTTTACATTATCTTTATATTCTTATATATTTTATTTGGCATTATTCAATATGGTTGTAATAGTAAGTAGGTTTTAATTTCTCTCATCCCTATTTGTAATTTGTATCCCCATCCCCAAAAATGATGTGTAATAGCGTAGAACTTTTAATTTCCGCAATTTATCGCTTTCAATATTATTGCTAGTAATTAGGGTTTGTATGGCAAGACTAAAATCAAAAAAGTAGACAACCCTAATTCAAGAAAACTTAAATGAAAACAACACACTTTGCACACTTGCACCTCTACGATTAACCCACATTTGTTGTCTGAGAATAAAAATAGTCATGTCCCTCGAACGTGGGATGCTTTAGCAAAGACCCTCGATTACAAGATCGTAGTCCCTCGGTGACCCTTTGATGTTGCCTTCGGTAAACGATCTTAGACCCTCACAACAAATTGCTAAGGTATCCTACAATGTTGCCTTCTATGATTGTACGACGACCCACGCCCGTCCCTTTACATCCAATGATATGGTTTCTTACTAACTAATGGTAAGATAACACTATCTAAAGGAGAAGGAAAATAACAATGACTTTTTGAGTAGGTATAACGCTCGTAGTTGTTTGCTCATAAACATTTCAAACAAAACATCTTTCAAACACACCAACACTTTCAAGAAATATGTTCAAAATTCAACACTTTGTATACATTCTTATAGAGACGAGAATCATTACAAAGTTTTCCTAAACAAAGGCACTTTTCAAAAATACTTTCAAAAACACATTTTACAAAGAATTTCAAAGTTAGATAGAAACTAAGAGCCCATAGATAACTACTGATGAAAATGGTGCTAACACCTTCCCCTTTCCATAACCTACCCCCCAAACTCAAGAAAATTCTCAAAAGGTCTTTCCTGTTCTTTTCACCCTTTCCTTTACTGGATAAAAGAAAATCCGGTGGCGACTCTTGTTATCTGCAACAATTGCGATAAAACACAAAACATGCAAGTCAGTTCTCCCACTGTATTACAAAACTGGTGACTCTACTGGGGAATAGCTTAAAAGTGGGGTTACCTTGGAGACTAGATCACATTTAAATGCTTCCATTGTTTGACTTGCTTGCTTTACTCTTAAAAGGGTGTTTAGGTTTTGTATAGATCCTCTACCCGGATCTGGGGGAATTATTAGGTAAGTAGCAATAGATTATGGAGATTGTACACCATAGACCGATATGGTTGAAATAATGGCCACGTTAGTGTGACACATTTGTTGGTACTGGTATCCATTGTGTTAAATCAAGGAGAATACGGGGCCGCTGTATAGTGTCATGAAGCATTAACTGACTGTAGAACCTTTAGTTGAACAACTTGGCCATTAGGGAGTAGTGAGATAGCAAACTTTGGTGTAAAGCTGAAGATTGGTTGATACTCGATGCTACACTCATTGAGATCATAATTTCGAGATATTTTGGCTGCAAGAAAAGATTGTTTGTCCTAAAATAATGCCTGATGAAGAAAGACCAGTGATATTGAGATTCCCTAGAACCCGATTACTTTTTAGGACAGGTTGAACCAACTAAATGTCAAGAGGGTACTTACCTGTCAAACCCATGCAATCCTAAACCTAAGGTCCTTGTGTGATTTGTTTGTTATTATTCGTTCATGACATCATAAACATCATATAAGCATTCTCACTAACCATTTCAAGGATTTAGGAATTTATCTTTGTTCTGTTTTGTAGGGCATGGCTTCCACTCGTAGAAATACCATCCGAGTCAACTTCGTGAAAGTGCCTCCTAAACTTCAAGAGTTAGCATCAAGGGTGCCTAAAGATTCTCCCTTCACCAAGAAATATGTTTGACTTATCAACTTGGCTACCTCAAGCTTTCAAGAAGAAATGATTGTGTGCTTTTTAAGTTCTTTGATCCTATGCATCATTGCTTCATATTCCCCGACTACCAATTGGTGCCTACATTGGAAGAATTCTCCCAACTGCTAGGAGTGCTTGTGCTTGATTAAATACCATTCACCAATTTATAGGAAACTCCGGAGCCTGATATTATTGCCAAAGCCTTGCATTTTAAGAGATCTGGCATTGTGTCAAATTGGGAAACAAGGAGTGAAGTTAAGGGTTTTCTATTCAAGTTTCTGTTGGAGAAGGCTCGGTTGTTTTGGGAAGATATGTATTTTCAAGATTTTGAAGATGTATTGGCCCTTCTAATATATGGTTTGGTTCTATTCCCCAATCCAGACCAACTCATAGATGTAAATCACGTTAAGGTTTTTCTCTCTTGTAATCCCGTGCCTATGCTACTTGAAGACATCCTAAATTATTTTCACACTCGCACCATGAAGAAGAGAGGGACTCTTTTGTGTTGTATTCCATTATTCTATAGGTGGTTTATTTTGCACCTACCCCGATTATGATACGGTGGGAGAACTGACTTTGAGGTTTTGCGTTTGTGTTTGCAAATGTTGCGGTTTAGCAAGAGTCGCCACCGACTTTTTTTATCCAAAAGAAAAGGTGAAAAGGCACAGGAAAGACCTTTGAGATGTTTTTGAGTTCGGGGGGTAGATTATGAAATAGGAAGGTATTAGCACCCTTTTCATCCATGGTTTTCCATGGGCTCTTAGCTACTTGCTAGATCACTTGCTTTTGTTTGAATGTGTGCTTGTGGTGGTGATTTTTGAAAGTATTTTGAAAATGGGACTTCGTAATGGTTCTCGTTTCTATAAGAACGCCTACAAAGTGTTTGTTTCGAAAATAGTTCAAAAGTGTGTTTGTGAGATGTGTTTTTTTAAAGTATTTTGAAAATGGAACTCCGTAATGGTTCTCGTTTCTATAAGAACGCCTACAAATTGTTTGTTTCGAAAATAGTTCAAAGATGAGAGTGTGGGTGTATAAAATGTTTTTGTTGTGAGCAAGCAAGAAACTAGGAGAGAATCTACTTACTCGAAAGGTCTTAAATGTGCTTTTACTCCTCCTTTAGATGTGGCTATCTTACCATTGATTTGGTAAGAAGCCCCATCGTTGGATGTGAAGGGACGTGCATTGGGACGTTTGTATAGTCATAGAAGGCAACATATGGGACGTTTTAGCAATGTTGTTTTAGGAACTAGATCGTTTACCGAAGGCAACATCGAGGGTCATCGAGGGACTACGATCTTTTATCGAGGGTCTTTTGCTAAAACGCCCATGTTCGAGGGACATGACTATTTTCCGATAGGCAACAGAGTGGAGTAACCCTAGGGTGTGCATATGTGCAAAGTGTGTTTGATTGCATGCACTTTTGTCTTTGATTAGGGGTTGTCTACTTGTTGGTTTTATCTTTCCATACACGCCTAATTACTAGCATTTGTATAAAGCAATAAAAATGCAGGAAATAAATATCCTACACTATTACAACCATATCGAAAGGAAAGAAAATGTAAAGGCAAAAATAAAATAAAATAAAGGAAAATGAGCTCTTCGACCCAGGAAGTAGCACCCTTCGACTCAAATCTTCATGGCCCCTTTCGAATCTGCCTTTTTTTGTTTCCTTCGACTACAGGAGTGTTAGCCGGTAACCTTCGACTCACCCTTCTTGCTATTTCTTTCGACAGGCTTTAGGATTCATCATGTTGTGCCTTTCGATTGGGCCTGGAACTAATGCAAGGTGCAATCTGCCTTTCTGCCTCCTTCGACTGGAGACTGAAAGCAGTGAGGGAGTGTCTTTCGTCTGGGCCTGCATGTCAGTGTATTCGAAGCAAGTGTGTGTGTGCTGAACATGTCTGTATCGAAGCATGTGTATGCATCGAAGCAAGTATATCGAAGCATGCATATTTTGTATTCCAACATTTTTAGGGGAATGAGGGTACAAATTTACAATGGGGATGAAGTGGAGACTGAAATATTACAACCATATCGAATGATAATGAAAACAATGTAAAAATAGTGTAAAATAAAAGGAAAAATGCATTTTGAACTGCTATGTGTCGACCCGTGCTGCTATGCATCGACACATAGCTTTTCCTTGCTCCTGTAAAACAAAATCTGCTCAGTATGAGTCGACACATAATGGGATGTGTCGACTCATGCACCTTCTTGCATCGACGCGAAACGCGTATGTGTCGACTCATAGTCTTTTCCCACTTCTGTTTTGTAACCTGAAATCAGTATGAGTCGATGCATGGGGGTTATGTGTCGACTCATACCCTATTTTTTTCACTAGGATGAGTCGATACATGAGGATATGGGTCGATACATGCTGCATTTTCCTGCCTTAAACATTATTTTACTGAATGTACAGGTTAGCTTATGGAATATTGTGATACGGTGGGTATATTATAGAAAGGGAAGGTATTAACACCCTTTCTATCCGTAGTTATCTACGGGATCTTAGGTACTTGCTCATCATTTTCAAAATTGTTTTCTTTGTGCTTGTGGGTTTTGAAAAGTTTTTGTTTCAACTTCGATTTAACTCTCGCTTAAGAGTATAATGGAGTGTTTTTGAAAACTTTGTTTATAAAGGAGTGTTAAGTGTGAAAAAAAGTTTTATTTTTTGGATGAGCAAGTATCTAAGAACTAATCTACCTACACGAAAAAGGAATCGTTCTATGCTAATTTCCTTTAGACAATGCTATCCCACTATTAGTGAGTAGGTAGCACCGTCGTTGGAGTTTTGAGGGTCAATTCGAAAGAGGGACATACGGTCACTAAAGCAATGTTAGGACGTCTTAGCGGTAACCCTAATGTCTAAGATCATTTATTCGAGGCAATAATATCCGAGGCAACCATTTCGAGGCAACTATGATCTTTTTAGACAAGAGGGCGACCTCTAAAACAACCTATACTCAATGACCGTGTACGAAGGCAACCAAGTGGGGTGTACCCTAGGAGTGCGCATGTGCGAGTGTTGTTGATTTCAGTTATTTTTATCTTTGCACATGTTAAGGGTGATCTAACCATTTTTAAAAATTAAGCATTCATTCTTGTCATGCAAACCCTATTATCAAACATCTAGCAGTTGAATAATTTGCAGAATTAAAATGCGGAATTTAAACTAAATTATTACAAGGCGTCGGGTATTTACATCGCCAAAAGCAACCCTTTGAAAATAAAATAAAAGCGGAAAAATAAATATCCTAATTAATTATTACAAACCGGAAACAGATACATTAATTGGATAAAGAAAAATGAAGCGCGCGATGCGAAATTAAATCGAGTGCGAGTTTAGGGTTTTGACCCTTTTAATTAAAGAAAATGTTTTTTTGTTTTTATTTTTAAGAAAAGAAATTAAATCCTAAAATTAAATGCTAAATTAATTATTAAATTAATTAATTAATGAAAAATATTAAATGACATATTTTTTGGAGTTTTTTTGTTATTTTAGGAAATAAAATAAAATAATTAAATTAGTGTTAAAACCTATTAATTCTAATTGATTTTATTTATTTACAAAATAAATTAAAGTTACCTAATTAATCAACCTAATTAATTAATTAGTATTTATTAATGAAAAATAACATTCTGAAATTTAATTGGGTAAAAAATATTTCTGATAATTTTTTATAAAAAGAAATTATTCTATTGGTTAGTAATTAATTAAAAATAACTAAATGCAAATAAATAAAATATAGAAAAGAAAATAAAAAAGGGAAGAGATTGGGCCTTATTAGAGGGTTTGAATAGCAATTTTTCTGGCCCATTGACATGCATCCGTTGGACTTTTCTGATCTAGTGTATGTGCGTTGACTTGGCCCTTTGATACTCCTCCAATATTGGCCACCAGATCTGACCATCTGGCCATCTGACACGTTGATTGGTGAGTATCCATGATGGGTCTCAGGCTTAAGCGCATACTGGATTACCTGAAAACAAATAATATGGAGAAAATAGGGGGACCTGGGATTTGAACCCAGGCCCCAAGGGGAAATTCCTGCCACGCGCACCACTGAAGCACTTGTTTTCAATTGTTAATATAATGCAAATAAATGATAATATATAAATACAAAATTTAATGGACAAAAAATAAAAATAAAAACGCGCGCGCTGTTTGAATGGACAAATGGGGAAGTGCCAATGCATCATCCCTGTCCTTTGAACCGTGGCTAAAAATCAAAGGGGTTATATCCACGGACAAAGGTTCGTCGCTACAAGCCTGTCCACCCTCAAAATCACGTACAGGCCATGAAAATGGATTCTAAGACCATGGTTGAGGTCGTCTCATCCTCCTGTTTGCAACCATGGCCATTATTAGGGCCAATTTTTCCTGAAACAAAAAACCCTAAAAACAAACACAAAACCCTAGCAATGGTGATCCATCATATAGGTCAGATAAATGAAATCGAGTAATACCAAAAGCTTACAAATGATGTATAGATTAAGAATATGCCATTAATTCAGATCAACCATACTTAAATTGCAAGATGCGAATTCAAGAACAAAGTAAGGTTACGAACGACTTACAGTGCGTGGGAGGCTCTGAAAACGTGTGGTTTTGATTGGTTTAGGTTGTGGAAGCTACCAGGAAACGATTGAGACAAGTATCAAGCCTTGAAACTGCCTCTAGGAGTGATTTTGAACTCACACTTTTTCTTGATTTTTGCCAATTCTGTTTGTGTTCTATGCTTGATCTCCAACCCTTATTTTTGTCTGCACATGACCCTTATGTATTGCACAATGTATTAGGGTAACAAACTCTGTCCAAATCTCTCTCCATCAATGACTTTGAATTTGTTTTGATTCTTCTTTTAAAGCTTTCCAAAATTGGCTTGATTTGAATCTTTTTGTACACACATGGCTTGATGCGAATTGGGAATGATTCTAGCTGTCCAATGAAACCTGAAATCATCAAAAGATCTTTGGTTTTTAATATTCTTGATTTTATTTGATTTTATTTGATTTAAAATGAATTAATTCAAATAAAAACCAAATTAAATAATAAAAATATGATATGGACACATGGCCAAGGCTAGAGCATGTGGGCTGTAATGCCAACTCAAAACAAGTGAAAAGAATGGGCCCATTTGGCAAAATTTGAAGTTTTGGGCATAGTTGACTTTTGGCAATTTTACAAAAAAGTCCAACTTCAACAATGCATAACTTCCTCAATTTTGACTCTTTGGAGGTTTTATTGGACTTTTTAGAAAGCTTGAGATGTCCTCTAACCAACCCTTTTGGTCTCATCACAATTTGATATTCCATGCTCATGTATGAAGCTTTGACAAAAAAGGTGTTTTTGTTGACTTTTCAAAATGACTTATAATGTCCAAATTCATAACTTCTTGTGAGTGCATATTTTGATCTTGGGAGATGAAGATGGATTGTAGGTAATTGCATCCTATTCAAAATGAGCTTTGTATGAGTCATTTCTCATAAAGTATGAGAAAGTTATGCTCGGTCAAAGTTGAGTTGACTTTTCCTACAAAACCCTAATTTAGCAACTTTTGAGTCTTGATGAATTGTGAGCAATCCTTGATGAATCATGATCAACCCTTGATAAAATGATGAAATATACTCCAAAATGAGGATGTTGACAAAAAATCTTGAATTTTGACTGTATTTGGGTCACAGTTGACTTTTGCCATAACATAGTTGTTTTTTGGACTTTTGAGCAATTGACTGAGCAAACTTCCTCTGCAAGGCTTGAAATTTGACATGGATGATCTTGAGAACATGTTAGGACATTGGTGAGCACTTGGGGTCACTTGGACTTAAGGATGTTGATGCAACATGAAACCCTAATTTGGGGAAGACTGCCTTAGGAGAGAGCTTGTCTGACCAACTCTTGGGCTATCTTGAGTAACTTGGAGATCTTTCTTGCAATGTTTTGAGAAATATGAGAGAGAAAATTTTGGGATACAACAGCTTCCCCTGTTCAATCTTCTTAAACCTGAGGATGCATATTGGCTTTCGTTCCTTTCGTAATCCGAAGGTGGAAGTGGATTGAACACTAGAGTGCCCAGAAATTTGCACTCGCATGAAATGATAATTGTCTTGTGATATCGGGAATGGGATTACAGATGCCATTTGGAGATCGCTGACGAGGGGATGGGCTTAAAGATGCCATCTGAAGGAGTGTCGATCGCATAAGAAATTCCTTAGCGAGATCTTGTGTACCTGTTGTTGAGGAAAATTTCGTTGGGGAAGTCTGATCTTTGTCGGGAGAAGTAGAAATTTAGGAGCTTCGTCGTCCGTCATTCTGCTGGTGAGTCGTCTTCATTGATATTTAGGAACTTCAATCGTCCATACTCAACTGAGGAATCATTTTTGCTGAGATTTAGGAACCCTTCCGTAATTCAACTGAGGTGTCGAGATTTAGGAACTCGTCTGTAATTCAACTGAGGTGTCGAGATTTAGGAACTCGTCCGTAATTCAACTGAGGTGTCGATATTTAGGAACTCGTCTGTAATTCAACTGAGGTTTCGAGATTTAGGAACTTGTCCATAATTCAACTACTTTGTTGAGATTTAGGAGCTCGTCTGTAATTCAACAACTTCGCTGAGATTTAGGAACTTGTCTGTAATTCAACTGAGAAAAATATTTGTCGTGATTTAGGAACTCGTCCGTAATTCGACAACTTTGCTGAGATTTAGGAACTCGTCCGTAATTCAACTACTTTGCTGAGATTTAGGAACTCGCCCATAATTCAACTGCTTTATTGAGATTTAGGATCTCGTCCATAATTCAACAACTTTGCTGAGATTTAGGAACTTATTCGTAATTCAACTGAGGAAAATATCTGTCGAGATTTAGGAACTCGTCCGTAATTCGACAACTTTGCTGAGATTTAGGAGCTCGTCCGTAATTCAACTGAGAAAACAACTCTGCTGAGATTTAGGAACTCATCCGTAATTCAACTGAGGAAATATTTGTCAAGATTTAGGAACTTGCCAGTAATTCGACTGAGGTAGAAGCTTTATAGCTTGAATTTTGTGAGAATTTAACCGTATCCTTCCTGAAAGATAAAGGTTAGTTGTATGTAATGCATGATATATATCAAGCAAATGATGTTCTCAAAATAAATGAGATTATGTCGTATGATGCGTATGTGTGATACGGTGGGAGAACTGACTTGAGGTTTTGCGTTTGTGTTTGCAAATGTTTTGGTTTAGCAAGAGTCGCCGCCGACTTTTTATTTTATCCAAAGGAAAGGTCAAAAAGCACAGGAAAGACCTTTGAGATGTTTTCTTGGGTTCGGGGGGTAGATTATGAAAAGGGAAGGTGCTAGCACCCTTTTCATCTATGGTTTTCCATGGGCTCTTAGTTACTTGTTTAGATCACTTGCTTTGCTTTTCCAATTGTTTGAAATGGTGCTTTGTGTGTGGTTTTGAAAATATTTTGAAAAGAGGCTTTTGTTTTAGGCAACCTTTGTAATGATTCTTGTTTGAATATATACAAAAGTGTTTGTCTTTTGAAAAATGTTTCAATGTTTGAAAGTTTGTTTTGGGAAATGTTTTGAAATTGTGTGTGTGTTTGTTTGAAAATAGAAAGGATGGTTTGCAAATGATCAAGTAACTAGGAGTTGTCTACCCTACTCAAAGAACTTTCCTATACATTTTTAACCCTTTGACATTGTTGTTTTACCATTGTATTTGGTAAACAACCTTGTGTTTGGATGTTAAACGGGACAGGCGTGGGTCATCGTATGGCCATGATAGCAATTGTGTCAAGTATCTTAGCAAGTTTTTTGAGGGACTAGATCATTTTTGTATAGGCAACCAAGATAGCGTCATCGAGGGACTATGATCTTTTTGTTTTGACTTTGTTTTGCCAAGATACCTAGCATGCATGTCCTGGCCATTTTTAAGGCAACAAGTGGATGAAACCCTAGGGGTGCTTGTGTCCATTGTGTTGTCATTTTTCATGCATTTTTGCCTTGTATTAGTCAAGCTATTTGTTTTGATTTTTGGTTATCATACAAACCCTAATTTTACTATCATGCATATCAAAGCGATAAAATACGCAAAAGTAAATCTAAGACTATTACAACATTGATATGGGCAGGGGGATACAAGTTTGAATAGGGGGTATTTGCACAAAATAAAGCCCTAATTCAACTATTACAACCAAATTGAATTCAATGTACAAATAATAAATTGACAATATTAAAATATGCAATTAAATATGCAAAATGTTTTTTGTATTATTTTTATGAATGTAAAAATAAGTTTATTTATGTCCTAAAAATATTAAAAATATTAATGATTATTTCTTGGAAAGGGTGGAGAAACCCTAATTTTATTTTAAGAAAAAATATATATTATATTATTTATTTATGTACAACAAAATAAATAAAATATATACAAAAGTGTTAAAAAATTAAAATGTGTGAGAAAATATTATTTAAGTGTATAAATAATAAAAATATATAATATTTTTGTATTAATTATAAGTTTTTATTTAAGAAAATAAATGTATTAAACTTAATAAACTAAATATTATGCCAAAAATAAAATAAAAATGTGAAAATTAAAGAAAATATTTTTTGTGATTTTTAATATTTGGAGAAAATAAATAAAAGTCAGAAAATAAAAAAGAAATGAAAAATATGGAAAAATAATGAAATGGGCCTAGGGGGTGTAAAAAGCAAGCTAAGGGGTGCAAATAGTCAGAATAATCCCAACCCAGCCCAAGTTGTCTTCATCCATGTCCTTGAGACAGAAGCAAACACGCGCCATGTTTAAATCTAGAACTCCTGCATACGTGCTCAAAAACAAAAACTTGCAACATGAAAGTTATAGCTCTTGATCACACGATTCTAACCATGTAAAAAACTTAATCTAACTCTCAAAGACCAGAGAGAATTTCATTGGCCCTAAATCTTGACCTAGTTTTTTCAGAAAGTTCAACTATCAAATACTCCTAGCTCAGTTAACATAAATGAATTCTATGCATATGTACAACTCAAGGACAATGAGGACTACATTTTTGCTTCACAAACCTAAGCCTAATGATTCCTAAATAAGGAGATAGAAGTTTGAAATTTACCTGTTTCAGTCAAGCTAGAATATGGCAATGCAGCAACTTTCAGTGAGGCCTGAGGTTCTTTTGAGCTTGCTTGATGTTCCCTTGACCTTTCCCAATGCTTGGCTTGCTTTGAAATGGTCTGAAACTTCTTGTAGAAATCAACCTGCAAACTCAGAATTTGAAAATGGTAAAGTGTGTAAATGGAGTTACAGTGGCTTGGGAATGGTTGGGAGAGCTTAGGTGTATTGTTTAGAAAGTGTTTGAAGTGGTTTGGGACAAAACGCACGAGTGGATTTGGTTATGGCTTGTGATTTGCAGAACCTGTCCTGTTTTGACAAGAACTTGGTGTTTTGGTGTTTAAGGGTATTTGAGAACTTGCTAGCTCGTGTTTCTGACCTTAGTCAATGTGTAAAACTTCTTTGAAATGTTACCAATACTTGGTTATATCAGATTCACAAGATATGGACTTTTTGCACAATAACTTGGTTTTGAAGTAAAAGGTGAGTTGACAATGCAAAGGGTTGTACTTGCTAGCTTTAAGCCTGCTGATAGTTGGTATGCCTTTCCCTAAGTTTGTGGATATTGTTTTATGCAAGAACTTTGGTCCATGGCTCAAGAAATACAATTTGACATAAAGCATGCTTTATGTAAATGGTATTGTTAACTTTTTGCCAAAAATGGATTAAACCTTTGTATAATGCTTCATAGATCAGAACAAAGCCTTAATCCAATGTTTTTGCATTTAATTTATGAGTATGGAAAGGTTTAAGGACCTGTAAACCAAGTACAAGCATGGTTTGGACAGAATTGCAAGTTGTATCAATGTGCAAAATGCCTTGGCCAAAAGTGATAATTTTCCAATTTCAAACTTTCGATTCTCCCTAACCACAAATGATCTTGGAGAGTTCTTGGACATTTTGGAAATCTTGTAACATGATCTACAATCCATCTTTGAAATGGATTTTTAGATTCCACTTGGAACTATGTGAAAAATTGCCATGAAGATAGGTCAAAATCCTGCCTAAACTAGGGCAAAATTTCACTAAGTTAAAAGTTTCATGGACCCTTGTTCACAAAATCATAACTTGAGATCCAAGCATCTTTTGGGAAAACTTTGTGAATAAAAGTTATATATTTTGTGGAGGAATACAACATTCATGTTGTAAGTTTTGTTTGAATCCAATTTCATCATGGTGAAAAAGTTGGGAAAAGTTGGGGAAAATAAGAAATTTTCATAACTTAGAAAATTTCTAAGTTATGAAAATTTTCCATTTTAAACCCTAATTTTCAAAATTAGGTTTCTTGGTGAACAAGTTTCATGTTTTGATACATCTTGATGAAAAATGACCTTTGGAACTTGACTTTGACCAAAAAGTCAAAGTTTGACTTTTCAGTGTACAGTTGATTTTTGATTAGTTGACTGGAAAATTCATCTGTCAATCTAATACAATTGAGATTTTTGAAACTTGTGATTAGGTCAAGATGATGCCATTGAGTCCTTGAATCCATGTTTGAACCCAATTTGCCATTGGCTAGGTTAAAAATCAGAAATTGCCCTTCTACAGTCAAAACCCTAAAAATGACCATTTTGCCCTTTTGATGATCTGATCAAATTTCTTGAGGAGTTGTGGTCCAAACTTGATCAAATGGTTCATATGAGCCTATAACGTTTATGTGGATCAAAAATTATGAGGTTTGACTGTAAATTGGCCACAATTGACTTTTTCCCCAATACAATTGATTTTTAGGTCAACTGTCCAATTGACTGGGCAAAAATTTGATTAAAGGCTTGAAACTTGGTATGGACAATCTTATAAGTCCAACATGAAGTATGAAAGTCACATGAGGCATTGAAAGTCCAAAAATCCTTGTGCAAACTCAAACCCTAATTTCAGGTCAACAGTGCAAGGAGATGTCTTGAGCAGAGCAAACCCTAATCTTGTTTGGAGTCCAAAGAGTCTTGTGAGGGGAAATCTTGATAAAATGAGAGGGAAAATTTTGGGGTACAACAGTTGCCTCTGTTCAATCTTCTTGAACCTGAAGAGTTAGATTGGCGAGTTTGTCGTTCGTGACTCGAAGGTAAAAGATGATTAGACACTAGAATGCCCGTAAATTTGCACTCGTCAAATTGTAGTTGAGGAAATGGGCTTAAAGATGCCATTTGGAGAGGTGACAGAATCTTGTCGGAGATGGGATTAAAGATGCCATCTAAGAATGTTTGTTGAACTGCATGTTGTAAGTCGAAAGAACGAGTATCAGAGTGGTGTCCGTGTCTGGAACGTATCTGAGTTGTAACTGTATTTGAATCTTGTATTTGAATAAGCGACAGAATAGCATCCATGTCTGGAGCATCTCTGAGCTGTATTTGAATAAGCAATAGAATAGGAACCGTATCTGGAGCATCTCTAAGTCGTTTTCTGAACTTTGAATCTGAATAAGCAAAAGAATAGCATCTGTGTCTGGAGCATCTCTAAGTTGTTTTCTAAGCTTTGAATTTGAATAAGAAATAGAAAAGCATTCGTGTCTGGAGCATCTCTAAGCTGTTTTCTGAGCTTTGAATCTGAATAAGCAATAGAAAAGCATCCGTGTCTGGAGCGTCTCTAAGCTGTTTTCTGAGCTTTGAATCTGAATAAGCAATAGAAAAGCATCAGTGTCTAGAGCATCTCTAAGCTGTTTTCTGATCTTTGAATCTGAATAAGCAATAGAATAGCGTCTGTGTCTGGAGCATCTCTAAGTTGTTTTCTGATTGTATATTGGTAGCTTGTTAATCTTATCCTGAAAAGGGTAAAATGTTAGCTGAAACACAAAGTTATGTTGGATGAAATGTATGATGCAATATATGTGTTTTATCCATGTTTATGATAGATGAATGTAATGTATGCGCATGTAAGCTGATTCGCTGTCTTGCTGAGGAGAAATCTTTGATAGCTAGAGATAATAAAATCTTTGACTATTGTCGGGGAAAATAAATCCATGATCGCTGCTGGAGATTCAAGATCTTTGACAACTCACGGGGATTATCAAAAACTTTGACAACTTCTGTGGGGATGTGAGAATCCTTCACGACTTTCCTGGGGATAGGGATCCTTCAAGTCTTTTGAGTTGGAGTACTGACAAAATCTGTTGTGAGAATAATGCCAAGTGTTGCTTGAGAAACCTGCTTGCGGAATCCTGAGAACTTTGATGACTATGGTTGGGGATTACATGATGGGAATCCTTACTCGATTGGGGAATAAGGAAACTCTGGTGATCTCTACCGGGGATTAAACAAAGGAAAAACCTTGATCTGTTGGAGAATAAGGAGAAACTCTGATGGCTTCTACGGGGAACTAAGAATTCGATCTGCATGGGGAATTTGAAATTCTGACAGGTTCATGCTGGCGAGTAATGAAGACTCTGGAAACTTTACTGGGGGAATCAATAATGAGAATCTTCATTCTGTTGGGGAGTGAAAAACTCTGTGGGGAGTAGCTATACTGCTGGAGAGTAGCTATTCTGCTGGAGAGTAAGTTCAGGACTCTGGTGGAAAAGCTTATTCCTGTTTGGAAAATGTTCAGGAGCTTGGGTTGTGTGCCACTCTACTGGGGAATTATCCTAGGTTGGGGATAAAAGTTAACTGTTATCTGGTTAACTTTCAGACTTTAAGACAACTTGTTGGGGAATCTGGAGAAACTGGATGGCTTCTGTTGTAGATTGATAGTTGGAAATTTGACTCTGTTGGGGAAAAAGGTTTCATCTTCGCTGAGGGTCTGTAATTCAAAGATTTGCTCCGCTGGGGATTGGGAGTTTGAAGTTTAACTCTGATGGGAATTTTGAAATTTAACTCCGCTGGGGATATGTATTTCAAGGTTTTAGCTCCGCTGGGGATCTAGATGATGTACTGTAGGGGATTTCTCCTGGAATAGTCTAAGGATGTTTTCCTATACTTTCAACCTGTCAGTAATTATTCTTTCCTGTTTCGTTCATTTGTAAACATGTGATTATATTCAAATGCATATGCTCATTTAATAAATCATTGTACGTTTTCAAATAAAACACAAGTGTAAAAAAGAAGAAAAGGCAAATAGTTTTATGCACTTTGAAGTATCTTTGTATTAACTTTGTGTAAGCATTTTGTACAAAGGAGACAGACATCCTAGTAAGAGAATGTTGTCATAAAAATGAGAAAAATTTATACAAAGAAAGATGGCTATGTGTAAAAAAAATTCCATGGGGTTCCTATTCTGCTATAGCCTTCGTAACCCTGAATATCTTGTCCATTCGTTGCTTCGTCCGAAGATGATTGAGTTGATCAGAAACCCAGAGCTTGTCTGTGAAGAGATTGTCCTTAAAGTGATCCGACGAGACATAGTCATACGCTTTAATTCCCTAACTTTTTCCTAGACCGCCCTTTCGGGTTTTCGATCCACCGGGAAACCCTTTTTTGCCCAAGTCGCCCTTTCGGGTTTTCAACTTGCCGAGTGTATAGATTTTTTTTATTTATCCCTAATTTTTTCCTGAACCTCCCTTTCGGGTTTTTGATTCACCGGGATGCCTATTTTTTCCCAAGTCGCCCTTTCGGGTTTTCAACTTGCCGGTTCGTTTATGCGTAGTATATTTTGACTATGTCTGCGTTCGTAGGGTCCGGCAAGTCGTCGCCGTCCATGGTGGTCAGGATCATTGCCCCACCAGAAAAGATGTTTTTGATCACAAATGGTCCTTCGTAGGTAGGAGTCCATTTTCCCCTGGGATCACTTTGCGGCAAGATGATCCGCTTGATTACAAGATCCCCGACTTGATATACTTGTCATCTGACTTTCTTGTTGAAAGCCTTGATCATCCGTTTTTGATACGTATGACCACGGCAAACAGCAGTAAGTCGCTTTTCGTCAATCAAGTTAAGTTGATCAAGCCGGTTCTGAATCCAATCGTCTTCACTCAAACCAGCATCCTTCATGATTCTCAAGGAGGGAATCTGAACCTCGATAGGTAAAACAGCTTCCATGTCGTATACCAAAGAATAGGGTGTTATCCCAGTTGATGTACACGCCGTGGTACGGTACCCGTGAAGAGTAAACGGTAACATCTCATGCCAGTCCTTGTAGGTGACTGTCATCTTTTGTATGATCTTCTTGATATTTTTGTTTGTAGCTTCGTCAACACCGTTCATCTTTGGCCGATAGGGAGATGAATTGTGATGTTGAATCTGGAACTGCTCGCACAAGGCGGTAATCATAGTATTGTTCAAGTTTGTACCGTTATCAGTAATGATCCTGTCGAGGATACCATACCGGCAAATGAGGTTCTTCTTGATGAAGCGGGCAACAACATTCTTTGTGACGGATGTGAAGGAAGCTGCTTTGACCCACTTGGTGAAGTAATCAATGGCCACTAGAATAAAGCTGTGTCCATTGGATGTTGTAGGCTTTATCTCTCCAATCATGTCGATTCCCCACATTGCGAATGGCCAAGGAGCTGTTAAGACATTGAGAGGAACTGGAGGTATATGTACCTTGTCTGCATAGATTTGACATTTGTGACAAGTCCTGGAATGTTGATGACAGTCAGCTTCCATGGTAGACCAGTAATAGCTTGCCCGTAGAATCTTCTTAGCCATCATATGTCCGCTAGAGTGAGTGCCAAAGGTACCATTGTGCAGTTCAGCCATGATCTGCTCAGCTTCAACCTTGTCCACACAACGGAGCAGAATGAAATCATGATTGCGCTTGTATAAGATACCATTGCTCAAGAAGAACTTGGCTGAGAATTTCCTCAAGAACTTTTTGTCGTTGACTAAAGCTCCTTCAGGGTATTCTTGAGTCTCGAGATACCTTTTGACTTCGTGAAACCAGGGTCGGTCCACTACATCTTCGGTATTAATCTCGTGACAATGTGCAGGTTCATCCATCCGTTCAATGGTTATTTGGGGAGCCTCATTATCCCAGTTAAGTTTAAACATGGAAGACATTGTAGCTAGAGCATCTGCTAGCTGATTTTCTTCTCGCGGGAAGTGCTCGAAGGTAATCTGATCGAAATGTGGTAACAATGTCAGGACATGTTCTTTATAAGGGATGAGGTTAGAATGTTTAGTATCCCACTCTCCTTTGATCTGACTGATAACCAAAGCTGAGTCCCAAAATACAATCAAAGATTTGATTCCCAAGTCATTAGCAGCCTTGAGACCAAAGATACAAGCTTCATACTCGGCCATGTTGTTGGTGCAACTGAAGCAGAGTCTGGCGGTGAAAGGTGTATGGCAACCTTGTGGAGAAATGAGTACCACGCCGATACCGTTGCCAAGTGCATTAAAGGCACCATCAAAGTACAGGATCCATCGGGATCCTTGTTCAGGTCCGTTATACGGTATGTTCTCTTCAATGTTGTCCAATGTCATGATATCCTCGTCGGGGAAGTCGAACCTCTTTGATTGGTAATCTTCGACAGCTTGATGGGCCAGATGGTAAGCTAGTATACTCCCCTTTATATCTTTTTAGGTCGTGTACTGTATATCATACTCTGTGAGGATCATCTTCCATCTAGCGATTCTTCCAGATAAAGCAGGCTTCTCAAAGATGTACTTGATCGGATCCATCTTAGAGATCAGCAAAGTGGTATGAGTCAACATATACTACCTTAGCCCGCGAGCAGCCCATACCAAAGTGCAGCAAGTTTTCTCGAGCAGTGAGTATCGGGTCTCACAGTCGGTAAACTTTTTGCTAAGGTAATAAATGGCATGTCCTTTTCGGCCAGACTCGTCATGTTGGCCCAATATGCACCCCATTGAATTCTCCAAAACAGTCAGATACATGATTAGAGGTCTTCCTTCGACGGGAGACATCAAGATAGGAGGTTCCAACAAATACTCCTTGATTTTATCGAAAGCAACTTGACAGTCATCATTCCATTTAACCACATTGTGATACGGTGGGAAGAACTTACTGTTTTTTTTGGAATGCTGGTTTGCGTTTTGCGTTTGTTTTCTTTAGACAATGCTATCCCACTATTAGTGAGTAGGTAGCATCGTCGTTAGAGTTTTGAGGGTCAATTCGAAAGGGACGTACGGTCACCAAAGCAACGTTAGGACGTCTTAGTATTAACCCTAATGTCTTAGATCATTTATCCGAGGCAACAATATCCGAGGCAACCTTTCCGAGGCAACTTGGTCTTTGGACAAAAGGAAGACCACTAAAGCATCCTATACTCAATGACCGTTTACCAAAGGCAACCAAGTGGGAGTGTATCCTAGGAGTGTGCATGTGCGAGTGATTCAATTTCAGATTATTTATCTTTGCACATTTAGGGTGATCTAACTGTTTTAAGATTAGTCATACATTCTTGTCATGCATCCTATTATCATACATCTAACAATTAATAATTTACGGAATTTAAAATGCAGAAATTAAACTACGCTATTACAAGGTTTCGGGTATGTACATAGCCAAAAACAAACCCTTTGAAATTAAAAGCGGTAAAAATAAATAAATATCCTAATTAAATTATTACAAACCGGGAGCAGATACAATAATTGGGCAAAATAATAATAAAAATGCGCGAGAAAATTAGATCGAATGCGAGACTAGGGTTTTGACCCTTCTATCCTAATTAAAAGAAAAGAATTGTTTTTTTATTGTTTTTAATAAAAGAAATAAGTTTTTCTAAATTAAATACTAAATTAATTAGTTATTAAATTAATTAATGAAAATAATTAAATGACATATTTTTGGTTTTTGGTTATTTTAGGGAAAAAATAAAATAATTAAGTTAGTAATAAAAACCTATTGATTCTAATTGATTTTAATTATTTACAAAAGGAAATTAAAATTGTCTAATTAAATTAAAACCTAAAATTAATTATTCGAGTTTATTATAAAAAATCAAAGGTTTGTGAAAAATGTTATGTTTTATGAAGAAGAAAAAAATTTAAACAGAAAGAATAAAAATAGGTAAACGGATAAATAGAAAGGAAGAAAATCAAAACCAATAGGGGTGGTTGTTGAACCCATGCCCTTAACCTTCTTAGAATGTCTGCCTCGCCATGTATTGGTGTCATGTGTAAGTTGTTCTGTTTTGGCCTCAATGTTCCTTAACCTTCTCAGGATGTCTGCCTCGCCACGTATTGGTATCATGTGTTATAAGCTGTTCTGTTTTGGCCATTTGTGTTTTGGCCTCAACGTTCTGTAATGAACCTGTATGGGATCCTGTCTAAATCTGCAGTGTTGAATCTCATGAACACATTAAATAAATTACTATATATCATGAAATACAAATAAAGCCAATATATGAAAAAATTTAATGTTTAAGCCAATATGACATGTACGAATGATTATACCCTTTTGATCATAGAGATCAAATCAACCTTACCCTTACTAGAGAAGTAGTGATATAAATGCTTTTATGCCCTTTTGATCATGGAGATCAAGTCAGCCTTACCCTTACTAGAGAAGTAGTGAGATGTTGGCTTGTTTGTAGTGAGATGGGGATTTGTAATAAGGATTTTAAAGTTTTAGGGTTCTTGAAAGAATTTGATATTTTGACAGTGTTGTGGCAAAAACTCTTTTTTTTCTCCTCCCCTGTTTGTGTGAAAAGAATTGGATTATATAATAGAAATTAGAGAGAAAAAATGGGCTTTGAATGTGCAATTGGGCCTCCAATGTTCATTGAGTTTGTCACGTTCCAGGATAAATAGAAGGGGCTTAAGTGCAACTTTTGAAGTTGAAATGTGAAAACAAAATGTAGCCGACATCGAGAACTAACTCATGTCCGAAAATGAGCTCAATCAGATAAACAGTGAATTAGTTATGAATTTTTGAAGTTTCAGCTCAGACAAACTTATTTTGGGCTCCAGTGTGGACTCTGACACGTTCTTCAATAAAAAACTGGTATTGATCGAAGCATAATTTGGTCTCGACTTTTGAAGCAAAGTTGTAGATCTCTGAGTCAGTGACCTTGTGTAAAAAGATGGGCCAAATCCGATAAAAATTGACTGAGTTATGAATTTTCGAAGTTTCGACCCAAATGAAATAATATTCAGCATTCAGGATTTTCGGCGCGTCACACGCACTCTGAGCAAAAAACGAAGGCCTTTTGAATACTGTTCGAACTCGATACCTCCTGTGAAAATGTAGCCAACTCAATTTTTGAAATTTGGGCGCCGGAACCAGCTCAATACGATGAAAATCGACCAAGTTATAATTTTCTGAACATGACGCAAATAAATTTGTCACAAATTTTCTGTACGAAAATACTTGATAAATCCGCATTTTTGAAGACCTTCTGATCGAAATTGGCTTCCAGCTGTGATCGGTGGATCTGGAACTGACTGTTTAACGCTGGTTCGCGAAATGTCGCGGAAGCAAGAGTCGCCACCGTCTTTTATTTTCTCCAAATGGAAAGGACAAAAGCACAGAAAAATTCCTTAAAGAGATTGCTCTCGGTTCGAGAGGTAGGTTATAGAAAGGGAAGGTGTTAGCACCCTTTCTATCCATGGTTATCCATGGGCTCTTAGATACTTGCTCATTTGTGTGTTCAAAATTGTTTGTTTGCTTTTCAACTGTGGGTTTTAAAAAAAGTTTCTTTGAAAATTCCAGTTCGACTCTTGTATCGGTCCTCAAGAGTGTTTGAAAAATTGCTTTCGAAAGCTTTTTGAAAAGGTGTCGGTGTGAAAAGTATGTTTGAATTTTTGTTTCGAAATTAGAGCAAGTATCTAGAGTCGTCTACCTACCCTAAGGAATTCGTCTGTGTAGATGTCCTTTAAAGTAGTGCCATCCCACTATTGAGATGTAGGTAGCACCACCGTTGGAGGTGTTCGGGTCAATTCGAGGTTCGGGACATGGTGATCACCATAGCAATGGGAAGATACCTTAGAAGCTACCCTCATGCCAGGTTCCCGGATCATGAGGACTTACTAAGACATCCTCTACTCGACGATCACCTTTTGAGGCAAGGCAACAGTGAGGCGTACCCTAGGGGTGGTGTGTGATTTGTGTGTCGTTCTCATTTGTATTTATCTTGTCATGTTATTGGTGTTCTACGCTTGTTTTTATTTATGGTCATTCATTCTTGCATGCATCAATTAACAATTAAAATATTTGCGAGAAGTAAAGATTCTAAGCTATTACAAAAGGCGCGGGTCCATATCGCCAAAATTTCTTGAACCCGATTTGACAGAAAAATAAAGAATTAAAGAAGAGTGCGAGCAATTAATTACAAGGCCTTGGGAGAGATACATGAATATTAAAAAGAATAAAAATAAATATGCGAATTAAATTTAAATTAGAAACGAGGGCGTTGGACCCTTTTTGCAAAATTAAATTAAATGATGAAATTAATTGATAAAAAAGAAAAGAAATTGTTTTTGGTATTTTTTGGTATTTTATGATTTTAATGGGAAAAAGAATTAAATGCAATTAAACCTAATTCTAGTTGTTTTTAATTTATTAAGAAAAGAAGATTAAATTTTAACCTAATTTTTAACCCTAATTCTATTTACATGCAATTAAATTACAAAAATAAATATTTTAAGATTTAATTATTATGAAAGAATATAAAAAGATATAAAAAATTAATTAAACCCTAATTCTACCATTTTTTAGATTTTTATTATGAAAACATGACTATTAATCCTAATTTAATAACTAAATTTAATTATATGCAATTTATTTACAAAAGTACTTAAAATAAAAATATTTATTATTTTTCCTCTTTTCTGATTTTTTTGGTGTTTTATGTTTTTTATGAAAATAATAAATTAATTAAACAAAACAATGATTTAAAGAAAATAGAAATAATAAAAAAAAGAAAGAAATAAAAAGATTGCAAACCTAGGGGGTCTACCCCTAATTTTTGAGGTGAAGCCCATCCATTTTGAGCCCAAATCAGCATGGCCTCGTTGACTCTGACACTAGCGTGTATACGCGTTGACTAGAGTGCATTATGTTCCCCCAGATCCTGGCCTTTGATGGAATGCCCTGGGACGCGTGGACAGTTGGATTTTGTAGGTGCATGGTACGCTTCAGCATTGAATCTGCATAGGAATATTAGTTGAAAAACAATATGGAAAGATTGAGGACCTGGGGCTCGAACCCAGGTCATTAACGTTACCAACCAAGCGCTTCACCACTGCTCCACTTTGTTTATCTGTAAATTAATATAACAAACAAATATAATAAAACAAAACGCGTTAATGCTTGGTTTCCCGCGCGAAAATTCAAACCAGCCAACCATCGCCTGCCACCGAGTCATCTTCCTCATTGTTTTATTTTTTCCTGAAACACAAACATAATAAGCAACGGTTTTTCAAGTGTTCCCTTAGGCCATTTTCTGGAAAATAGCGAATAGCCCAGGGATCATCATAAATTAGGCGCGAGGGTGGATTCCTGATCGTCCAACCATGCTTGATTCAATGGTCTAAGTCTTGGATGCCAATTTTTCCTTAATTAAAAAAACCCAATTTGAGGTTCTGAAAACCCTAAACATCGCCCATGGCATCTTTGCATACAGTGTATAAAAATCCAATCAAATCATATGGTTAGCTTTAAAACACATCATTGAGCATGAATCTATAAATAAAATGCCATGAATATGCATAGAATGTAAAATACGATCATGAGAAAAAGTGGAAAAAGCTTGACTTCTGTATACCGTTTCAAGGTGCGAGGGACGTGAAAATCTATTCAGTTAGGATCAGTGATGTCCTAGGAAGGTGATGGGATGATTCTTTTGGCTTGAAACGACCTGCAAATAGGTTTTCAGAATTGAGTTCTTTAAACAAAAAGTCAAACTTTGTTTTCCAGGTTCTTGCGCAGCTTAGGGGTTCCTGGCATTAGGTCTTGCTTCTGTACTTATGTATGAGTGAATTAGGTCAAAGAAAGCAATCAAAATCCTTGGCATTCATGGTTTGGAAGATTTGATTTTTCAAGATCTTTTTTCAATATTTTCCATGCTATTTTGTATCAATCATGACCAATTATCTTCAATTCTTTCCATATTTGGTTATGCACGAATGTTTGAACCTATTACATGTACAAAAAGATTTGATAAATTAGGTTTAGTATTTGCCATGTATTTAATTGATTTAAATGAATTATTAATAATAAAAATCCAAATAAATAAATAAATAATGAAGAAAAACTTCCCTTTGGGCCAAGTGGTCGTGCACATGCCTTGGATAATGACTTGTGGAAGAAAAATAGGCCCATTAGCAATTTTAGGTTATTTGAAGCAATGTTGATTTTTCAAAATATCCAAAACTTTCCCAACCTCCACAAGGCATAACTTGCTCAATTTTTAAGCTTTGCTCATGTTCTTGGACATTTTGGAAAGTTCTTTGAGTCCTCTAACCAATGTTTTTGGTCCCATGTCATTTTGATTTACCAATCTCAAGTTATGGCCTTTTACTTAAAGTCCCTTTTTGTTGACTTTTGAAAATGATCTATAATGTTGAAATTGATAACTTTTTGTGAGAGCATTTCTTGGACTTTAAGTATGAAGATGAGTTGTAGGAAATGTCTTTCTATTCAAAATGAGCTTTGGATGGAATTTTTCTGATAATCCATGTGAAAGTTATGCCCTGGTCAATTTATAGTTGACTTTTTCAGTTGTCCAAATAAGGAAACTTTTGCATCTTGATGATTTTTGAGCCAAGCTTTGAGAATCATGATCAAGCATTGATCAAATGATGTTTGTGGCTTTAAAATGATATGTTGACCAAAAATTTGAACTTTTGACTGTCAAATGACCATTTTGCCCCTACAGTTGACTGTAGTGCAATTAGGGTTTTTGACTGTGCAATTTTGTGCTGAAAGTCTTGAAAATTTGTATGAGGATGCTTGACCATATTTATAGGCATGTGAGACTTGATTGGACCTTTGGAAACTTCATTTTCTTGATCAGGACCAAAACCCTAATCTTGACTGTCTAGGAGGCTCTTACATTGTGCAACCCTTGGGGAACTTTGAAGCATGACTTGGCAATTTCTTGAAGAATATGGGAGGGCAAATTTTGGGGTACAACAGTTGCCCCTGTTCAATCTTCTTAGACCTGAGGATGCAGATTGGCTGACGTGCCTTTCGTAATCCGAAGGTGGAAGATGATTGAACACTAGAGTGCCCAGAAATTTGCGCTCACATAGTAGCAGTGTGATGGAAATGGGCTTATAGATGCCATTTAGAGATTGATGAATAGGATGATGGGCTTATAGATGCCATCTGGATGTTGATCGCATAAGAGATTCCTTAGCGAGAACTTGCATACCTGCAAAAGAAAAATGAATACCTGACATGTTGCAGGAGCTGGTCTTCAGATGCTTTGTGTAGATATGTCCTGACTGGTTACAGGAATCGGATCTTCGAATTCTTCAGACGTGCCCTGGCGAGATACAGGAATCGAGTCTGGTAATGTTAGTCTTCAACGGATACACCCTGGCAAGATTCCGGTATCGGATCCTCGAACTCTTCAGACACACCCTGGCAAGATGCGGGAATCGGATCTGGTATTCAGAAAGGTTGGTGAGTTGTCTCTACTGACAGGTTATCCTCATGGACGAGTGGTCTTTAACGACGAGTGTCTATAACGACGAGTGTCTATAACGACGAGTGTCTATGACGACGAGTGTCTATAACGACGAGTGTCTATAACGACGAGTGTCTATGACGACGAGTGTTTATGACGACGAGTGTCTATGACGACGAGTGCCTATAACGACGAGTGTCTATAACGACGAGTGTCTATAACGACGAGTGTCTATGACGACGAGTGTCTATGACGACGAGTGTCTATAACGACGAGTGTCTATAACGACGAGTGTCTATGACGACGAGTGTCTATAACGACGAGTGTCTATAACGACGAGTGTCTATAACGACGAGTGTCTATAACGACGAGTGTCTATGACGACGAGTGTCTATAACGACGAGTGTCTATGACGACGAGTGTCTATAACGACGAGTGTCTATAACGACGAGTGTCTATAACGACAAGTGTCTATAACGACGGGTGTCTATAACGACGGGTGTCTATAACGACGAGTGTCTATAACGACGAGTGTCTATAACGACGAGTGTCTATGACGACGAGTGTCTATGACGACGAGTGTCTATGACGACGAGTGTCTATGACGACGAGTGTCTATAACAACGAGTGTCTATGACGACGAGTGTCTATGACGACGAGTGTCTATAACGACGAGTGTCTATGACGACGAGTGTCTATGACGACGAGTGTCTATGACGACGAGTGTCTATAATGACGAGTGTCTATGACGACGGGTGTCTATAACGACGGGTGTCTATGACGACGAGTGTCTATAACAACGAGTGTCTATCATGACGAGTGTCTATAACGACGAGTGTCTATAACGACGAGTGTCTATAACGACGAGTGTCTATAACGACGAGTGTCTATAACGACGGGTGTCTATAACGACGAGTGTCTATAACGACGAGTGTCTATAACGACGAGTGTCTATAACGACGAGTGTCTATAACGACGGGTTGTATCAGAGAAATCTTTAGGCATTGATTTAACTGGATTTGTATTCTTTGACTGGGTTGGTCTCTTTTGACTGTATTCATCTACATAGCTGATCATTTAACTGTATCCTTCCTGAAAGGTAAAGGTCAGTCATATGCAATGCATGATATGAATCAAGCAACGATGTTCTCAACACATGAGATTGTATGATATGATGCGTATATGCATGTATCATGATGTATAACAATGTGATGTTATGAATGTATTTTCGTCTAGGAAAATAGATCCTTGACAGATGCCGGGAAGTCAAATCCTGGGCTGATGTTGAAGAGTGGGATTCTTCGCTTCCGTTGGGGATGATGATTGCAAGAATACCGGTCGGAGAAGATAACTCCGTTGGGGAATAAACTTGGCGAATAGATTACTCTGCGGGGAGCGAACTTTGTGGGGAAAGAGAAGTACTTTGCTGAGGTTGATGAAGATAACTCCGCTGGGGATACCGTTGTTGTGCTTTGTTGGAAGTTTTGATGAACTCCGCTGGGGAATAAGAAGAACTTTGCCGAGGACGATCTTTCCGTGGTTTTTGGCTGAGGATAACCCAGTTATAAGCTCTGGTGGAGAAATAACCTTTGAATAAAACCGGGGGAGATGCGTTCGCTCTGCAGGGAGTGAAGGTATCTTGGTCGCATTCTTCAGCTAAACTTACCTTGGCACTTCGGTGGACAGAGCAACCGGATCATTTAGACAACTCATTATTGCCCCAATTTCTGTTGGAGAAGAAGGTACCTGTGAAGGTGTTTGATGACTGCCGATTGACAAATCTTCTTCTGGTAGGCAAGTGACGAGATGACAGGACATAGTCATACGCTTTTGATCCCTAGCTTTTGCCTGGACTTCCCTTTCGGGTTTTCAATCCACCAGGATACCCATTTTTGCCCAAGCCGCCCTTTCGGGTTTTCGACTTGTCGAGTGTACAGATTTTTCATTTTCATCCCTTATTTTTGCCCGAACCCTTTTGGTTCGCCGGGAAGCCCTGATTTTTGCCTAGGTACGTCAACCTAGCGGGTCTTTGATTTTGCGTAGTATTTTTTCCGACTATGTCCACGCTCTCAGGATGTAGGGAGTTGCCCCTATTAGAAGTGTTTTTCCATGCCACCAGAAGGTGTTTGATCAGGCAAGGTTCGTTGTTGGAATGCCCCAAGTGACTCAGGCGGAGGTTTGCCCCAGGCTATTTGGCCTTTGAGAGATTCTCCGAATCTTGATTGGATTGCCCCAGATGATAGACCGTGATCAGGTCATGCCCCTTGATTGGAAGTGCTTTTGTTCACTAGGTATTCATCGTGTGAATTTCCCTGCTGTTCAAACAAAAGGTCATATGCCACCAAAGTTATATCAAAAATGCAAAGCTTATGTCTGTTTCGAAGTTTTTGAAAATGCATTCTTTTTTCATAAAACAAATGATTGTTTGTAAAACGTGATGTCAACTCCGTATTTATTGTACGCCTTAAGGAGTCAGGATACCTTTCGTAACAGTATGCTTTCGAACTAACCCATGCTTCAGCTAGGACTTTTTAAGGGTTATAACGTGGCCTAGTTCACGGTTTAAGAAACAAAGGATAAAGGCTCAAATTATTTGTACCCACCCGCTCTTCGTGATGTTCTCCAAACCTAAACTCAGTTGATCATACGTTAGACCTTGTTTGAGTCTTTGCTCTGATTTTTCGGTGATGATTCGGATATTGATAACTTATTTTGAATAGGCAGTCCTTCCTTTTTTGTTGAGGGTTTGTAAGACCTCTTTCTTGATTTTTGTTGTTATCCCTTTCTTTTTTGCCTGAACTGTTTCCTTTTTTGGAACTACAGTCAGCAGGATGCCCCAGTTTTGTAAGTCTCCTTCATGGGTTTTGACTTAATGGGTGTTTTATTTTTTGAGATAGTAACGACTGCCTGTCTGTATGATTGTTCGGAACCATCACTGTCTTTTGTTTTGTAAGGACCTCTTTGGTGCTATCTGTTGTGCACTTGGATCAACTGAGAGAACTACCCTGCCCCAGGTTATGATTAAGGGTTTTAAATTTCGAAAAGAAAAACTCCTACTTCTTTGGCTCAGAGGGGTTGACGAGGGATTATCATCCTTATAACTCCAGTGTTTAGGGATTGAAACAATGCCTGTACCTCATCAGCGGGGTCTGTTCAAAAGCATACTGTAGATTATGGTATCGTTTTCGTCATCCTCCCTCAAGAGGCTTAGAATTATTAACCGAGTGTTGAACACCACAAAATATGAAAACAATTTTAAACATGGTAAACATAATTACTTCAAAACAGACAAGTGTAATGCATTAATGAGATATCCAAGTTTGACATGAAACAAAATGTTTGAACAATTGAAAGAAAATTACAAATTGAACATTCGAATGAACAAAAAATCCAATCCTAGCCATGTCTTGGCAAGGGAGCAGTTGTCACATTGGAAGTCTCTGGAGAGTCAAGCTGGACTTCCTTTGCATCAATCAGATCTTGAACCCTATTTCTCAAAGTCCAACAGTCATCTGTAGCATGCCCCGGGCTGTCGGAATGATAGGCGCAGCGAGCATTGGGATTGTACCTTGAAGGTGTCCTGTTAGGATTCTTCGGGGGATCCATGAGAATTACCAACTTGGTTTCCAGCAGCTGTGGCAATATCTGTGACAAGGTCATGCCGAGGGGAGTAAATTGCCTCTTAGGTCTTTCTTCCCTTTGTTGGTGGTGACGCTGAGGAGCACCGGCCGGCTTTGCAATAGCTACTGCGTTGACAGCACTAGATTCTCTTTTGGATGGTTTCTTCTCAGTGTTCGAGGAGTCCCCATTCTGTATTTTCCCTGACTTGATGCCAGCTTCTATTCTTTCCCCGGTCAAGATCAGATCTGTAAACCCAGCAGCAGAATTCCCAATCAGGTGGTTGAAGAATGGACCAGACAGGGTCCCCAAGAACATGTCGACGAGCTCGCGGTCAGTCAGAGGTGGTTGTACCCTTCCAGGAAGGTCCCTCCATTTTTGGGCATATTCTTTGAAACCTTCACCTGCACCCATAGATATTCCCTGAAGCTGAGTACGCGTGGGAGCAAGGTCGGCATTGTACTGGTACTGCTTGTAGAATGCAGTGGCCAAATCCTCCCAGCTGCGGATGTTAGCTCCGTTCAGTTGATAGAACCAGTCAAGCTGAGTCCCTGAAAGACTCTCCTGGAAAAAGTGGATCCATAAGTTCCTGTCGGCTGTGTAGGGCTGGATCCTCCTCATGTATGACCTGAGATGCAGCTTTGGACAGGATGCCCCGTCGTACTTTGCAAATGCGGGTGCCTTGAATTTGTGCGGGATCACTACCCCAGAAGACAGACCTAGATCCTCGAAGTCCAGGCCAGGCACTTTTTGTATCTCCATAGCACTTAGCCGGTCTTCCAACTGTTTGTACCTATCCTCAGCCGGAGGGTACTGTTCGTCATTGAAATCTGTCTCATTGTCAGAGACCACTGGACTGGGAACCCTTTCCTCTCGATGACTGCCTTTCCCCACAGATGGAGTTGTCCTCTCAGCTTCATCTTGCAGTGCGTTCCCAGATCTGCGTCTAGGGCTGAACAAAACAGTCCTCTTCTTCTTCTTTTTCGAGAGCAGGGTCTTCAGATCTTGTTGCCCCTGGGTCAAATTCATGATCAGCTCTTGGAACTGGGCGTTCTGAGCCTGGAGGGCCTTGATAGTGTGCTCGGTTGAGGATTCAGGATTCATGACGAGACTGCTGAAATAAACAGCGAAGAAGGTAAGCAACCTGCAGAGAATGGGTACCTGTTATGCAATGATATGTATGATATGCATGCAATGATTTCAAGGATCTCGCGGGATAAACAAGAAATTTGTTAGAGCTGGGATCCGGTAGCTTGATTGAAGGAACTTCATACTTGTTGAGAGTCCTTTTTCAAAGGGTCAAAGGCTCACCATATCCAGTGGGTCATAGCCCCTGACTTTAGTCATTATGTCTGGTTTTGATTTCCAAACAACCTCGGTTAAGGGAACCTTCTTCAAGAGTCAAAGCTCACCATATCAAGTGGGTCATAGCCTCTGACTACTCTGGCTAGAGGAAAATAAATCCTCTTACCTTCCCCTTGCTGGGATAGTTGATTCACCATGACCTGCATCACAAGCCCTTGAGATCCTTGAAATGGGTTAGGATGTATGCAATGGTATGATGTTATGGTATGCATGGGGTAATGTGAGTAACCCTGTTATGAGTCCCAATTAAGGACTGCAAACCAAAACCTGCAAGAAACTCAAGTAAAAACTGTCATGGGTCCCAATTAAGGACTAAAACAAAACCTGCAAGAAACCTGGTAAACCTTGTTATGAGTCCTAATCAAGGACTATAAACAAAACCTGCAAGTAGTTCATGTGTCAGCTAACAAGCATGCAAGTAGGCAAGTACAAAGGCACACAAGTCACACAAGAGAAACCCTTAGAGTTTAGGTCAGCATGGGGTCTGGGTAGTACCCTCTTGAAGTTGGTGGGTTCAACCTGTCCTATTAGAAGTAACCGGGTTCTAAGGGTCCCAATATCACGGGATTGCTTTCATTGTTCATCGTTTCGATTTAGCCACTGAACTGGCGACCAAAATATTCCAGGAAAGCAACCCTCAATTGAGTGTAGTATCGAGTATCAACCAACCTCGGACTGCACCAAAGTCAGTTATCTCACTACCCTAAAGAGGCCAAGATAGTTCAATTAAGGTTCCTAAGGTCTGTTGATGCTTCATGACACCACGCGGAGGCCCCGTACTCTCCTTGACTGAACTCAAGGGTTACCGGTACACACCAAAGTGCCACATCAACGTAGAAGACTGTTTCAACCATGTCGGTATACCCCGCACAGTTCCCTCACAGCCTTGTTGCTACTTTCTAAGAAGGTATCCCCAGATCCGGGTTAGGATCTATAGAACTCCCAAGACAGTCCCACAATAATAAAGCAAGCAAAGAAAACAATTGAAAACACAGTTATGAACTAACCCTAAGGTACACCTCACCTTAAGTTTAAGTCCCCAGCAGAGTCGCCAGTTCTGTGATCGGTGGATCTGGAACTGACTGTTTAACGCTGGTTCGCGAAATGTCGCGGAAGTAAGAGTCGCCACCATCTTTTATTTTCTCCAAATGGAAAGGACAAAAGAACAGAAAAATTCCTTAAAGAGATTGCTCTCGGTTCGGGAGGTAGGTTATAGAAAGGGAAGGTGTTAGCACCCTTTCTATCCATGGTTATCCATGGGCTCTTAGATACTTGCTCATTTGTGTGTTCAAAATTGTTTGTTTGCTTTTCAACTGTGGGTTTTAAAAAAAGTTTCTTTGAAAATTCCAGTTCGACTCTTGTATCGGTCCTCAAGAGTGTTTGAAAAATTGCTTTCGAAAGCTTTTTGAAAAGGTGTCGGTGTGAAAAGTATGTTTGAATTTTTGTTTCGAAATTAGAGCAAGTATCTAGAGTCGTCTACCTACCCTAAGGAATTCGTCTGTGTAGATGTCCTTTAAAGTAGTGCCATCCCACCATTGAGATGTAGGTAGCACCACCGTTGGAGGTGTTCGGGTCAATTCGAGGTTCGGGACATGGTGATCACCAGAGCAATGGGAAGATACCTTAGAAGCTACCCTCATGCCAGGTTCCCGGATCATGAGGACTTACTAAGACATCCTCTACTCGACGATCACCTTTCGAGGCAAGGCAACAGTGAGGCGTACCCTAGGGGTGGTGTGTGATTTGTGTGTCGTTCTCATTTGTATTTATCTTGTCATGTTATTGGTGTTCTACGCTTGTTTTTATTTATGGTCATTCATTCTTGCATGCATCAATTAACAGTTAAAATATTTGCGAGAAGTAAAGATTCTAAGCTATTACAAAAGGCGCGGGTCCACATCGCCAAAATTTCTTGAACCCGATTTGACAGAAAAATAAAGAATTAAAGAAGAGTGCGAGCAATTAATTACAAGGCCTTGGGAGAGATACATGAATATTAAAAAGAATAAAAATAAATATGCGAATTAAATTTAAATTAGAAACGAGGGCGTTGGACCCTTTTTGCAAAATTAAATTAAATGATGAAATTAATTGATAAAAAAGAAAAGAAATTGTTTTTGGTATTTTTTGGTATTTTATGATTTTAATGGGAAAAAGAATTAAATGCAATTAAACCTAATTCTAGTTGTTTTTAATTTATTAAGAAAAGAAGATTAAATTTTAACCTAATTTTTAACCCTAATTCTATTTACATGCAATTAAATTACAAAAATAAATATTTTAAGATTTAATTATTATGAAAGAATATAAAAAGATATAAAAAATTAATTAAACCCTAATTCTACCATTTTTTAGATTTTTATTATGAAAACATGACTATTAATCCTAATTTAATAACTAAATTTAATTATATGCAATTTATTTACAAAAGTACTTAAAATAAAAATATTTATTATTTTTCCTCTTTTCTGATTTTTTTGGTGTTTTATGTTTTTTATGAAAATAATAAATTAATTAAACAAAACAATGATTTAAAGAAAATAGAAATAATAAAAAAAAGAAAGAAATAAAAAGATTGCAAACCTAGGGGGTCTGCCCCTAATTTTGGAGGTGAAGCCCATCCATTTTGAGCCCAAATCAGCATGGCCTCGTTGACTCTGACACTAGCGTGTATACGCGTTGACTAGAGTGCATTATGTTCCCCCAGATCCTGACCTTTGATGGAATGCCCTGGGACGCGTGGACAGTTGGATTTTGTAGGTGCATGGTACGCTTCAGCATTGAATCTGCATAGGAATATTAGTTGAAAAACAATATGGAAAGATTGAGGACCTGGGGCTCGAACCCAGGTCATTAACGTTACCAACCAAGCGCTTCACCACTGCTCCACTTTGTTTATCTGTAAATTAATATAACAAACAAATATAATAAAACAAAACGCGTTAATGCTTGGTTTTCCGCGCGAAAATTCAAACCAGCCAACCATCGCCTGCCACCGAGTCATCTTCCTCATTGTTTTATTTTTTCCTGAAACACAAACATAATAAGCAACGGTTTTTCAAGTGTTCCCTTAGGCCATTTTCTGGAAAATAGCGAATAGCCCAGGGATCATCATAAATTAGGCGCGAGGGTGGATTCCTGATCGTCCAACCATGCTTGATTCAATGGTCTAAGTCGTGGATGCCAATTTTTCCTTAATTAAAAAAACCCAATTTGAGGTTCTGAAAACCCTAAACATCGCCCATGGCATCTTTGCATACAGTGCATAAAAATCCAATCAAATCATATGGTTAGCTTTAAAACACATCACTGAGCATGAATCTATAAATAAAATGCCATGAATATGCATAGAATGTAAAATACGATCATGAGAAAAAGTGGAAAAAGCTTGACTTCTGTATACCGTTTCAAGGTGCGAGGGACGTGAAAATCTATTCAGTTAGGATCAGTGATGTCCTAGGAAGGTGATGGGATGATTCTTTTGGCTTGAAACGACCTGCAAATAGGTTTTCAGAATTGAGTTCTTTAAACAAAAAGTCAAACTTTGTCTTCCAGGTTCTTGCACAACTTAGGGGTTCCTGGCATTAGGTCTTGCTTCTGTACATATGTATGAGTGAATTAGGTCAAAGAAAGCAATCAAAATCCTTGGCATTCATGGTTTGGAAGATTTGATTTTTCAAGATCTTTTTTCAATATTTTACATGCTATTTTGTATCAATCATGACCAATTCTCTTCAATTCTTTCCATATTTGATTATGCACGAATTTTTGAACCTATTACATGTACAAAAAGATTTGATAAATTAGGTTTAGTATTTTCCATGTATTTAATTGATTTAAATGAATTATTAATAATAAAAATCCAAATAAATAAATAAATAATGAATAAAAACTTCCCTTTGGGCCAAGTGGTCGTGCACATGCCTTGGATAATGAATTGTGGAAGAAAAATAGGCCCATTAGCAATTTTAGGTTATTTGAAGCAATGTTGATTTTTCAAAATATCCAAAAATTTCCCAACTTCCACAAGGCATAACTTGCTCAATTTTTAAGCTTTGCTCATGTTCTTGGACATTTTGGAAAGGTCTTTGAGTCCTCTAACCAATTTCTTTGGTCCCATGTCATTTTGATTTACCAATCTCAAGTTATGGCCTTTTACTTAAAGTCCCTTTTTGTTGACTTTTGAAAATGACCTATAATGTTGAAATTGATAACTTTTTGTGAGAGCATTTCTTGGACTTGAAGTATGAAGATGCGTTGTAGGAAATGTCTTTCTCTTCAAAATGAGATTTGGATTGAATTTTTCTGATAATCCATGTGAAAGTTATGCCCTGGTCAATTTACAGTTGACTTTTTCAGCTGTCCAAATAAGGAAACTTTTGCATCTTGATGATTTTTGAGCCAAGCTTTGAGAATCATGATCAAGCATTGATAAAATGATGTTTGTGGCTTTAAAATGAGATGTTGACCAAAAATTTGAACTTTTGACTGTCAAATGACCATTTTGCCCCTACAGTTGACTGTAGTGCAATTAGGGTTTTTGACTGTGCAATTTTGTGCTGAAAGTCTTGAAACTTTGTATGAGGATGCTTGACCATATTTATAGGCATGTGAGACTTGATTGGACCTTTGGAAACTTCATTTTCTTGATCAGGACCAAAACCCTAATCTTGACTGTCTAGGAGGCTCTTACATTGTGCAACCCTTGGGGAACTTTGAAGCATGACTTGGCAATTTCTTGAAGAATATGGGAGGGCAAATTTTGGGGTACAACACCAGCCATGAGAGATGAAAACGTAGATGATGTCAAAACGGAATTTTTTCCACTGGAACGGGTTCAAAATGAGCCACGATCTTCAAGTTATGAATTTTTTAGCGCGTAAAAATTGCACTTTCAACACACTTTTTCACCATATTTCTTCGAGAAAACTCACACATTCGGATACCTTCTTTAAAGAATTGACTCTTGAGCCAAACCTGAATTTGAGAATACGTTATCAGAGATATCTTAGTGAAAGAACACCTGAATATGACGCGCTGGGTTGGACTTGTGAATCTTTCTTGAAATATTTTGAGAAATATGGGAGGGCAAATTTTGGGGTACAACAGTTGCCCCTGTTCAATCTTCTTAAACCTGAAGATTTACATTGGCTCATCTGCCTTTCGTGATATGAAGGTGGAAGATGATTGAACACTAGAGTGCCCAAAAATTTGCACTTGCATGAAGTGGTAATTGTCTTGTGATGTCGGGAACGGGCTTATAGATGCCATTTGGAGATTGCTGACGAGGGGATGGGCTTAAAGGTGCCATCTGAAGGAGTGTCGATCGCATAAGAGATTCCTTAGCGAGAGCTTGTATACCTGCTGTTGAGGAAGATTCCGATGGGGAAGTCTGATCTTTTTTTAGATTTAGGAACTTGTCCGTAGTTCAACTGAGGTGTCAAGATTTAGGAACTTTGCCCGTAATTCAACTGAGGTGTCGAGATTTAGGAACTTGCCTGTAATTCAAATGAGGTGTCGAGATTTAGGAACTTGCCCGTAATTCAATGAGGTGTTGAGATTTAGGAACTTTCCCGTAATTTAACTGAGGGGGGGGGGGGGGACATCTTCGTCGAGATTTAAGAACTCGCCCGTAATTTAATTGAGAAAACTTCTCTGTTGAGATTTAGGAACTTGTCTGTACTTTAACGGAGGAACTTTGTCGAGATTTAGGACCTTGTCTGTACTTCAACTGAGAAAACATCTCTGCTGAGTTTTAAGAACTTGTCAGTAATTCGACGGTAGGGAAACATCTTCATCGAGATTTAAAAACTTGCCCGTAATTCAACTGAGAAAACTTCTCTGCTGAGATTTAGGACCCGTGTGTAATTCAACGGAGGAACTTTGTCGAGATTTAGGACTTGTCTGTAATTCAACTGAGAAAACATCTCTGCTGAGTTTTAAGAACTAGTCAGTAATTCGACTTGGGGAAACATCTTCATCGAGATTTAAGAACTCGCCTGTAATTCAACTGAGAAAACTTCTCTGCTGAGATTTAGGAACTCGCCTGTAATTCGACGGAGGAACTTTGTCGAGATTTAGGACCTTGTCTGTACTTCAACTGAGAGAACATCTCTGCTGAGTTTTAAGAACTTGTCAGTAATTCGACTTGGGGAAACATCTTCGTCGAGATTTAAGAACTCGCCCGTAATTCAACTAAGAAAACTTCTCTGCTGAGATTTAGGAACTCGTCCGTAATTCAACGGAGGAACACTTTTGTCGAGATTTAGGACCTTGTCTGTACTTTAACTAAGAGAACATCTCTGATGAGTTTTAAGAACTTGTCAGTAATTCGACTTGGGGAAACATTTTCGTCGAGATTTAAGAACTCGCCCGTAATTCAACTGACAAAACTTCTCTGCTGAGATTTAGGAACCTGTCTGTAATTCAACGGAGGAACTTTGTCGAGATTTGGAACCTTGTCTGTACTTCAACTGAGAAAACATCTCTGTTGAGTTTTAAGAACTTGTCAGTAATTCGACTGGAGGGAAACATCTTCGTCAAGATTTAAGAACTCGCCCGTAATTCAACTGAGAAAACTTGTCTGCTGAGATTTAGGAACCCGTCTGTAATTCAACGGAGGAACTCTTTTGTCGAGATTTAGGACCTTGTATGTACTTCAACTGAGAGAACATCTCTGTGAGTTTTAAGAACTTGTCAGTAATTCGACTTGGGGAAACATCTTCGTCGAGATTTAAGAACTCGCTCGTAATTCAACTGAGAAAACTTCTCTATTGAGATTTAGGAACCTGTATGTAATTCAACGGAGGTAAAAGCTACATAGCTTTGAATTTTGTGAGAATTTAACCGCATCTTTCCTGAAAGGTAAAGGTTAGCTGTATGTAATCCATTATATGTATCAGGCAATGATGTTCTTAAAATAAATGAGATTGTGTTGTATGATGCGTATATGCACGTGTCATGATGTATGGAAATGTAATGTTTTTAGCTGGGGAAAATAAATCCGGATAGCTGCTGGAGAAAGGAGTTGAATTCTTCGTTTCCGCTGGAGATAGCGAATGAAGATGATTGTGAGAATAAATCTGCAAGAGAGGACAAGTCCGCTCGGGAAAAAACCGATGAGGAGATTACTCTGTGGGGAAGAGACGCTCTGCTGAGGATTCCACTGATAAATTCCGCTGGGGATAAAATTATCATTGCTGGTGATACTGAATCCTGTTGGGGATTGAATTCCTGTTGGTGAAAGGAATGAGCTATGCTGGGGATGATTTTTTTCAGTAGCGACCTTACTAGGGATAACCTTTTAAGCTCTACTGGGGATGATTCTCCAAACTCCACTGGGGATGCTTTTTTCAGACTGCGTTGGGGAAAATTTTCAAACTCCACTGGGGATATTTTATACCCCGCCGGGGATGATAAGACTTTTCAGTGCTGACGATACATAAACTCTACTTGGGGAGAATATTACCGATTCATTCGCGGTTGCGAGCCTCAGCTGGGGAGAATTAACACCACTGTCCTTTTCTTACTCTACAGAGAGTGTAGATGTTACTGGGACGCGGGATGAGGATATGACAATGACTTTGCATCGAGACTTTTCTGCCCCTGTATCTGCGGGAGAAGGTGCATGCGGAGGCCTTGTGGATCGAGTATTATTCCAACCTATGAGGTGCTTGGTAATTGCCGATTGAAATGATAAATCTTCTTCTGGTAGGAAAGTGACGAGATGACGGGGCATAGTCGTACGCTTTTAATCCCTAACTTTTGCCTGGACTGTCTTTTCAAATTTTCAGTCCACCGGGATACCCTTTTTTCCCAAGCCGCCTTTTCAGGTTTTCGACTTGCCGGGTGTACAAATCTTTTTGTTTTTATCCCTAATTTTTCCCGAACCTTTTTGGTTCGCCGGGATGTCCTTATTTTTGCCTAGGTGTGTCAACCTAGCGGGTATTTGTTCATGCGCAGTATTTTCTGACCATGTCCACGCTCTTAGAGCGTAGGGAGTTGTCATTATCACTAGTGTCGTGTTGCCATACTACCAGAAGATGTTTGTTTGATCATGCAAGATTCGTTGCGAGAATCCATGTCTAATGCCCCAAGTGACTCAGATGGAGATTTACCCCTGGCTATTTGGCATCTTTGAGAGATTCTCTGAATCTTGACTTGACTTCCCCAGATGATGGACAATTATCATACCGTTCCCCTTGGTTGGAAGTGTTTTTCCACTTGAGGTGATCTTTTTTATTGAGAAGGTTTTTTGTTCACTAGATATTAGTCGTGCGAATTTCTCTGCTGTTGAACAAATAGTCATATGCAAACGATGTTATTTTAAGAATGCAAAGCTTATGTCTGTCTTGAAATTTTTGAAAATGCATTTTTTTAGTTAAACAAGTTTTTGTAAAATGTGATGTCAACTCAGGATTTACAGCAAGTCCTACAGGAGTCAGGATACCTTTTGTAACAGTATGCTTTCGAACTAACACATGCTTCAGCTAGGACTTTTAAGGGTTATAACGTGGCCTGGTTCACGGTTCAAGAAACAAAGGATAAAGGCTCAAAATGTATTTGTACCCACCCATTCTTCGTGATGTTCTTCGATCCTAAACTCAACTAATCGTGCATTAGATCTCGTTTGAGTCTTTGCTCTGATATTCCAGTGATGGTTCGGATACTGATGATTTATTTTGAACAGGAAGTCATTTTTGTTGAGAGTTTGTAGGACCTCTTTCTTTTTTATTTTATTATCCCTGTCTTTTGCCTGAACTGTTTCTTTTTGTGATCACAGTCAGCGGGATGCCCCAGTTTTTTCTTAAGTCTCCTTCATACGTTTTGACTTAATGGGCTTTTATTTCTGAGAGATAATGGCTGCCTGTCCTGACGATTATAAGGAACCATTACCATCTTTTATTTTGGAAGGACCTCTTTGATGCCATTCATTGTGCACCCGAATTAACTGAGAAACTACCCTGCCCCAGGTTGTGATTAAGGGTTTTAATTTGTGTGAAAAGAAAAACTCCAACTTCTTTGGCTCAAAGGGGTTGACTAAGGATTATCTTCCTTATAACTCCACTGTTTAGGATTTGCAACAACGCCTGTACATCGTCAGCGGGGTCTGTTCAAAAGCAGGCTGTAGAGATTTTGATATCATTTTCGTCATCCTCCTTCTAAAGGCTTAGAATTTTTTAATCGAGAGTTGAACATCACAAAAAATGAAAGCAATTTGAATATAGTGAATACGAATGGATTGATTCAAAATAGACATATGTAATGCATTTATGAAGTAACAAAATTTGACATGAATAAATGTTCGAACAATCAAAAGAAAATTACAAATTGAAAATTCTAATGAACAAAAGCCTCTCTTGTCAGAACTTTGTCACTTCAAATGGTTAGCCTTGGAGGATTGACAGAAACATTCCAGTTGACCATATTGTGTGAATTCCAATGCTCCTTCATCAATCAGGTTTTGAATTTTTTATTTCAACTTCCAACAGTCGTCAGTATCATGCCCCGGGCTGTTGGAATGGTATGCGCACCTTGCATCAGGATTGTAGTTAAGTGAAGAATTCTTAGGATTCGGATGAGGTCCTACCAACGTCGCCAGATTCAATCTCAACAGGTGTTGCAAAGCTTGGGACAGCGGCATATTAAGCTTGGTAAACTGCCTTTTGGGCGTATCTGGCTTACTCTGATCAACCCGTTGTTTTTGGCGAGGTTGTTATTGGACCCGTGATGTAGTAGCAATTTGGAAAGGTCTATTTTTCACCAAACCAACCTTTTGTCTTCTTGGAGGTTGATCAATGACTTGGTCCCCGGCCTCGACTGTTTGCTTCATACTGTTGTATCTGTCTTGATGAAGCTGGCTGATAATGATTCTCAGCTCTTCTTATTCCCGGGCTAAGCCTTGGATAAGAGCCATCTGCCCCAGCATTTAGGTTCTTATTGCATCAACTTCAGCTTGCAGTTGTTCCAGCTGCTCGTCCCTATTGTCTTCGGGACTTTTCCTGACCAAGTTCCCAACGAGGAGTGTTTTCAACTCTTCCTGCCCCTTGGATAGGTTTAGGAATATTTCCCTGAATTGAGCTTCTTGAGTTTGAAGATCTCGGTTGTCTTGTTGGAGAGCCATTGTTGAAATAAACAGCGAGAACATGAGAGACCTGTACTGGGAGACCTATTATGCAATGATATGTATGATATATGTATGCAATGTTTTCAAGGATCTTGCGGGGTAAACAAGAGACTGTTAGAATTTGAATTTTGCAGCTTTGATTGAAGAAACCTCGTGTTATCAAGAGTCCTTCTTCAAGAGTCAAGCTCACCATATCGAGTGGGTCATATCCCCTGACTCAAGTTATCGTGTTTTGATCTCTAGATGACATTGGCTAGAGGAAAATAAATCCCCTTTGCCCCTTGCTAGACGTTTGATTTACCATAACCTGCATCACAAACCCTTGAGATTCTTGAAATGGTTAAGGAAATGCTATGGTATGATATTATGATGTGTATGCTATGCGTTTAAGCAAATGCGAGGTGATGTAAGTAAGTAAATCCGGCAAGAAATCTAAGTTATTGGATAAGGACTGTAAATAAAACCTGCAAAGAACTCATGTTGTTAGATAACAAACATGTGCAAGTAGTTCAAGTTGAAAGCACACAAGTCACACAATAGCTCTTAAATTTCAGGCTGGCATGGAGTTTAGGTATTACCCTCTTTCAGTTTAGTTGGTTCAACTTGTCCTAGTAATAGTAACCGGGTTCTAGAGGATCTCAATATCACTGACCACCCTCGATCGGTCATAATTCCAGTTTGGCAACCTTTTCTTGCGGCCGGAATTATCGCGAGAGTTTAGTCTTAATGAGTGTAGCATATTGCTATTGTTCTATGGCCAAGTTGGTCAATTATAGGTTCTAAGGTCAGTTGGTGCTTAATGACCCCTTAGAAGACCCATATTCTCCTTGTTCCAACACAAGGGATATCGATACAAACTAAAGTGCCACACCAACGTAGCTACTGCTTCAACCGTATCGGTCTATACCGTACAGTTCCCTCACAGTCTATTGCTACTTACCTAAATGGTATCCCCCAGATCCGGGTTAGGATCTATAGTAACTCCGATTCAAACCCACAAAGATAAAGCATACCAATCAGGCAATTGAAAACATTATGATGAACTATTCCTAAGGTACACCCCACTTATTAAATATCCCCAGCAGAGTCGCCAGTTCTGTGATACGGTGGGAAGAACTGACTATTATTTTTGGAATGCTGGTTTACGTTTTGCGTTTGTTTTCTTTAGACAATGCTATCCCACTATTAGTGAGTAGGTAGCATCGCCGTTGGAGTTTTGAGGGTCAATTCGAAAGGGACGTATGGTCACCAAAGTAACGTTAGGACGTCTTAGTAGTAACCCTAATGTCTTAGATCATTTATCCGAGGCAACAATATCTGAGGCAACCTTTCCGAGGAAACTTGATCTTTGGACAAAAGGACGACCACTAAAGCATCCTATACTCAATGATCGTTTACCAAAGGCAACCAAGTGGGAGTGTACCCTAGGAGTGCGCATGTGCGAGTGATTCAATTTCAGATTATTTATCTTTGCACATTTAGGGTGATCTAACTATTTTAAGATTAGTCATACATTCTTGTCATGCATCCTATTATCATACATCTAACAGTTAATAATTTACGGAATTTAAAATGCGGAAATTAAACTACGCTATTACAAGGCTTCGGGTATTTACATAGCCAAAAACAAACCCTTTGAAATTAAAAGCGGTAAAAATAAACAAATGTCCTAATTAAATTATTACAAACCGGGAGCAGATACAATAATTAGGCAAAATAATAATAAAAACGCACGAGAAAATTAGATCGAATGCGAGACTAGGGTTTTGACCCTACTATCCTAATTAAAAGAAAAGAATTGTTTTTTTGTTGTTTTTAATAAAAGAAATAAGTTTTTCTAAATTAAATGCTAAATTAATTAGTTATTAAATTAATTAATGAAAATAATTAAATGACATATTTTTGGTTTTTGGTTAATTTAGGGAAAAAATAAAATAATTAAGTTAGTAATAAAAACCTATTGATTCTAATTGATTTTAATTATTTACAAAAGGAAATTAAAATTATCTAATTAAATTAAAATCTAAAATTAATTATTCGGGTTTATTATAAAAAAATCAAAGGTTTGTGAAAAATGTTAAGTTTTATGGGAAAAAAAAATTTAACAGAAAGAATAAAAATAGGTAAACGGATAAATAGAAAGGAAGAAAATCAAAACCAATAGGGGTGGTTGTTGAACCCACGCCCTTAACCTTCTCAGGATGTCTGCCTCGTCATGTATTGGTGTCATGTGTAACCTATTCTGTTTTGACCATTTGTATTTTGGCCTCAACGTTCCTTAACCTTCTCAGGATGTCTGTCTCGCCACGTATTGGTATCATGTGTAAGCTGTTATGTTTTGGCCATTTGTGTTTTGGCATCAACGTTTTGTAATGAACCTGTATGGGATCCTGTCTAAATCTGCAGTGTTGAGTCTCATAAACACATTAAATAAATTACTATATATCATGAAATACAAATAAAGGCAATATATGAAGAAATTTAATGTTTAAACCAATATGACATGTATGAATGATTATACCCTTTTGATCATGGAGATCAAATCAGTCTTACCCTTACTGGAGAAGTAGTGATATGAATGCTTTTATGCCCTTTTGATCATGGAGATCAATCCAGTCTTACCCTTATTGGAGAAGTAGTGAGATGTTGACTTGTTTGTAGTGAGATGGGGATTTGTAATAAGGATTTCAAGGTTTTAGGGTTCTTGAAAGAATTTGATATTTTGATAGCGTTGTGGCAAAAGCTTTTTTTTTCTTCTCCCCTGTTTGTGTGAAAAGAATGGGATTATATAATAGAAATTAGATAGAAAAAAATGGGCTTTGAATGTACAATTGGGCCTCCAATGTTCACTTGAGTTTGTCACGTTCCAGGCTAAATCGCAGGGACTTAAGTGAAATTTTTGAAGTTGAACTGTGAAAACAAAATGTAGCCGACATCGAGAACTAACTCCTATCCTAAAATGAGCTCAGTAGGATAAACGGTGAATTAGTTATGAATTTTTGAAGTTTCAGCTCAGACAAACTTATTTTGGGCTCCACTGTGGACTCTGACACGTTCTTCAATAAAAAACTGGTATTGATCGGAAAATAATTCGGTATCTACTTTTGAAGCAAAGTTGTAGATCTCTGAGTCAGTGACCTTGTGTAAAAAGATGGGCCCAATCCGATAAAAATTGTCCGAGTTATGAATTTTCGAATTTTCGGCCCAGATGAAATAATATTCAGCATTCAGGATTTTCGGCGCATCACACGCACTCTGAGCAAAAAACGAAGGCCTTTTGAATACCGTTCGAACTCGATACCTCCTGTGAAAACGTAGCCAACTCAATTTTTGAAATTTGGGCGCCAGAACCAGCTCGATACGATGAAAATCGACCAAGTTATGATTTTCTGAACATGACATAAATAAATTTCTATCACAAATTTTCTGTACGAAAATACTTGATAAATCCGCATTTTTGAAGATCTTCTGATCGAAATTGGCTTCCAGCCATGAGAGATGAAAACATAGATGACATAAAGACGGAATTTTATCCACCAGAACGGGTTTAAAACGAGCCACGATCTTCAAGTTATGAATTTTTTAGCGCGTAAAAACTCACACATTCGGATACCTTCTTTAAAGAATTGACTCTTGATCCGAACCTGAATTTGAGAATACATTATCAGAGAGATCTTGGCGAAAGAACACCTGAATATGACGCACCGGGTTGGACTTGTGAATCTTTCTTGAAATGTTTTGAGAAATATGGGAGGGCAAATTTTGGGGTACAACACACCTGATCTTTCTTCAACAGCTTGAAGATTGGTTCACAGGTAGATGTTAGGTGAGAAATGAACCTTGCGATGTAGTTTAGGCGTCCCAAGAAACCTCTGACCTCCTTCTCAGTGCAAGGGGCAGGCATTTCTCGTGTAGCCTTGACTTTAGCAGGATCAACATTGATGCCTTTGTTGTTGACAATGAAACCCAAGAGTTTACCGGACCTGACTCCAAAAGTGAACTTGTTAGGGTTCAGTCTGAGCTTGTACTCCTTCAACCTGACAAACAGCTTTTGCAAATGGTCGAGGTGTTCTTCTTCTGTCTGTGATCGGGCTATCATGTCGTCTACGTAGACTTCAATCTCATGATGTATCATATCATGAAACAAAGGTACCATGGCGCGCTGATAGGTTGCCCCGGAATTCTTCAGTCCGAATGGCATCACTTTATAACAGAACGTACCCTACTGTGTAACAAAGGTAGTTTTCTCCATGTCTTCAGGTGCCATTTTAATCTGGTTGTAACCTGAAAATCCATCCATGAAAGAAAATACCTTGTGCTGAGCTATATTGTCAACCAAGATGTCAATGTGCGGTAGTGGAAAGTCATATTTAGGGTTGGCCCTATTTAAGTCTTTGTAATCCATGCACATTCTGACTTTGTCGTCCTTCTTAGGCACGGGCACAATGTTAGCAACCCATTATGGATAGGAAGTAACAACAAGAAATCCAGCATTGAACTGCTTCATCACTTCAGTTTTGATCTTTTCAGACATATCGGGCCTCATGCGGCGAACTTTCTGTTTAATTGGTGGACATTCTTCTCTTGTAGGGAGACGATGAACCACAATATTTGTATCAAGTCCCGACATGTCTTCGTAGGACCAGGCGAAGATCTTAACATATTCATTCAACAGCTGAATTAAGCGCTCCTTGACACTTGGCTCTAGGTTGGCACCCACTCTAACTTATTTTCTGTCTTCCTTTGTTCCCAAGTCGATTGTCTCTAACAACTCCTCGTGAGGTAGAATAGCCCTTTCTTCCTATTGTAGCAGTCTAGCCAATTCTCCAGGAACTTCACAGTCTTCATCACCTTCGTATTTGGCATGGTAGACCAGATCTTCAGAGTCACTGAAGGCCATAGCAGAATTGTTACCCATGGAATCCGGAATGGACGGGTACCTGCATTGGTGAGTGTGGGTGTGTGTAAGAGATAGCCACCTTTAAACAAATAAAATGTGAAAAGAAATAAAATGAACACAAAAGTTTATATATGAAAACGTCAATGATTCATTAAAATGGCATATGAAGATGAAAAATCAAACCCTTACAAATGGACCTATGTGCCTCAGGTAAAGCACAAGGTTAAAAGTGTACGAATTGTTCAAGAATTATTACAAACCAACATAAATGTTTGAAAGATAAATTACTGATTGATGAAAGTAATGGGAATAAAGTCTTTTGCCTCCCAGTTGCTCAGTCTTCCGTCCACAGTAGGGAAAATCCAGTCTTCCAGATTGCTCTCCTCTTCATTATCCTCCAAAGCATTGACTCCATGATGGGTGATCTTCACTGGTGGCCCTCCAGCCCGAGAGCGGCGCACAGCCTTTTGAGCAGAAGCAGTGAAACCCAAGCCGAATTTATCAGATTTGAACGGAAAATCGGGAAGCTGCCCCCAAATTGTGCTTCCCCCTTCTTCAATCACAGCCCTTGCATCCTTGAGAGACGACATCCGAGGCGGAGGTCTGGCGACCATGGGTACAGAAGGCACTGTCTTGGTTGCTGCAATCTCTTTAGAAACTTCCTCGAAGTGTTGGAAAGGGGTTTCTATGAATTCTCCATCTAATTCCACATAGCGGAAAGAATTAAGTTGGCTTATCATATATTCCTCTTCGTCGAGAACAGTTACAATTTTCCCCTGGACAGGGTACTTGAGCTTCTGATGCAGAGTAGAAGTAACGGCTCCAGCATGATGAATCCAGGGTCTTCCCAACAAGCAAGAATAGGAAGGACGGATGTCCATGACATAGAATATGGAGTTGAAGGTTTCAATTCCCACTTTAATCGGGATGCCCACCTCCCCGTGGACCATCCGTTTAGAACCATCAAAGGCTCTGACAATGATGTTGATGGGCTTTAAGGTTAAACCTTCACAATCTAGCCTATCCAATGCTTTCTTTGGTAAGACATTCAGCGGTGAACTAGTGTCTACCAGAACGTGTGCTAGAGTATTCCCTTTGCATTCTACCGAGACATGCAAAGCATCATTATGTTTTCTCCCCTTAGATGTTAAATCGGCATCGGAGAATCCTAGACCATTATCTGCTGTTAGGCTAGCTACACATTCCAGTAACTGATCCGCGGAGGTTTCCTGGGGCACATGGGTTATCTTCAAAAATCTGATCAGAGCTTTAGCATGAGCTTCTGAACAAAGCAGCAGGGCCAACATTGAGATCTTTGAGGGGGTTTGCCCCAGTTGCTCCATAACGTTATAATCACTTTTCTTGATTATTTTCAAAATCTCTTCCATTTCTTTTTGAGAGGTTTCAGGGATGGTCAACGGCTGAGTCTTCATCATGACAGACTCTTCTTGGATCCCTTTCCCTCTATCATCAGCAACAATAGAGGGGACAACCACAGGAGTTAAAACTTCTTCAATAACTGGAGTTCTCGCAGATATGTTTACCGGTGCAGGGGTAACCTTAGGAGCGACTGAGGGTACGAAGATTGCTTTTGGAGGAGCAATCTCGGGAGAGAAAATTCTTCCACTGCAGGTGATTTTACTCGGTCCGGCAATGTTTCCAATGTCGGAAGTCTCTTCAACGTAACTCTCTTCAGTTGATTCAATTTGTTTAATACCGTGGTAAAAGATCTCTCCCCCATAGTTCCACGGTATTGATTTGTTGGACTTGTACGGGATAGGCCCCGGCATTGTTATCTTCAAAGGTACAATCTTCGGATCGGATGTAATCTTAACAGGTCTTTTGGAGACCTTGGAAAGATTGGCGGATATGGTAATTATTGAAATATCATTGACAGGAGTCGGTGTAACAGGAGTCTTCTCAAAAAGGATTTATTGGTTATCCATTAAGAGTTGGATGCCTAACTTCAACAATGGACAGTCGGTTGGTAAGGATGAACAAATGCAGCAATCTTCTTCACAACTTGGGAAAATCCCAGCCTTCAGCAAATTCAACTTGATTATCGGTAGCAGAGTCATTAAATCATCAACAGTAGCAACATACAGATCCTCTTCAACAGCATGGGCATTGTGGCCATGCTTTGGCATTGGAGCAGAGATCACATTTGGCTTTTCAGGGGCGTCGAATTCAAATTCTTTAGCGTATATTAAATCCTGGATTTTATTCCTGAGGGCCCAATAATTATTGGTGTCATGCCCCAGGTTGTCTGAATGATAAGCACACTTGGCATTGGGATGGTAGTGTGGTGACGAAGTGTTAAGGTTTTTAGGGGCCTCCCTCAAACTGGCAAGGTTTAACTTCAAGAGATGGGGTAGAACCTGAGCGGGAGTCATGTTTATCCGTGTGTATTGTCGTGCAGGCCTTTCCACCCTTGCTTGGCTGGTTCTGGGATGATTGTTTCTAGGCTGATCAGCTGTAGACTTCTGAATCATTACGGCCCCCACCGTTGGCCAGCACTCAACTCTTCCTTGACCTCTTTGGGAGTAAACAGCTTATACTTCTTTCTTTGCTGGAAAAGTCTTTTTGATAGAAGCGGAAGCAGATGCATCCTTTTGAATTTTCCCGCTCTTTATGTCGACTTCAACTCTCTCACCAGTTAGAATCAACTCGGTGAACCCCGCAGATGAACTTCTAATCCGGTGATTGAAAAAGGTGCCTGACAGTGTACCCAAGGACATATCTATAAGCTCTCTCTCAGATAGAGGTGGTTGTACTTGTCCCGCCAAGTCTCTCCATTTCTGGGCATACTCCTTAAAGCCTTCATTTGAGACCATGCCCATACTCTGTAATTGAGTACGGGTTGGTGCTAAGTCCGCATTATATTGATACTGTCTGTAAAAGGCGGATGCCAAATCCTCCCAATTATGCACATCAGACCTCTCTAGATTGTAAAACCAATCCAACTGCGTCCCCGCGAGACTGTCCTAGAAGAAATGGACCCATAGATCCTTGTCAAAAGAATGCGATTGAATTTTTCTGACATAAGACAGCAAATGCATCTTTGGACAAGACAAACCATCGTATTTAGCAAACAGAGGCACTTTAAATTTGGGGGGAATCACAATTCCAGAAACCAACCCTAACTCTTCGAAATCCAGCCCAGGAACTCTTTGCACCTCCATGGCAGCCAGACGCTCTTCCAGATTCTTGTACTTGTCATCTGCAGGAGGATACTGCTGTTCAGAATAATCTTCATCCTCTTCATCTTCTTCTTCCTCGGACTCAGATGGCAATGCAAATCCCTTTCCTTTTCCTACCCCTTCATCAGATGTTGAGGGGAAATCCAGGACCCTTCTGGTTTAACCTTCAAATCTTCTACCCAAAGTAGCCACGCTGTGATCAGTGGATCTGGAACTGACTGTTTAACGCTGGTTCGCGAAATGTCGCGGTAAGCAAGAGTCGCCACCGTCTTTTATTTTCTCCAAGTGGAAAGGACAAAAGCACAGAAAAATTCCTTATTGAGATTAGTTCGCGGTTCGGGAGGTAGATTTATAGAAAGGGAAGGTGTTAGCACCCTTTCTATCCATGGTTGTCCATGGGCTCTTAGATACTTGCTCATTGTGTTTTCAAAATATTTTTTTGCTTTTCAAGTGTGAGTGGGTTTGAAAAAGTTTCTTTGAAAGTTTCAGATCGACTCTTGTATCAGTCCTCAAGAGTGTTTAAAAAGTTGTTTTGAAAGCTTTTTGAAAAGTGTAAGGTGTGAAAAGTATTTTGATTTGTTTTTGAAAAGAGCAAGTATCCATGAGTCATCTACCTACCCTAAGGAATTAAGCTGTGTAATTGTCCTTTAGGTAGTGCCATCCTACCATTGAGAGATAGGTAGCACCACCGTTGGAGGTGTTCGGGTCAATTCGAGTTTTGGGATGATGTGGTCACCGAGCAAAGGTAAGACACCTTAGAAGCTACCCTTATGCCATTGATCTTTTATTCCGAGGCAACTATTCCGAGGCAACTTATTTTAAGGCAACCAGATCAATGGAACATAAGGACTCACTAAGACGTCCTATAGTCGACGGCCACATTTCGAGGGACAAGGCAACAGTGTGATCACCGGAGTAATGGGAAGATACCTTAGAAGCTACCCTCATGCCAGGTTCCCGGATCATGAGGACTTACTAAAACATCCTCTACTCGACGACCACCTTTCGAGGCAAGGCAACAGTGAGGCGTACCCTAGGGGTGGTGTGTGAATTGTGTGTCATTTTCAGTTTATTGTTTGTCTTGTCATGCATTGGTGATCTACGTTTTGATTTTATTTTTGGGCATTCATTCTTTCATGTTATTGTTTAACAGTTAAAGGTGCGGGAATTTAAAGTGCGGAAAAGATAAAGGTCCTACGCTATTACAAAGGCGCGGGTCTACATCGCCAAATTAATCCAGACCCGATTTAAAATAAAGTGCAGAAAATAAATGTCTAATTAACTATTACAGGGCTTTGGAGCAAGTACATTATATTCACAAAAAGAAATAAATAAAACGCGCGAAACAAAAATGTAATCGAATGCGAGGGCGTTGGACCCTTTAAGGGAATTAAAATAAAATTATTAAAATAGTTAAGTTAAATAAAAAAGAAAGAACTTATTTTTTCATGTTTTTGTATTTATGACATTAAAGAAAAATTAAATTGGAATTTAAAAGTTAAATAATTCTAGTTCTAATTGTTTTTTTTAATTTATTAAAAAAAATACATTAAAGTTAAAACCTAAAATTAAAACTAAATTGATTATATAATTTATTTACAAAATTAATGGTTAATGATACTTATAATAAAAATATTTGATAAAATAATAGAAAAAGGTGCTAAAAGTCTATTTTTATTATTTTTGGTTATTGAGAAAAAGAATTAAATTAACAACCTACAATTAAAACTAAATTAATTATGGGATTTATTTACAAAAGGACTAAAATAAAAATATTTATTATTTTTTATCTTTTCTGATTTTTTTATGTGTTTTTTTTTATATTTTATGAAAATATTAATTAATAAAACAATAATTAAAAGAAAGTAAAAATAATGGAAAAAAAACAAAGAAAGTAAAAAATTTGGCAAACCTAGGGGGGTGTTGTCCCCTAATATGGAGGTGAATTTGATGAACTCTGGCCCAACAGAAGGAGCCCTTTTGCTGACTTTTTGGATCACATGTGGAGCGTTGACTGGAGCATTCCATGGACCACCCATTCTGACCTCCAGATGCTTCTTTCAAGACACTTGGCAAACCTTTGTATTGGGTGTATGGTGAACCTTTGGAACGTGCACTGCGTTGGAACAAGTTAAACAAAATAATAGAAGTGAAATGGGGGGACCTGGGATTCGAACCCAGGTCCCAGTATTTACCAACCAATGCCTTAGCCAACTGATCCACCAACGCGCCTTGTATATAATATGAGAAATAAATAATATAAAATAAAATGGTTGTTAGTGTTATAAAATATAAAAAAAACGCGCTGGATTCAAACCAGCCACTCACACTGTGACACGCAGTCGTCTTCCCCAATGTACCTGTAATGAAAATGAAATAGCGGGGGTTTTAAACCCCCCCAAAATGCAAGCTTTTTGAGAATAGCGAATAGGCCATGGTGGGAAAGAAATAGGGCGCGATGGTTCAAATCCACTCAGTGGAAGGCCCTGATTTTAATGGTAGCAATCTTAGGTTCCAATTGTTCCTGGTATGCGAAGCCCTAATTTGGAATTCCATGAACCCTAGTTTTCGTTCATGGTAGAATCGAATTCAGACACCTATAATCCAATTGGATGTCACCAAAAGCTTCAGAGCACCCTTGTTAGTACAAATCAAGCAACAAAAACCAATGAAAATGGATGGATCGTGCTATGCATTTCTGGAAAAAAATACAAACCGTGTAGCTTTGTGGGACTGATTCCTTGCACGTTTGAGTGTGGTTTTGATCGCTGGAGCTTCCTTGGGAACTCAGGAAGGTGTTTGGATCAAAATGGAGGCTCAACAAATGCTCTAAGGCAGTTTTCAGTTTTCAAAAATGTGGCAAAAAATGTGAGTTTTCTTTTAGTGTTCTTGCGCAACTTAGCTCTCTTTTTTGCCTCTGATCACTTGCCTAGGTCTTATGCAACATGTATGAAGAGGAATTATGGCCTCATAATGCATAGTATTCAATTTCAAGATTCTCCATAAACCTCCATAACCAAACTTCCATTTTTGGACCATTTTTGAATTCTTGCTCTATTTGGCCCCTTGCACGAATTTGGCATATGCTTAATGGTAATTCAAGGTCCATCAAAGTCAGATATCTTCCTTAATTGGCCTTTTTAATTTTCTTTTGATTTTAAAAGATTTAAAATTAATTAAATCCAATAAAATCAATAAAAAATAAAAAATCAATTAAAAAAATGGAAATAAAAGGTGGGACACGTGGGAAGCATGGCTAAGCTAATTCAAGTGGAAAAAATGGGGCCCCTTTGTCAAAAAATGAAATTTCAAGGACAAATGATTTTGGCCATTTCACAAAAATTTCCCAACTTCTCCAATGCATATCTTGTTCAATTTTTAAGCTTTGCTCATGTTCTTGGACATTTTGGAAAGGTCTTTGAGTCCTCTAACCAATGCCTTTTGTCCCATGTCATTTTGATTTACCAATCTCAAGTTATGGCCTTTGACTTAAAGTCCCTTTTTGTTGACTTTTGAAAATGACCTATAATGTTGAAATTGATAACTTTTTGTGAGAGCATTTCTTGGACTTGGAGTGTGAAGATGAGTTGTAGGAAATGTCTTCCCCTTAAAAATGAGCATTGGATGGGATTTTTCTGATGAACCATGAAAAAGTTATGCCTTGGTCAAGTTACAGTTGACTTTTCAACTGTCCAAAAATACAAACTTTTGCATCTTGAGACTTTTTGAGCCAAAATTTTGAGAATCATGATCAAGCATTGATCAAATGATGTTTGTGGCTTCAAAATAAGATGTTGACCAAAAATTTGAACTTTTGACTGTCAAATGACCATTTTGCCCCTACAGTTGACTGTAGTGCAATTAGGGTTTTTGACTGTGCAATTTTGTGTTGAAAGTCTTGAAACTTGATATGAGGATGCTTGACCATATTTGTAGGCATGTGGGACTTGATTGGACCTTTGGAAACTTCATTTTCTTGATCAGAACAAAAACCCTAATTTTGACTGTTAGAAGGCCCTTGAACTGTGCAACCCTTGGGGAATTTTGAAGCTTGACTTTTGACAAAACTTGAAGAATATGGGAGGGCAAATTTTGGGGTACAACAGTTGCCCCTGTTCAATCTTCTTAGACCCGAGGATGCAGATTGGCTGACGTGCCTTTCGTAATCCGAAGGTGGAAGATGATTGAACACTAGAGTGCCCAGAAATTTGCGCTCACATAGTAGCAGTGATGGTGGAAATGGGCTTATAGATGCCATTTAGAGATTGATGAATAGGATGATGGACTTATAGGTGCCATGCTAAGATATGATGGAAGGTGGATGGGCTTATAGATGCCATCTGGATATTGATCGCATAAGAGATTCCTTAGCGAGAACTTGCGTACCTGCATAAGAAAAATGAGTACCTGACATGTTGCAGGAGCTGGTCTTCAGATGCTTTGTATAGATATGTCCTGACTGGTTACAGGAGCTGAACCTGGAGCTTCAAAATGTGATGAATGAACCAGGGATGGTTACTACCTCAACAGGAACGGTGAGAGAACCTTGGATGACTTTAACTTCAACAGCAATCGTTGAGAAAATCTTGGGATTACCACCTCCGCAGGATCGGGAAGAGAACCATAGGAAATTACAATCTCAAAAGCAAACATTGAGAAAAACCTGGAATGGAATTATCGTCTCCGCAGGATCGGGGAGAGAACCATAGGCAATTATAATCTCACAAGCAAACATTGAGAAAAACCTGGAATGGAATTATCGTCTCCGCAGGATCGGGGAGAGAACCATAGGAAATTACAATCTCAATAGCAATCATTGAGAAAACCTTGGGTGGAATTATCATCTCCGCAGTATCGGGGAGAGAACCATAGGCAACTACAATCTCAATAGCAATCATTGAGAAAACCTTGGGTGGAATTATTATCTTCGCAGGATCGGGGAGAGAACCATAGGCAATTATAATCTCAATAGCAATCATTGAGAAAAACCTGGAATGGAATTATCGTCTCCGCAGGATCGGGGAGAGAACCATAGGCAATTATAATCTCAATAGCAATCATTGAGAAAAACCTGGAATGGAATTATCGTCTCCGCAGGATCGGGGAGAGAACCATAGGCAATTATAATCTCAATAGCAATTGTTGAGAAAAACCTGGAATGGAATTATCGTCTCCGCATGATCGGGGAGAGAACCATAGGCAATTATAATCTCAATAGCAATTGTTGAGAAAAACCTGGAATGGAATTATCGTCTCCGCAGGATCGGGGAGAGAACCATAGGCAATTATAATCTCAATAGCAGACATTGAGAAAAACCTGGAATGGAATTATCGTCTCCGCAGCATTGGGGAGAGAACCATAGGAAATTATAATCTCAAAAGCAAACATTGAGAAAAACCTGGAATGGAATTATCGTCTCCGCAGCATTGGGGAGAGAACCATAGGAAATTATAATCTCAAAAGCAAACATTGAGAAAAACCTGGAATGGAATTATCGTCTCCGCAGCATTGGGGAGAGAACCATAGGCAATTACAGTCTCAATAGCAATCATTGAGAAAACCTTGGATAACTTCTACTGAGTCTTCATCAGAAAATCTGTTTGGGGTCGATTTAGCTGGACTAGAGAAGGCCTTGGACTGGATAAGAAATCTTTGGAGTCGATTAACTGAACCGGTCTAGGTCTTGAAATATGATTGAGAATTTAACTGAATCTTTCCTGAAAGGTAAAGGTTAGTCATATGCAATGCATGATATGGATCAAGCGATGATGTTCTCAACATAAATGAGATTTGTAAGATATGATGCGTATATGCATGCTATAATGATGTATGTGATGTTTAGGAATGTATGTTTTCGTCTTAGGAAAGTAAATCCTTGACGGGTGCCGGGAAGTCACTCCTGGGCTGATGTTGGCAAGTAGATCTTTGCTTCCGCTGGGGATGTTGTTTGCGAGAATACCGGTAGGAGAAGATAACTCCGTTGGGGAATAAACTTGGCGAATGGATTACTCTACGGGGAGAAAAGTACTCTAGTAATCTTGCTGGGGAGCAATACTCTGTGGGGAGAGAAGTACTCTAGTAATCTTGCTGGGGAGCAATACTCTGTGAGGAGAGAGATACTTTGCTGAGTCGTTGATAGTAACTTGCTGGGGATACCCTTGTTGTATCGGAAGTGTTAATAGACTTCGCTGGGGATAAGAAGACTTCGTCGAGGACGATCTTTCCGTGGCTTTTGGCTGAGGATAACCCAGTTATATCCTGTTAAGGAAATAACTCTTTAAATAAGGTCGGGAGACGCGTTCGTGCTCTGCGAGGGGATAAGCTTCTAGAATCTACTGGGGATAAGCTTACTGCTTGGGGAGATAAATTCCAACTTTCCTGGGGAACTGGATTGGACTCTCCTGGGGAAGTTTTGAACTGCGGGGAAAGTGATTCCTTTGAATGTTTGATATACCGCCGGGGAATAATCTTTAGGCCAAGACTGTCGGGGATGCTTGTCAAGAATATGTATATTGCTGCTGGAGAATGTTGAGATCTGCTGGAGGATACTCAACTTCCTTAAGGTTTAATAATATAGCTTGGAGAGAGTGTACTGACTGCTTACTCTCTGGGGAATTAGGATACCTGGTTATGTTTTTTAGCTGAACCTACCTTGGTACCTTGGAGGACAGAACAATTAGATTGCTCAGACAACTCTTTATTGCCCCTGTTTCTAATGTTACCTGTAATTAATCCTTTGTTTTGTATGCAAATATTCATGAGTTAGCAAATTATTGTCAATGCATATATCACAAATTGAACCTTGGACGTTCTTCGCAAAACAAAACAGAAAAAAGAAAAACAATTGGCAATTTTTAACTGAAAAGTATATTTGTATTGATTTTTGAATGGCCTGAAAATAGGCGTTTTGTGTACAAGAGGCTGACGTCCTAGTAAGAGAACGCCGCCGAACAACAGAGTTTATACAAGTTTTGTACAAGAGAAAATAAAACAGCTGTGTGAAATGAATGATCCCACTGGGTTTCAACTCTGCTATTGCCTTTATAACCCCGAGCGTCTCATCACTTGATGACCTTGGTTGAAGGTGAAGCTGACTGATCGATGCCGTCTGAACTTGATGTAGATACCGGATTCTGGATGCAAAGTGATCCAATGAGACATAGTATTACGCTTTATCCCTAATTTTTGCCTGGACCGCCCTTTCGGGTTTTCAGTCCACCGGGATACCCATTTTTGCCCAAGCTGCCTTTTCAGGTTTTCGACTTGCCGGGTGTACAGTTTTTTTCATTTTCATCCCTTCATTTTGCCCGAACCCTTTTGGTTCGACGGGAAGCCCTAATTTTTGCCTAGGCATGTCAGCCTAGCGGGTCTTTTTCATGCGTAGTATCTTTTTACTATGTCTGCATTGGCGGGGTGAGGAAGGTCGTCACCATCCATGTTGGTTAGAATCATGGCTCCTCCTGAGAACACATGTTTAACCACAAATGGCCCTTCGTACGTAGGGGTCCATTTTCCCCTTGGATCACTCTGAGGAAGGATGATTCGCTTGATTACCAGATCCCCAACTTGATATTCCTGTGGTCTGACCTTCTTGTTAAATGCCCTAATCATTCGTTTCTGGTACGTCTGACCATGGCAGATAGCAGCAAGTCTTTTTTCATCAATAAGGTTGAGTTGATCAAGTCGTGTCTGGATCCAATCATCTTCGTTCAGATTTGCATCCTTCATTATCCGGAGAGAGGGTATTTGCACTTCGATCGGTAAGACTGCCTCCATACCATAAACCAAAGAGAAAGGAGTTTCCCCGGTTGATGTCCTAGCTGAGGTACGGTACCCATGTAGAGCGAACGGTAACATCTCGTGCCAATCTTTATAAGTCACTGTCATTTTCTGCACGATTTTCTTAATGTTCTTATTTGCTGCTTCTACAGCCCCATTCATCTTCGGCCTGTAAGGAGAAGAGTTGTGGTGCTGTATCTTAAACTGCTCGCAGAGCTCAGTGATCATCTTGTTATTGAGATTGGTACCGTTGTCTGTAATGATTCTTTCAGGGACGCCGTATCGACAGATCAGATTATGCCGAATGAACCGTGCCACGACATTCTTGGTTACTGTAGCGTAGGAAGCTGCTTCAACCCACTTTGTAAAGTAATCAATCGCTACAAGGATGAAGCGATGCCCGTTAGATGCCGTAGGTCTGATCTCACCGATCATATCAATGCCCCACATTGCAAAAGGCCAAGGTGCAGTCAGGACATTCAGAGGAACCAGAGGAACATGCACCTTGTCTGCATAAACCTGGCACTTGTGACACGTCCGAGAATATTGGTAACAATCAACTTCCATTGTGGACCAGAAATACCCTGCCCGAAGGATCTTCTTAGCCATAGTGTGTCCACTGGAATGTGTTCCGAAGGTACCCTCATGTAGCTCCGCCATAATCCTTTCTGCTTCAGTCTTATCCACACAACGCAGTAAGGTCGAATCATGGTTTCGTTTATACAAGACGTTGTTGCTAAGGAAGAACTTCGCTGCGAACCTTCTCAGAAACTTCTTATCGTTGACAGATGCACCTTCAGGGTATTCCTGAGCTTCCAAGTACCTCTTCACCTCATGGTACCAAGGCTTCTCAGTCACTAATTCAGTCTCAAGATCACAACAGTATGCTGGTTCGTCCAGTTTCCAGATGATGACCCGGGGAGCCTCATTGTCCCACTTGACTTTGAACATAGAAGACATCGTAGCTAACGCGTCCGCTAACTGATTCTCCTCTCTCGGGAAATGTTCAAAGGTTATCTCTGTGAAGTGAGGGATCATTGTCAACACACATTCTTTGTAAGGAATAAGATTCGGATGTTTCGTATCCCACTCGCCTTTGATCTGGTTGATCACGAGAGCGGAATCTCCGAAGACACTCAGAAACTTGATCCTTAAGTCAATTGCAGCTTTGAGTCCCATGATGCACGCCTCATACTCCGCCATGTTGTTGGTGCAGTTGAAACATAGTCGGGCAGTGAGTGGAGTATGAGTGCCTTGAGGGGATATGATCACAGCGCCGATACCATTACCCAAAGCATTGGAGGCTCCGTCAAAGTGCATAGACCATCGGGATCCTTCCTCAGGTCCTTCATCCGGTCCGGGTATTTCACAATCAGTTACTATCATGATGCTTTCATCTGGAAACTCGAAGTTTATTGATTGATAGTCATCTACGGCCTGATGTGCCAAGTGGTCTGCCAATACACTTCCCTTGATGGCTTTCTGGGTTGTGTACTGAATGTCGTATTCCATCAAGATCATTTGCCATCTTGCAATTCTCCCAGACAGAGCAGGCTTTTTGAATATATACTTTATAGGATCCATCTTTGAGATCAACAAGGTAGTGTGAGCCAGCATATACTGTCTCAGTCGGCGAGCAGCCCATACCAAAGCGCAGCAAGTTTTCTCAAGCAGTGAGTATCAGGTCTCACAGTCGGTAAACTTTTTGCTAAGGTAATAAATGGCATGCTCTTTTCGGCCAGACTCGTCATGCTGCCCCAGCACACACCCCATTGAGTTATCAAGTACTGTCAGGTAAAGTATCAGAGGTCTCCCTTCAACCGGTGGCATAAGGATGGGTGGTTCTTGGAGATACTCTTTGATTTTGTCAAAAGCAGCCTGACATTCATCATTCCAACGTACTACCTGATCTTTCCTCAGCAGTTTGAAGATTGGCTCACAGGTAGCAGTTAGGTGTGAGATGAACCGAGCAATGTAATTCAGGCGTCCTAAAAAGCCTCTGACCTCTTTCTCTGTCCTAGGAACTGGCATCTCTTGAATAGCTTTAACCTTAGCAGGGTCCACTTGAATACCCTTATCACTTACAACGAAGCCTAGCAACTTCCCAGATCTTACCCTGAAGGTGCACTTGTTCGGGTTCAACCTCAGCTTGTACAGTTTCAGACGGTCAAACAATTTCTGCAGATGATCAAGGTGTTCTTCCTCAGTCTGGGACCTTGCGATCATGTCGTCAACATACACTTCTATCTCATGATGGATCATATCATGAAATAAAGCAACCATGGCACGCTGGTAGGTTGCCCCGACGTTCTTTAGTCCAAAAGGCATGACCTTGTAGCAGAAGGTTCCCCACTGAGTAACAAATGTAGTCTTTTCCATGTCTTCAGGAGCCATCTTGATCTGATTATAGCCTGAAAAACCATCCATGAAAGAGAACACCGTATGCTGAGCTGTATTATCAACAAGGACATCAATGTGAGGTAGAGGGAAGTCGTCTTTGGGGCTGGCCCTGTTCAGATCCCTGTAGTCAACACACATTCTGACCTTACCATCCTTCTTTGGTACCGGCACCACATTAGCAACCCACCGAGGGTAAGAAGTCACTGCAAGAAAACCGGTGTCAAACTGTTTCATAACCTCGGCTTTGATCTTCTCAGACATCTCTGGACGCATACGGCGGACCTTTTGCTTAACCGGAGGGCAGTCTTCCTTAGTCGGCAAGTGATGGACCACAATGTCGGTATCCAACCCAGGCATGTCTTCGTAGGACCAGGCAAAGATCTCCACATAATCCTGTAACATCTGGGTCAACCGTTGCTTCACGCTGAGCTCTAGGTTGGCGCCAATCTTGACTTCCTTACGGTCGGTCTCAGTACCCAGATTTATTGTCTCCACTGGCTCTTCATGTGGTTGAATTGCCCTTTCTTCTTGTTGTAACAATCTTGCAAGTTCGCCAGGCACTTCGCAATCATCTTCACCTTCGTCTTCAGCTAAGTTGATCGGATTTTCGAAGTCATAATTAGCAGTAGCAGAGTCGTTACTAGTGAGATCCAGAGTGGATTGAAACCTGTATGAGTGAGTGTGTGTATAGATACAGCTGTTTTGAAAAATATGTAAAGGAAAGAAAGACAGAAAAGGAGCATAAGATTTGCAATGCGAGAAAACGTCCAAGATTTTCATTTATGATATATGAAATGCCAATTTATATGCCCTCACAAATAAAACCACGGTGCCTCGGGTAAGACACCGGGCCATAGAGTTTATTTAACTGTTCATTACAAATACCAAAAACATAGGAATTCATTACTTAGTAACAAGAGTAACAGGCAGATTGTCCTTTGCACTCCAATTGTTAAGTCCACTGTCGGTTGCCGGGTAGATCCAGCTGTCAAACTCGGCTTCATCCACTTCGTCTTCGTCCCCAATAGCATTCATTCCATGAGCAGGCAGGGGAGCTGTCACTACATTAGGCTTCTCAGATGCCTCAAACTGTACCTCCTTGGCGTCAATAAGGTCCTGCAGCTTGTTCCTTAATGCCCAACAGTCATCAGTGGAATGCCCCGGGCTATCAGAATGATAAGCACAACGAGCATTTGGGTTGTATTTTGGAGAGGTAGTATTTGGGAACTTCGGAGCCTCTCTGATAGTCACTAAATTGGTGGATAGCAACTGTGGTAGGATCTGTGATAAGGTCATGCTCAAACGGGTAAACTCTCTCTGGGGTCTTTCAGCCCTTTGAGGATTGGTCGGCCGAGGAGCGGCAGCAGGCTTGGCAATCATTACCGCACTGACAGATTGGCGGCGCTCAGATCTCTCTGGTCTCCGGGAGCTATATACAGCACTAGCCTCCTTTTTGAAGGGTTTCTTTTCAGCATTGGAGGAGGCAACCTTCTATATCTTCCCCGATTTTATACCGGCCTCGATCCTTTCACCAGTCAGGATCAGATCAGTAAACCCAGCAGAGGAATTACCAATGAGATGATTGAAAAATGGACCAGATAGGGTCCCCAAAAACATATCTACCAGCTCCCGGTCCGTCAATGGTGGCTGCACCCTGCCAGCCAGATCTCTCCATTTCTGTGCGTACTCCTTAAAACCTTCACCTGACCCTAGCGACATACCCTGGAGTTGGGTACGCGTAGGAGCGAGGTCGGAATTATATTGATACTGCTTGTAAAAAGCAGTGGCCAGATCCTCCCAGTTACGAATGTTGGTTCCATCCAACTGATAGAACCATTCGAGGTGAGTCCCTGAAAGACTCTCCTGGAAGAAGTGGATCCATAAGTTCCTGTCTGCTGTGTAAGGCTGGATCTTCCTTACATAAGAACGGAGGTGCATCTTGGGACAGGAAGCCCCGTCATACTTCACAAAGGCAGGTGCCTTGAACTTGTGTGGAATCACCACCCCAGTAGATAATCCCAAGTCTCCGAAATCCAGTCTAGGCACACGCTGAATTTCCATAGCTTTTAATTTGTCCTCCAGCTGCTTGTACCGGTCTTCAGCAGGAGGGTATTGTTCGTCGTTGAAGTCTGTTTCAGTATCAGAGACCACAGGAGTAGGGACCTCCCTTTCTTGGTGACTACCTTCCCCCACAGATGGAGTAGTCCTCTCAGCCTCATCTTGCAAGGTGTTCCCGAGTCTGCGCCCAGTGTTAAATAGCACAGTCCTCTTCTTCTTCTTATTCTTTTTCAGAAGCATAGCCTTCAGCTCTTTTTGACCTTGAGCCAAACCCATGATCAGCTCCTGAAATTGGGCGTTCTGCGTCTGAAGGGCCTTGATAGATGTCTCGGTTGATGATTCAGGGTTCATGATGCTGAAATAAACAGCGAAGAACAGTCAGCAACCTGAAAAGAGGAGTACCTGTGATGCATATGATGAATGATATGTGTTTATGCAATGCATTCAAGGGTTCGAAAATTCAAATTTGTTGTAGACAAAAAGGAATACACGTTATCATTAAGGAAATAATTGTTCAGTACATTAAAGCCTCATGGGAAAACATTACAAAGCAGATCAGTCCCAAAAGACACTACGCATCCTCTTCGGAGCAATATAGGTATTGAGATTCCTTTCCTCGTGCAGTAGGCGGGTGAGCTCCAGGACCTTCTTCTCACTGGCATGTAGACTGGTCTCCAGAGAATTCCGTTCTTCCTTAAGCTGGATCCAACTCTTCTGCATCTCTTCCCAGGACGTGGGCATGTCAGGATGTTGAATGGTGTAGGACACCTCTCCTTCCAAGTCTGGCTCTTTGATCACGGGGAGAACATGAGGATATGGCATTACCAGCTTCTGGGAGCGGGCTCGTACCCATTTGAGATAAGGCTCCAATGGGATGGAGTTCCTGTGCCCCAGGGTCTTGCTGTCTATTTTGCTGGGCATCCTCCAAGCTCTGATAAATTTCTGGCGAAGTCCTTGCGCATCCTTGTCGAAGTAAAAAACTATGTCAGGAATTAACATCTCATGAGGGCCATCTTTCCGAGCATAACCAAACTGTCTCCAAGCCAGGCACGGGTTGTAAGTAATACCTCCTCTGATTCCAAGTAAAGGAACATTAGGGTACTCCCCACAACGATCAATGATAGTGACATCCTCTATGGACCGAGAACACCAATGTATATCTGCATGTGTAAGAGTCATCAACCGTTGTGACCACCTCAAACCTCGCTCGTTCTTCAAAACTGATTGTGGAAGGTGCGAAATAAACCACCTTCCTAGGAGGGGAGTGCAGCACATAAGAACACCCCTTTTTCTCATGGTTCGAGTGTAACATGAGTGAAGGATGTCCCCCAGCAACGTAGGTATAGGATTCTTGGACATGAAGATCTTGACAGCACTGATATCTATAAGCTGATCTGGTTTAGGGAACAACACCAACCCATAGACAAGGAGGGCTACAACTTCTTCAAAGGCTTGTAGGTCAAGGGAATTCCAACACTCTTGGGCCTTCTCAAATAGAAACTTTGCCAAGAATCCTTTGATACCATTTCTGGATTCCCAATGCCCCTTGATGTCAGATGGTTGTAGGCATAATGCTTTAGCTACTTCTTCAAGTTTTGGTTCCCTTTCCGTACCGTTGTAGGGTAGTTGATTGAGAATGGGAATCTTCAGAAGTTGGGAAAACTCTTCTAGAGTAGGCACCAGCTGATAATCCGGGAAAGTAAAACAGTGATGCAGAGGGTCAAAGAATTGGAAAAGGACCTTTACCATCTCTTCCTCAATATTGGTATTGACCAGGCTGATGAGTCTACCATGCCTTTCACTGAATGACGAGTTCTCGGGAATCCTGGATGTAAGCTCCTTAAGCTGAGGAGGGACCCTTATAAGGTTGATCTAAATTGTCTTTCTGCGGATAGTTTCCATGTCCTACAAAACAAGAACAAAGATGAAGATTCGAACCCCTGAAATGGTTAGTGGATGCATATGATGCTGTATGATGTTATGATGCTATGATTAAACACACCACAAATATTTACAAAGGCAAACATGTAAGGCACACAAGTCACACAAGACAAACCCTTAGAGTTTATGCCAGCATGGGGTCTGGGTATTACCCTCTTGAAGTTGGTGGGCTCAAACCTGTCCTATCAAAGTAACCGGGTTCTAAGGATCTCAATATCATTGGATTGCTTTCATTGTTCATCGTTTCGATTTAGCCACTGACTGGCGATCAAAATATCCCAAGAAAACAACCCTCAATTGAGTGTAGTATCGAGTATCAACCGACTTCGGAGTACACCAAAGTAGTTACCTCACTACCCTAAAGAGGCCAAGATGGTTCAATTAAGGTTCCTAAGGTCTGTTGATGCTTCACGACACCACGCGGAGGCCCCGTACTCTCCTTGATTGACTCAAGGGTTACCGGTACACACCAAAGTGCCACATCAACGTAGCAGACTGATTCAACCATGTCGGTATACCCCGCACAGTTCCCTCACAACCTTGTTGCTACTTTCTAAGAAGGTATCCCCAGATCCGGGTTAGGATCTATAGAACTCCCAAGACAGTCCCACAATTTAAAGCAAACAAATCAAAGCAATTGAAAACACAGTGATCTTAGTCCTAAGGTACACCTCACTTTAAAGATTGTCCCCAGCAGAGTCGCCAGTTCTGTGATCGGTGGATCTGGAACTGACTGTTTAACGCTGGTTCGCGAAATGTCGCGGTAAGCAAGAGTCGCCACCGTCTTTTATTTTCTCCAAGTGGAAAGGACAAAAGCACAGAAAAATTCCTTATTGAGATTAGTTCTCGGTTCGGGAGGTAGATTTATAGAAAGGGAAGGTGTTAGCACCCTTTCTATCCATGGTTGTCCATGGGCTCTTAGATACTTGCTCATTGTGTTTTCAAAATATTTGTTTGCTTTTCAAGTGTGAGTGGGTTTGAAAAAGTTTCTTTGAAAGTTTCAGATCGACTCTTGTATCAGTCCTCAAGAGTGTTTGAAAAGTTGTTTTGAAAGCTTTTTGAAAAGTGTAAGGTGTGAAAAGTATTTTGATTTGTTTTTGAAAAGAGCAAGTATCCATGAGTCATCTACCTACCCTAAGGAATTAAGCTGTGTAATTGTCCTTTAGGTAGTGCCATCCTACCATTGAGAGATAGGTAGCACCACCATTGGAGGTGTTCGGGTCAATTCGAGTTTTGGGACGATGTGGACACCGAGCAAAGGTAAGACACCTTAGAAGCTACCCTTATGCCATTGATCTTTTATTCCGAGGCAACTATTCCGAGGCAACTTATTTTAAGGCAACCAGATCAATGGAACATAAGGACTCACTAAGACGTCCTATAGTCGACGGCCACATTTCGAGGGACAAGGCAACAGTGTGATCACCGGAGTAATGGGAAGATACCTTAGAAGCTACCCTCATGCCAGGTTCCCGGATCATGAGGACTTACTAAAACATCCTCTACTCGACGACCACCTTTCGAGGCAAGGCAACAGTGAGGCGTACCCTAGGGGTGGTGTGTGAATTGTGTGTCATTTTCAGTTTACTGTTTGTCTTGTCATGCATTGGTGATCTACGTTTTGATTTTATTTTTGGGCATTCATTCTTTCATGTTATTGTTTAACAGTTAAAGGTGCGGGAATTTAAAGTGCGGAAAAGATAAAGGTCCTACGCTATTACAAAGGCGCGGGTCTACATCGCCAAATTAATCCAGACCCGATTTAAAATAAAGTGCAGAAAATAAATGTCTAATTAACTATTACAGGGCTTTGGAGCAAGTACATTATATTCACAAAAAGAAATAAATAAAACGCGCGAAACAAAAATGTAATCGAATGCGAGGGCGTTGGACCCTTTAAGGGAATTAAAATAAAATTATTAAAATAGTTAAGTTAAATAAAAAAGAAAGAACTTATTTTTTCATGTTTTTGTATTTATGACATTAAAGAAAAATTAAATTGGAATTTAAAAGTTAAATAATTCTAGTTCTAATTGTTTTTTTTAATTTATTAAAAAAAATACATTAAAGTTAAAACCTAAAATTAAAACTAAATTGATTATATAATTTATTTACAAAATTAATGGTTAATGATACTTATAATAAAAATATTTGATAAAATAATAGAAAAAGGTGCTAAAAGTCTATTTTTATTATTTTTGGTTATTGAGAAAAAGAATTAAATTAACAACCTACAATTAAAACTAAATTAATTATGGGATTTATTTACAAAAGGACTAAAATAAAAATATTTATTATTTTTTATCTTTTCTGATTTTTTTATGTGTTTTTTTTATATTTTATGAAAATATTAATTAATAAAACAATAATTAAAAGAAAGTAAAAATAATGAAAAAAAAACAAAGAAAGTAAAAAATTTGGCAAACCTAGGGGGGTGTTGTCCCCTAATATGGAGGTGAATTTGATGAACTCTGGCCCAACAGAAGGAGCCCTTTTGCTGACTTTTTGGATCACATGTGGAGCGTTGACTGGAGCATTCCATGGACCACCCATTCTGACCTTCAGATGCTTCTTTCAAGACACTTGGCAAACCTTTGTATTGGGTGTATGGTGAACCTTTGGAACGTGCACTGCGTTGGAACAAGTTAAACAAAATAATAGAAGTGAAATGGGGGGACCTGGGATTCGAACCCAGGTCCCAGTATTTACCAACCAATGCCTTAGCCAACTGATCCACCAACGCGCCTTGTATATAATATGAGAAATAAATAATATAAAATAAAATGGTCGTTAGTGTTATAAAATAAAAAAAAAGCGCGCTGGATTCAAACCAGCCACTCACACTGTGACACGCAGTCGTCTTCCCCAATGTACCTGTAATGAAAATGAAATAGCGGGGGTTTTAAACCCCCCCAAAATGCAAGCTTTTTGAGAATAGCGAATAGGCCATGGTGGGAAAGAAATAGGGCGCGATGGTTCAAATCCACTCAGTGGAAGGCCCTGATTTTAATGGTAGCAATCTTAGGTTCCAATTGTTCCTGGTATGCGAAGCCCTAATTTGGAATTCCATGAACCCTAGTTTTCGTTCATGGTAGAATCGAATTCAGACACCTATAATCCAATTGGATGTCACCAAAAGCTTCAGAGCACCCTTGTTAGTACAAATCAAGCAACAAAAACCAATGAAAATGGATGGATCGTGCTATGCATTTCTGGAAAAAAATACAAACCGTGTAGCTTTGTGGGACTGATTCCTTGCACGTTTGAGTGTGGTTTTGATTGCTGGAGCTTCCTTGGGAACTCAGGAAGGTGTTTGGATCAAAATGGAGGCTCAACAAATGCTCTAAGGCAGTTTTCAGTTTTCAAAAATGTGGCAAAAAATGTGAGTTTTCTTTTAGTGTTCTTGCGCAACTTAGCTCTCTTTTTTGCCTCTGATCACTTGCCTAGGTCTTATGCAACATGTATGAAGAGGAATTATGGCCTCATAATGCATAGTATTCAATTTCAAGATTCTCCATAAACCTCCATAACCAAACTTCCATTTTTGGACCATTTTTGAATTCTTGCTCTATTTGGCCCCTTGCACGAATTTGGCATATGCTTAATGGTAATTCAAGGTCCATCAAAGTCAGATATCTTCCTTAATTGGCCTTTTTAATTTTCTTTTGATTTTAAAAGATTTAAAATTAATTAAATCCAATAAAATCAATAAAAAATAAAAAATCAATTAAAAAATGGAAATAAAAGGTGGGACACGTGGGAAGCATGGCTAAGCTAATTCAAGTGGAAAAAATGGGGGCCCTTTGTCAAAAAATGAAATTTCAAGGACAAATGATTTTGGCCATTTCACAAAAATTTCCCAACTTCTCCAATGCATATCTTGTTCAATTTTTAAGCTTTGCTCATGTTCTTGGACATTTTGGAAAGGTCTTTGAGTCCTCTAACCAATTCCTTTGGTCCCATGTCATTTTGATTTACCAATCTCAAGTTATGACCTTTGACTTAAAGTCCCTTTTTGTTGACTTTTGAAAATGACCTATAATGTTGAAATTGATAACTTTTTGTGAGAGCATTTCTTAGACTTGGAGTGTGAAGATGAGTTGTAGGAAATGTCTTCCCCTTCAAAATGAGCATTGGATGGGATTTTTCTGATGAACCATGAAAAAGTTATGCCTTGGTCAAGTTACAGTTGACTTTTCAACTGTCCAAAAATAGAAACTTTTGCATCTTGAGACTTTTTGAGCCAAAATTTTGAGAATCATGATCAAGCATTGATCAAATGATGTTTGTGGCTTCAAAATAAGATGTTGACCAAAAATTTGAACTTTTGACTGTCAAATGACCATTTTGCCCCTATAGTTGACTGTAGTGCAATTAGGGTTTTTGACTGTGCAATTTTGTGTTGAAAGTCTTGAAACTTGATATGAGGATGCTTGACCATATTTGTAGGCATGTGGGACTTGATTGGACCTTTGTAAACTTCATTTTCTTGATCAGAACAAAAACCCTAATTTTGACTGTTAGAAGGCCCTTGAACTGTGCAACCCTTGGGGAATTTTGAAGCTTGACTTTTGACAAAACTTGAAGAATATGGGAGGGCAAATTTTGGGGTACAACACACGCCAACTCTCTTCTTTTTCTTTTTCTCCTTTTCCTTTTCCAGTAGAGTTTTGAGCTCCTCCTGACCCTTAGCCAAGGTCATGAGTAGTTGTTGGAACTGTGAATTTTGTGCCTGTAGGTCTTTGACTGTCCGCTCTATATCCATCTTGCTGAAATAAACAGCAGAGAGATAAGGAAACCTGGTGTGAAGACCTGCTTATGCATATGATGAATGATATGTATTCATGTAATGCATTCAAGGATTCAGAAATTCAAATTTGTTGTAAACAAAAAGGAACACACGTCATATTAATAAGATAGAATTTGTTAGTACATAAATGCCCCATGGGCAAAATAATACAAAATTCTAATGTAAAAAGACGTTGCGCATCCTTTTTGGTGCAATGTAGGTGTTCAGATTCTGCTCTTTGTGAAGTTGACGAGTAAGTTCCAAAACCTTCTTCTCACTTGTGTAGAATTGGGCTTCAAAAGTATCACGCTCTCCCTTGAGTTGTATCCAACTCCTTTGCAAATCTTCTAGTGATGTTGGCATGTCATGATGCAGGAGGGTTTATGGAACCCCTCCTTCCACAACAGGCTCTTTGATCACAGGAAGAATGTAGGGGTAAGGCATCATAAGACTTTGGGCGCGGGTTCGTACCCACTTGAGGTAAGGCTCAAGAGGGATGGAATTCTTGTGTCCCAGAGTCTTACTGTCCACTTTGTTGGGCATTCTGCAAGCTCGGATAAACCTTTGTTGAAGTCCTTGATCATTGTTGTCGAAGTCAAAAACCAAATCTGGAATCAGCATGTCATGTGGGTCATCCCTTCGGGCTACCCAAACTGTCTCAGAGCCAAGCAGGGATTATAGGTGATGCCTCCCCTAATGCCAAGTAGAGGGGCATTAGGGAATTCCCCACAACGATCAATGATAATAACATTTTCCTTGGATCGAGAACACCAATGAACATCTGAATGTGTAAGAGTCATCAGTCGTTGTGACCACCTCAAACCTTGCTCATTCTTCAAAACTGATTGGGGAAGGTGAGAAATAAACCACCTTGCCAGAAGAGGAGTACAACAGATGAGAACAACTTTTTTCCGCATTGTTCGAGTGTGAAATGAGTGGAGGATATCCCCAAGCAATGTAGGCACCGGGTTGCGAGCCATAAAGATTTTTATTGCATTGACATCTATAAGCTGGTCAGGGTTTGGGAACAAGACCAACCCATAGATGAGAAGAGCCACAATCTCCTCAAAAGCTTGTAGGTCCAATGAATTCCAGCAGCTTTGGGCCTTCTCGAACAGAAACTTTGCCAAGAAACCCTTGACACCACTTCTGGTTTCCCAATGGCCTATGATATCAGATGGTTGCAAATGTAAGGCTTCAGCAACATCTTCAGGCTTTGGATCTCTTTCTGTACCGTTGTAGGGAAGTTGATTGAGAATAGGAGTCCTCAAGAGTTGAGAAAATTCCTCCAAAGTAGGCACTAGTTGATAGTCGGGAAATGTGAAGCAGTGGTATATGGGGTCAAAGAACTAGAAGAGAACTTTCACCATGTCTTCCTCAGTGTTGGTGTTGACTAAGTTGAGAAGACGACCATGCCTCTCGGTGAATGGAGAATACTCTGGAATCTTGGAAGCAAGCTCCTTGAGTTGAGGAGGGATTCTTACAAGGTTGACTTGGATGGTTTTCCTGCGAAGTGATTCCATTACCTACAAAACAGGAACAAAGATGAAGATCCAAATCCTTGAAATGGTTAGTGGATGTGTTGTACCCCAAAATTTTCCCTCCCATAATCTTCAAAGTTATGACAAGCAAATGGTTCAAAATCTACTCAAGGGCTACACAGTCAACCATCCTCCTAAGCCAGTCAAACTAGGGTTTTGGTTCTTGCAAAGAAGTTGAGGTTTTAAAGAGCTCAATCAAGTCACACATGCCTATACACATTGTCAAGCACCTACATGTCAAGTTTCAAGGCTCACAAGGTCAAGTTGCACAGTCAAAAACCCAAATTGCTCCACAGTCAACTGCAGGGGCAAAATGGTCATTTGGCAGTCAAAAGTCAAAAATTTTGGTCAACATCTTATTTTGAAGCCACAATCATCATTTGGTCAAGTCTTGACCATGATTTCACAAGAATGGCTCAAAAATCATCAAGGTGCCAAAAGTTTCTATTTTTGGACAACTGAAAAGTCAACTGTAACTTGACCAAGGCATAACTTTTTCATGGTTCATCAGAAAAATCCCATCCAATGCTAATTTTGAAGGGGAGGACATTTCCTACAACTCATCTTCACACTCCAAGTCCAAGAAATGCTCTCACAAAAAGTTATTAATCTCAACATTATAGGTCATTTTCAAAAGTCAACAAAAAGGGACTTTAAGTCAAAGACCATAACTTGAGATTGGTAAATCAAAATGACATGGGACCAAATAAATTGGTTAGAGGACTTCAAGACCTTTCTAAAATGTCCAAAAACATGATCAAATCTTAAAAATTGAGCAAGATATGCATTGGAGAAGTTGGGAAATTTTTGTGAAATGGCCAAAATCATTTATCCTTGAAATTTCATTTTTTGACAAAAGGGGACCACTTTTTCCACTTGAATCAGCTTGGCCATGCTTCCCACGTGTCCCACATTTTATTCTAAAATTTAAAATTAATTTTTTCATTTTTATTTGATTTTAATGGATTTAATTCATTTTAAATCCTTTAAAACCAAATAAAAATCAAAAAGGTTAATTAAGGGACATATTTGGTTTTGATTAGCCTTGAATCATCATTATACAACATCCCAAATTCGGACCAAGGCCTAATCAAGCAAGAATTCAAATTTTGGTACAAAGATGGAAGGTGTTTTAATGGAGGTTTATGGCAAAATCTTATGTATGAATGCAAGGCTTCAAGGCCCTTAATTCCAATTGAAACTCATTACATAATGCATAGGCAAGCTAACACAACAAAAAACACGACCTAAGTTGCGCTGCAACCTCAGAACAACTTTGCACTTTTCTCTCAAAAATTTCAAAACTGAAAACACACATAGAGCACAATTCAAGGCCTCAAAACTATTTCACAAGCTTGCCAAGGCGACCAGGAATCTTTTCCAATCGAAATCAAGCCTCCATACATCCAGAACTGGTAGAACCACGTTGCCCTGCTCCCAAATATTTTCATATTCGTGTTTTGGTTTGCATACCTTTTCCATATGTTTTAAGCACTGATTTATACTAATATGAGCATTCTAAAGCTGTTGGCATTCTTTGATTGAACTTTTAAGCCTTGTACACGAATCCACCATGGAAGCTGCCTAGGGTTTCAGAGGTTTGAAATTGTGGTTTCTTTCCTGGGGAAAAATTGGACCATAAGACCAACACCATTACAATCGTGACTTCCAGACGATTCAATTCCACATATCGCGCCCAATTTATATTATGCTATGGCCTAATCGCTATTTTTGTATGTTATGGTTAGTGGGGGTTTAAAACCCCCGCTATTTGATGTTAGTTTCAGGTAAAAAAGAAGAAGCCAGGGAGAAGAAGATGAGCTGTTGGCTTGTGAGTGGTGCGTTCAAATCATTGGCGCGTTTTTTGTTGGTTCCAGAATAATTGCACGTTTTGCATATAATGATTATTGTCCACTGAATGTACAACCAAACGTGCTAGTTCAATTGGTGGCAAACGTGTACTACAGGTATTGGGACTTGGGTTCGATTCCCAGGTCCCCCCACCTCTTCAATATTATTTTTCTCAAAGTATTTCCATGCAGCATGTTCTCCAAGAGTACACCATACGCCCAACACTAGTGCTTGCCACATGTCCAATAACCTCCATCTGATGGCCAGCACAGGAATTCCATCATGCACCTTGGTCAATGGATCTGCACGTGAATATGGAAAGTAAAAAAAAAGGCCTCCTACTGTTGGGCCAAAATTCCTCAAACCACCTCCTCAATTGGGTCAACACCCCCATATGTTTGCATTTCTCTCTCCTTTTTTATTCTCTTTTATTTATTTTAATTTATCTTGATTATTTAATTAATTTTATAACACAAAAAACCAGAAAATCATAAAACAAAAAAATATGTTTTACTAATATTAATTTCCATTAATTTTGTAAATAAATTTAATAACCAAATTAGTTTAATTTTAGGTTTAACTTTAATGTTTTTCTTTAATAAACTAAAAAAATGTAGAAATTAGGGTTTTAATACTTTTATTCTTTTTCTTAATAAATAACTTTTATAATTATTATTAACCATTAATTATTTTTGTAAATACTTGTAATTAATTAATTAGGGTTAAATTAGGTTAAACTTAAACAATTTTCTTTAATAAATTAGAAACAATTTAGAACTAGGGTTTTATTTAACTTTCAATTCCAATTAATTCTCTTTAATTTCATAAATCCAAAAACATAAAAAAAAATAACTTCTTTTCTTATTAAGTCAATTAATTAATTTGTAATTTTAATTTAATCTTTAAAGGGTCCAACGCCCTCGCACTTTCGCTTCTACTTTCTTTTCGCGCGTTTATTTACATTTTTCTTTTAAATATTATGTAATTGCCCCAAGGCCTTGTAATAGATAATTAGGACATTTATTTTCCGCATTTTTATTTATTCAAATCGGGTCTTGGTTTAATTTGGCGATGTAGACTCGCGCCTTGTAATAGCGTAGGACCTTTATTTTCCGCATTTTAATTCCCGCACCTTTTAACTGCTAATCACATGAAAGAATGTATGCCCGAATAAAAAAAATGCGTAGCTCACCAAATGCATGACAAGACAAATAATAACTGAAAATGATACACAATGCACACACCACTTCTAGGGTACGCCTCACTGTTGCCTTGCCCCTCGAAACGTGGCCGTCGAGTACAGGACGTCTTAGTAAGTCCTTATGTCCATGAACATGGCATAAGGGTAGCTTCTAAGGTGTCCTACCGTTGCTCTGGTGATCACACTGTTGCCTTGCCCCTCGAAACGTGGTCGTCAAGTATAGGACGTCTTAGTGAGTCCTTATGTTCCATTGATCTAGTTGCCTCGAACAGTTGCCTCAGAACAAGTTGCCTCGGAATAGTTGCCTCGGAATAAAGAGATCAATGGCATAAGGGTAGCTTCTAAGGTATCTTACTATTGCTCGATGATCACACTGTCCCTAACCCTCGAATTGAACCAAACACCTCCAACGATGGTGCTACCTACTTCTCAATGGTGGGATGGCACTACCTTAAGGACATTTACACAGCCTAATTCCTTAGGGTAGGTAGATGACTCATAGATACTTGCTCTAAAAAACAAATCAAAACTCTTTTCACACCGACACTTTCAAAAAAAGCTTTCAAAACAATTTTTCAAACACTCTTGAGGACTGATACAAGAGTCGATCTGAGATTTTAAACGAAACTTTTTCAAACCAACTCACCTTGAAAAGCAAACAAACATTTTAAAAACACAAATGAGCAAGTATCTAAGAGCCCATGGATAACCATGGATAGAAAGGGTGCTAACACCTTCCCTTTCTATAAATCTACCTCCCGAACCGAGAACTAAATCTCAATAAGGAATTTTTCTGTGCTTTTGTCCTTTCCATGTTGGAGAAAATAAAAGACGGTGGCGACTCTTGCTTCCGCGACATTTCGTGAACCAGCGTTAAACAGTTAGTTCCAGATCCACCGATCACAGGATGCATATGATGCTTCATGATGCTCATGATGTATGCACAAGTATATGTACAAATAAGTCACACAAGATCCTAGTTTTAGGCTTGCATGGGGTTTCATAGGTAAGTACCCTCTTGAAGTTTAGTTGGCTCAACATATCCTATAAATAGTAACCGGGTTCTAAGGAGCTCAATATCACTGGATTATTTTCTGTGTTCATTGTTTTAGTTTAGCCACTTTACTGGAGACCGAAATATTCCAAGAGAATAACCCTCAATGAGTGTAGTATCGAGTATCTACAAACTTCGAACTACACCAAAGCCGGTCATCTCACTACCCCTAAAAAGGTCAAGTTGGTCAAGTAAAGGTTCTAAAAGTCCATTAGTGCTTCATGACATCACTCAGCGGCCCCGTATTCTCTTTGAATAACTCAAAGGCTACCGGTACCCACAAACATGTCGCACTAATATAGCTAATGCTTCAACCATGTCGGTATACCCCACACAGTTTCCACAACGTATTGCTATTTACCTATGAATGTTTCCCAAATCCGGGTAGAGGATTTCAAACCCAAACAATAGAACCAAATGTAAAGCAATCAATTTAAGCAAAGCATGTAAAGGTGATCTAAACCCTAAGGTAACCCCACTTTTAGAAAGTCCCCAGCAGAGTCTCCAGTTCTATGATACGGTGGGAGAACTGGCTTGAGGTTTTGTGTTTGTGTTCGCAAATGTTTCGGTTTAGCAAGAGTCGCCACCGACTTTTTGTTTTATCCAAAGGAAAGGTCAAAAAGCACAGGAAAGACCTTTGAGATGTTTTCTTGGGTTCGGGGGGTAGATTATGAAAAGGGAAGGTGCTAGTACCCTTTTAATCCATGGTTTTCCATGGGCTCTTAGTTACTTGTTTAGATCACTTGCTTTGCTTTTCCAATTGTTTAAATGGTGCTTTGTGTGTGGTTTTGAAAATATTTTGAAAAGAGGCCTTTGTTTTAGGCAACCTTTGTAATGATTCTAGTTTGAATATATACAAAGGTGTTTGTCTTTTGAAAAATGTTTCAATGTTTGAAAGTTTGTTTTGGGAAATGTTTTGAAATTGTGTGTGTGTTTGTTTGAAAATAGCAAGGATGGTTTGTAAATGATCAAGTAACTAGGATTTGTCTACCCTACTCAAAGATCTTTCCTATACATTTTTAACCCTTTGACATTGTTATTTTACCATTGTGTTTGGTAAACAACCTTGTGTTTGGATGTTAAACGGGACAGGCGTGGGTCATCGTATGGCCATGATAGCAATTGTGCCAAGTATCTTAGCAAGTTTTTTGAGGGATTAGATCATTTTTGTATAGGCAACCAAGATAGCGTCATCGAGGGACTATGATCTTTTTGTTTTGACTTTGTTTTGCCAAGATACCTAGCATGCATATCATGGCCATTTTTAAGGCAACAAGTGGATGAAACCCTAGGGGTGCTTGTGTGTATTGATTTGTCATTCTTCATGCATTTTTGTCTTGTATTAGTCAAGCTATTTGTTTTGATTTTTGGTTATCATACAAACCCTAATTTTACTATCATGCATATCAAAGCGATAAAATGCGTAAAAGTAAATCTAAGACTATTACAATATTGATATGGGGAGGGGATACAAGTTTGAATAGGGGGTATTTGCACAAAATAAAGCCCTAATTAAACTATTACAACCAAATTGAATTCAATGTACAAATAATAAATTGACAATATTAAAATATGCAATTAAATATGTAAAATGTTTTTTGTATTATTTTTATGTATGTAAAAATAAGTTTATTTATGTCCTAAAAATATTAAAAATATTAATGATTATTTCTTGGAAAGGGTGGAGAAACCCTAATTTTGTTTTAAGAAAATATATATATTATATTATTTATTTATGTACAAGAAAATAAATAAAATATATACAAAAGTGTTAAAAAATTAAAATGTGTGAGAAAATATTATTTAAGTGTATAAATAATAAAAATATATAATATTTTTGTATTAATTATAAGTTTTTATTTAAGAAAATAAATGTATTAAACCTAATAAACTAAATATTATGCCAAAAATAAAATAAAAAATAAAATAAAAATGTGAAAATTTAAGAAAATATTTTTAGTGATTTTTAATATTTGGAGAAAATAAATAAAAGTCAGAAATAAAAAAGAAATGAAAAATATGGAAAAATAATGAAATAGGCCAAGGGGGTGTAAAAAGCAAGCTAAGGGGTGCAAATAGTCAGAATAATCCCAGCCTAGCACAAGTTGTCTTCATCCCTGTCCTTGAGACAGAAGCAAACACGCGCCATGTTCAAATCTGGAACTCCTGCGTACGTGCTCAAAAACAAAAACTTGCAACATGAAAGTTATAGCTCTTGATCACACGATTCTAACCATGTAAAAAACTTAATCTAACTCTCAAAGACCAGAGAGAATTTCATTGGCCCTAAATCTTGACCTAGTTTTTTCAGAAAGTTCAACTATCAATTACTCCTAGCTCAGTTAACATAAATGAATTCTATGCATATGTACAACTCAAGGACAATGAGGACTACATTTTTGCTTCACAAACCTAATCCTAATGATTCCTAAATAAGGAGATAGAAGTTTGAAATTTACCTGTTTCAGTCAAGCTCGAGTATGGCAATGCAGCAACTTTCCGTGAGGCCTGAGGTTCTTTTGAGCTTGCTTGATGTTCCCTTGACCTTTCCCAATGCTTGGCTTGCTTTGAAATGGTCTGAAACTTCTTGTAGAAATGCAAACTCAGAATTTGAAAATGGTGAAGTGTGTAAATGGAGTTACATTGGCTTGGGAATGGTTGGGATATGTTAGGTGTATTGTTTAGAAAGTGTTTGAAGTGGTTTGGGACAAAACGCACGAGTGGATTTGGTTGTGGCTTGTGATTTGCAGAACCTGCCCTGTTTTGACAAGAACTTCGTGTTTTGGTGTTTAAGGGTGCTTGAGAACTTGCTAGCTCGTGTTTCTGACCTTAGGCAATGTGTAAAACTTCTTTGAAATGTTACCAAGACTTGGTTATATCAGATTCACAAGATATGGACTTTTTGCACAATGACTTGGTTTTGAAGTAAAAGGTGAGTTTACAATGCAAAGGGCTGTACTTGCTAGCTCCAAGCCTGCTGATAGTTGGTATGCCTTTCCCTAAGTTTGTGGATGTTGTTTGCTGCAAGAACTTTGGTCCATGGCTCAAGAAATACAATTTGACATAATGGATTAAACCTTTGTATAATGCTTCATAGATCAGAACAAAGCCTTAATCCAATGTGTTTTCATTTAATTTATGAGTGTGGAAAGTTTTAAGGACCTGTAAACCAAGTACAAGCATGGTTTGGACAGAATTGCAAGTTGTATCAATGTGCAAAATGCCTTGGCCAAAAGTGATAATTTTCCAATTTCAAACTTTCGATTCTCCCTAACCACAAATGATCTTGGAGAGTTCTTGGACATTTTGTAAATCTTGTAACATGCTCTACAATCCATATTTGAAATGAATTTTTATATTCCACTTGGAACTATGTAAAAATTTCCATGAGGATAGGTCAAAATCCTGCCTAAACTAGGGCAAAATTTCACTAAGTTAAAAGTTTCATGGACCCTTGTTCACAAAATCATAACTTGAGATCCAAGCATCTTTTGGGAAAACTTTGTGAATAAAAGTTGTAGATTTTGTGGAGGACTACAACTTTCATGTTTGAAGTTTTGTTAGAATCCAATTTCATCATGGTGAAAAAGTTGGGAAAATATGGGGAAAAATAAGAAATTTTCATAACTTAGAAAATTTTCTAAGTTATGAAAATTTTCCATTTTAAACCCTAATTTTCAAAATTAGGTTTCTTGGTGAACAAGTTTCATGTTTTGACACATATTTATGAAAAATGACCTTTGGCACTTGACTTTGACGAAAAAGTCAAAGTTTGACTTTTCAGTGTATAGTTGATTTTTGATCAGTTGACTGGAAAATTCATTTGTCAATCCAATACAATTGAGATCTTTTGAACCTTGTGATTAGGTCAAGATGATTCCATTGATTCCTTGAATCCATGTTTGAACCCAATTTGCCATTGTCTAGGTTAAAAATCAGAAATCGCTCTTCTGCAGTCAAAACCCTAAAAATGACCATTTTGCCCTTTTGATGATCTGATCAAATTTCTTGAGGAGTTGTGGTCCAAACTTGATCAAATGGTTCATATGAGCCTATAATGTTGATGTGGATAAAAAATTATGAGGTTTGACTGTAAATTGGCCACAGTTGACTTTTTCCCCAATACAGTTGATTTTTAGGTCAACTGTCCAATTGACTGGGCAAAAATTTGATTCAAGGCTTGAAACTTGGTATGGGAAATCTTATAAGTCCAACATGAAGTATGAAAGTCACATGAGGCATTGAAAGTCCAAAAATCCTTGTGCAAACTCAAACCCTAATTTCAGGTCAACAGTGCAAGGAGATGTCTTGAGTAGAGCAAACCCTAATCCTGTCTGGAGTCCAAAGAGTCTTGTGAGGGGAAATCTTGATAAAATGAGAGGTCAAATTTTGGGGTACAACAGTATGCATGTGTCATGATGTATGAAAACGTGATGTTTTTATCTGGGGAAAATAAATCTCGGATCACTACTGGAGAAAAGAATGGAATTCTTCATTTTCGCTGGAGATAGTGGATGAAGATGTTTGTGAGAATAAACCTGCAGGAGAGAATAACTCCGCTGGGGAATAAATTGATGATAGAATGACTATGTGGGGAAGAGATACTCTACTGAAGATTTTGTTGACAAATTCAGCTGGGGGTGAATTACCGCTGCTGGTGATAATGAACTTTGTTGGGGATTGAATTCCTGTTTTGTGAAAGGAAAGAACTCCGCTGGGGATAATTTTCCAGTTACGACTTTACTGGGGATAGCCCTTTTAGACTCTACTGGGGATAATCTTCCAGAGTCTATTGAGGATATTTTGTACTCCGCTGAGGATGATAAGACTTTTCAGTGTCGATGGTAGATAAACTCTGCTTGGGGAGAATATTGTTGATTCATTCACAGTTGCGAGTCTCAGCTGGGGAGAATTAACATTATTGTCTTTCTCTTACTCTGCGGGGAATGAATGTACTTTCAATCGTTTTCCTCCAGTTAGGTCCATCCCTACACCTGGTGGACAGAGCAACTGTATGGTTTGGACATTTCTCGTTTGCCCCTGTTTCTGATATTACAAGTAATCGTCTTTTGTTTCGCATGTAAATATTCATGAGCAGCAATTAATGTTAAATGCATATATCAAAACTGAACATTGGACTTTCTCGCAAAACAAAACAGAAAAAAGGAAAACAGTTTAAAATTTATTTGTAAAAATGACTTGTATTGATTTCAAAGTTTGGCCTGTAAATAGGCATTTTTGTACAAGAGGCTGATGTCCTAGTAAGAGAACACCGCCGAACAAATATAATTTATACAATTTGTGAAAAATAAAGAAAAACAACTATGTGAATAATCCCACTGAGTTCCAACTCTGCTATTGCCTTTATATCCTCGAGCATCTCATCACTTCGCTATTTGGTTGAAGGTAGATCAGACTGATTAGCGACGTTCGAGCTTGAGAGTCGATATCGAAGTCTGACTGCAAGGTGATCCAATGAGACATAGTGTTACTCTTTGATCCCTAATTTTTTCCTGGACCTCCCTTTCGAGTTTTCAGTCCACCGGGATACCCTTTTTTTCCTAAGCCGCCTTTTCAGGTTTTCGACTTGCCGGGTGTACAGTTTTTTTCATTTTCATCCCTTATTTTTGCTCGAACCCTTTTGGTTCACCGGGAAGCCCTTATTTTTGCCTAGGCAAGTCGACCTAGCGGGTCTTTGATTATGCGTAGTATTTTTTCACTATGTCTGCATTGACAGGGTGAGGAAGGTCGTCACCATCCATGGTGGTTAGAATCATGGATCCTCATGAGAAGATGTTCTTAACCACAAATGGCCCTTTGTATGTAGGGGTCCATTTGCCCCTGGGATCACCTTGTGGTAGGATGATGCACTTGATAACCAGGTCCCCGACTTGATACTCTTGTTGTCTAACTTTCTTGTTAAATGCCTTGATCATCCGCTTTTGATACGTTTGACCATGACAAATAGCAATAAGTCTCTTCTCGTCGATTATGTTCAGTTGATCAAGTCGGGTCTGAATCTAGTCATCTTCGCTCAAACCCGCATCTTTCATAATCCGAAGAGAGGGTATCTGAACTTCAATGGGTAAGACTTCCTCCATGCCATAAACCAAAGAATAGGTTGTTGCCCATGTTAACGTTCGCGCTAAGGTACGGTATCCATGAAGAGCAAACGGTAACATCTCGTGTCAATCTTTGTATGTCACCGTCATCTTATGCACAATCTTCTTAATGTTCCTATTAGCCGCTTCAACAGCCCCATTCATCTTCGGCCGGTAGGGAGAAGAGTTGTGATGTTGTATCTTGAACTGCTTGCAGAGCTCGGTGATCATCTTATTGTTGAGATTTGTACCATTGTCCGTAATGATCCTCTCTGGTACACCATATCGATAGATCAGATTGTGTTGAATAAACCGTGCTACGACATTCTTGTTTACAGTAGCAAAGTAAGCTGCTTCAACCCTCTTTGTAAAGTAATCAATAGCTACCAGGATGAAATGATGCCCGTTGGACGCAGTAGGTCTGATCTCGCCGATCATATCGATGCCCCACATTGCAAAAGGCCAAGGAGCTATCAAGACGTTCAGAGGAACTGGAGGTATGTGCACCTTATTAGCATAGACTTGGAACTTATGACAGGTCCGAGAATGCTGATAACAGTCGGCTTCCATGGTGGACCAATAGTATCCTGCCCTTAGGATCTTCTTTGCCATGGTATGTCCACTGGAATGAGTCCCGAAAGTACCTTCATGTAACTCTACCATAATCCTTTCTGCTTCGTTCTTATCCACACATCGCAGTAAGGTTGAATCATGGTTACGCTTGTAAAGAATGCCATTGCTAATGAAGAACTTCACCGCGAATCTTCTCAGAAACTTTTTATCATTAACAGATGCACCCTCGGGGTACTCCTGAGCTTCAAGATACCTCTTTACTTCATGAAACCAGGGTTTATCTGTTATTACTTCAGTGTCAATTTCACAGCAATGTGAAGGTTCGTCCAACCTTTCAATGGTAATCCGGGGAGCCTCATTGTCCCATCTGACCTTGAACATAGAAGACATCGTAGCTAGCGCGTCTGCCAACTGATTCTCCTCTCTAGGGAAGTGTTCAAAGGTTATCTCCTCGAAGTGAGGAAGCAAAGTCAATACATACTCCTTGTAAGGAATAAGATTAGGGTGTTTCGTATCTGTTGTACCCCAAAATTTGCCCTCCCATATTCTTCAAGATTTTCCAAGATCAAGGTTCAAAATCTCTCAAGGGTTGCACAGTCCAATTGCCTCCTAACACAGTCAAAATTAGGGTTTTGGTTCTTGCAAAGAAATTGAGGTTTCCAAGGGTCCAATCAAGTCCCATATGCCTACATATATTGTCAAGCATCCATATGTCAAGTTTCAAGACTCACAGCATCAAGTTGCACAGTCAAAAACCCTAATTGCTCTACAGTCAACTGCAGGGGCAAAATGGTCATTTGATAGTCAAAAATCAAAAATTTTGGTCAGCATCTTATTTTGAAGCCACAAACATCATTTGATCAAATCTTGATCATGATTTCTCAAAGCATGGCTCAAAAAGTCTCAAGATGCAAAAGTTTCTATTTTTGGACAGTTGAAAAGTCAACTGCAAATTGACCAAGGCATAACTTCTTCATGGTTTATCAGAAAAATCCCATCCAATTCTCATTTTGAAGAGGATGACATTTCCTACAATTCATCTTCACACTTCAAGTCCAAGAAATGCTTCCACAAAAATTTATCAATTTCAACATTATGGGTCATTTTCAAAAGTCAACAAAAAGGCACTTTAAGTCAAAGACCATAACTTGAGATTGGCAAATCAAAATGACATGGGACCAAAGACATTGGTTAGAGGACTTCAAGACCTTTCCAAAATGTCCAAGAACATGATCATAGCTTCAAAATTGAGCAAGATATGCCTTGTAGAAGTTGGGAAATTTTTGGGAATTTTGAAAAGTCAACTTTGCTTCAAAAGCTTCAAAAATGCTAATGGGCCTCAAATTCTTCCTTGAGTCATTACCCAAAGCATATGAACGACCCATTAAGCTCAAAGGGGTTTATTTTCTTATTTTTAATTAATTAATTGAATTTTTATTCTTATTAATTCATTTAATTAAATTTAATTATGAGAAAAATATTAAACAATGGTTTTAAATCTTTTTTATGCAGCAAATATCTTCCATATATGCAAGAGATTTCGTGCACCATCTCAAGGGGACAATATCATCCAAATTTGGCAAGAATTGCATGGAAAAAGATTGGAAAAGATATGAACAAAATCAAATATTGGAATCATTAATTCATGGACTATGGGCTTGGCTTTTTTACCTAATTCCATTCAGATACAAAGGCACAACATAACCTAATGCTAACACACACGAAAGACTGCTCAAAGGCTGCATACCAATTTGCAAAATTTCATCAAAAAATTGAAAACTGAAATCATAGTTACAAGGCGTTTCAAAGCACAAAAAGCATTCTAATACGTTCCTGACATTGCTGGGAATCGATTGCAATAAAAAACGAGTCTCCATACTCCAAGAATTGGTAGAACAGAATCGTCTTCTTCATGAACATGTCCATAATCGTTTTCTAATTTTCATGCATTATTCATATGTTTTAACTGTTGATTCTTGCTACTAATGATGTTCTGAAACTTTTGGCATAGTTTAATTGTCCTAACAATGCTTGAAACGAGATTTTCCATTAACGTTTTCTAGGGTTTCATAAGCTCTAAATTAGGGTTTCCCTCATATGGTAAAATTGGACATTCAAACCGGTGCAGACCAAATCGTGGCAACAAGACGAAGCGATTGAACTATTCGCGCTCAATTTATGTTAACCATAGGCGTATTCACTATTTTTTACAGGTTGCACTTAGTGGGGGTTTAAAACCCCCGCTATCTATTTTCTATTTGCAGGCAAACGAAGAAGAAAGCTAGCGTGGCTGGATGTTACTGGACAATTCAAATTTGGCGCGTGAATTTGTTATTCTTACCACTAACGCTTGTTTTCTTATTATAATAATCACGTTCCATTATATTAACAAAGAAACGTCATGGCTCAGTTGGTGGATGAGTTGTCCTGCAGGCATTGGGACCTGGGTTCGATTCCCAGGTCCCCCTCATACGCTTAATAATTTTTGTTGCAAGGTATTCCAACGTAGCACATCCTCAAAGGCCTACCATGCATCCTCACATGCTAGCTTGCCACATACTCATGAAGATCAATCTGAAGGCTACAAAAGGAGTCCTACCATGTACGTCAGTCAATGCACATACACACGCGCTAGAAAGTCAAACAGGGCTTGGATTCTGATGGGCCAGAAATACTTCAAAAAACCTCCTAAATGGGCCAGATACCCCCAATGTTTGTATTATATTTTTAACTTCCTTTTCTTTTCTTTTTTTGTTCTAATTTGTTTTAATTGTTTTATTTAATTCACCAATAATTAATTTTCATAATAAAAAAATCAGAGACTAAAATATGCTTAATTAATATTTAATTTCACCATTAAAATGTTTTTTTGTAAATAAATTCTAATCATTAACTTAGTTTAATTTAGGTTTCAACTTTAATATTTTTTCTTAATAAATTAAAATAGGTAGAATTAGGGTTTTGATATTTGTTTCACCTTTTCATCTTTTTTTAATAAATAATTTTCTCATTATTATTATTATTATTAATTACTATTAATTTTTGTAAATACACATGTACATTAATTATTTAGTAAATTAGGTTAAACTTTAATATTTTTCTTAATAATTAAAAATAACTTAGAATTAGGGTTTCTCTTGATTTTCAATTTTTTACTTTCATAAATACAAAAACAGTAAAAAACAATTTCTTTTCTTTTAATAAAATAATTAATTAACTTTTAATTCAATTTAATTTCAAAAGGGTCCAACGCCCTCAAACGTGCAACTTTAATTCTTTCGCGCATTTATTCTTATTTTTTCTTTGTGAATATTATGTAACTGTTCAAGCCATGTAATAGTAATTAGGAATTTATTTACTTTTCGCATCTTTTACCAAACAGGTCTTTGTATTTTGGCGATGTATAGACCCGCGCCTTGTAATAGCGTAGGATTTTACTTTCCGCATTTAAATTTCCGCACTTTTAAATTATAATTGCATGAAAGAATGTATGGCCTAAATTAAAAAAAGCGTAGATCACCATGATACATGTACAAGATAAAACATAACATGAAAATAACACACAAATTCACACACCACTCTTAGGGTACGCCTCACTGTTGCCTTACCTTCGAAACGTGGTCGTCGAGTATAGGACGTTTTAGTAAGTCCTTATGTCCATGATCAATGGCATAAGGGTAGCTTCTAAGGTATCCTACTGTTGCTCTGGTGACCACATTGTCCCTATAAACGAATTGACCCGAACACCTCCAACGGTGGTGCTACCTACCTCTCAATGGTGGGATGGCACTACCTTAAGGACATTTACACAGCCTAATTCCTTAGGGTAGGTAGATGACTCGTAGATACTTGCTCTATTTCAAAAACAAATCAAAAACTCTTTTCACACTGACACTTTCAAAAAGCTTTCAAAACAATTTTTCAAACACTCTTGAGGACTGATACAAGAGTCGATCTGAAATCTTTAAACGAAACTTTTTCAAACTCACTCACAATTGAAAAGCAAACACCTTTGAAAACACGAATGAGCAAGTATATAAGAGCCCGTGGATAACCATGGATAGAAAGGGTGCTAACACCTTCCCTTTCTATAAATCTACCTCCCGAACCGAGAAACTATCTCATAAGGAATTTTGCTGTGCTTTTGTCCTGTCCATGTTGGAGAAAATAAAAGACGGTGGCGACTCTTGCTTACCGCGACATTTCACGAACCAGCTAAAAACAGTCAGTTCTAAATCCACCGATCACAGAACTGGCGACTCTGCTGGGGATAATACTTAAAGTGAGGTGTACCTTAGGATAGCTCAGACTTGTGTTTTCAATTGCTGTGTTTGTTTGCTTTATTATTGTGGGCTGTTTCAGAGTTACATAGATCTTAACCCGGATCTGGGGATACACTGTTAGGTAGCATAAGCTGTGAGGGACCTGTCCGGCGTATACCGACATGGGTGAAGCAGTGGCTACGTTGGTGTGGCACCTTGGTCTGTACCGATATCCCTTGTGTCGCAACGAAGAGAATATGGGTCTTCTGAGGAGTCATTAAGCACCAACCGACCTTAGAACCTTAAATGACCCAACTTGGCCAATAGAACAATAGCAGTATGCTACGCCCATTGAGGCTAAACTCTCGCGATGGTTATGGCCGCAAGAAAAGATTGCGATGCTGGAGTTATGACCGATTGAGGGTAGTCAGTGATATTGGGATCCTCTAGAACCCGGTTACTTCTGATAGGACAGGTCTTAACCAACAAACTGAAAGAGGGTAATACCTAGACCCCATGCTGGCCTAAACTCTAAGGGCTTGTCTTGTGTGACTTGTGTGCCTTATCATGTTTGCCTTTGTGAATATTTGTGGTGTGCTTTATCATAACATCATGACATCATAAACATTGCATGCACCCTGCATAAGGACTGACCATTTCAAAGACAAGAGGGTTTCACCTTTGCTCTGTTTTGTAGGACATCATGATGCCTATGCGAAGGAATACTATCCGGTTCAACTTTTTTCACCCACCTGAGTTGCTTGAAGAATTGGTTAGCAGAATTCCAAATACTACTTCCTTCATCCAGAGGCATGGTTCTCTTCTCAGTTTAGTCACGGCAAAGTGGGACCAACAACTGATGAGTGTCCTGACCCAGTTTTATGACCCTCTGTACCAGTGTTTCACCTTTCAAGACTTCCAGCTGGTCCCTACCCTGGAAGATTTCTCTGATTTGCTTGGTATCCCTATCTTGGATCAGACTCCCTACACTAGTTGGGAAAAGACTCTTAGGCTTGAGGAGATTGTTGCAGCTCTTCCCTTGACCCACAAGGAGGTAATGGACAACTGGGTGACTAGAAGCAAAGTTAAGGGTTTCTTGGCCAAGTTCCTGATTGGTAAAGCTAACAGTTTTTGGAATGACCTGGACTTTAGGGTGTATGAAGACATTCTGGCTCTCTTAATCTATGGTCTAGTTTTGTTTCCTAATCCTGATAACTTCATTAACGTCACTGCCATAAGGATCTTCATGTCTCGGAACCCTGTGCCCACTCTCTTGGGTGATATCCTGCAACAACTTTATGCTCGTACTGCCCGAAGACGAGGAACTCTGTGGTGTTGTATTCCTTTGTTAGTGAGGTGGTTTACTTCGCACCTCCCTAAGTTCGTGCTGAAGAACAAAGAAGGAAGAGGTTGGGCTCATAGGTTAATGTCTCTCACTGATAATGACATCATTTGGACTCTCAGGGGTTTGGATGAGGTAGCTGTTATTGATCGTTGCGGAGAATATCCTAATGTTCCTTTGATTGGTACCCAAGGAGGAATCTCTTACAATCCATGTCTAGCCCTCCGTCAGTTTGGAAGAGCCAGAAGAGCAAGGCCTCATGAGATGTTGGTGCCTCACATCAGTTTTGAGTTTCAGGTAGACAGTGACGAGCTGCGTCGTAGGTTCATCAAAGCTTGGGACATAATTCACAAAGCTGACCCACAAGAGTTGGGACCAAAGACTTCTCTACCTATGGAAGCCTACTACAAATGGGTCCGCATCCGTGATCAGAAGTTAGGTATGCCGTACGAAGCTGTCAGACCTGTCATTCTTGAATATCCTGATAGAGATGGGGCTCCTCCCACTGTTCTCCCTCCTCAGATACCTACTGATCTTGATACACTAAAAAGGTCTCGGGCACAACTACGAGAAGAACGGGATTCTTATTGGGAAAAGTTCAACGAGCAGGAATTGAAGATCCAGAAGCTGACAAAGCAATTGGAGAACGAGCGAGCCTTGAATGACTACATCCGTACTGAGAAGAGGAGACCCTGGGATCAATGATGAGCTTTGGATTTCTTTTACAGCTTTTATTTCCCTTTCCAGTATCTTCACTTTTATGTAACGCCTAAGGGCAATCTGTTGAACAATTTAAATTTCAAAGTTGAACCTAATGAAGTGTGTTCTTTTTGTTTACAAAGTTGAATCCTGATTGTCTTTGAAAACATAAATCATACGCATCCCATTCATCATGTGCATCACAGGTACTCTTCTTTTTAGGTTGCTTAATGTTCTTCGCTGTTTATTTCAGCATCATGAACCCTGAATCATCTACCGAGCAGTCCATCAAGGCCCTTCAGGCTCAGAACGCCCAATTCCAAGAGCTGATCATGAGTTTGGCCCAAGGACAGGAGGAATTGAAGGCTCTGTTGGTCAAGAAGAAGAAGAAAAGAACTGTACTATTCAACACGGGCCGGAGGTTTGGTAACACATTGCAGAATGAGGTTAATCAAGCTGGTTCTTCTGTAGGAAAAGGCAGTCCCCAGGGGGGAAGGGTTCCTAGTCCGGTGGTCTCGGACAATGAGACTGATTTCAATGAGGAGCAGTATCCCCCAGCTGAAGACATATATAAGCAGTTGGAAGACCGTCTGAATTCCATAGAAATTCAACAAGTGCCTGGGTTGGATTTCGGAGACTTGGGTTTATCTTCTGGTGTGGTCATCCCACACAAGTTCAAAGCACCATCTTTCGCGAAGTATGACGGGGCGTCCTGCCCTAAGCTACATCTCAGATCTTATGTGCGGAAGATCCAACCATACACTGTGGACAAGAACTTGTGGATCCACTTCTTCCAGGAGAGTCTTTCAGGGACTCATCTCGAATGGTTCTATCAGCTGGATGGAACCAAGGTTCGTAACTGGGAGGAGTTGGCTACTGCTTTTTACAAGCAATATCAGTATAATACCGACCTCGCTCCTACACGTACCCAACTCCAGGGTATGTCGCTAGGATCAGGAGAAGGTTTTAAAGAGTATGTGCAGAAGTGGAGGGACCTGGCTGGCAGGGTGCAGCCACCGTTAACCGACCGTGAGTTAGTGGACATGTTCTTGGGGACCCTATCCGGGCCGTTCTTCAATCATCTCATTGGTAATTCATCTGCGAGGTTCACAGATCTTATTCTGACTGGGGAAAGGATAAAGGCTGGAATGAAATCAGGGAAAATTCAGAAAGGTACATCCTCAAATCCTGAGAAGAAGCCCTTCAAAAAGGAAGCCAGTGTTGTGTATGGGCCTAGAAGGCAAAATAAACCAGAACGCCGCCAAACTGTCAACGCGGTGGTAATCGCAAAGCCTGCTGCCGCTCCTCGGCAACCTAATCAACCAAGGGGTGAGAGACCCAGAAGAGAATATACTCGGCTTAGTATGACCTTGTCACAAATCTTGCCGCAACTGCTATCGACCAACTTGGTAACCATCAGAGAAGCTCCGAAGGTTGTGAACACTACATCTCCGAAGTATAATCCAAATGCCCGTTGTGCTTATCACTCCGATAGCCCGGGGCATTCTACTGATGACTGCTGAGCCCTGAGAAATAAGGTTCAAGACCTTATTGATGCGAAGGAAATACAGTTTGAGGCACCTGAGAGGCCCAACGTTATGACTGCTCATATGCCCCAGCATGGAGTAAATGCCATTGAGGAAGACCTGTATGCCGTTTCTGTGGATGATGTTGCTACCCCTCTGTTGACTGTTAAGAGGAACCTGTTGCTAGCCGGTTTATTTCCGGGTTGTAGCAAGGGTTTCCTTCTGTGTGCTGTTTCCCCTACTGGTTGTCCGTTGCTGAAGTCAGGCATCCAAAGCTTGATGGATAGCAAGGAAATTTTGTTCAGGAAGACCGTTATTCCTATTGTTCCTATTGAAGAAGTATCTGTTGTCACCATCTTCAATAATCCTACCAAGGCTCCCCGAGGAAGCCAGTCAAAATCATGTCTGTTGCACCTATTACCATTACTGTTCCGGGGCCCCTCCCCTATGAATCTGACAAGGCTGTCCCATGGCACTATGGGGCAGAGGTGTATGTACTTGGAGTGAAGCAGGAGTTTAACACCGGTACTAGTATCAGCAACATCACTGGTCCCGCTAAAGTTACTCGCAGTGGCAGGCTCTTCTCGCCCGACATTGCGCCACCAGTTATCCGAAGACCTCTTATAATAACACCTACAAGTGCGCTTGTTTCCCCTTATGATCAAGTTTCTACCCCTGCTACCGAGTCATCTGACGCTCGGGGCAAAGGGATTGATGATGAGCCTGCCCGGATGGAGGCACCAAAGATTGTCAATGTTGAAGCCTCCCAGCAAGAGATGGAGGAAATCCTTAAAATCATTAAGAAGAGTGACTTTAACGTCGTTGAACAGCTGGGGCATACCCCCTCCAAGATCTCTATGCTATCATTGCTGCTGTGCTCAGAGGCCCATGCCAAGGCCCTGATTTCATTTCTGAAGACGGCCCATGTGCCACAAGAGACATCTGCAGATCAATTCACTGACTGTGTGGCCAATCTGACCGCCGACAATGGTTTGGGTTTCTCGGATGCTGATCTTACCGCTAAGGGAAAGAACCACAATGATGCCCTGCATGTCTCCATTGAATGCAGAGGCACTACTCTCGCACACGTGTTGGTGGACACCGGTTCTTCCCTGAATGTATTGCCCAAGAAGGCCTTAGGCAGGTTGGATTGTGAGGGTCTAGAGTTGAAACCTAGCAACATCATCGTCCGAGCCTTTGACGGGTCGAAGAGGATGGTTCATGGTGAGGTAGATATTCCGATTCGTGTTGGTTCCCAAGTCTTTGATTCAACGTTCTATGTGATGGACATTCGTCCATCTTATTCCTGTTTGCTGGGTCGACCTTGGATTCACAAAGCTGGGGCAGTGACCTCCACTCTACACCAGAAGCTCAAGTACCCTGTCAGGGGGAAGATTGTTACTGTGCAGGGGGAGGAAGAATACATGGTTAGTCATCTGAATTCCTTCCGGTATATTGAGATGGACGGGGAGTTTATTGAAACCCCCTTTCAACATTTTGAAGAGGTACCTCCAACATTGGCGTCAGCTGAGACGGTAATTGAAGAAGACCTTCCTTTGAAGATGGCCTCCTTAAAGGACGCCCGGGCTGTAATTGAGAAAGGTGAATGTGCTAACTGGGGCAGGCTCCCTGATTTTACTCCTAAGACTAACAAATTTGGGTTGGGTTTTACTGCAGAGGCTCAGAGGGCTGTACGCAAAGCTAGGATCGGAAGACCTCCCGTGTTCATCACCAACCCGGGAGTGAATGCTATTGAGAGCGATACGGAGGAATCAGAGTTTGATAGCTGGATCTACCCGACGACTGACGGGGGACTGACCAATTAGACCGTAAAAGACCACATACCTGTTACTTTTGTTACGCAGTAATGAATTCCTTTGTTTCTTTAATTTGTAATGAACAATAAATTGAAACTTTATGGCCCGGTGTCTTACCCGGGGCACCGTGGCTTCATTTGTGAGGGCTTATTACTTGTCATTTCCATATATCATGAATAAAGACATTGGACGCTTTTCGCATTTCAAATCTTGTGCTCCCTTTCTTTCTTTCTTTCTTTATATATTGCAAAACAGCTATATTTACACACACTCACCCATACAGCTTTCAATCCACTCTGGATCTCACTGGTAACGACTCTGCTACTGCCAGTTATGACTTCGAAAATCCGATCAACTTAGCCGAAGACGAAGGTGAAGATGATTGTGAAGTGCCTGGTGAGCTTGCAAGACTGCTACTCCAGGAAGAGAGGGCCATTCAGCCACATGAAGAGCCAGTGGAAACGGTAAATCTGGGTACTGAGACAGACAGAAAGGAAGTCAAGATTGGTGCCAATCTGGAGCTCAGCGTGAAACAACGGTTGGTTCAGATGTTGCATGATTATGTGGAAATCTTTGCCTGGTCCTACGGAGACATGCCTGGGTTGGATACCGACATTGTGGTCCATCACTTGCCTACCAAGGAAGACTGCCCTCCGGTTAAACAAAAGGTCCGCCGTATGCGTCCAGAGATGTCCGAGAAGATCAAGGCCGAGGTTATGAAGCAATTTGACGCCGGTTTTCTTGCAGTGACTTCTTACCCTCAGTGGGTTGCCAACGTAGTCCCGGTGCCGAAGAAAGATGGTAAGGTCAGAATGTGTGTTGACTACAGGGATTTGAACAGGGCCAGCCCTAAGGATGATTTCCCTCTACCTCACATCGACGTTCTGGTTGAAAATACTGCTCAGCACAAGGTGTTCTCCTTCATGGATGGTTTTTCAGGTTATAATCAGATCAAGATGGCTCCTGAAGATATGGAAAAGACTACCTTTGTTACTCAGTGGGGCACCTTCTGCTACAAGGTCATGCCATTCGGGTTGAAAAATGCTGGGGCAACCTACCAGCGCGCCATGGTCGCCTTATTTCATGACATGATCCATCATGAGATTGAAGTGTATGTCGACGATATGATAGCAAGGTCCCAAACTGAGGAGGAACACCTTGACCATCTGCAAAAGCTGTTTGACCGTCTGAAGTTGTACAAGCTGAGATTGAACCCGAACAAGTGCACCTTTGGGGTGAGATCTGGAAAGTTGCTAGGCTTCGTTGTAAGTGACAAGGGTATTCAAGTGGACCCTGCCAAGGTTAAAGCCATTCAAGAGATGCCAGTTCCCAAGACAGAGAAAGAAGTCAGAGGCTTTCTGGGACGTCTAAACTATATTGCCTGATTCATCTCGCACCTAACTGCTACCTGTGAACCAATCTTCAAGCTGCTGAAGAAAGATCAGGTGGTATGTTGGAATGATGAATGTCAGACCGCTTTCGATTGAATCAAAGAGTATCTCCAAGAACCACCCATCCTTATGCCACCTGTTGAAGGGAGACCCCTGATACTATACCTGACAGTACTTGACAGCTCAATGGGGTGTGTGCTGGGGCAGCATGACGAGTCTGACCGAAAAGAGCATGCCATTTATTACCTTAGCAAAAAGTTTACCGACTGTGAGACCCGATACTCATTGCTCGAGAAAACTTTCTGCGCTTTGGTATGGGCTGCTTGCCGGCTGAGACAGTATATGCTGACTCACACTACTCTGTTGATTTCAAAGATGGATCCGATCAAGTACATATTTGAAAAGCCTGCTCTGTCTGGAAGAATAACAAGATGGCAAATGATCTTGACAGAATACGACATCCAGTGCACGACTCAGAAAGCTATCAAGGGAAGTGTATTGGCAGACCACTTGGCACACCAGGTAGTAGATGACTACCAGTCAATGAACTTTGAGTTTCCTGACGAGAGCATCATGATAGTGACTGATTGTGAAGTACCTGGACCGGATGAAGGACCTGAGGAAGGATCCCGATGGTCTATGCACTTTGACGGAGCCTCCAACGCTTTGGGTAACGGTATCGGCGCGGTGATCATATCCCCTCAAGGCACTCATACTCCACTTACTGCCCGGCTATGCTTCAACTGCACCAACAACATGGCGGAGTATGAGGCATGCATCATGGGTATTCAAGCTGCGATTGACTTAAGGATCAAGTTTCTGAGTGTCTTCGGAGATTCTGCTCTCGTGATCAATCAGATCAAAGGCGAGTGGGATACGAAACACCCAAACCTTATTCCTTACAAAGAATGTGTGTTGACATTGATCCCCCATTTCAAAGATAACTTTTGAACACTTCCCAAGAGAGGAGAATCAGTTGGCGGATGCGTTGGCTACGATGTCTTCTATGTTCAAAGTCAAGTGGGATAATGAGGCTCCCCGGATCATCATCTGGAAACTGGACGAACCGGCATACTGTTGTGACCTTGAGGCGGAGGAGGTAACTGAAAAACCCTGGTACCACGAGGTAAAGAGGTATCTGGAAGCTCAAGAATATCCCGAGGGCGCATCTGTCAACGACAAAAAGTTTCTGAGAAGGTTCGCAGCGAAGTTCTTCCTTAGCAATGGCATTCTATACAAGCGAAACCATGATTCGACCTTACTGCGTTGTGTGGATAAGACTGAAGCAGAAAGGATCATGGCAGAGCTACATGAAGGTACCTTCGGAACACATTCCAGTGGACACACCATGGCAAAGAAAATCCTTCGGGCAGGATATTACTGGTCCACCATGGAAGCCGACTGTTACCAACACTCTCGAACATGTCATAAGTGCCAGATATATGAAGATAAGGTGCACGTTCCTCCAGTTCCTCTGAATGTCCTGACAACACCTTGGCCTTTTGCAATGTGGGGCATAGATATGATCGGCGAGATTAAACCTACGGCATCCAACGGGCATCGCTTCATCCTGGTGGCGATTGATTACTTTACGAAGTGGGTTGAAGAAGCTTCCTACGCCACAGTAACCAAGAACGTCGTGGCACGGTTCATTCGACATAACTTGATTTGTCGATACGGCGTCTCGTAAAGGATCATTACGGACAATGGTACCAATCTTAACAACAAGATGATCACTGAGCTCTGCGAGCAATTCAAGATACAACACCACAACTCTTCTCCTTATCGGCCGAAGATGAATGGGGCTGTCGAAGCAGCTAATAAGAATATCAAGAAAATTGTGCAGAAGATGACAGTGACCTATAAAGATTGGCACGAGATGTTACCGTTCGCTCTTCATGGGTACCGTACCTCAGCAAGGACGTCAACCGGGGCAACTCCCTTTTCCTTGGTCTACGGCATGGAGGCAGTCTTGCCGATTGAAGTCCAGATACCCTCTCTCCGGATAATGAAGGATGCAGACCTGAGCAAAGATGACTGGATCCAGACCCGACTTGATCAATTAAACCTAATTGACGAGAAGAGACTCACTGCTATTTGTCATGGTCAACGTACCAAAAACGGATGATCAGAGCATTTAACAAGAAATTCAGACCACAAGAGTATCAAGTTGGGGACCTGGTAATCAAACGCATCATCCTTCCTCAGAGTGATCCCAGGGGCAAATGGACCCCCACGTACGAAGGGCCATTTGTGGTTAAACATGTGTTCTCAGGAGGAGCCATGATCCTAACCACCATGGATGGTGACGACCTTCCTCACCCCGCCAATGCAGACATAGTAAAAAGATACTACGCATGATAAAAGACTCGCTAGGTTGACAAACCTAGGCAAAAATTAGGGCTTCCCGGCGAACCAAAAGGGTTCGGGCAAAATGAGGGATGAAATGAAAAAAATCTGTACACCCGGCAAGTCGAAAACCTGAAAAGGCGGCTTGGGCAAAAATGGGTATCCCGGTGGACTGAAAACCCGAAAGGGCGGTCCAGGAAAAAGTTAGGGATTAAAGCGTAATACTATGTCTCATTGGATCACTTTGCATCCAGAATCCGGTATCAACATCAAGTTCAGACGGCATCGATCAATCAGCTTCATCTTTAACCGAGCAGCCAAGTGATGAGACGCTCGAAGATATAAAGGCGATAGCAGAGTTGGAACCCAGTGGGATTATTCCTTTCACATAGCTGTTTTGTTTTCTTTGTAAAAATTGTATAAAACTCTGTTGTTCGGCGGCGTTCTCTTACTAGGACGTCAGCCTCTTGTACATAAAACGCCTATTTACAGGCAAATTCAAAAATTAGTACAAATTCACTTTTCAGATCAATTGCCAATTGTTTTTCCTTTTTCTGTTTTGTTTTGCGAAGAACGTCCAATGTTCAATTGTGATATATGCATTTGACACTAATTGCTAACTCATAAATATTTGCATGCGAAACAAAGGATTAATTACAGGTAACATTAGAAACAGGGGCAATAATGAGTTGTCTAAGCGATCTAATTGCTCTGTCCACCAAGGTACCAAGGTAAGTTCGGCTGAAGAATGTAACCAAGATATCTTAATTCCCCAGAGAGTGAGCCAGGATTCAATAATTCTCCCCAAGCAGCTGGTCTCCAATCAGTCCTGAACAAGGCACCATATCTCCAGCAAGTCAACGATACTCTCCCCAAGCAGAGTTAGCCTACTCTATCTGCCTTAAGGAAGTTGGGTATCCCCAGCAGATCTCAATATTCCTCAGCGGAGTCGCCAAACATTCCTAACAAGCATCCCCGGCAGTCTTGATCTAAGATTGTTCTCCGGCGGTATACAGACATTCAGTGGAGCCACTTCCCCAAAAATTTCCCCAGGAGAGTCCAGTCCAAAGGTTTCCCCGGGAGAGTTAAATCAAACCCCCCAGCAGGTCTTGAAGCTTATCCCCAGTAGATTCTGGAAGCTTATCCTCTGCAGAGCACGAACGCGTCCCCGGGCTTTATTCAGAAGGTTATTTCCCCACCAGGATATAACTGGGTTATCCTCAGCCAATTGTCACGGAAAGATCATCCTCGGCGAAGTCTTCCTATCCCCTAGTGGAGTTCATCAATCCTTCAACATAACACATCAATGGTATCCCCAGCGGAGTTATCATCGACCTCAGCAAAGTACCTCTCTTTCCCCACAAAGTTCACTCCCCGCAGAGTATTCTATGCGCCAAGTTTATTCCCCAACGGAGTCCTCTTCTCCTACCGGTATTCTTGCAACCATCACCCCAGCGGAAACAAAGAACGCTACTCTTCAATATCAGCCCAGGAGTTCAACTTCCCGGCACCCGTCAAGGATTTATTTTCCTAGACGAAAACATACATTCATAAACACCACATCTTCATACATAGCATGCACATACGCATCATGGACATACAATCTCATTTATTCTGAGAGCATCACGCATGTCATACATCATGACATCGCATACAACTAACGTTTTGTCTTTTCAGGACAAAGGTTAATACCAAGATGATTATTATCAACGGTCGCAACTAAAGATCCGACTCCTGTATCTCGCCAGGGTGTATCTGTTGACGACTATTCCAGACTCGACTCCTGTATCCTGCCAGGGCACGTCTAAAGAGTTCGAAGATCCGAGTCCTGTATCTTGCCAGGGTGTATCTGTTGACGACTAATTCCAGACTCGATTCCTGTATCCTGCCAGGGCACGTCTGAAGAGTTCGAATATCTGATTCCTGTATCTTGCCAGGGTGTATCTGTTGACGACTACAATTCCAGACTCGATTCCTGTATCCTGCCAGGGCACGTATGAAGAGTTCGAAGATCCGATGCCTGTATCTTGCCAGGGTGTATCTGTTGACGACTAATTCTAGACTCGATTCCTGTATCCTGCCAGGGCACGTCTGAAGAGTTTGAAGATTCGATTCCTGTATCTTGCCAGGGTGTATCTGTTGACGACTATATATTCCAGACTCGATTCCTGTATCTTGCCAGGGCACGTCTGAAGGGTTCGAAGATCTGATTCCTGTATCTTGCCAGGGTGTATCTGTTGACGACTAATTCCAGACTCGATTCTTGTATCCTGCCAGGGCACGTCTGAAGAGTTTGAAGATTCGATTCCTGTATCTTGCCAGGGTGTATCTGTTGACGACTGTATTCTCCGGACTCGATTCCTGTATCTTGCCAGAGCACGTCCGAAGAGTTTAAAGATTCGATTCCTGTATCCAGCCAGGGCACGTCTACATAAAGAGTTTGAAGATCAACTCCTGTAACAGGCCAGGTAAATATCTTTCTTTTTCAGGTACGCAAGTTCTCGCTAAGGAAACTCTTACGCGATCGACACCTAGATGGCATCTATAAGCCCATCCATATACCAACAGTCTCCAAATGGCATCTATAAGCCCATTCCCGACAAAGTTCAGTCACACTTCCAGATGGCATCTATAAGCCCATCCTCCTATCCATCATCTCTCCAAATGGAATCTGTAAGCCCATTCCCTGCATCATACTGCTGACACTCTACTATGTGAGTGTAAATTTTTGGGCACTCTAGTGTTCAATCATCTTCCACCTTCGGATTACGAAAGGCACGCCTGCCAATCTACATCCTCAGGTTTAAGAAGATTGAACAGGGGCAACTGTTGTACCCCAAAATTTGCCCTCCCATATTCTTCAAGATTTTCCAAGATCAAGGTTCAAAATCTCTCAAGGGTTGCACAGTCCAATTGCCTCCTAACACAGTCAAAATTAGGGTTTTGGTTCTTGCAAAGAAATTGAGGTTTCCAAGGGTCCAATCAAGTCCCATATGCCTACATATATTGTCAAGCATCCATATGTCAAGTTTCAAGACTCACAACATCAAGTTGTACAGTCAAAAACCCTAATTGCTCTACAGTCAACTGCAGGGGCAAAATGGTCATTTGACAGTCAAAAATCAAAATTTTTGGTCAACATCTTATTTTGAAGCCACAAACATCATTTGATCAAATCTTGATCATGATTTCTCAAAGCATGGCTCAAAAAGTCTCAAGATGCAAAAGTTTCTATTTTTGGACAGTTGAAAAGTCAACTGCAAATTGACCAAGGCATAACTTCTTCATGGTTTATCAGAAAAATCCCAACCAATTCTCATTTTGAAGAGGATGACATTTCCTACAATTCATCTTCACACTTCAAGTCCAAGAAATGCTTCCACAAAAATTTATCAATTTCAACATTATGGGTCATTTTCAAAAGTCAACAAAAAGGCACTTTAAGTCAAAGACCATAACTTGAGATTGGAAAATCAAAATGACATGGGACCAAAGACATTGGTTAGAGGACTTCAAGACCTTTCCAAAATGTCCAAGAACATGATCATAGCTTCAAAATTGAGCAAGATATGCCTTGTAGAAGTTGGGAAATTTTTGGGAATTTTGAAAAGTCAACTTTGCTTCAAAAGCTTCAAAAATGCTAATGGGCCTCAAATTCTTCCTTGAATCATTACCCAAAGCATATGAACGACCCATTAAGCTCAAAGGGATTTATTTTCTTATTTTTAATTAATTAATTGAATTTTTATTCTTATTAATTCATTTAATTAAATTTAATTATGAGAAAAATATTAAACAATGGTTTTAAATCTTTTTTGTGCAGCAAATATCTTCCATATATGCAAGAGATTTCGTGCACCATCTCAAGGGGACAATATCATCCAAATTTGGCAAGAATTGCATGGAAAAAGATTGGAAAATATATGAACAAAATCAAATATTGGAATCATTAATTCATGGACTATGGGCTTGGCTTTTTGACCTAATTCCATTCAGATACAAAGGCACAACATAACCTAATGCTAACACACACGAAAGACTGCTCAAAGGCTGCATACCAATTTGCAAAATTTCATCAAAAAATTGAAAACTGAAATCATAGTTACAAGGCGTTTCAAAGCACAAAAAGCATTCTAATACGTTCCTGACATTGCTGGGAATCGATTGCAATAAAAAACGAGTCTCCATACTCCAAGAATTGGTAGAACAGAATCGTCTTCTTCATGAACATGTCCATAATCGTTTTCTAATTTTCATGCATTATTCATATGTTTTAACTGTTGATTCTTGCTACTAATGATGTTCTGAAACTTTTGGCATAGTTTAATTGTCCTAACAATGCTTGAAACGAGATTTTCCATTAACGTTTTCTAGGGTTTCATAAGCTCTAAATTAGGGTTTCCCTCATATGGTAAAATTGGACATTCAAACCGGTGCAGACCAAATCGTGGCAACAAGACGAAGCGATTGAACTATTCGCGCTCAATTTATGTTAACCATAGGCGTATTCACTATTTTTTACAGGTTGCACTTAGTGGGGGTTTAAAACCCCCGCTATCTATTTTCTATTTGCAGGCAAACGAAGAAGAAAGCTAGCGTGGCTGGATGTTACTGGACAATTCAAATTTGGCGCGTGAATTTGTTATTCTTACCACTAACGCTTGTTTTCTTATTATAATAATCACGTTCCATTATATTAACAAAGAAACGTCATGGCTCAGTTGGTGGATGAGTTGTCCTGCAGGCATTGGGACCTGGGTTCGATTCCCAGGTCCCCCTCATACGCTTAATAATTTTTGTTGCAAGGTATTCCAACGTAGCACATCCTCAAAGGCCTACCATGCATCCTCACATGCTAGCTTGCCACATACTCATGAAGATCAATTTGAAGGCTACAAAAGGAGTCCTACCATGTACGTCAGTCAATGCACATACACATGCGCTAGAAAGTCAAACAGGGCTTGGATTCTGATGGGCCAGAAATACTTCAAAAAACCTCCTAAATGGGCCAGATACCCCCAATGTTTGTATTATATTTTTAACTTCCTTTTCTTTTCTTTTTTTGTTCTAATTTGTTTTAATTGTTTTATTTAATTCACCAATAATTAATTTTCATAATAAAAAAATCAGAGACTAAAATATGCCTAATTAATATTTAATTTCACCATTAAAATGTTTTTTTGTAAATAAATTCTAATCATTAACTTAGTTTAATTTAGGTTTCAACTTTAATATTTTTTCTTAATAAATTAAAATAGGTAGAATTAGGGTTTTGATATTTGTTTCACCTTTTCATCTTTTTTTAATAAATAATTTTCTCATTATTATTATTATTATTAATTACTATTAATTTTTGTAAATACACATGTACATTAATTATTTAGTAAATTAGGTTAAACTTTAATATTTTTCTTAATAATTAAAAATAACTTAGAATTAGGGTTTCTCTTGATTTTCAATTTTTTACTTTCATAAATACAAAAACAGTAAAAAACAATTTCTTTTCTTTTAATAAAATAATTAATTAACTTTTAATTCAATTTAATTTCAAAAGGGTCCAACGCCCTCAAACGTGCAACTTTAATTCTTTCGCGCATTTATTCTTATTTTTTCTTTGTGAATATTATGTAACTGTTCAAGCCATGTAATAGTAATTAGGAATTTATTTACTTTTCGCATCTTTTACCAAACAGGTCTTTGTATTTTGGCGATGTATAGACCCGCGCCTTGTAATAGCGTAGGATTTTACTTTCCGCATTTAAATTTCCGCACTTTTAAATTATAATTGCATGAAAGAATGTATGACCTAAATTAAAAAAAGCGTAGATCACCATGATACATGTACAAGATAAAACATAACATGAAAATAACACACAAATTCACACACCACTCTTAGGGTACGCCTCACTGTTGCCTTACCTTCGAAACGTGGTCGTCGAGTATAGGACGTTTTAGTAAGTCCTTATGTCCATGATCAATGGCATAAGGGTAGCTTCTAAGGTATCCTACTGTTGCTCTGGTGACCACACTGTCCCTATAAACGAATTGACCCGAACACCTCCAACGGTGGTGCTACCTACCTCTCAATGGTGGGATGGCACTACCTTAAGGACATTTACACAACCTAATTCCTTAGGGTAGGTAGATGACTCGTAGATACTTGCTCTATTTCAAAAACAAATCAAAAACTCTTTTCACACTGACACTTTCAAAAAGCTTTCAAAACAATTTTTCAAACACTCTTGAGGACTGATACAAGAGTCGATCTGAAATCTTTAAACGAAACTTTTTCAAACTCACTCACAATTGAAAAGCAAACACCTTTGAAAACACGAATGAGCAAGTATCTAAGAGCCCGTGGATAACCATGGATAGAAAGGGTGCTAACACCTTCCCTTTCTATAAATCTACCTCCCGAACCGAGAAACTATCTCATAAGGAATTTTGCTGTGCTTTTGTCCTGTCCATGTTGGAGAAAATAAAAGACGGTGGCGACTCTTGCTTACCGCGACATTTCACGAACCAGCTAAAAACAGTCAGTTCTAAATCCACCGATCACAGAACTGGCGACTCTGCTGGGGATAATACTTAAAGTGAGGTGTACCTTAGGATAGCTCAGACTTGTGTTTTCAATTGCTGTGTTTGTTTGCTTTATTATTGTGGGCTGTTTCGGAGTTACATAGATCTTAACCCGGATCTGGGGATACACTGTTAGGTAGCATAAGCTGTGAGGGACCTGTCCGGCGTATACCGACATGGGTGAAGCAGTGGCTACGTTGGTGTGGCACCTTGGTCTGTACCGATATCCCTTGTGTCGCAACGAAGAGAATATGGGTCTTCTGAGGAGTCATTAAGCACCAACCGACCTTAGAACCTTAAATGACCCAACTTGGCCAATAGAACAATAGCAGTATGCTACGCCCATTGAGGCTAAACTCTCGCGATGGTTCTGGCCGCAAGAAAAGATTGCGATGCTGGAGTTATGACCGATTGAGGGTAGTCAGTGATATTGGGATCCTCTAGAACCCGGTTACTTCTGATAGGACAGGTCTTAACCAACAAACTGAAAGAGGGTAATACCTAGACCACATGCTGGCCTAAACTCTAAGGGCTTGTCTTGTGTGACTTGTGTGCCTTATCATGTTTGCCTTTGTGAATATTTGTGGTGTGCTTTATCATAACATCATGACATCATAAACATTGCATGCACCCTGCATAAGGACTGACCATTTCAAAGACAAGAGGGTTTCACCTTTGCTCTGTTTTGTAGGACATCATGATGCCTATGCAAAGGAATACTATCCGGTTCAACTTTTTTCACCCACCTGAGTTGCTTGAAGAATTGGTTAGCAGAATTCCAAATACTACTTCCTTCATCCAGAGGCATGGTTCTCTTCTCAGTTTAGTCACGGCAAAGTGGGACCAACAACTGATGAGTGTCCTGACCCAGTTTTATGACCCTCTGTACCAGTGTTTCACCTTTCAAGACTTCCAGCTGGTCCCTACCCTGGAAGAGTTCTCTGATTTGCTTGGTATCCCTATCTTGGATCAGACTCCCTACACTAGTTGGGAAAAGACTCTTAGGCTTGAGGAGATTGCTGCAGCTCTTCCCTTGACCCACAAGGAGGTAATGGACAACTGGGTGACTAGAAGCAAAGTTAAGGGTTTCTTGGCCAAGTTCCTGATTGGTAAAGCTAACAGTTTTTGGAATGACCTGGACTTTAGGGTGTATGAAGACATTCTGGCTCTCTTAATCTATGGTCTAGTTTTGTTTCCTAATCCTGATAACTTCATTAACGTCACTGCCATAAGGATCTTCATGTCTCGGAACCCTGTGCCCACTCTCTTGGGTGATATCCTGCAACAACTTTATGCTCGTACTGCCCGAAGACGAGGAACTTTGTGGTGTTGTATTCCTTTGTTAGTGAGGTGGTTTACTTCGCACCTCCCTAAGTTCGTGCTGAAGAACAAAGAAGGAAGAGGTTGGGCTCATAGGTTAATGTCTCTCACTGATAATGACATCATTTGGACTCTCAGGGGTTTGGATGAGGTAGCTGTTATTGATCGTTGCGGAGAATATCCTAATGTTCCTTTGATTGGTACCCAAGGAGGAATCTCTTACAATCCATGTCTAGCCCTCCGTCAGTTTGGAAGAGCCAGAAGAGCAAGGCCTCATGAGATGTTGGTGCCTCACATCAGTTTTGAGTTTCAGGTAGACAGTGACGAGCTGCGTCGTAGGTTCATCAAAGCTTGGGACATAATTCACAAAGCTGACCCACAAGAGTTGGGACCAAAGACTTCTCTACCTATGGAAGCCTACTACAAATGGGTCCGCATCCGTGATCAGAAGTTAGGTATGCCGTACGAAGCTGTCAGACCTGTCATTCTTGAATATCCTGATAGAGATGGGGCTCCTCCCACTGTTCTCCCTCCTCAGATACCTACTGATCTTGATACACTAAAAAGGTCTCGGGCACAACTACGAGAAGAACGGGATTCTTATTGGGAAAAGTTCAACGAGCAGGAATTGAAGATCCAGAAGCTGACAAAGCAATTGGAGAACGAGCGAGCCTTGAATGACTACATCCGTACTGAGAAGAGGAGACCCTGGGATCAATGATGAGCTTTGGATTTCTTTTACAGCTTTTATTTCCCTTTCCAGTATCTTCACTTTTATGTAACGCCTAAGGGCAATCTGTTGAACAATTTAAATTTCAAAGTTGAACCTAATGAAGTGTGTTCTTTTTGTTTACAAAGTTGAATCCTGATTGTCTTTGAAAACATAAATCATACGCATCCCATTCATCATGTGCATCACAGGTACTCTTCTTTTCAGGTTGCTTAATGTTCTTCGCTGTTTATTTCAGCATCATGAACCCTGAATCATCTACCGAGCAGTCCATCAAGGCCCTTCAGGCTCAGAATGCCCAATTCCAAGAGCTGATCATGAGTTTGGCCCAAGGACAGGAGGAATTGAAGGCTCTGTTGGTCAAGAAGAAGAAGAAAAGAACTGTACTATTCAACACGGGCCGGAGGTTTGGTAACACATTGCAGAATGAGGTTAATCAAGCTGGTTCTTCTGTAGGAAAAGGCAGTCCCCAGGGGGGAAGGGTTCCTAGTCCGGTGGTCTCGGACAATGAGACTGATTTCAATGAGGAGCAGTATCCCCCAGCTGAAGACAGATATAAGCAGTTGGAAGACCGTCTGAATTCCATAGAAATTCAACAAGTGCCTGGGTTGGATTTCGGAGACTTGGGTTTATCTTCTGGTGTGGTCATCCCACACAAGTTCAAAGCACCATCTTTCGCGAAGTATGACGGGGCGTCCTGCCCTAAGCTACATCTCAGATCTTATGTGCGGAAGATCCAACCATACACTGTGGACAAGAACTTGTGGATCCACTTCTTCCAGGAGAGTCTTTCAGGGACTCATCTCGAATGGTTCTATCAGCTGGATGGAACCAAGGTTCGTAACTGGGAGGAGTTGGCTACTGCTTTTTACAAGCAATATCAGTATAATACCGACCTCGCTCCTACACGTACCCAACTCCAGGGTATGTCGCTAGGATCAGGAGAAGGTTTTAAAGAGTATGTGCAGAAGTGGAGGGACCTGGCTGGCAGGGTGCAACCACCGTTAACCGACCGTGAGTTAGTGGACATGTTCTTGGGGACCCTATCCGGGCCGTTCTTCAATCATCTCATTGGTAATTCATCTGCGAGGTTCACAGATCTTATTCTGACTGGGGAAAGGATAAAGGCTGGAATGAAATCAGGGAAAATTCAGAAAGGTACATCCTCAAATCCTGAGAAGAAGCCCTTCAAAAAGGAAGCCAGTGTTGTGTATGGGCCTAGAAGGCAAAATAAACCAGAACGCCGCCAAACTGTCAACGCGGTGGTAATCGCAAAGCCTGCTGCCGCTCCTCGGCAACCTAATCAACCAAGGGGTGAGAGACCCAGAAGAGAATATACCCGGCTTAGTATGACCTTGTCACAAATCTTGCCGCAACTGCTATCGACCAACTTGGTAACCATCAGAGAAGCTCCGAAGGTTGTGAACACTACATCTCCGAAGTATAATCCAAATGCCCGTTGTGCTTATCACTCCGATAGCCCGGGGCATTCTACTGATGACTGCTGAGCCCTGAGAAATAAGGTTCAAGACCTTATTGATGCGAAGGAAATACAGTTTGAGGCACCTGAGAGGCCCAACGTTATGACTGCTCATATGCCCCAGCATGGAGTAAATGCCATTGAGGAAGACCTGTATGCCGTTTCTGTGGATGATGTTGCTACCCCTCTGTTGACTGTTAAGAGGAACCTGTTGCTAGCCGGTTTATTTCCGGGTTGTAGCAAGGGTTTCCTTCTGTGTGCTGTTTCCCCTACTGGTTGTCCGTTGCTGAAGTCAGGCATCCAAAGCTTGATGGATAGCAAGGAAATTTTGTTCAGGAAGACCGTTATTCCTATTGTTCCTGTTGAAGAAGTATCTGTTGTCACCATCTTCAATAATCCTACCAAGGCTCCCCGAGGAAGCCAGTCAAAATCATGTTTGTTGCACCTATTACCATTACTGTTCCGGGGCCCCTCCCCTATGAATCTGACAAGGCTGTCCCATGGCACTATGGGGCAGAGGTGTATGTACTTGGAGTGAAGCAGGAGTTTAACACCGGTACTAGTATCAGCAACATCACTGGTCCCGCTAAAGTTACTCGCAGTGGCAGGCTCTTCTCGCCCGACATTGCGCCACCAGTTATCCGAAGACCTCTTATAATAACACCTGCAAGTGCGCCTGTTTCCCCTTATGATCAAGTTTCTACCCCTGCTGCCGAGTCATCTGACGCTCGGGGCAAAGGGATTGATGATGAGCCTGCCCGGATGGAGGCACCAAAGACTGTCAATGTTGAAGCCTCCCAGCAAGAGATGGAGGAAATCCTTAAAATCATTAAGAAGAGTGACTTTAACGTCGTTGAACAGCTGGGGCATACCCCCTCCAAGATCTCTATGCTATCATTGCTGCTGTGCTCAGAGGCCCATGCCAAGGCCCTGATTTCATTTCTGAAGACGGCCCATGTGCCACAAGAGACATCTGCAGATCAATTCACTGACTGTGTGGCCAATCTGACCGCCGACAATGGTTTGGGTTTCTCGGATGCTGATCTTACCGCTAAGGGAAAGAACCACAATGATGCCCTGCATGTCTCCATTGAATGCAGAGGCACTACTCTCGCACACGTGTTGGTGGACACCAGTTCTTCCCTGAATGTATTGCCCAAGAAGGCCTTAGGCAGGTTGGATTGTGAGGGTCTAGAGTTGAAACCTAGCAACATCATCGTCCGAGCCTTTGACGGGTCGAAGAGAATGGTTCATGGTGAGGTAGATATTCCGATTCGTGTTGGTTCCCAAGTCTTTGATTCAACGTTCTATGTGATGGACATTCGTCCATCTTATTCCTGTTTGCTGGGTCGACCTTGGATTCACAAAGCTGGGGCAGTGACCTCCACTCTACACCAGAAGCTCAAGTACCCTGTCAGGGGGAAGATTGTTACTGTGCAGGGGGAGGAAGAATACATGGTTAGTCATCTGAATTCCTTCCAGTATATTGAGATGGACGGGGAGTTTATTGAAACCCCCTTTCAACATTTTGAAGAGGTACCTCCAACATTGGCGTCAGCTGAGATGGTAATTGAAGAAGACCTTCCTTTGAAGATGGCCTCCTTAAAGGACGCCCGGGCTGTAATTGAGAAAGGTGAATGTGCTAACTGGGGCAGGCTCCCTGATTTTACTCCTAAGACTAACAAATTTGGGTTGGGTTTTACTGCAGAGGCTCAGAGGGCTGTACGCAAAGCTAGGATCGGAAGACCTCCCGTGTTCATCACCAACCCGGGAGTGAATGCTATTGAGAGCGATACGGAGGAATCAGAGTTTGATAGCTGGATCTACCCGACGACTGACGGGGGACTGACCAATTAGACCGTAAAAGACCACATACCTGTTACTTTTGTTACGCAGTAATGAATTCCTTTGTTTCTTTAATTTGTAATGAACAATAAATTGAAACTTTATGGCCCGGTGTCTTACCCGGGGCACCGTGGCTTCATTTGTGAGGGCTTATTACTTGTCATTTCCATATATCATGAATAAAGACATTGGACGCTTTTCGCATTTCAAATCTTGTGCTCCCTTTCTTTCTTTCTTTCTTTATATATTGCAAAACAGCTATATTTACACACACTCACCCATACAGCTTTCAATCCACTCTGGATCTCACTGGTAACGACTCTGCTACTGCCAGTTATGACTTCGAAAATCCGATCAACTTAGCCGAAGACGAAGGTGAAGATGATTGCGAAGTGCCTGGTGAGCTTGCAAGACTGCTACTCCAGGAAGAGAGGGCCATTCAGCCACATGAAGAGCCAGTGGAAACGGTAAATCTGGGTACTGAGACAGACAGAAAGGAAGTCAAGATTGGTGCCAATCTGGAGCTCAGCGTGAAACAACGGTTGGTTCAGATGTTGCATGATTATGTGGAAATCTTTGCCTGGTCCTACGAAGACATGCCTGGGTTGGATACCGACATTGTGGTCCATCACTTGCCTACCAAGGAAGACTGCCCTCCGGTTAAACAAAAGGTCCGCCGTATGCGTCCAGAGATGTCCGAGAAGATCAAGGCCGAGGTTATGAAGCAATTTGACGCCGGTTTTCTTGCAGTGACTTCTTACCCTCAGTGGGTTGCCAACATAGTCCCGGTGCCGAAGAAAGATGGTAAGGTCAGAATGTGTGTTGACTACAGGGATTTGAACAGGGCCAGCCCTAAGGATGATTTCCCTCTACCTCACATCGACGTTCTGGTTGAAAATACTGCTCAGCACAAGGTGTTCTCCTTCATGGATGGTTTTTCAGGTTATAATCAGATCAAGATGGCTCCTGAAGATATGGAAAAGACTACCTTTGTTACTCAGTGGGGCACCTTCTGCTACAAGGTCATGCCATTCGGGTTGAAAAATGCTGGGGCAACCTACCAGCGCGCCATGGTCGCCTTATTTCATGACATGATCCATCATGAGATTGAAGTGTATGTCGACGATATGATAGCAAGGTCCCAAACTGAGGAGGAACACCTTGACCATCTGCAAAAGCTGTTTGACCGTCTGAAGTTGTACAAGCTGAGATTGAACCCGAACAAGTGCACCTTTGGGGTGAGATCTGGAAAGTTGCTAGGCTTCGTTGTAAGTGACAAGGGTATTCAAGTGGACCCTGCCAAGGTTAAAGCCATTCAAGAGATGCCAGTTCCCAAGACAGAGAAAGAAGTCAGAGGCTTTCTGGGACGTCTAAACTATATTGCCTGATTCATCTCGCACCTAACTGCTACCTGTGAACCAATCTTCAAGCTGCTGAAGAAAGATCAGGTGGTATGTTGGAATGATGAATGTCAGACCGCTTTCGACTGAATCAAAGAGTATCTCCAAGAACCACCCATCCTTATGCCACCTGTTGAAGGGAGACCCCTGATACTATACCTGACAGTACTTGACAACTCAATGGGGTGTGTGCTGGGGCAGCATGACGAGTCTGACCGAAAAGAGCATGCCATTTATTACCTTAGCAAAAAGTTTACCGACTGTGAGACCCGATACTCATTGCTCGAGAAAACTTTCTGCGCTTTGGTATGGGCTGCTTGCCGGCTGAGACAGTATATGCTGACTCACACTACTCTGTTGATTTCAAAGATGGATCCGATCAAGTACATATTTGAAAAGCCTGCTCTGTCTGGAAGAATAACAAGATGGCAAATGATCTTGACAGAATACGACATCCAGTGCACGACTCAGAAAGCTATCAAGGGAAGTGTATTGGCAGACCACTTGGCACACCAGGCAGTAGATGACTACCAGTCAATGAACTTTGAGTTTCCTGACGAGAGCATCATGATAGTGACTGATTGTGAAGTACCTGGACCGGATGAAGGACCTGAGGAAGGATCCCAATGGTCTATGCACTTTGACGGAGCCTCCAACGCTTTGGGTAACGGTATCGGCGCGGTGATCATATCCCCTCAAGGCACTCATACTCCACTTACTGCCCGGCTATGCTTCAACTGCACCAACAACATGGCGGAGTATGAGGCATGCATCATGGGTCTTCAAGCTGCGATTGACTTAAGGATCAAGTTTCTGAGTGTCTTCGGAGATTCTGCTCTCGTGATCAATCAGATCAAAGGCGAGTGGGATACGAAACACCCAAACCTTATTCCTTACAAAGAATGTGTGTTGACATTGATCCCCCATTTCAAAGATAACTTTTGAACACTTCCCAAGAGAGGAGAATCAGTTGGCGGATGCGTTGGCTACGATGTCTTCTATGTTCAAAGTCAAGTGGGATAATGAGGCTCCCCGGATCATCATCTGGAAACTGGACGAACCGGCATACTGTTGTGACCTTGAGGCGGAGGAGGTAACTGAAAAACCCTGGTACCACGAGGTAAAGAGGTATCTGGAAGCTCAAGAATATCCCGAGGGTGCATCTGTCAATGACAAAAAGTTTCTGAGAAGGTTCGCAGCGAAGTTCTTCCTTAGCAATGGCATTCTATACAAGCGAAACCATGATTCGACCTTACTGCGTTGTGTGGATAAGACTGAAGCAGAAAGGATCATGGCAGAGCTACATGAAGGTACCTTCGGAACACATTCCAGTGGACACACCATGGCAAAGAAAATCCTTCGGGCAGGATATTACTGGTCCACCATGGAAGCCGACTGTTACCAACACTCTCGGACATGTCATAAGTGCCAGATATATGAAGATAAGGTGCACGTTCCTCCAGTTCCTCTGAATGTCCTGACAACACCTTGGCCTTTTGCAATGTGGGGCATAGATATGATCGGCGAGATTAAACCTACGGCATCCAACGGGCATCGCTTCATCCTGGTGGCGATTGATTACTTTACGAAGTGGGTTGAAGAAGCTTCCTACGCCACAGTAACCAAGAACGTCGTGGCACGGTTCATTCGACATAACTTGATTTGTCGATACGGCGTCTCGTAAAGGATCATTACGGACAATGGTACCAATCTTAACAACAAGATGATCACTGAGCTCTGCGAGCAATTCAAGATACAACACCACAACTCTTCTCCTTATCGGCCGAAGATGAATGGGGCTGTCGAAGCAGCTAATAAGAATATCAAGAAAATTGTGCAGAAGATGACAGTGACCTATAAAGATTGGCACGAGATGTTACCGTTCGCTCTTCATGGGTACCGTACCTCAGCAAGGACGTCAACCGGGGCAACTCCCTTTTCCTTGGTCTACGGCATGGAGGCAGTCTTGCCGATTGAAGTCCAGATACCCTCTCTCCGGATAATGAAGGATGCAGACCTGAGCAAAGATGACTGGATCCAGACCCGACTTGATCAATTAAACCTAATTGACGAGAAGAGACTCACTGCTATTTGTCATGGTCAACGTACCAAAAACGGATGATCAGAGCATTTAACAAGAAATTCAGACCACAAGAGTATCAAGTTGGGGACCTGGTAATCAAACGCATCATCCTTCCTCAGAGTGATCCCAGGGGCAAATGGACCCCCACGTACGAAGGGCCATTTGTGGTTAAACATGTGTTCTCAGGAGGAGCCATGATCCTAACCACCATGGATGGTGACGACCTTCCTCACCCCGCCAATGCAGACATAGTAAAAAGATACTACGCATGATAAAAGACTCGCTAGGTTGACAAACCTAGGCAAAAATTAGGGCTTCCCGGCGAACCAAAAGGGTTCGGGCAAAATGAGGGATGAAATGAAAAAAATCTGTACACCCGGCAAGTCGAAAACCTGAAAAGGCGGCTTGGGCAAAAATGGGTATCCCGGTGGACTGAAAACCCGAAAGGGCGGTCCAGGAAAAAGTTAGGGATTAAAGCGTAATACTATGTCTCATTGGATCACTTTGCATCCAGAATCCGGTATCAACATCAAGTTCAGACGGCATCGATCAATCAGCTTCATCTTTAACCGAGCAGCCAAGTGATGAGACGCTCGAAGATATAAAGGCGATAGCAGAGTTGGAACCCAGTGGGATTATTCCTTTCACATAGCTGTTTTGTTTTCTTTGTAAAAATTGTATAAAACTCTGTTGTTCGGCGGCGTTCTCTTACTAGGACGTCAGCCTCTTGTACATAAAACGCCTATTTACAGGCAAATTCAAAAATTAGTACAAATTCACTTTTCAGATCAATTGCCAATTGTTTTTCCTTTTTCTGTTTTGTTTTGCGAAGAACGTCCAATGTTCAATTGTGATATATGCATTTGACACTAATTGCTAACTCATAAATATTTGCATGCGAAACAAAGGATTAATTACAGGTAACATTAGAAACAGGGGCAATAATGAGTTGTCTAAGCGATCTAATTGCTCTGTCCACCAAGGTACCAAGGTAAGTTCGGCTGAAGAATGTAACCAAGATATCTTAATTCCCTAGAGAGTGAGCCAGGATTCAATAATTCTCCCCAAGCAGCTGGTCTCCAATCAGTCCTGAACAAGGCACCATATCTCCAGCAAGTCAACGATACTCTCCCCAAGCAGAGTTAGCCTACTCTATCTGCCTTAAGGAAGTTGGGTATCCCCAGCAGATCTCAATATTCCTCAGCGGAGTCGCCAAACATTCCTAACAAGCATCCCCGGCAGTCTTGATCTAAGATTGTTCTCCGGCGGTATACAGACATTCAGTGGAGCCACTTCCCCAAAAATTTCCCCAGGAGAGTCCAGTCCAAAGGTTTCCCCGGGAGAGTTAAATCAAACCCCCCAGCAGGTCTTGAAGCTTATCCCCGGTAGATTCTGGAAGCTTATCCTCTGCAGAGCACGAACGCGTCCCCGGGCTTTATTCAGAAGGTTATTTCCCCACCAGGATATAACTGGGTTATCCTCAGCCAATTGTCACGGAAAGATCATCCTCGGCGAAGTCTTCCTATCCCCTAGTGGAGTTCATCAATCCTTCAACATAACACATCAATGGTATCCCCAGCGGAGTTATCATCGACCTCAGCAAAGTACCTCTCTTTCCCCACAAAGTTCACTCCCCGCAGAGTATTCTATGCGCCAAGTTTATTCCCCAACGGAGTCCTCTTCTCCTACCGGTATTCTTGCAACCATCACCCCAGCGGAAACAAAGAACGCTACTCTTCAATATCAGCCCAGGAGTTCAACTTCCCGGCACCCGTCAAGGATTTATTTTCCTAGACGAAAACATACATTCATAAACACCACATCTTCATACATAGCATGCACATACGCATCATGGACATACAATCTCATTTATTCTGAGAGCATCACGCATGTCATACATCATGACATCGCATACAACTAACGTTTTGTCTTTTCAGGACAAAGGTTAATACCAAGATGATTACTATCAACGGTCGCAACTAAAGATCCGACTCCTGTATCTCGCCAGGGTGTATCTGTTGACGACTATTCCAGACTCGACTCCTGTATCCTGCCAGGGCACGTCTAAAGAGTTCGAAGATCCGAGTCCTGTATCTTGCCAGGGTGTATCTGTTGACGACTAATTCCAGACTCGATTCCTGTATCCTGCCAGGGCACGTCTGAAGAGTTCGAATATCCGATTCCTGTATCTTGCCAGGGTGTATCTGTTGACGACTACAATTCCAGACTCGATTCCTGTATCCTGCCAGGGCACGTATGAAGAGTTCGAAGATCCGATGCCTGTATCTTGCCAGGGTGTATCTGTTGACGACTAATTCTAGACTCGATTCCTGTATCCTGCCAGGGCACGTCTGAAGAGTTTGAAGATTCGATTCCTGTATCTTGCCAGGGTGTATCTGTTGACGACTATATATTCCAGACTCGATTCCTGTATCTTGCCAGGGCACGTCTGAAGGGTTCGAAGATCTGATTCCTGTATCTTGCCAGGGTGTATCTGTTGACGACTAATTCCAGACTCGATTCCTGTATCCTGCCAGGGCACGTCTGAAGAGTTTGAAGATTCGATTCCTGTATCTTGCCAGGGTGTATCTGTTGACGACTGTATTCTCCGGACTCGATTCCTGTATCTTTCCAGAGCACGTCCGAAGAGTTTAAAGATTCGATTCCTGTATCCAGCCAGGGCACGTCTACATAAAGAGTTTGAAGATCAACTCCTGTAACAGGCCAGGTAAATATCTTTCTTTTTCAGGTACGCAAGTTCTCGCTAAGGAAACTCTTACGCGATCGACACCTAGATGGCATCTATAAGCCCATCCATATACCAACAGTCTCCAAATGGCATCTATAAGCCCATTCCCGACAAAGTTCAGTCACACTTCCAGATGGCATCTATAAGCCCATCCTCCTATCCATCATCTCTCCAAATGGAATCTGTAAGCCCATTCCCTGCATCATACTGCTGACACTCTACTATGTGAGTGTAAATTTTTGGGCACTCTAGTGTTCAATCATCTTCCACCTTCGGATTACGAAAGGCACGCCTGCCAATCTACATCCTCAGGTTTAAGAAGATTGAACAGGGGCAACTGTTGTACCCCAAAATTTGCCCTCCCATATTCTTCAAGATTTTCCAAGATCAAGGTTCAAAATCTCTCAAGGGTTGCACAGTCCAATTGCCTCCTAACACAGTCAAAATTAGGGTTTTGGTTCTTGCAAAGAAATTGAGGTTTCCAAGGGTCCAATCAAGTCCCATATGCCTACATATATTGTCAAGCATCCATATGTCAAGTTTCAAGACTCACAGCATCAAGTTGCACAGTCAAAAACCCTAATTGCTCTACAGTCAACTGCAGGGGCAAAATGGTCATTTGACAGTCAAAAATCAAAATTTTTGGTCAACATCTTATTTTGAAGCCACAAACATCATTTGATCAAATCTTGATCATGATTTCTCAAAGCATGGCTCAAAAAGTCTCAAGATGCAAAAGTTTCTATTTTTGGACAGTTGAAAAGTCAACCGCAAATTGACCAAGGCATAACTTCTTCATGGTTTATCAGAAAAATCCCATCCAATTCTCATTTTGAAGAGGATGACATTTCCTACAATTCATCTTCACACTTCAAGTCCAAGAAATGCTTCCACAAAAATTTATCAATTTCAACATTATGGGTCATTTTCAAAAGTCAACAAAAAGGCACTTTAAGTCAAAGACCATAACTTGAGATTGGAAAATCAAAATGACATGGGACCAAAGACATTGGTTAGAGGACTTCAAGACCTTTCCAAAATGTCCAAGAACATGATCATAGCTTCAAAATTGAGCAAGATATGCCTTGTAGAAGTTGGGAAATTTTTGGGAATTTTGAAAAGTCAACTTTGCTTCAAAAGCTTCAAAAATGCTAATGGGCCTCAAATTCTTCCTTGAATCATTACCCAAAGCATATGAACGACCCATTAAGCTCAAAGGGATTTATTTTCTTATTTTTAATTAATTAATTGAATTTTTATTCTTACTAATTCATTTAATTAAATTTAATTATGAGAAAAATATTAAACAATGGTTTTAAATCTTTTTTGTGCAGCAAATATCTTCCATATATGCAAGAGATTTCGTGCACCATCTCAAGGGGACAATATCATCCAAATTTGGCAAGAATTGCATGGAAAAAGATTGGAAAATATATGAACAAAATCAAATATTGGAATCATTAATTCATGGACTATGGGCTTGGCTTTTTGACCTAATTCCATTCAGATACAAAGGCACAACATAACCTAATGCTAACACACACGAAAGACTGCTCAAAGGCTGCATACCAATTTGCAAAATTTCATCAAAAAATTGAAAACTGAAATCATAGTTACAAGGCGTTTCAAAGCACAAAAAGCATTCTAATACGTTCCTGACATTGCTGGGAATCGATTGCAATAAAAAACGAGTCTCCATACTCCAAGAATTGGTAGAACAGAATCGTCTTCTTCATGAACATGTCCATAATCGTTTTCTAATTTTCATGCATTATTCATATGTTTTAACTGTTGATTTTTGCTACTAATGATGTTCTGAAACTTTTGGCATAGTTTAATTGTCCTAACAATGCTTGAAACGAGATTTTCCATTAACGTTTTCTAGGGTTTCATAAGCTCTAAATTAGGGTTTCCCTCATATGGTAAAATTGGACATTCAAACTGGTGCAGACCAAATCGTGGCAACAAGACGAAGCGATTGAACTATTCGCGCTCAATTTATGTTAACCATAGGCGTATTCGCTATTTTTTACAGGTTTCACTTAGTGGGGGTTTAAAACCCCCGCTATCTGTTTTCTATTTGCAGGCAAACGAAGAAGAAAGCTAGCGTGGCTGGATGTTACTGGACAATTCAAATTTGGCGCGTGAATTTGTTATTCTTACCACTAACGCTTGTTTTCTTATTATAATAATCACGTTCCATTATATTAACAAAGAAACGTCATGGCTCAGTTGGTGGATGAGTTGTCCTGCAGGCATTGGGACCTGGGTTCGATTCCCAGGTTCCCCTCATACGCTTAATAATTTTTGTTGCAAGGTATTCCAACGTAGCACATCCTCAAAGGCCTACCATGCATCCTCACATGCTAGCTTGCCACATACTCATGAAGATCAATCTGAAGGCTACAAAAGGAGTCCTACCATGTACGTCAGTCAATGCACATACACACGCGCTAGAAAGTCAAACATGGCTTGGATTCTGATGGGCCAGAAATACTTCAAAAAACCTCCTAAATGGGCCAGATACCCCCAATGTTTGTATTATATTTTTAACTTCCTTTTCTTTTCTTTTTTTGTTCTAATTTGTTTTAATTGTTTTATTTAATTCACCAATAATTAATTTTCATAATAAAAAAATCAGAGACTAAAATATGCTTAATTAATATTTAATTTCACCATTAAAATGTTTTTTTGTAAATAAATTCTAATCATTAACTTAGTTTAATTTAGGTTTCAACTTTAATATTTTTTCTTAATAAATTAAAATAGGTAGAATTAGGGTTTTGATATTTGTTTCACCTTTTCATCTTTTTTTAATAAATAATTTTCTCATCATTATTATTATTATTAATTACTATTAATTTTTGTAAATACACATGTACATTAATTATTTAGTAAATTAGGTTAAACTTTAATATTTTTCTTAATAATTAAAAATAACTTAGAATTAGGGTTTCTCTTGATTTTCAATTTTTTACTTTCATAAATACAAAAACCATAAAAAACAATTTCTTTTCTTTTAATAAAATAATTAATTAACTTTTAATTCAATTTAATTTCAAAAGGGTCCAACGCCCTCGAACGTGCAACTTTAATTCTTTCGCGCATTTATTCTTATTTTTTCTTTGTGAATATTATGTAACTGTTCAAGCCATGTAATAGTAATTAGGAATTTATTTACTTTTCGCATCTTTTACCAAACGGGTCTTTGTATTTTGGCGATGTATAGACCCGCGCCTTGTAATAGCGTAGGATTTTACTTTCCGCATTTAAATTTCCGCACTTTTAAATTATAATTGCATGAAAGAATGTATGGCCTAAATTAAAAACAAGCGTAGATCACCATGATACATGTACAAGATAAAACATAACATGAAAATAACACACAAATTCACACACCACTCTTAGGGTACGCCTCACTGTTGCCTTACCTTCGAAACGTGGTCGTCGAGTATAGGACGTTTTAGTAAGTCCTTATGTCCATGATCAATGGCATAAGGGTAGCTTCTAAGGTATCCTACTGTTGCTCTGGTGACCACACTGTCCCTATAAACGAATTGACCCGAACACCTCCAACGGTGGTGCTACCTACCTCTCAATGGTGGGATGGCACTACCTTAAGGACATTTACACAGCCTAATTCCTTAGGGTAGGTAGATGACTCGTAGATACTTGCTCTATTTCAAAAACAAATCAAAAACTCTTTTCACACTGACACTTTCAAAAAGCTTTCAAAACAATTTTTCAAACACTCTTGAGGACTGATACAAGAGTCGATCTGAAATCTTTAAACGAAACTTTTTCAAACTCACTCACAATTGAAAAGCAAACACCTTTGAAAACACGAATGAGCAAGTATCTAAGAGCCCGTGGATAACCATGGATAGAAAGGGTGCTAACACCTTCCCTTTCTATAAATCTACCTCCCGAACCGAGAAACTATCTCATAAGGAATTTTGCTGTGCTTTTGTCCTGTCCATGTTGGAGAAAATAAAAGACGGTGGCGACTCTTTCTTACCGCGACATTTCGCGAACCAGCTAAAAACAGTCAGTTCTAAATCCACCGATCACAGTATCCCACTCACGAGAGCGGAATCTCCGAAAACACTTAAGAACTTAATCCTTAGGTCAATTGATGTTCGAAGACCCATAATGCACACTTCATATTCTGCCATGTTGTTGGTGCAGTTGAAACATAGTCGGGCGATGAATGGAGTTTGAGAGCCTTCAGGAGATATGATCACGGCGCCAATGCCATTACCCAAAGCGTTCGAAGCTCCATCAAAGTACATGGACCATCGGGATCCTTCCTCAGGTCCTTCATGCAGTCCAGGTGTCTCACAGTCAGTCACTATCATGATATTCTCATCCTGGAATTCAAAGTTCATAGACTGGTAATCATCCACTACCTGATGTGTCAAATGATTTGCCAACACACTTCCATTGATTGACTTTTGGGTCATATATTGGATGTCATATTCAGTCAAGATCATTTTCCATCTTGCTATTCTTCCGGACAAGGCAGGCTTTTTGAAGATATACTTTATTGGATCCATCTTTGATATCAAAAGAGTAGTGTGAGTCAGCATATACTGTCTTAGCCGGCGAGCAGCCCATGCTAAAGCGTAGCAAGTTTTCTTAAGCAACAAGTATCGGGTCTCCCAGTCGGTAAACTTTTTGCTAAGGTAATAAATAGCATGCTCTTTTCGGCCAGACTCGTCATGTTGACCCAACACACACCCCATTGAATTATCGAGTACTGTCAAGTATAAGATCAAAGGTCTCCCTTCAACTGGAGGCATCAGAATAGGAGGCTCTTGGAGATACTCTTTGATCCTTTCGAAAGTGGCCTGACATTCATCGTTCCATCTTACCACTTGATCTTTCTTCAGTAACTTGAAGATTGGCTCACAAGTAGCAGTCAGGTGCGAGATGAATCGGGCAATATAGTTCAGTCGTCCCAGAAAGCCTCTGACTTCTTTTTCTGTTCGGGGAGCTGGCATTTCCTGTATAGCCTTCACCTTTGCAGGGTCCACTTGAATACCTTTATCACTAACGACGAAACCCAACAGCTTACCAGATCTCACCCCGAAGGTGCACTTGTTCGGGTTTAACCTTAGTTTGTACAACTTCAACATGTCAAATAGCTTCTGAAGATGGTCAAGTTGTTCTTCCTCAGTCTGGGATCTTGCAATCATGTCGTCAACTTATACCTCAATCTCATGATGGATCATGTCATGGAACAAAGCGACCATGGCGCGCTGATACGTTGCCCCAGTATTCTTCAATCCAAAAGGCATGACTTTGTAGCAAAAGGTACCCCATTGAGTAACAAAGGTTGTCTTCTCCATATCTTCGGGAGCCATCTTAATCTGATTATAACCGGAGAAACCATCCATAAAGGAGAAGACCTTATGTTATGCGGTGTTGTCAACCAGAATGTCGATATGAGGCAGAGGGAAGTCATCCTTGGGGCTTGCCTTGTTCAGATCCCTATAGTCAACACACATTCGAACCTTACCATCCTTCTTTGGCACTGGAACCACGTTGGCTACCCACCGTGGGTAAGAAGTAACTGCTAGAAAACCGGCATCAAACTGTTTCATAACCTCAGCCTTGATTTTCTCATACATCTCTGGGCGCATTCGGAGAACTTTCTGTTTCACTGGACGACAGACTTCCTTGGTAGGAAATCGGTGAACCACGATATCAGTATCCAAATCAGGCATATCTTCATAAGACCAGGCAAAGATCTCAACATAGTCACGCAGCATCTGAATCAACCGTTGTTTAACACTAGGCTCCAGATTTGCACCGATCTTGACCTCTTTCTTGTCTACCTATGTACCCAGATTTACCATTTCCACTGGCTCTTCATGCGGCTGTATGACCCTCTCTTCCTAGAGTAACAGTCTAGCAACTTTACCAGGAACTTAGCAATCATCTTCACCTTCTTCCTCGGCTTGGTTGATCGGACTTTCGAAGTCATAACTGGCAGTAGCAGAGTCGTTATCAGTGAGATCCAGAGTGGATGTGGACCTGTATATGTGAGTGTGTGTAAAATAGTTGTTTTGCAAGATAAAAAAGAAAGAAAAAATAAGGAGCGCAAAATTTGAAATGCAAGAAAACGTCCAATGCTTTTATTAATGATATATGGAGATGTCACACATCAAGCCCTCACAAACAAAGCCACGGTGTCTCGGGTAAGGCACCGGGCCGTAAAGTTTAAAAATTGTCTGTTACAAATTCAAAACAAAAGTCTATTACTGTGTAATATAAGAAACTGGCATGGAATCCTTTGCCGTCCAATTGCTCAAGCCACCGTTAGTAGTGAGATAAATCCAACTATTTATATCATACTCTTTATCATCATCCTCAATTGCATTGACTCCCGCGTCATGTTTCGGTATAGGAGATGTTATGACATTAGGCTTTTCAGGCGCTTCAAACTCAATTTCCTTAGCATCAATCAGATCTTGCACTTTACTCTTCAAAGCCCAACAATTATTGGTATCACGCCCCAGGCTATCAGAGTGATAAGCACAGCGGGCGTTTGGATTGTACAGCGGTGATATGGTGTTGGGATTCTTTGGGGCCTCCCTCGGAATCACCAAGTTGGTCTTTAGCAATTGCGGTAAAATTTGAGACAACGTCATGTTGAGCCGAGTAAACTGTCTTTGCGGCCTCTTTGCTCTTTGCTGAGTGTTACGTTGTGTGGTAATAGTTGGTCTTGAAATAACCACCGTATTAACTGCTTGGCGGCGCTCGGGTCGACTTTGGTTCTTAGAGCTGTAAACTGCACTAGACTCCTTCTAAACGGCTTCTTCTCGGTACTTGACGAAGCACCTTTCTATATTTTGCCGCTCTTGATACTGGCTTCAACTCTTTCCCCAGTCATAATCAACTCTGTAAAAGCTGACGATGAACTCCCAATCAGATGATTAAAATACGGACCAGACAAAGTCCCCAGAAACATGTCCACTAACTCCCTGTCAGCCAAAGGGGGTTGTACTCTTCCAGCAAGGTCCCTCCATTTCTGAGCGTAATCTTTAAATCCTTCGCTCGCACCCATAGACATACCCTGAAGTTGGGTACGCGTGGGAGCGAGGTCGGCATTATATTGGTACTGCTTGTAAAAAGCAGCAACAAGGTCTTCCCAATTACGAACGCTATCCCCTTCTAGTTGGTAGAACCATTCAAGCTGAGTCCCTGAGAGACTATCTTGAAAGAAATGGATCCAGAGGTTCTTGTCAGTGGTATATGGATGAATCTTTCTAACATACGAGCGGAGGTGTAGCTTTGGGCAGGAGACCCTATCGTATTTAGCAAAGACTGATGCTTTAAACTTGTGGGGGATCACCACCCCAGATGCCAGACCCAAATCACCAAATTCCAACCACGGTACCTTTTGGACCTCCATCATGCTTAACCGGTCTTCAAGTTGCTTATACCTGTCCTCAGCCGGAGGATACTGGTCTTCATCAAAGTCAGTCTCATTGTCTGAAACCACGGGGCTAGGAGCCCTCCTTTCTTCTTGGTTTTCTCCCCCTCCAGGTGAGTGGGATAAATCAACTTCGTCCCGCAACCTATTCCCAAACCTATGACCCATGTTCAGGAGGACTGTCCTCTTCTTCTTCTTCTTATCCTTCAAGATAAGAGTCTTCAGATCTTGTTGACCCTTGGTCAAGTTCATGAACATTTCCTGGAACTTAGCGTTCTGAGCTTGTAGAGCCTTGATAGCTTGATCAGTTGATGTTTCGGAAGACATGATTGTTGAAATAAACAACGAAGAGGATGAGAAACCTGTAAGGGTACCTGTAATGAAAGTGCATGGGAATGGAATGCATATGATATGATTTCAAATACTTTTAGGGATTCAAATTCGTAAACCAAAATGAAACACACTTTTATTAGATAAAAACTTCAAAACAATGTTTGACAAATGCCTTTAAGGCGTTTCAAAGAGAAAAACTGAAAAGTAAATCAAAACTAGAACTAGCAAAAGACATCAGTGCTCCCATGGTCGTTTTCCGTTGGTGCTGACATAGTCGTTGAGGACCTTCTCGTTCTCCAGCTGCCTTGTAAGCTTTAGGATCTTCTGCTCCTGCTCATGATACTTCTCTCTGTAAGTATCCCGCTCTTCCCTCAACTGGATCCAAGACCTCTTTAATTCCCCAATGTCAGTAGGCATGTATGGGTGGAGGACAGTATGAGGAACCCCTTCTTCATCAGCACTCTCGACAATTATCGGTAAGACAGCTTCGTATGGCATCCCTAGCTTTTGGGCACGGGCCCGAACCCACCGGAGATATGGTTCCATTGGAAGAGAAGTCTTCGCTCCTAGCTCATGCGGATCAGACCTATTGACCCTATTCCAAGCTCGTATGAACCTGCGGTGATGTCCCTCACTATCCCCTTGGAAGTCAAAGATAATACTCGGAATCAGCAACTCATGAGGGTCGTCCTTTCTAGCTCGCCCAAACTGTTGCAAGGCCAGACAAGGATTATAGGTGACCCCCCCTCTAATTCCCAACAAAGGAACATTGGGGTATTCTCCGCACCGGTCAATAACAGCTACTTCCTCCATGTCTTTAGTACACCAGATGATGTCCGTGTGAGCAAGGGACATAATTCTGTAGGCCCAACCCATACCTTCCTTGTTCTTCAAAACAGATTTGGGGAGGTGAGAAATAAACCACCTCACCAGCAGTGGTGCACATCACATAAGGGTTCCGCGTTTCCGAGCAGTACGGGCATAAAGAGCATGCAGAATGTCACCTAAGAGAGTGGGCACTGGATTGCGGGACATGAAGATCTTCACTGCGTTCATGTCGGTGAAAGAATCTGAATTAGGGAATAAAACCAGACCATATATGATAAGAGCCAAGATATCTTTGAATGCTTGAAAATCCAAATTGTCCCAAAACTGATTAGCCTGATCAACCAAGAACTTAGCCAAGAAGCCTTTTGTCCCACTCCGAGTCTCCCAGTTAGACATTACCTCAGTCTTTGTTAGATGTAGGGTTGTAGCAACATCCTCTGGCCTAAGAGCTTTCTCCCAACCTGTAAATGGCGTATGCTCTAGAATAGAAATACCAAGTAGATCAGATAACTCCTCTAAAGTAGGGACCAACTGATAGTCCGGGAAGGTGAAGCAGTGGTATAATGGATCAAAGAACTGGCAAAAGACACTCATCATCTACTCATCCATCTTAGAAGTGACCAAACTCAGGACGTGACCATGTCTTCTAACAAAGGAGGAAGTATCAGGCACTTTAGAAACCAAATCTCTAAGCTGAGTAGGAATCTGAACATAACTGATCCGAATAGTGTTTCTACGCATAGATGCCATGATATGCAAAACAGAACAAAGATGAATCCCATTGGTCTTTGAAATGGTTAGTCCAATGCAATATGCATGCAATGTCATGATGCATGATGTCATGATAGAAACACATCACAATTATTCACAGATAACAAACATGGTAAGGGCAAACAAGTCACACAGTAGCCCTTAGATTTCAGGCTGGCATGGAGTTTAAGTATTACCGTATTTCAGTTTAGTTGGTTCAACCTGTCCTAGCAATAGTAACCGGGTTCTAGAGGATCTCAATATCAGTGACCACCCTCGATCGGTCATAATTCAAGTTTGGCAACCTTTTCTTGCAGCCGGAATCATCGCGAGATTTGGTCTCAATGAGGGTAGCATACTGCTACTTTTCTATGGCCAAGTTGGTCAATTATAGGTTCTAAGGTCAGTTGTTGCTTAATGACCCCTTAGCTGACCCATATTATCCTTATTCTACCACAAGGGATATTGGTACAAACTAAAGTGCCACACCAACGTAGCTACTGCTTCAACTGTATTGGTCTATGTTGTACAGTTCCCTCACAGTCTATTGCTACTTACCTAAAAGGTATCCCCAGATCCGAGTTAGGATCTATAGTAACTCCAATTCAAACCCACAAAGATAAAGCATGCAAATCAAGTAATTGAAAACATTATGAACTATTCCTAAGGTACACCCCACTTATTAATTTTTCCCCAGCAGAGTCGCCAGTTCTGTGATACGGTGGGTAGATTATAGAAAGGGAAGGTATTAACACCCTTTCTATCCGTAGTTATCTACGGGCTCTTAGGTACTTGCTCATCATTTTCAAAATTGTTTTCTTTGTGCTTGTGGGTTTTGAAAAGTTTTTGTTTCAACTTCGATTTAACTCTCGCTTAAGAGTATAATGAAGTGTTTTTGAAAACTTTGTTTATAAAGGAGTGTTAAGTGTGAAAAAAAGTTTTGTTTTTTGGATGAGCAAGTATCTAAGAACTAATCTACATATTCAAAAAAGGAATCGTTCTATACTAATTTCCTTTAGACAATGCTATCCCACTATTAGTGAGTAGGTAGCACCGTCGTTGGAGTTTTGAGGGTCAATTCGAAAGAGGGACATACGGCCACTAAAGCAATGTTAGGACGTCTTAGCGGTAACCCTAATGTCTTAGATCATTTATTTGAGGCAACAATATTCGAGACAACCATTTCGAGGCAACTATGATCTTTTTAGACAAGAGGGCGACCTCTAAAACAACCTATACTCAATGACCGTGTACGAAGGCAACCAAGTGGGGTGTACCCTAGGAGTGCGCATGTGTGAGTGTTGTTGATTTCAGTTATTTTTATCTTTGCACATGTTAAGGGTGATCTAACCATTTTTAAAAATTAAGCATTCATTCTTGTCGTGCAAACCGTATTATCAAACATCTAGCAGTTGAATAATTTGCAGAATTAAAATGCGGAATTTAAACTAGATTATTACAAGGCGTCGGGTATTTACATAGCCAAAAGCAACCCTTTGAAAATAAAATAAAAGCGGAAAAATAAATATCCTAATTAATTATTACAAACCGGAAGCAGATACATTAATTGGATAAAGAAAAATGAAGCGTGCGATGCGAAATTAAATCGAGTGCGAGTTTAGGGTTTTGACCCTTTTAATTAAAGAAAATGTTTTTTTGTTTTTATTTTTAAGAAAAGAAATTAAATCCTAAAATTAAATGCTAAGTTAATTATTAAATAAATTAATTAATGAAAAATATTAAATGACATATTTTTTGGAGTTTTTTTGTTATTATAGGAAAGAAAATAAAATAATTAAATTAGTGTTAAAACCTATTAATTCTAATTGATTTTATTTATTTACAAAATAAATTAAAGTTACCTAATTAATCAACCTAATTAATTAATTAGTATTTATTAATGAAAAATAACGTTCTGAAATTTAATTGGGTAAAAAATGTTTCTGATAATTTTTTATAAAAAGAAATTATTCTATTGGTTAGTAATTAATTAAAAATAACTAAATGCAAATAAATAAAATATAGAAAAGAAAATAAAAAAGGGAAGAGATTGGGCATGATTAGAGGGTTTGAATAGCAATTTTTCTGGCCCATTGACATGCAGTTCGTTGGACTTTTTTGATCCAGTGTGTTATACCCCAAAATTTGCCCTCCCATATTCCTCAAGAAATTGCCAAGCCAAGCTACAAAATTCCCCAAGGGTTGTGCAGTGCAACAAGTCTCCCATACAGTCAAAACTAGGGTTTGTGTTCTGATCAAGAAAAGGAAGTTTGCAAAGGCTCAATCAAGTCTCATATGCTTACAAACATGGTCAAGCATCCTCATATCAAGTTTCAAGGCATTCAGCTCAAAATTGCACAGTCAAAACCCTAAATTACACTACAGTCAACTGTAGGGGCAAAATGGTCATTTGGCAGTCAAAAGTTCAAATTTTTGGTCAATACATCATTTTGAAGCCACAAACATCATTTGATCAATGCTTGATCATGATTCTCAAAATTTGGCTCAGAAATCATCAAAGATGCAAAAGTTGCTATATTTGGACAGCTGAAAAAGTCAACTGAAATTGACCAGGGCATAACTTTCACATGGATTATCAGAAAAATTCCATCCAAAGCTCATTTTGAAGAGAAAGACATTTCCTACAACTCATCTTCATACTTCAAGTCCAAGAAATGCTCTCACAAAAAGTTATCAATTTCAACATTACAGGTCATTTTCAAAAGTCAACAAAAAGGGACTTTAAGTCAAAGACCATAACTTGAGATTGGTAAATCAAAATGACATGGGACTAAAGGCATTGGTTAAAGGACTCAAAGACCTTTCCAAAATGTCCAAGAACATGTGAAAAGCTTAAAAATTGAGCAAGTTATGCCTTGTAGAAGTTGAGAAATTTTTGTGAAATGGCAAAAGTCAACTATCCTTGAAAATCCAATTTTTGACAAAAGGGCCCCATTTTTTCCACTTGGTCCATCCTTGTCATGCCACACACGTGTCCCATGGTTAATTTCAAGACCAAATATTGATTTTTTTATTTTATTTAATTTTTGATGATTTAATTCATTTTAATTCTTTGAAAATTCAAATAAAATTTAAAAACCAATGGAATAGTGTCAAATGAACTTGGACAATTTCTATGTATCATGAACCAACTCAAGAAATCAGGCTAGGGTTCATTTGCACACTAGGTCTAGGTTTTGGCTAAAAAGTAGGAAAATGGTTAATGGAAGAAACCCTAAGACCAATTCTTTCCCAAGCATGGATTAAGGTCAAATAGCAAGCCTATTCCATTCCAGGATGATCACTGAGTCCAACCCTAACTAGAACATAGCAAAAGGTTCGCTCAAAAGCCATTGGACATTTTGAAATTTTGGCCATATAATGCAAAACTGAAATCACTACTAGGGGACGTTTCAAGCCTTGATTCATATACCAATAGCTTCCTGAGACAATTCTAAACACATTCCAATTCATAACATCAATCAAAACTCCTTGAACTGGTATCCACAACTCAAACTGTACAGCAAAATATTTGAAATCGCATTCTCCATTTTAAGCATCTTCATTGCATTTCAATAGGATATTCTTGTTCCATGTGAAGTTTCCAAACTATTCAGGGTGTTTAATTTCATTTTTGCTAATCATACGCTAATCCACCATTTTCGAATCCTAGGGTTACAGCTTTCTTAAATTAGGGTTTTTTCGTAGAGGAAAAATTAAGGTTCCTGAAGACCATGGTTGAACTCAGCATTTAGAGACGAAGAAGAAGATATGCTCGCGACAAATTTATGAGCTACAGGGACCTAATCGCTATTTTCTGCTAGCCCCCCTAACACTACGTTTCAAAACCGTTGCCTTATTTGTTTGTGTTTCAGGAAATTGGAAGGGATGATGGCGTGGCACAAGCAGATTGGAGGATTTTGAATTGCGCGCGTTTTGATGACTATGCATTGGTTTTGTTTTTTATTGTTTATTAACTATTATATATTAATTGAAACATGAGTGGCTCAGTGGTAACGCGTTAGGCACATGATATCAAAGACCTGGGTTCAAGTCCCAGGTCTTGCAAAATTCAATATTATTTTTCATTTCCAGTTTCCATGCAACGCTGACATTAAAGCTCACCATGCACACTCCTCATCTATTGCACACGTGTCCTAGGAGGCTTATCAAAGGGTCCAGAACAAAGGCACATGGTGGACGCCAGTCAACATGCCACACCTGAGTGGAAAAGTCAACAAATTGCCAGCAAATGGGCCAGGCTTTTCAAATCCACACCCCCCTGGTTTGCTTTATCATTTTTATTTTTATTCTTTCTTTAATTTTTTCCTTTTATTTCTTTTTGCTATTTATCTAATTCATTATTTTTTTAACAAAATACAAAAACATTCAAAAATCAGAAAAAGACCAAAAATGATAATTTTTATATTATAATTATTTTCATAAAAAATACATGTAAATATTTAGATTTAATTAGGTATTCAATTTTAATCCTTTTTAATAAAAATCAAAAAAAAAATAGAATTTAGGTTTAATAACTTTTTAATTTTCCTTTTTTTTTCAGAATAATAATATTATTTATTTATTTTCATAAACTAAAAATTGTGCATAAATTAATTTAGAATTAAATTAGGTTAGAAATTAAATCTCTTTCTTAAAAAAAAAAACATTAGAACTAGGGTTTAGCATTTTAATTTTAAATAATTTTTTTCTTTTTTCTTTTAAATCTAAAAAACACAAAAAATACTATTCTTCATTTAATTTTAATTTTAGATTCCTTGATTAATTTTAATTGTTTGTAAAAGGGTCCAACGCCCTGATTTTGTTTAATCTCTTTATTTCGCGTATTTATTTTATATTGTTTAAATAATTCTGTATATGCCCCAAAGCTATGTAATTTAAAATTCTCGCACTTTTATTTATTCGCTTTATTTACTTTCAGTCAAATCGGGTTCGGTTTTTTTGGCGATGTGGACCCGCGCCAGTTGTAATAGTCTAGATTTATTTTCTCGCAAGTATATAACTGTTAAACGATAACATGAAAGAATGAATGCCCAAAAATAAAATTGAATCGTTAGATCACCAATGCATGACAAGACAAACAATAAACTGAAAATGACACACAATTCGCACACACCACCCCTAGGGTACGCCTCACTGTTGCCTTTCGAAAGGTGGTCGTCGAGTATAGGACGTTTTAGTAAGTCCTTATGTCCATGACATGATCCAGTTGCCTCGAAACGGTTGCCTCGGAAAATAAAGGATCAATGGCATAAGGGTAGCTTCTAAGGTGTCCTACTGTTGCTCTGGTGACCACCACGTCCCTAAAACTCGAATTGACCCGAACATCTCCAACGGTGGTGCTACCTACCTCTCAATGGTGGGATGGCACTACTTTAAAGGACATTTACACAGACGAATTCCTTAGGGTAGGTAGGTTCTCAAGGATACTTGCTCTAATTTCAAACAAATCAAAATACTCTTTACACCAACACACTTTCAAAAAACTTTCAAAACAAACTTTTCAAACACTCTGACGTACGAGTTAAACTGAGACTTTTCAAAGAATATTTTTGAAACCCACATTGAAAAGCAAACAAACCTTTTTGAAAACACATTGAGCAAGTACCTAAGAGCCCATGGATAACCATGGATAGAAAGGGTGCTAACACCTTCCCTTTCTATAACCTACCTCCCGAACCGAGAGCAATCTCTTTAAAGGAATTTTTCTGTGCTTTTGTCCTTTCCATTTGGAGAAAATAAAAGACGGTGGCGACTCTTGCTTCCGCGACATTTCGCGAACCAGCTTTAAAACAGTCAGTTCCAGATCCACCGATCACAGAACTGGCGACTCTGCTGGGGATAGAGAACTTAAAGTGAGGTATACCTTAGGATTAAGATCACTGTGTTTTCAATTGCTTTCTTTGCTTGCTTTAAATTGTGGGACTGTCTTGGGAGTTCTATAGATCCTAACCCGGATCTGGGGGATACCCTTTTAGAAAGTAGCAACAAGGCTGTGAGGGAACTGTGCGGGGTATACCGACATGGTTGAAGCAGTCTGCTACGTTGATGTGGCACTTTGGTGTGTACCGGTAACCCTTGAGTCAGTCAAGGAGAGTACGGGGCCTCCATGTGGTGTCATGAAGCATCAACAGACCTTAGGAACCTTAATTGAACCATCTTGGCCTCTTTAGGGTAGTGAGATAACTGACTTTGGTGCAGTCCGAGGTTGGTTGATACTCGATACTACACTCAATTGAGGGTTGCTTTCCTGGAATATTTCGGTCGCCAGTTCAGTGGCTAAATCGAAACGATGAACAATGAAAGCGATCCCGTGATATTGGGAACCTTAGAACCCGGTTACTTTGATTAGGACAGGTTGAACCCACCAACTTCAAGAGGGTACTACCCAGACCCCATGCTGGCCTTAAACCTTAAGGGCTTGTCTTGTGTGCCTTGTGTGCCTTACATGTTTGCTTTGTAAATATCTGTGGTGTGTTTAATCATAGCATCATGACATCATCCAGCATCATATGCATTAACTAACCATTTCAGGGGTTCGAATTTTCATCTTTGTTCTTGTTTTGTAGGACATGGAAGCTGTTCGTAGAAAGACAATTCCAATCAGTCTTGTAAGGATCCCTCCTCAGCTTAAGGAGCTTATATCCAGGATTCCCGAGAACTCTTCATTCAGTGAAAGGCATGGAAGCCTCATCAGCTTGGTCAACACCAACATTGAGGAAGATATGATAAAGGTCTTGTTCCAGTTCTTTGACCCTCTGCATCACTGTTTCACCTTCTTGGACTATCAGTTGGTACCTACATTGGAGGAGTTCTCCCGACTCCTGAAGATCCCTATCCTTGATCAGCTACCCTTCAACGGTACAGAAAAGGAACCTAAGCTTGAAGAGATTGCTAAAACCTTGCACCTACAGTCATCTGACCTCAAGGGACATTGGGAAGTCAGAAGTGGTGTTAAAGGGTTCTTAGCCAGGTTTCTGTTTGAAAAGGCCTATGAATGTTGGAACTCCCTTGACTTGCAAGCTTTTGAAGAGGTTGTGGCCCTCCTTGTTTATGGTTTGGTGTTGTTCCCTAACCCAGATCAGCTCATTGATATCAGTGCTGTCCAGATCTTTATGTCCAGGAATCCTATACCTACGTTGCTGGGGGACCTCCTTCACTCATGTTACACTCGAACCATGAGAAAAAGAGGTGTCCTTATGTGTTGCACTCCTCTCCTGGGAAAGTGGTTTATTTCGCACCTTCCACAATCAGTCCTGAAGAATGAGCGGGGTTTGAGATGGTCACAACGGTTGATGACTCTTACACATGCAGATATACATTGGTGCCCTAGGTCCAGAGAAGATGTCACTATCATTGATCGTTGCGGGGAGTATCCTAATGTTCCTTTACTTGGAATCAGAGGGGGTATTACTTATAGTCCATGCCTGGCTTGGAGACAATTTGGTTATGCTCGGAGGGATGGTCCTCATGACATGTTGATACCTGACATAGTTTTTGACTTCGACAACGATACTCAAGGACTTCGCCAGAGATTTATCAGAGCTTGGAGGATGCCTAGTAGGATAGACAGCAAGACACTGGGGCACAGGAACTCCATCCCTTTGGAGCCTTACCTCAAGTGGGTACGAGCCCGCTCTCAGAAGTTAGTAATGCCTTATCCTCACATGCTTCCAGTAATCAAAGAGCCTGCCTTGGAAGGAGAGGTGTCTCATGTTATTCAGCACCCTGATATGCCCACATCCTGGGAAGAAATGCAGAAGAGTTGGATCCAGCTTAAGGAAGAGCGGAATTCTCTTGAGACTAGTTTGCATGCCAGTGAAAAAAAGGTCTTGGAGCTCACCCGCCTGTTGCACGAGGAAAGGAGTCTCAACACTTACATAGCTCCAAAGAAGATGCGCAACATATTTTGGATGTGATTTGATCTTTTTGTACTTTTGCCCATGAGGCTTTGATGTATTAAACGATGATTTTCTTAATAAACAACGTGTGTTCCTTTTGGTCTACGACAAATTTGAATTTTCGAACTCTTGAATGCATTGCATAAACACATATCATTCATCATGTGCATCATAGGTACTTTTCTTTTCAGGTTGTTTACCGCTCTTCGCTGTTTATTTCAGCATCATGAATCCTGAATCATCAACCGATGCGGCTATCAAGGCTCTTCAGGCGCAAAACGTCCAGTTTCAGGCGCAAAACGCCCAATTTCAGGAGCTGATCAAGGGCTTGGCTCAGGGTCAACAAGAGTTGAAGACCATGCTTTTGAAGAAGACTAAGAAGAAGAGGAGGACTGTGCTATTTAACACTGGGCGCAGACTCGGGAACACTTTGGTTGTTGAAGCTGAAAGGACTCCTCCATCTGTGACGGAAGGTAGTCACCATGAAAGGGAGGCCACTACTCCTGTGGGCTCTGATACTGAAACAGACTTCAATGACGACCAGTACCCTCCTGCTGAAGACCGGTACAAACAGCTGGAAGACAGATTAAAGGCTGTGGAAGTTCAGCGGGTGCCTGGATTGGATTTCGGAGACTTGGGGTTATCTACTGGAGTGGTGATCCCGCACAAGTTCAAAACACCTGCCTTCGTGAAGTATGATGGGGCTTCCTGTCCCAAGATGCACCTCCGTTCTTATGTAAGGAAAATCCAGCCTTACACAGCAGACAAGAACCTTTGGATCCACTTCTTCCAGGAGAGTCTTTCAGGGACTCACCTCGATTGGTTCTATCAGCTAGATGGAATCAGCATTCGTAACTGGGAGGATCTGGCCACTGCTTTTTACAAGCAGTATCAGTATAATGCCGACCTCGCTCCTACACGTACCCAGCTCCAGGGTATGTCGCTAGGGTCGGGTGAAGGTTTTAAGGAGTACGCCCAGAAATGGAGAGACCTGGCTGGCAGGGTGCAGCCACCATTGACTGATCGGGAGTTAGTAGACATGTTCTTGGGGACCCTATCTGGTCCGTTTTTCAATCATCTCATTGGTAATTCCTCTGCTGGGTTTACTGATCTAATCCTGACTGGTGAAAGGATTGAGGCCGGTATAAAATCGGGGAAGATACAGAAAGTTGCCTCCTCCAGTACTGAGAAGAAACCCTTCAAAAAGGAGGCTAGTGCTGTATATAACTCCCGGAGAACAGAGCGACCTGAACACCGCCAATCTGTCAGTGCGGTAATGATTGCCAAACCTGCTGCCACTCCTCGGCCAACTAATCCTCAAAAGTTTGAAAGACCCCGGAGGGAGTTTACCCGGTTAAGCATGACCTTATCACAGATCCTGCCACAGTTGCTATCCACCAATTTAGTGACTGTCAAGGAGGCTCCAAAATTTCCCAATACTGCATCCCCCAAGTTCAATCCAAATGCTCGCTGTGCTTATCACTCTGATAGCCCGGGGCATAACACAGATGACTGTTGGGCCCTAAGAAATAAAGTTCAAGACCTCATTGATGCAAAGGAGATACAGTTTGAGGCGCCCGAGAAGCCGAATGTTGTAACTGCTCCCATGCCCCCGCATGGAGTGAATGCTGTTGAGGAGAATTTGTATGTAGCTTCGGTGGATGATGTTGCTACTCCGTTGCTGATGGTCAAGAGGAATCTGTTGCTAGCCGGTTTATTTCCGGGATGTGGCGAAAGTTGCCCTCTATGTGTTGCTTCCCCTGCTGGTTGTTCTCTGTTGAAGTCAGGCATCCAAAACCTGATAGATAGTAGAGAGATTTTGTTCGAAAAGACTATTGTTCCTGCTACTCCTGTTGAAGAAGTGTCGATCGTTACCATCTTCAACAACCATTCCGAGGCTCCTTCAAAGAAGCCTATACAAATTTTGTCAGTTCACAAGAATGTTCCCATCACCATTACTGTTCCGGGGCCTATACCCTACAAATCTGATAAGGCTGTCCCATGGCACTATGGGGCAGATGTTTATGTTCTGGGTGTGAAACAAGAGTGCAACATTGATACTGGGGTCTCCAACATCACTGGGCCTGCCAAGGTCACTCGTAGTGGAAGACTGTTCTCGCCAGACATTGCTCCTCCGGCAATTCATAGGCCTTTGATCTTCACACCTGCTAGGGTACCTGTTTCTCCTTCTGACCAGGTATCCACCCCTGCTGCTGAGTCATCTGATACTCGGAGCAAGGGAATTGCTGCTGATGTGCCTGCCAGGACGGAGGCACCAAAGACCATTGTTGAGGCTTCCAAGCAGGAAATGGAAGAAATCCTCAAGATAATAAAGAAGAGTGATTTCAACGTTGTAGAACAGCTGGGGCACACCCCCTCTAAAATCTCCATGTTGTCACTGTTGCTGTGTTCAGAGGCCCATGCAAAGGCTCTGATTGCTTTCTTAAAGACTGCCCACGTACCCCAAGATACGACTGCTGACCAGTTCACCGATTGTGTGGCCAACCTAACTGCTGATAATGGCCTGGGTTTCTCTGATGCCGATCTGACAGCAAAGGGGAAGAACCATAATGATGCCCTGCATGTCTCCATTGAATGCAGGGGCACTACTCTTGCTCATGTGCTGGTTGACACAGGTTCTTCATTAAACGTGCTGCCCAAGAAGGCTCTGGATAGGCTGGATTGTGAGGGTCTAGAGCTCAAACCAAGTAGCATTGTTGTCCGGGCTTTTGACGGGTCCAAAAGAATGGTGCATGGTGAAGTGGACATCCCAATCAGGGTTGGGTCACAGGTATTCGATTCAAAATTCTATGTGATGGACATCCATCCGTCCTATTCTTGTTTGCTGGGTCGCCCATGGATCCACAAGGCTGGAGCTGTGACTTCCACATTGCATCAGAAGCTCAAGTACCCGGTCAGGGGGAAGATCGTAACAGTGCAAGGGGAGGAGGAGTACATGGTCAGCCACCTCAACTCTTTCAGATATGTAGAAATGGATGGGGAGTTCATTGAAACCCCCTTTCAACATTTTGAGGAAGTACCACCAACCTTGGCAGCAGCAGAAGATGAAGAGGTTTCTACTATGAAGATGGCCTCCTTAAAAGACGCCCGGGCTGTGATCGAAAGAGGTGAATGTGCAAACTGGGGCAAACTCCCTGATCTTACTCCTAAGACTAACAAGTTTGGGCTGGGTTTCACCACAGAAGCTCAGAAAGCGGTGCGCAAGGCAAGAATTGGAAGACCTCCGGTGCTCATCACTCACTCTGAAGTGAATGCTATTGGAGAGGAAGATGAAGTGGAAGAGTCAGAGTTCGATAGCTGGATCTACCCGACGGCCGACGGTGGATTGACCAATTGGACTGCTAAAGATTTTACACCCATAACTTTTGTTCCTCAGTAATGAATTTCTTTGTTTTTGATTTGTAATAAACAATAATTTGAGACTATATGGCCCGGTGTCTTACCCGGGGCACCGTGGTTTTATTTATGAGGGCTTTTGATTGTCACTATCATCTATCATGAATAAAAGCATTGGACGTTTTTCACATTTCAAATTTTGCGCTCCTTTTCTTTCCTTTCTTTACATATTGCAAAGCAGCTGTATTTACACACACACTCACTCATACAGGTTCCAATCCACTCTGGATCTCACTGGTAACGACTCTGCTACTGCCGGTTATGACTTCGAAAATCCGATCAACTTAGCCGAAGACGAAGGTGAGGATGATTGCGAAGTGCCTGGTGAACTTGCAAGACTGTTACAACAGGAAGAGAGGGCAATTCAACCCCATGAAGAGCCAGTGGAAATAATCAATTTGGGTACTGAGGAAGACAAGAAAGAGGTGAAGATTGGTGCCAACCTAGAGCTCAGCGTGAAGCAACGGTTGATTCAGATGCTGCATGACTATAAGAAAATCTTTGCCTGGTCCTACGAAGATATGCCCGGATTAGATACCGACATTGTGGTCCATCACTTACCAACTAAAGAAGATTTCCCTCCGGTTAAGCAAAAGGTCCGCCGTATGCGTCCAGAGATGTCTGAGAAGATTAAAGCCGAGGTTATGAAGCAGTTTGATGTCGGGTTTCTTGCTGTGACTTCTTACCCTCAGTGGGTTGCTAATGTGGTGCCGGTACCAAAGAAGGACGGCAAGGTCAGAATGTGTGTCGACTACAGGGATCTGAACAGGGCCAGCCCCAAAGATGACTTCCCTCTACCCCACATCGATGTCCTTGTTGATAATACAGCTCAGCACAAGGTGTTCTCTTTCATGGATGGCTTTTCAGGCTACAATCAGATCAAGATGGCTCCTGAAGACATGGAAAAGACTACATTTGTTACTCAGTGGGGCACCTTCTGCTACAAAGTCATGCCTTTTGGACTAAAGAATGCTGGGGAAACCTACCAACGTGCCATGGTTGCTTTATTTCATGACATGATCCATCATGAGATAGAAGTGTATGTGGATGACATGATCGCTAGGTCCCAGACTGAGGAAGAACACCTTGATCATCTGCAGAAACTGTTTGACCGTTTGAAACTGTACAAGCTGAGGTTGAATCCAAATAAGTGCACCTTCGGGGTAAGATCTGGAAAGTTGCTAGGCTTCGTGGTGAGTGACAAAGGAATTCAAGTGGACCCTGCTAAGGTCAAAGCCATTCAAGAGATGCCAGTTCCTAAGACAGAGAAGGAAGTCAGAGGCTTTCTAGGACGTCTGAATTACATTGCTCGGTTCATCTCACACTTAACTGCTACCTGTGAACCAATCTTCAAGCTGCTGAAGAAAGATCAGGTAGTACGTTGGAATGATGAATGTCAGGCTGCTTTCGACAGAATCAAAGAATATCTCCAAGAACCACCCATCCTTATGCCACCAGTTGAAGGGAGACCTTTGATACTTTACCTGACAGTGCTTGACAATGCAATGGGGTGTGTGCTGGGGCAGCACGACGAGTCTGGCCGAAAAGAGCATGCCATTTATTACCTTAGCAAAAAGTTTACCGACTGTGAGACCCGATACTCACTGCTTGAGAAAACTTGCTGCGCTTTGGTATGGGCTGCTCGCCGGCTGAGACAGTATATGCTGACTCACACTACCTTGTTGATCTCAAAAATGGATCCTATAAAGTACATATTCGAAAAGCCTGCTCTGTCTGGGAGAATTGCAAGATGGCAGATGATCTTAACGGAATACGACATTCAGTACACGACCCAAAAAGCCATCAAGGGAAGTGTATTGGCAGACCACCTAGCACATCAAGCTGTGGATGACTACCAATCAATGAACTTCGAGTTTCCAGACGAAAGCATTATGATAGTAACTGACTGTGAAGTACCTGGGCCGGATGAAGGACCTGAACCAGGATCCCGATGGTCTATGCACTTTGACGGAGCCTCCAATGCTTTGGGAAATGGTATCGGCGCCATAATCGTATCTCCACAAGGTACTCATACTCCACTCACCGCCCGGCTGTGTTTCAACTGTACCAACAACATGGCGGAGTATGAAGCGTGTATCATGGGTCTTCAAGCTGCGATCGACTTAAGGATCAAATTTCTGAGTGTCTTCGGAGATTCCGCTCTTGTGATCAATCAAATCAAAGGAGAGTGGGATACGAAACACCCAAACTTGATTCCTTACAGAGAATGTGTGTTGGCTCTGATCCCCCACTTCATAGAGATAACATTTGAGCATTTTCCAAGAGAAGAGAATCAGTTAGCGGACGCGTTAGCTACAATGTCTTCAATGTTCAAGGTTAAATGGGATAATGAAGCTCCCCGGATCATCATCTGGAAACTGGACGAACCGGCATACTGTTGTGATCTCGAAACCGAATTGGTAACTGAGAAGCCTTGGTACCACGAAGTGAAGAGATACCTAGAAGCTCAGGAATACCCTGAAGGAGCCTCTGTCAATGATAAGAAATTCCTGAGGAGGTTTGCAGCCAAGTTCTTTCTTAGCAATGGCATCTTGTACAAGCGAAACCAGGATTCGACCCTACTGCGTTGTGTAGATAAGACTGAGGCAGAAAGAATCATGGAAGAGCTACATGAAGGGACCTTTGGTACACACTCTAGTGGACATACCATGGCAAAGAAGATCCTACGGGCAGGGTATTACTGGTCCACCATGGAAGCTGATTGTTACCAACATTCTAGGACATGCCATAAATGCCAGATTTACGCAGACAAGGTGCATGTTCCTCCGGTTCCCCTGAATGTTCTGACTGCGCCTTGGCCATTTGCAATGTGGGGCATAGACATGATCGGTGAGATTAAACCTACGGCATCTAATGGACATCGCTTCATCCTAGTGGCAATTGATTACTTTACGAAGTGGGTTGAGGCAGCATCCTATGCTACGGTAACCAAGACTGTTGTGGCACGGTTCATTCGGCACAACCTGATCTGTCGGTACGGTGTCCCTGAGCGGATTATTACAGATAACGGTACCAATCTGAACAATAAGATGATCACTGAGCTCTGCGAACAGTTCAAGATACAGCACCACAATTCCTCTCCTTACAGACCGAAGATGAATGGGGCTGTAGAAGCAGCTAATAAAAACATCAAGAAGATCGTGCAGAAAATGACAGTAACGTATAAAGACTGGCACGAGATGTTACCGTTCGCTCTGCATGGGTATCGTACTTCAGCTAGGACGTCAACCGGGGCAACTCCTTTCTCTCTGGTTTATGGCATGGAGGCAGTCTTGCCGATCGAGGTACAAATTCCTTCTCTCCGGATAATGAAGGATGCAAATCTGAATGAAGATGATTGGATCCAGACACGACTTGATCAGCTCAACCTTATTGACGAAAAGAGACTTGCTGCTATCTGTCATGGTCAGACGTATCAGAAACGAATGATCAGGGCATTTAACAAAAAGGTCAGACCACAGGAATATCAAGTCGGGGATCTGGTGATCAAGCGAATCATCCTTCCTCAGAGTGATCCAAGGGGCAAATGGACCCCTACGTACGAAGGGCCATTTGTGGTTAAGCATGTGTTCTCAGGAGGAGCGATGATATTAACCAACATGGATGGTGACGACCTTCCTCATCCCGCCAATGCAGACATAGTTAAAAAATACTACGCATGAAAAAAGACCCGCTAGGCTGACATGTCTAGGCAAAAATTAGGGCTTCCCGTCGAACCAAAAGGGTTCGGGCAAAATGAAGGGATGAAAATGAAAAATCTGTACACCCGACAAGTCGAAAACCTGAAAAGGCGGCTTGGGCAAAAATGGGTATCCCGGTGGACTGAAAGCCCGAAAGGGCAGTCCAGGCAAAAATTAGGGATAAAAGCGTAATACTATGTCTCATTGGATCACTTTGCATCCAGAATCCAGTATCTACATCAAGACGGCATCGATCAGTCAGCTTCACCTTCAACCAAGGTCATCAAGTGATGAGACGCTCAGAGTTATAAAGGCGATAGCAGAGTTGAAACCCAGTGGATCATTCATATTTCACACAGCTGTTTTATTTTCTTTTGTACAAAACTTGTATAAACTCTTTTGCTCGGCGACGTTCCGCTTACTAGGACGTCAGCCTCTTGTACACAAAACGCCTATTCACAGGCTGTTCAAAATCAATACAAATATACTTTTCAGTTAAACGTGCCAACTGTTTTTCTTTTTTCTGTTTTGTTTTGCGAAGAACGTCCAAGGTTCAATTTGTGATATATGCATTGACAGTAATTTGCTAGCTCATAAATATTTGCATACGAAACAAAGAATTAATTGCAGGTGATACTAGGAACAGGGGCAATAAAGAGTTGTTTGAGCAGTCTAATTGTTTTATCCTCCAAGGTACCAAGGCAGGTTCAGCCAAAGAACCTAACCAGGCATCTTAAATTCCCCAGAGAGTGAGACAGCAAGTCAGTGCATTCTTCCCCAAACAAAGTTAATAAGTCTCAAGGAAATTGGGTATCCTCCAGTAGACCCCAAGATTCCCCCAGCAGCATATATTCTTAACAAGCATCCCCGGCAGTCTTGGTCTAAAGATTGTTCCCCGGCGGCATACATCAACATTCAAAGGAATCACTTCCCCAGCCTATCTTAAATTCCCCAGGAAAGATGGAATTCATCTCCCCAAGCAGTAAGCTTATCCCCAGTAGATTCTGGAAGCTTATCCCCTCGCAGAGCACGAACGCGTCGTCCGGCTTTATTCAAAGAGTTATTTCCTTAACAGGATATAACTGGGTTATCCTCAGCCAAAAGCCAAGGAAAGGTCGTCGGCAATGTAGTTCTTTCCTATCCCCAGTGAAGTCCATCAATACTTCCAATACAACAACGGTATCCCCAACAGAGTTACTATCAACATTCAGCAAGGCATCACTCTTCCCACAGAGTATTGCTTCCCGGCATGGTCGTCAGAGTATCTTTTCTCCCCGCAGAATTGTCCATTTGCCAAGTTTATTCCGCAACGGAGTCATTGTCTCCTACCGGTATCCTTGCAACTACTATCATCCCCAGCGGAAGCAAAATCTATTCTTCGACATCAGCCCAGGATACGACTTCCCGGCACCCGTCAAGGATTTACTTTCCTAGACGAAAACATACATAAAACATCACATACATCATTATAGCATGCATAACGCACTGCATCATACAAATCTCATTTATGTTGAGAACATCATTGCTTGATCCATATCATGCATTGCATATGACTGACTTTTATCTTTCAGGAAAGATCCAGTTAAGTTCTCAAGCTACATTTCAAGACCTAGACCGGTTCAGTTAAATCGTCCCAAGATTTTCCTGATTGCTTATCCAGTCAAAGGCCTTCTCTGGTTCAGTTAAATTGTCCCAAGATTTTCCTGATGCTTATCCCTTTGAAGACATTTCAAGACCTAGACTGGTTCAGTCAAAGGCCTTCTCTGGTTCAGTTAAATTGTCCCAAGATTTTCCTGATGCTTATCCCTTTGAAGACATTTCAAGACCTAGACTGGTTCAGTCAAAGGCCTTCTCTGGTTCAGTTAAATTGTCCCAAGATTTTCCTGATGCTTATCCCTTTGAAGACATTTCAAGACCTAGACTGGTTCAGTCAAAGGCCTTCTCTGGTTCAGTTAAATTGTCCCAAGATTTTCCTGATGCTTATCCCTTTGAAGACATTTCAAGACCTAGACTGGTTCAGTCAAAGGCCTTCTCTGGTTCAGTTAAATTGTCCCAAGATTTTCCTGATGCTTATCCCTTTGAAGACATTTCAAGACCTAGACTGGTTCAGTCAAAGGCCTTCTCTGGTTCAGTTAAATTGTCCCAAGATTTTCCTGATGCTTATCCCTTTGAAGACATTTCAAGACCTAGACTGGTTCAGTCAAAGGCCTTCTCTGGTTCAGTTAAATCGTCCCAAGATTTTCCTGATGCTTATCCCTTTGAAGACATTTCAAGACCTAGACTGGTTCAGTCAAAGGCCTTCTCTGGTTCAGTTAAATCGTCCCAAGATTTTCCTGATGCTTATCCCTTTGAAGACATTTCAAGACCTAGACCGGTTCAGTTAAATCGTCCCAAGATTTTCCTGATTCTGTCAAAGGCCTCTATGGTTCAGTCAGATCGACCTTAAGATCTCCCTGATTCTTATCCCAGTAGAAGACATTTCAAGACCTAGACCGGTTCAGTTAAATCGTCCCAAGATTTTCCTGATTGCTTACCCAGTCAAAGGCCTCTCTGGTTCAGTCAGATCGACCCTAAGATCTCCCTGATTCTTATCCCAGTAGAAGACACCCCAGATTTTTCTCAACGAGCGTTGTTGAAGTTAAAGTCGCCCAAGGCTCTCTTATCATTCATGCTAAGGAAGTAATCATCCCTGGTTCTTTCATCGCCGTTTGAAGCTCCAGACTCAGCTCCTGTAACTAGTCAGGACACTTCAATACCAGGCATCTAAACATCAGCTCCTGCAACGTGTCAGGTACTTATTTTCTGTTTTGCAGATAGGCAGGTTCTCGCCAAGGAATCTCTTACGCAATCAAACATCCAGATGGCATCTATAAGCCCATTACCCTCATTGCCAACATGTGAGCGCAAATTTCCGGGCACTCTAGTGTCCAATCATCTTTTACCCTCGGATTACGAAAGGCACGTCAGCCAATCTACATCCTCAGGTCTAAGAAGATTGAACAGGGGCAACTGTTATACCCCAAAATTTGCCCTCCCATATTCCTCAAGAAATTGCCAAGCCAAGCTACAAAATTCCCCAAGGGTTGTGCAGTGCAACAAGTCTCCCATACAGTCAAAACTAGGGTTTGTGTTCTGATCAAGAAAAGGAAGTTTGCAAAGGCTCAATCAAGTCTCATATGCTTACAAACATGGTCAAGCATCCTCATATCAAGTTTCAAGGCATTCAGCTCAAAATTGCACAGTCAAAACCCTAAATTGCACTACAGTCAACTGTAGGGGCAAAATGGTCATTTGGCAGTCAAAAGTTCAAATTTTTGGTCAATACATCATTTTGAAGCCACAAACATCATTTGATCAATGCTTGATCATGATTCTCAAAATTTGGCTCAGAAATCATCAAAGATGCAAAAGTTGCTATATTTGGACAGCTGAAAAAGTCAACTGAAATTGACCAGGGCATAACTTTCACATGGATTATCAGAAAAATTCCATCCAAAGCTCATTTTGAAGAGAAAGACATTTCCTACAACTCATCTTCATACTTCAAGTCCAAGAAATGCTCTCACAAAAAGTTATCAATTTCAACATTACAGGTCATTTTCAAAAGTCAACAAAAAGGGACTTTAAGTCAAAGACCATAACTTGAGATTGGTAAATCAAAATGACATGGGACCAAAGGCATTGGTTAAAGGACTCAAAGACCTTTCCAAAATGTCCAAGAACATGTGAAAAGCTTAAAAATTGAGCAAGTTATGCCTTGTAGAAGTTGGGAAATTTTTGTGAAATGGCAAAAGTCAACTATCCTTGAAAATCCAATTTTTGACAAAAGGGCCCCATTTTTTCCACTTGGTCCATCCTTGTCATGCCACACACGTGTCCCATGGTTAATTTCAAGACCAAATATTGATTTTTTTATTTTATTTAATTTTTGATGATTTAATTCATTTTAATTCTTTGAAAATTCAAATAAAATTTAAAAACCAATGGAATAGTGTCAAATGAACTTGGACAATTTCTATGTATCATGAACCAACTCAAGAAATCAGGCTAGGGTTCATTTGCACACTAGGTCTAGGTTTTGGCTAAAAAGTAGGAAAATGGTTAATGGAAGAAACCCTAAGACCAATTCTTTCCCAAGCATGGATTAAGGTCAAATAGCAAGCCTATTCCATTCCAGGATGATCACTGAGTCCAACCCTAACTAGAACATAGCAAAAGGTTCGCTCAAAAGCCATTGGACATTTTGAAATTTTGGCCATATAATGCAAAACTGAAATCACTACTAGGGGACGTTTCAAGCCTTGATTCATATACCAATAGCTTCCTGAGACAATTCTAAACACATTCCAATTCATAACATCAATCAAAACTCCTTGAACTGGTATCCACAACTCAAACTGTACAGCAAAATATTTGAAATCGCATTCTCCATTTTAAGCATCTTCATTGCATTTCAATAGGATATTCTTGTTCCATGTGAAGTTTCCAAACTATTCAGGGTGTTTAATTTCATTTTTGCTAATCATACGCTAATCCACCATTTTCGAATCCTAGGGTTACAACTTTCTTAAATTAGGGTTTTTTCGTAGAGGAAAAATTAAGGTTCCTGAAGACCATGGTTGAACTCAGCATTTAGAGACGAAGAAGAAGATATGCTCGCGACAAATTTATGAGCTACAGGGACCTAATCGCTATTTTCTGCTAGCCCCCCTAACACTACGTTTCAAAACCGTTGCCTTATTTGTTTGTGTTTCAGGAAATTGGAAGGGATGATGGCGTGGCACAAGCAGATTGGAGGAATTTGAATTGCGCGCGTTTTGATGACTATGCATTGGTTTTGTTTTTTATTGTTTATTAACTATTATATATTAATTGAAACATGAGTGGCTCAGTGGTAACGCGTTAGGCACATGATATCAAAGACCTGGGTTCAAGTCCCAGGTCTTGCAAAATTCAATATTATTTTTCATTTCCAGTTTCCATGCAACGCTGACATTAAAGCTCACCATGCACACTCCTCATCTATTGCACACGTGTCCTAGGAGGCTTATCAAAGGGTCCAGAACAAAGGCACATGGTGGACGCCAATCAACATGCCACACCTGAGTGGAAAAGTCAACAAATTGCCAGCAAATGGGCCAGGCTTTTCAAATCCACACCCCCCTGGTTTGCTTTATCATTTTTATTTTTATTCTTTCTTTAATTTTTTCCTTTTATTTCTTTTTGCTATTTATCTAATTCATTATTTTTTTAACAAAATACAAAAACATTCAAAAATCAGAAAAAGACCAAAAATGATAATTTTTATATTATAATTATTTTCATAAAAAATACATGTAAATATTTAGATTTAATTAGGTATTCAATTTTAATCCTTTTTAATAAAAATCAAAAAAAAAATAGAATTTAGGTTTAATAACTTTTTAATTTTCCTTTTTTTTTTTCAGAATAATAATATTATTTATTTATTTTCATAAACTAAAAATTGTGCATAAATTAATTTAGAATTAAATTAGGTTAGAAATTAAATCTCTTTCTTAAAAAAAAAACATTAGAACTAGGGTTTAGCATTTTAATTTTAAATAATTTTTTTCTTTTTTCTTTTAAATCTAAAAAACACAAAAAATACTATTCTTCATTTAATTTTAATTTTAGATTCCTTGATTAATTTTAATTGTTTGTAAAAGGGTCCAACGCCCTGATTTTGTTTAATCTCTTTATTTCGCGTATTTATTTTATATTGTTTAAATAATTCTGTATATGCCCCAAAGCTATGTAATTTAAAATTCTCGCACTTTTATTTATTCGCTTTATTTACTTTCAGTCAAATCGGGTTCGGTTTTTTTGGCGATGTGGACCCGCGCCAGTTGTAATAGTCTAGATTTATTTTCTCGCAAGTATATAACTGTTAAACGATAACATGAAAGAATGAATGCCCAAAAATAAAATTGAATCGTTAGATCACCAATGCATGACAAGACAAACAATAAACTGAAAATGACACACAATTCGCACACACCACCCCTAGGGTACGCCTCACTGTTGCCTTTCGAAAGGTGGTCGTCGAGTATAGGACGTTTTAGTAAGTCCTTATGTCCATGACATGATCCAGTTGCCTCGAAACGGTTGCCTCGGAAAATAAAGGATCAATGGCATAAGGGTAGCTTCTAAGGTGTCCTACTGTTGCTCTGGTGACCACCACGTCCCTAAAACTCGAATTGACCCGAACATCTCCAACGGTGGTGCTACCTACCTCTCAATGGTGGGATGGCACTACTTTAAAGGACATTTACACAGACGAATTCCTTAGGGTAGGTAGGTTCTCAAGGATACTTGCTCTAATTTCAAACAAATCAAAATACTCTTTACACCAACACACTTTCAAAAAACTTTCAAAACAAACTTTTCAAACACTCTGACGTACGAGTTAAACTGAGACTTTTCAAAGAATATTTTTGAAACCCACATTGAAAAGCAAACAAACCTTTTTGAAAACACATTGAGCAAGTACCTAAGAGCCCATGGATAACCATGGATAGAAAGGGTGCTAACACCTTCCCTTTCTATAACCTACCTCCCGAACCGAGAGCAATCTCTTTAAAGGAATTTTTCTGTGCTTTTGTCCTTTCCATTTGGAGAAAATAAAAGACGGTGGCGACTCTTGCTTCCGCGACATTTCGCGAACCAGCTTTAAAACAGTCAGTTCCAGATCCACCGATCACACAGTGTATGTGTGTTGACTTGGCCCTTTGATGCTCCTCCAATATTGGCCACCAGATCTGGCCATCTGGCACGTTGATTGGTGAGTTTCCATGATGGGTCTCAGGCTTAAGCGCATACTGGATTACCTGAAAACAAATAATATGGAGAAAATAGAGGGACCTGGGATTCGAACCCAGGCCCCAAGGGGAAATTTCTGCCACGCCCACCACTGAAGCACTTGTTTTCAATTGTTAATATAATGCAAATAAATGATAATATATAAAAACAAAATTTAATGGACAAAAAATAAAAAAACGCGCGCGCTGTTTGAATGGACAAATGGGGGAGTGCCAACGCATCATCCCTGTCCTTTGAACCATGGCTAAAAATCAAAGGGGTTATACCCACGGACAAAGGTTCGTCGCTACAAGCCTGTCCACCCTCAAAATCACGTACAGGCCATGAAAATGGATTCTAAGACCATGGTTCAGGTCGTCTCATCCTCCTGATTGCAACCATGGCCATTATTAGGGCCAATTATTCCTAAAACAAAAAACCCTAAAAACAAACACAAAACCCTAACAATGGTGATCCATGATATAGGTCAGATAAATGAAATCGAGTAATACCAAAAGCTTGCAAATGATGTATAGATTAAGAATATGCCATTAATTCAGATCAACCATGCTTAAATTGCAAGATGCGAATTCAAGAACAGAGCAAGGTTACGAACGACTTACAGTGCGTGGGAGGCTCTGAAAAGGTGTGGTTTTGATTGGTTTAGGTTGTGGAAGCTACCAGGAAACGATTGAGACAAGTATCAAGCCTTGAAACTGCCTCTAGGAGTGATTTCGAACTCACACTTTTTCTTGATTTTTGCCAATTCTGTTTGTGTTCTATGCTTGATCTCCAACCCTTATTTTTGTCTGCACACGACCCTTATGTATTGCACAATGTATTAGGGTAACAAACTTTGTCCAAATCTCTCTCCATCAATGACTTTGAATTTGATTTGATTCTTCTTTTAAAGATTTCCAAAATTGGCTTGATTTGAATCTTTTTGTACACATATGGCTTGATGCGAATTGGGAATGATTCTAGCTGTCCAATGAAACCTGAAATCATCAAAAGATCTTTGGTTTTTAATATTCTTGATTTTATTTGATTTTATTTGATTTAAAATGAATTAATTCAAATAAAAACCAAATTAAATAATAAAAATATGATATGGACACATGGCCAAGGCTAGAGCACATGGGCTGTAATTCCAACTCAAAACAAGTAAAAAAGAATGGGCCCATTTGGCAAAATTTGAAGTTTTGGGCATAGTTGACTTTTGGCAATTTCGCAAAAAAGTCCAACTTCAACAATGCATAACTTCCCCAATTTTGACTCTTTGGAGGTGTTCTTGGACTTTTTAGAAATCTTGAGATGTCCTCTAACCAAAACTTTTGGTCTCATCACAATTTTATATTCCATGCTCATGTATGAAGCTTTGACAAAAAAGGTGTTTTTGTTGACTTTTCAAAATGACCTATAATGTCCACATTCATAACTTCTTGTGAGTGTACATTTTGATCTTGGGAGATGAATATGGATTGTAGGGAATTGAATCCTCTTCAAAATTAGCTTTGGATGGGTCATTTCTCATAAAGTAAGAGAAAGTTATGCTTGGTCAAAGTGGAGTTGACTTTTCCTGCAAAACCCTAATTTAGCAACTTTTGAGTCTTGATGAATTGTGAGTAATCCTTGATGAATCATGATCAACCCTTGATCAAATGATGAAATATACTTCAAAATGAGGATGTTGACAAAAAATCTTGAATTTTGACTGTATTTGGGTCACTGTTGACTTTTGCCCTAGCACGGTCGATTTTTGGACTTTTGAGCAATTGACTGAGCAAACTTCCTCTGCAAGGCTTGAAATTTGACATGGATGATATGAGAACATATTAGGACATTGGTGAGCACTTGGGGTCACTTTAACTTAAGGATATTGATGCAACATGAAACCCTAATTTGGGGAAGACTGCCTTAGGAGAGAGCTTGTCTGACCAACTCTTGGGCTATCTTGAGTAACTTGGAGATCTTTCTTGCAATGTTTTGAGAAATATGAGAGAGAAAATTTTGGGGTACAACACATATGATGGATAAACATGAACAACAAATGATTGAATAAGCCTAAACAAAGTGCAGATGACTAGTTCAAAAAGATATTAAAGTACTACATCTTGTCTTCAAAATAAACAAATCATTAATGATGTATGGAGAGATATCAAATCAAGAAGACTTGCCTCTGAACTGCACTACTTGTTTTAAATCTGAATGTTTTTCCAAATGTGATGAATACCTCATGAATCTCCGGAAAGCTACTTCGTACTGTTGAAACTAAGTTGGATTGTACTGTAATGTTTTTGGTGTTTTGAAGATGGAGATGAATAGCAACACAGGAACTGTTTTTGTGATGTTTTGGACCACCTTTGTATGTGATGAGTTGTTTGGTTTAAAGGAGAGTTTGTATGGTAGAGTAATGAGTTGGGTTTCTGTTTTGAACAAGAGCAGTTTTGTTTTTTTTTAAAATGAGTCAAGGTTGCACAAAATATTGTTTTTTCTGCTCAACAAAACTCTCTATCTTTTCTCTAGAAAATCCTTTTTCTCTTCAAATTCCAACCCCCTTGTCTTATGAGACATTCCTCTTTTTGTAGACCCCTTGACTTTGGTTTAGGGGGGGGGGGGGGGGGGGGAAATAAGTCATTTTGAATTGTTTTTGCCTACTGCTTTGATACTTTCTTCACATAATTTTCCTTTGCCATTTTGGTGCAATTTTGGGGCTGTTGTGGTGCAGGTTTGGGCAGACTGTATAGAGCAGTTTTGGACTGTATTGGCAGCATGGGATGTTGTAGCAATGTTATATATCATATTTTCTTCAACTTTGGACAGCATAGTTTGTAGCATGTCACAAATTTAGTCTTGTGCACATTATGTCAAAGGCAAAAATATTGTGACAAGGTTTTAATCAAGACATAGTTTTAGAATTTGTAATTTTGAAAAATGTCACTTTGTAATAACTTGAATTACTTGCATCATCTTGAATTATTTATAGTTGTAGTAAAATGCCATGAAACAAATGAAATTAACCAAGTATAGAAAATACTTAGAAAAATCTCAAAGTCTTGTAAAGTTGGATTTTTTATTCTCTTGACTTCTTAATGATCAAGCTTGATATTTTTGAATGTCTTGATGAAATTTGATCTTTGGGTTGTAATGTTGACCAAAAAGTCAAAGTTTAACTTTCCAGTATGCAATTGACCATTTTTCCCTTGTGCCAATTTCAAGCCTAAATTGATGTATCAGTGCTGCAAACTTGACGTCTTAGAATATCTTGTGAGCAAATACTTGAAAAATGAGAGGGCAAATTTTGGGGTACAACAGCTGCCCCTGTTCAATCTTCTTAAACCTGAAGAGTTAGATTGGCGAGTTTTTCCATTCGTGACTCGAAGGTGGAAGATGATTGGACACTAGAGTGTCCAGAAATTTGAACTTGACGATGCGATGATAGGAGGAATGGGCTTAAAGATGCCATTTGGAGAGGTAATGGATATTTGTTGGAGATGGGCTTAAAGATGCCATCCAAAAATGATTGCTACTCCAAATAGATGATGAAGGAATCTTGGATGACTTCTATCTCAATAGGATGATGAAGGAATCTTGGACGATTACTATCTCAGCGGGATAATGAAGGAATCTTGGACGATTACTACCTCAACAGGATGATGAAGGAATCTTAGACGATTACTAATGATGAAGGAATCTTGGACGATTACTACCTCAGCAGGATAATGAAGGAATCTTGGTTGATTACTACCTCAACAGTATGATGAAGGAATCTTGGACGATTACTACCTCAGCAGGATGATGAAGGAATCTTGGACGATTACCACCTCAGCAGGATGATGAAGGAATCTTGGACGATTACTACCTCAGCAGGATGATGAAGGATCTTGGTCGATTACTACCTCAGCAGGATGATGAAGGAATCTTGGACGATTACTACCTCAGCAGGATGATGAAGGAATCTTGGTCGATTACTACCTCGGCAGGATGATGAAGGAATCTTGGATGATTACTACCTCAGCAGGATGAAGGAATCCTGGACGATTACTACCTCAAAAGGATGATGAAGGAATCTTAGACGATTACTACCTCAGCAGGATGATGAAGGAATCTTGGACGATTACTACCTCAGCAGGATGATGAAGGAATCTTGGACGATTACTACCTCAGCAGGATGATGAAGGAATCTTGGACGATTACTACCTTAGCAGGATGAAGGAATCTTGGACGATTACTACCTCAAAAGGATGATGAAGGAATCTTGGACGATTACTACCTCAGCAGGTAACAAAGGAATCTTGGATGATTACTACCTCAGCAGGATGATGAAGGAATCTTAGACGATTACTACCTCAACAGGATGAAGGAATCTTGGTCGATTACTACCTCAGCAGGATGATGAAGGAATCTTGGACGATTACTACCTCAAAAGGATGACGAAGGAATCTTGGACGATTACTACCTCAAAAGGTAATGAATACCTTTATTTGTCGATCGATCTTTCCTGAAAAGGTAAAGAGTTAGTTGTATGCAATGTCATGATGCATGAAATGCATGATGTCATGATGTTCTCAAAATAAATGAGATTGTGCCGTATTCACTTTATCATGTATGTAAATAGGAGGTATGAAATGTGAAATGTTAAAGAATGTATCTTTGTCTGGGAAAATAAATCCTTGACAAATGTCGGGGAACCGTTAAATCTGGGACTGCTGTTGTAGAGTTGGTGTGTTTTAAAACTTTGCTTAGAATGTTTCCATTGGGGATTCCTGTTTTGTTGTTTGAGGAGAAATCCACTGGGGGATATTGAAAACTCTGTGGGGAGCATGTTTATTCCTGCTTGGGAAAAGAGTTTAGGAGTCTTAGTCGTCCGTTGCTCTACTGGGGAGTCGAAGTTGAACTGATATCTGGTCGGGTCCAGGTTTCACAGTAACTTGTTGGGGGATTGTAGAGTAGTTTACTGGGGAAGAGGAGTTGTGGTCCGTTGATTTGTAGTAGTCGGAAAGGCTACCTCAAGTTGGGGAATCCTGTCGTTTGTTGGGGAAACAAATCCTGTTGTCGGTCTGCTTGAGAGGTGACGACTTTGTTGGGGGAAAGTCTTTGAGGATTCTTGAGGTTGTCTCAGCTGGGGAAAGGTGTTCAGAGATTAAACTCTGGCTGGGGAGTCCTCCTATGAGAAGGACTTTGGAGATATTCGTCATTGCCCCTAGTAGAAAATGTCCGTGGCATTGCCAAAAATGTTTGATTGTACGTAACTCTTTGCTGAGATTTGACGTTTAATGCCCCAAGTGACGGAGATGGAGGCTTGCCCCTGGGTACTCTGCAATTCTTGGGAGATTTCTGGGAATCTTGACTGGACTGCCCCAAGTGTGTTGGATAGTGACATGTCATGTCCCCTTGTTGATAGAAGATTTGTCAATGGAAGTGTCATCCCACTTGAATTGATTTTGGTTCACTTAGAGAGCTTTCGTTCATTGGATATTCATTGTGTGAATTTCTCCGCTGTCAAACAAATAGCCATATGCAAACAGTGATATTTAAGTAATGCAAAGTTTATGCTTGTCTTGAAGTTTTGAAAAATGCGTTTTTGTAAGTAAAGGAATTTTGTAAGAAAATTCAATCTCAAGATTTAGAGCAAAGCCTTACAGGAGTCAGGATACCTTTCGTAACAGTATACTTTCGAATTAACTCATGCTTCAATTAGGACTTTTGAAGGGTTGTAATGTGGCTTGGTTCACGGTTTAAGAAACAAAGGAGAAAGGCTCAAAGTGTATTTGTACCCACTCGTTCTTCGTGATGTTCTTCGGTCCTAAACTCAGTTAATTGTGCATTTTGAACTCCAATTGAGTCTGGAATGACATTTTGGTGATGGTTCAGACAGGTTAAGTTTGTCGGAAGGCAGTCATTTTTGGAACATTTTTTCATGTTGTCGAGGATTTATAGTGACCCCTTTCTTTTGATTTGTTATCCCTGATTTTTTCCTGATTGTTCTTATTTTGAGATTACAGTCAGCGAGATGCCCCAGTTTTCTTAAGTTTCTTTTGTAGGTTTTGACTTAGTGGGCTTTTCTTTTTGAGAGATAATGACTGCATATGTGATAGGGAACCATCACCGTCTTTTGATTCCATAGGAACGTTTTTGATTTCAATCGTTGTATTGTGAGATGAGAGTTTGCGGCTTAACGCGCGTTTGAATTAGCTGAGAGATTACCCTGCCCCAGGTTTTGATTAAAGGTTTCAATTTGTGAAAAAGAAAAACTTCTACTTCTTTGGCTCGAAAGGGTTGACTAGGGATATCTTCCTTATAACTCCAGTGTTTAGGATTTGAAATAATGCTTGTACATCGTCAGCAAGGTCTGTTCAAAAGCATATTGTATGAGATTATGGCGTTGTTTTTGTCATCCTCCCTCTAAAGGCTTGTAACTTTTAGCAAAAGTTGAATGTCATAAAGTGAGTAGAAAGCATAGTTTAAATGTAATGAAAATGAAATAATTCAAGACAAACATATGCAATGCATTAATGAAATAAAGTTTGACATTAATAGGTAATTGTTTGAATAACAAAAGAAATTACAACTTGAAAATTCAAATGAAACAAAAGCCTTCAATGATTTGGCATAGGAGCAGTGATCACGTTTGGAGTCTCTGGAGGTTCAAACTCGATCTCCTTGGCATCAATCAAGTCTTGAATATTGTTCTTCAAAGTCCAATAGCCGTCGGTGTCATGTCCGGGACTGCCAGAATGAAGGGCACATCTTACGCTCGGATTGTACTTAGAAGAGGAGGTATCAGGATTTTGAGAAGGATCCTTTAGTGTGATTAGTTTCACCTTCAACAATTGTTGTAATGCTTGAGACAAAGGCATGTTGATGTCAGTGTACTTCCTTTCTTGATATCTTACCCTACGCCTATTGCCCTGTCTTTGTTGAATAGATATAGGATTAGAGATCAAGATTTCCCCTACCTGTTGATCATGACGACTCTTTCGGCTGTACACAGCATTAGACTCTTTCTTTCCATTGTCTGACTTTTTTTGAACGTCAGAGGGTGTAACTCCTTGAATCTTTCCACTTTTGATGCCAACTTCGACCCTTTCACCAGTCAGTATCAGCTCAGTGAACCCGGCCAAGGAGCTTCCGATTAGGTGTTTGAAGAAAGGCCCTGTCAAAGTTCCCATGAAGATGTCGATCAGCTCCCTGTTAGTTAAAGGGGGTTGCACCCTACCAGCCAGATCTCTCCAGTTTTGGGCGTATCCTTTAAAGCTCTCGTTGGAACCCATGGTCATGTTCTGCAATTGCACGTGAGTTGGTGAAAGATCAGCGTTGTACTGATATTGTTTGTAAAAAGGAGCAGCTAAATCCTCCCAGGTGTGGATGCGATAACTCTCCAATTGATAGAACCACTTGAGTTGAGTCCCTACTAGGCTTTCTTGGAAGAAATGGATCCAAAGCTTTGGATTAGTTGTGTATGGTTGAATCTTGCGGACATAAGACTTTAAATGCATCTTAGGGCAAGAGACTCCATCGTACAGGGCAAAGGTAGGGATTTTGAACTTTGGCGGGATGACCACTCCAGAAACCAAACCCATGTCTCCTAAATCCAAGCTAGGTGTCTGTTGAATCTCCATAGCACTGAGGCGATCCTCCAACTGTTTGTAGTTGTCATCAGTGGGGGGATATTGTTCTTCAGAGTAGTCAGCTTCAGCTTCATCAATCTCCAGACTGTTGTCTTTTTCATGACTATCCCCCATGTTGGATGGAGTTGAAAGATCTAGAGCTCTTTTGACTAGTCCTCTAGGTCTTCTTCTCAAGTTCAGGACGCCTACTGACTTCTTGGGCTTCTTCCCCTTGTCCTTGAGAAGGAGAGTTTTCAGGTCCTCTTGCCCCTTAGCCATAGCCAGAAACATTTGTTAGAATTGAGTGTTTTGAGCTTGGATATCTTTCACTTTTTGTTCCATATCCATCTTACTGAAATAAACAGTAGGAAGATAAGGAGACCTGTATGGGAGAAACCTGTCATGATATGATGCATGATATATGGATGCATGTTTTCAAGGATCTCGCGGGGTAAACACAAGAAAAAGTTAGAGATTGAATTTTGATCAACATCTTTGATTGGAGAACTTTGTATCAGTGGATGTCCTTCCACAAGAATTAAGCTCACCATGTCAAGTGGGTCATAGCCCTTGACTCAAGTTTGTTGTACTTGATCTTTGACGGTGTTTGGTCAGAGGAAAATAAATCCTCTTGCCCCTCGATAGACATCTGGTTCATTGTGAACCTGCATCAAAGACCCTCGAGATCCTTGAAATGGTTATTGAAAAATGCTATGGTATGATGTTATGATGTTATGTACAAATATGCGAGGTAAGCAAGTTTATATACAAATAATCATATTCACACAAAGCAAACAAGTCCTTAGTTTTAGGCTTGCATGGAGTTTGTAGGTAAGTACCCTCTTGAAGTTTAGTTGGCTCAATCTGTCCTAGTTAATAGTAATCGGGTTCTAAGGGATCTCAATATCACTGACCTTTCCCACAAACTTAATTCAATAAACAATTAACTCACAACCGAACAAAACTCAAGGGTTAAGTCTCAATGAGTGTAGCATCGAGTATCAACCAATTTTCAGCTCTATACCGAAACCGGTCATCTCACTACGTCCTAATGGCCAAGTTAGTCAAGTAAGGTTCTAAGGTCAATTGATGCTTCACAACACCACGCGGCGGCCTCGTACTCTCCTTGATTCGACTCAAGGGTTACATGTACCAACCAAAGTGCCACATCAACATAGCTACTGCTTCAATCATGTCGGTATACGTCGCACAGTTCCCTCACAGTTTATTGCTACTTACCTAAAAGGTGCCCCCAAATCCGGGTGTAGGATTTAAAACAAACCCAAACAAGGAACAAAAATGTAAAGCAAACAAATCAAACAATGTAAGCAAGTAAAGGTGATCTAACCCTAAGGTAACCCCACTTTTAGAACCTCCCCAGCAGAGTCTCCAGTTCTGTAATACGGTGGGAGAACTGACTTTGAGGTTTTGCATTTGTGTTCGCAAATGTTGCGGTTTAGCAAGAGTCGCCACCGAATTTTCTTTTATCCAAAAGGAAAGGTGAAAAAGCACAGGAAAGACCTTTGAGATGTTTTTGAGTTCAGGGGGTAGATTATGAAAAGGGAAGGTATTAGCACCCTTTTCATCCATGGTTTTCCAAGGGCTCTTAGTTACTTGCTAGATCACTTTCTTTTGTTTGAATGTGTGCTTGTGGTGGTGATTTTTGAAAGTATTTTGAAAATGGAACTTCGTAATGGTTCTCGTTTCTATAAGAACGCCTACAAAGTGTTTGTTTCGAAAATAGTTCAAAAGCATGTTTGTGAGATGTGTTTTTTGAAAGTATTTTGAAAATGGAACTTCGTAATGGTTCTCGTTTCTATAAGAACGCCTACAAAGTGTTTGTTTTGAAAATAGTTTAAAGATGAGAGTGTGGGTGTATAAAATGTTTTTGTTGTGAGAAAGCAAGTAACTAGGAGCGAATCTACCTACTCGAAAGGTCTTAAATGTGCTTTTCCTCCTCCTTTAGATGTGGCTATCTTACCATTGATTTGGTAAGAAGCCCCATTGTTAGATGTGAAGGGACGGGCATTGGGACGTTCGTATAGTCATATAAGGCAACATATGGGACGTTTTAGCAATGTGGTTTTAGGGACTAGATCGTTTACCGAAGGCAACATCAAGGGTCATCGAGGGAATACGATCTTTTATCGAGGGTCTTTTGCTAAAACGCCCATGTTCGAGGGACATGACTATTTTCTGATAGGCAACAAAGTGGAGTAACCCTAGGGTGTGCATATGTGCAAAGTGTGTTAGATTGCATGCATTTTTGTCTTTGATTAGGGGTTGTCTACTTGTTGGTTTTATCTTGCCATACACGCCTAATTACTAGCATTTGTATAAAGCAATAAAAATGCAGGAAATAAATATCCTACACTATTACAACCATATCGAAAGGCAAGAAAATGTAAAGGCAAAAATAAAATAAAAGAAAGGAAAATGAGCTCTTCGACCCAGGCAGTAGCACCCTTCGACTCAAATCTTCATGGCCCCTTTCGAATCTGCCTTTTTTTGTTTCCTTCGACTGCAGGAGTGTTAGCCGGTAACCTTCGACTCACCCTTCTTGCTATTTCTTTCGACAGGCTTTAGGAGTCAGCATGTTGTGCCTTTCGATTGGGCCTGGAACTAATGCAAGGTGCAATCTGCCTTTCTGCCTCCTTCGACAGGAGACTGAAAGCAGTGAGGGAGTGTCTTTTGTCTGGGCCTGCAGGTCAGTGTATTTTAAGCAAGTGTGTGTGTGCTGAACATGTCTGTATCGAAGCATGTGTATGCATCGAAGCAAGTATATCGAAGCATGCATATTTTGTATTCCAACATTTTTAGGGGGATGGGGGTACAAATTTACAATGGGGATGAAGTGGAGACTGAAATATTACAACCATATCGAATGATAATGAAAACAATGTAAAAATAGTGTAAAATAAAAGGAAAACTGCATTTTGAACTGCTATGTGTCGACCCATGCTGCTATGCATCGACACATAGCTTTTCCTTGCTCCTGTAAAACAAAATCTGCTCAATATGAGTCGACACATAATGGGATGTGTCGACTCATGCACCTTCTTGCATCGACGCGAAACGCGTATGTGTCGACTCATAGTCTTTTCCCACTTCTGTTTTGTAACCTGAAATCAGTATGAGTCGATGCATGGGGGTTATGTGTCGACTCATACCCTGTTTTTTTTCACTAGGATGAGTCAACACATGAGGATATGTGTCGATACATGCTGCATTTTCCTGCCTTAAATATTAATTTACTGAATGTACAGGTTAGCTTATGGCATATGATGGATAAACATGGACAACAAATGATTGAATAAGCCTAAACAAAGTGCAGATGACTAGTTCAAAAAGATATTAAAGTACTACATCTTGTCTTCAAAATAATCAAATCATTAATGATATATGAAGAGATATCAAATCAAGAAGACTTACCTCTGGACTGCGCTGTCTGTTTTAAATCTGAATCTTTTTCCAAATGTGATGAATACCTCAATGAATCTCCAGAAAGCTACTCCGGACTGTTGAAACTAAACTGGACTGTACTATAATGTTTTTGGTGTTTTGAAGATGGCGATGAATAGCAGCACATGAACTGTTTTTGTGATGTTTTGGACCACCTTTGTATGTGATGAGTTGTTTGGTTTAAAGGAGAGTTTGTATGGTAGAGTAATGAGTTGGGTTTCTGTTTTGAACAAGAGCAGTTTTGGTTTTTTTTGAAAATGAGTCAATGTTGCACAGAATATTGTTTTTTCTGCTCAACAAAACTCTCTATCTTTTCTCTAGAAAATCCTTTTTCTCTTCAAAGTCCAACCCCCTTGTCTTATGAGACAGTCCTGTTTTTGTAGACCCCTTGACTGTGGTTTAGGGTTGAAAACTGTGATCGGTGGAAATAGAACTGACTGTTTTGTAGCTGGTTTCGCGAAATGTCGCGGTAAGCAAGAGTCGCCACCGTCTTTTAAGTTCTCCAACATGGAAAGGACAAAAGCACAGCAAAATTCCTTATTCGAGAATGTTTCTCGGTTCGGGAGGTAGATTTATAGAAAGGGAAGGTGTTAGCACCCTTTCTATCCATGGTTTTCCATGGGCTCTTAGGTACTTGCTCTTATGTTTTCAAAATTGTTTGCTTTTCAAGTGTGAGTGGGTTTTGAAAAAAGTTCGTTTGGAAAACTTCTAAGTAACTCTTGTATCAGTCCTCAAGAGTGTATGAAGTGTTTTGTTTGAAAACTTTTTGAAAGTGTGGGGTGCGAAAAGTTGTTTTTGTTTTGTTTTGAAAAGAGCAAGTACTTAAGAGAATCTACCTACTCTAAGGGATTAAGCTGTGTAAAAGTCTTTTAGATAGTGCTATCCCACCATTTAGAGGTAGGTAGCACCGTCGTTGGAGGTGTTCGGGTCAATTCGATTATAAGGGACAGTGTGGTCACCAAAGCAATGGTAGGATATCTTAGAAGTAACCCTAATGTCCTAGATCCTTTTATCCGAGGCAATCGTTTCGAGGCAACTGGATCTTTAGACAAAGGGTGACCTCTAAGACGTCCTATACTTGATGACCACGTTTCGAGGCAACCAGTGAGGCGTACCCTAGAAGTGGCATGTGCTTTGTGTGTTGTTTTTCAGTTAATTGTCTTTGTACATGTTATTTGTGAGCTACAAATTAATTTTATTTACATACATTCTTTCATGCATTTAATTAGTTAGGAATGCGGAAAATAAATTGCAGAAAGATAAATTCTACGCTATTACAAGGCGCGGGTATATACATAGCCAAAAAACAAAGACCCGTTTTGTAAAATAAAGTGCGAGAAAATTAAAGAAAGCAATAAAATCCTAATTACTATTACATCCTCTATACAGATACAAAAATATAATCAAAAGAAATGAAAATGCGCGAATGGAAATTTAATCGGGAACGTCCTAAGGGTTTTGACCCTTTTGATAAGAAATGAATTTTTTGTCTTTTTTTTGTGATTAAATGAAATTAAAATTGATAACTAATCTAATTAATTAATTAATAAAAAAATGTTTTTGTGTTTTTATGTTTTTTTTAATGAAATAAAATAAAAGGAAATAAAATTAAAAGTTAATAAAACCTAATTCTAAATTTATTTTAGTGATTAAGAAAAAAGGTTAAAGTTGCTTAATTAAAATTAATTTAATTTATTAGTATTTATTTACAAAAATAAAATGAAATTAATGATAATAATAATATTAGTTCTTTTTTTGATTTTTTTATAGAAAAAAGTTAATTATGTTAATAGTTAATAAAAGGGAAAAAAATAAAATAAGACAAGCAAAATATAAAAATGACAAAATAAAAATTGCAAACCCAAGGGGGGTTTTGGGCCAGAATTGGGAGTGTTAATGGAATTGTGAGGCCCATGAACCTTCAAGCCTTGTTGACTTTGGGAATCTCCTATGCCTGCTTTGACCTGAGAACATGATGTTCCTTCCTTTGTGGCCATTGGATTTGCACTGGGAGACACTTGGCTAACTGATGCGCTGGACCCCATGGTGGAACATAGTTGTGAATCTGCATAGGATTAGGGTGTGAAAAATATGAAACAAATATTGGGGGACCTGGGAATCGAACCCAGGTCCCAGTGATGCCTAGCCACGTCTCCAGCCACTGAACCAAGCGTTGTACCTTGTCATTAGAGTGGGAAAAGAAAATAATATGGAAAAATAACACGCATATGCTAAACAAGAAAACGCGCGTATAATATTTGAATGGGCCACCCATGTTCTTCCACGTAATCACCTTCTTCATCTTTTCCTGTAAAACAAGATAGCGGGGGTTTTAAACCCCCACAAACCAAAACTGCCAAGAATAGCGATTAGAGTTACATATGATATAAAAAAGGCGCGATGGTATCAATGGATTCGTCTTGTCCTGACGAGTTTAACCATATATGTCTTGAGGTCTAATTTTACACTACGTGAAAAACCCCAATTCAAAAGCTTTGAAACCCTAAGGTTCTTCAATGGTGGTTTTCGATTCAGAATGCTACAACCAAATTGGATTATACCAATCGCTTCAGGAGGTTCCTATTAACACAAATCAACCCAAAAAATAGATTAAAAGCGCATGAATAATGATATGCAATTTTGGAAAATAAGCCAAATCGTGGGACTTGTTGTGAACGATTCCTTGAGTGCTAAGGCTTGTTCTTGATGGAAATAGGTTCCTGGGACTGTTGGGAACGTGTTTGGATCAAGAGAAATGCTTGAATTGCACTGGAAGGTTGAAAACAGTTTGTGACTTTTCTTCAAGTTTTTTGAATTTGGTTCTCTTGTTTTAGGTCTCTCTAGGTCGTGTTTGAGGTATGAGAGGCTTGCATATATGTGTATCAATGTAATCAAGTGACTTTAGGAGCCTTAAAACCAATGCAATGATGTTTGAGATTTTTCCATAACCACCATTAAAGAAACTTGTCATTTTTGTTCAAAATTTGAATTCCATGCTCATAATAGGCTTGGCACGAATTTGGTATGTGACTTATGATGCATCAAGGTCATTCAAACCACAAGATATCCTTTGATTAATTTTTTTGATTTTTATTTGAATTTTATGGATTTAAAATGAATTAAATCAATAAAATTAAATAAAAATAGAAAAATTAATTTTTAATCTTGAATTAAATCATGGGACACGTGGGTGGCATGACAAAGCTGAATCAAGTGGGAAAAGTGGGCCCTTTTGTCAAAAATTGAAGTTTCAAGGATAGTTGACTTTGGCCATTTCACAAAAATTTCCCAACTTCTCCAATGCATATCTTGCTCAATTTTGATCATATGAACATGTTCTTGGACATTTTGGAAAGGTCTTGAAGTCCTCTAACCAATGCCTTTGGTCCCATGTCATTTGAATTTACCAATCTCAAGTTATGGTCTTTGACTTAAAGTGCCTTTTTGTTGACTTTTGAAAATGACCTATAATGTTGAAATTGATAACTTTTTGTGAGAGCATTTCTTGGACTTGGAATGTGAAGATGAGTTGTAGGAAATGTCCTCCCCTTCAAAATGAGCATTGGATAGGATTTTTCTGATGAACCATGGAAAAGTTATGCCTTGGTCAAGTTAGAGTTGACTTTTCAACTGTCCAAAAATAGAAACTTTTGCATCTTAATGATTTTTGAGCCATTCTTATGAAATCATGGTCAAGATTTGACCAAATGATGATTGTGGCTTCAAAATAAGATGTTGACCAAATTTTTTTACTTTTGACTGCCAAATGACCATTTTACCCCTGCAGTTGACTGTGGAGCAATTAGGGTTTTTGACTGTGCAACTTGACCTTGTGAGCCTTAAAACTTGACATGTAGGTGCTTGACAATGTATATGAGCATATGGGACTTGATTGAGCCCTTGAAAACCTCAACTTACTTGCAAGAACCAAAACCCTAATTTGACTGGCTCAGGAGGGTGCTTGACTGTGCAACCCTTGAGAAGACTTGAGCAAATTGAGATGATGCTTGTCAAAACTTTGAAGAATATGAGAGGGAAAATTTTGGGGTACAACAGTTGCCCCTGTTCAATCTTCTTAGACCTGAGGATGTAGATTGGCTTGCATGCCTTTCGTGATCCGAAGGTGGAAGATGATTGAACACTAGAGTGCCCAGAAATTTGCACTCACATAGTAGAGTACCAGCAGTGTGATGTCGGGAATGGGCTTACAGATGCCATTTGGAGAGATGGTGGATAAGAGGATGGGCTTATAGTTGCCATCTGGAGATGTGACAGAACCTTGTCGGGAATGGGCTTATAGATGCCATTTGGAACTGTAATGGGAGGATGGGCTTATAGATGCCATCTAGGTGTCGATCGCGTAAGAGATTCCTTAGCGAGAACTTGCGTACCTGAGAAATAAAGATAATTACCTGGCCTGTTACAGGGGTTGATCTTCAAACTCTTCATGCAGACATGCCCTGGCTGGATACAGGTATCGAATCTACAATTGGTTGCTCATAGATGTGCCCTGGCTAGATACAAGAATCGAATCCGGAACTTCAAAAGGTTGCTTACAGACGTGCCCTGGCTGGATACAGGAATCGAATCTGGAATTAGTTGTCAACAGATATGCCCTGGTTGGATACAGGAATCGAATCTTCAAGCTCTTCAGACGTGCCCTGGCTGGATACAGGAATCGAATCTGGAATTAGTCGTCAACAGATATGCCCTGACTGGATACAAGAATCGAATATTCAAACTCTTCAGACGTGCCCTGGCTGGATACAGGAATCGAATCTGGAAATAGTCGTCAACAGATATGCCCTGGCTGGATACAGGAATCGAATCTTCAAAATCTTCAGACGTGCCCTGGCTGGATACAGGAATCGAATCTGGAATTAGTCGTCAACAGATATGCCCTGGCTGGATACAGGAATCGAATCTTCAAACTCTTCAGACGTGCCCTGGCTGGATACAGGAATCGAATCTGGAATTAGTCGTCAACAGATATGCCCTGGCTGGATACAGGAATCGAATCTTCAAACTCTTCAGACGTGCCCTGGCTGGATACAGGAATCGAATCTGGGATTAGTCGTCAACAGATATGCCCTGGCTGGATACAGGAATCGAATCTTCAAACTCTTCAGACGTGCCCTGGATGGATACAGGAATCGAATCTGGGATTAGTCGTCAACAGATATGCCCTGGCTGGATACAGGAATCGAATCTTCAAACTCTTCATACATGCCCTGGCTGGATACAGGAATCGAATCTGGAATTGATCGCTCACAGATATGCCCTGGCTAGATACAGGTATCGAATCTGGAATTGCGACAATTGATAGTAATTATCTTTGGATTGACCTTTTTCCTAAAAAGGCAAGACGTCAGTTGTATGCAATGTCATGATGTATGAAATGCATGATGTCATGATGTCCTCAAAAATAAATGAGATTGTGTGATATGATGTGTATGTGCATGCATTGTGTATGTAAGCAGGATGTATGAAATGTGATATGTTTATGAATGTATTTTCGTCTAGGAAAATAAATCCTTGACGAATGCCGGGAAGTTGAATCCTGGGCTGATGTTGGGGAGTAGCGTTCTTCGTTTCCGCTGGGGATGATGGTTGAAGATGGTTGCAAGAATAAACCGGTAGGAGCAGATGACTCCGTTGAGGAATAAACTTGTGGGAGAGATTACTCAGCGGGGAATTACTCTGTGGGAAGAGATACTTCGCTGAGGTTTGATGATAACTCCGTTGGGGATACCGTTGATAAGTTTTGTTGGGAGATTAGCTGAACTCCGCTGGGGGATAGGAAGAGCTTTGCCGAGGACGATCTTTCCGTGATAATTAGCTGAGGATAACCCAGTTATAAGCTTTGGTGGAGCATAACCTTTGAATAAAACCGGGGAGAGACGTTTGTACTCTGCATGTGATAGGCTTCCAGAATCTACTGGGGATAAGCTTTCTACTGGGGAGATTGATTCAACTCTCCTGGGGAGACTTTGAGACTGCACTGGGGTGTGGCTCCACTAGGGTGTCTTGTATTCCGCCGGGGAACAATCTTATATTAAGACTGCCGGGGATGCTTTGCTTAGGAACGTCTGTATACTCCGCTGGGGAATATTGAGATCTCTGGGGATACCCATCTTCCTTAAGGCTGACAGTAGGCTAACTCTGCTTGGGGAGAGTATTGCTGACTTGTTGGAGATACTGTGCCTTGTAGGGCTTATGGGAGACCAACTCTGCTTGAGGAGAGTATTGCTGATTCTTGTCTTACTCTGCAGGGAGTGAAGGTATCCTGGTTTCATTCTTCAGCCGAACTTACCTTGGTACCTTGGTGGACAGAGCAACTAGATTGCTTAGACAACTCATTATTGCCCCTGTTTCTGATGTCACCTGTAATTAATCCTTTGTTTCGCATGCAAGTATTTATGAGTTAGCAATTAATGTCAAATGCATATATCAAAAATTGGACGTTCTTTACAAAGCAAAACAGAAAAAAGGAAAAACAATTGACAATTTGTCTGGAAAGTGAATTTGTATTGATTTTTGAATTTGCCTGAAAATAGGCGTTTATGTACAAGAGGCTGACGTCCTAGTAAGAGAACGCTGCCGAACAACAGAGTTTATACAACTTTTGTGAAAGGAAAACAAAACAGCTATGTGAAAAGTCCCACGGGGTTTCAACTCTGCTATCGCCTTTATGTCTTCAAGCGTCTCATCACTTGGCTGCTTAGTTGAAGATGAAGATGATTGATCGATGCCGTCTGAACCTGATAGTTGATACCGGATTCTGGATGCAGGGTGATCCAATGAGACATAGTATTACGCTTTATCCCTAACTTTTGCCTGGACCGCCCTTTCGGGTTTTCAGTCCACCGGGATACCCATTTTTGCCCAAGCCGCCTTTTCAGGTTTTCGACTTGCCGGGTGTACAGATTTTTTTTTAATATTTCATCCCTTATTTTTGCCCGAACCCTTTTGGTTCGCCAGGAAGACCTTATTTTTTCCTAGGTGTGTCAACCTAGCGGGTCTTTAATTCATGCAGAGTATCTTTTTACTATGTCTGCATTGGCGGAGTGAGGAAGGTCGTCACCATCCATGGTGGTTAGAATCATGGCTCCTCCTGAGAAGACATCTTTAACCACAAATGGCCCTTCGTACGTAGGGGTCCATTTGCCCCTGGGATCACTTTGAGGAAGAATGATGCGCTTGATTACCAGGTCTCCGACTTGATACTCTTGTCGTCTGACTTTCTTGTTAAATGCCCTGATCATCCGTTTTTGGTACATTTGACCATGACAAATAGCAGTGAGTCTCTTTTCGTCAATTAAATTTAATTGATCAAGTCGAGTCTGGATCCAGTCATCTTCGCTTAGACCTGCATCCTTCATTATCCGGAGAGAGGGTATCTAGACTTCGATGGGCAAGACTGCTTCCATGCCATAGACCAAGGAAAAGGGAGTTGCCCCTGTTGATGTCTGTGCTGAGGTACGGTACCCATGAAGAGAAAACGGTAACATCTCGTGCCAATCTTTGTACGTCACTGTCCTCTTCTGCACAATCTTCTTGATATTCTTATTAGCCGCTTCTACAGCCCCATTCATCTTCGGCCGGTAAGGAGAAGAGTTGTGGTGCTGTATTTTGAATTGCTCGCAGAGCTCAGTGATCATCTTGTTGTTAAGATTGGTACCATTATCCGTAATGATCCTCTCTGGTACACCGTATCGACAGATCAGGTTGTGCCGAATGAACCGTGCCACGACGTTCTTGGTTACGGTAGCATAGGAAGCTGCTTCAACCCACTTTGTGAAGTAATCAATTGCTACCAGGATGAAGCGATGCCCATTGGATGCCGTAGTCTGATCTCGCCGATCATATCAATGCCCCACATTGCAAAAGGCCAAGGTGCTGTCAAGAAGTTCAGAGGAACCGGAGGAACGTGCACCTTATCTGTATAAATCTGACACTTGTGACATGTCCGAGAATGTTGGTAACAGTCAGCTTCCATTGTGGACCAAAAATATCCTGCCCGAAGGATTTTCTTTGCCATGGTATGTCCACTGGAATGTGTTCCGAAGGTACCCTCATGTAGTTCTGCCATGATCTTTTCTGCTTCAGTCTTATCCACACAACGTAGTAAGGTCGAATCATGGTTTCATTTGTACAGGATGCCGTTGCTGAGGAAGAACTTTGCTGCGAACCTTCTCAGAAACTTCTTGTCATTAACAGATGCACCCTCGGGGTATTCTTGAGCTTCTAGGTACCTCTTCACTTCATGATACCATGGTTTTTCAGTTACCTCTTCAGCCTCGAGATCACAGCAGTATGCAGGTTCATCCAGTTTCCAGATAATGATCCGGGGAGCCTCGTTGTCCCATTTGACTTTGAACATGGAAGACATCGTAGCCAACGCGTCCGCCAACTGATTCTCCTCTCTTGGGAAGTGTTCAAAATTTATCTCCATGAAATGGGGGATCAATGTCAACACTAACTCCTTGTAAGGAATAAGGTTTGGGTGTTTCGTATCCCACTCGCCTTTGATATGATTGATCACGAAAGCGGAATCTCCGAAGACACTCAGAAACTTGATCCTTAAATCAATTGCAGCTTGAAGACCTATGATACATGCTTCATACTCTGCCATGTTGTTGGTGCAGTTGAAACATAGTCGGGCAGTGAGTGGAGTATGAGTGCCTTTTGGGGATATGATCACAGCGCCGATGCCATTACCCAAAGCGTTTGAGGCTCCGTCAAAGTGCATAGACCATCGAGATCCTTCCTCAGGTCCTTCATCCGGTCCAAGTACTTCACAATCAGTCACTACCATGATATTCTCGTCTGGAAATTCAAAGTTCATGGACTGGTAGTCATCCACTTCCTGGTGTGCCAAATGGTCTGCCAATACACTTCCCTTGATTGCTTTCTGAGTCGTGTACTGGATGTCGTATTCTGTCAAGATCATCTGCCATCTTGCTATTCTTCCAAACAAGGCGGGCTTTTCGAAAATGTACTTGATTGGATCTATTTTTGAAATCAACAGAGTAGTGTGAGTCAACATATACTGTCTCAGCCGGCGAGCAGCCCATACCAAAGCGCAACAAGTTTTCTCGAGCAGTGAGTATCGGGTCTCACAGTCGGTAAACTTTTTGCTAAGGTAATAAATAGCGTGCTCTTTTAGGCCAGACTCGTCATGTTGCCCCAGCACACACCCCATTGAGTTGTCAAGTACTGTCAAGTATAAGATTAAAGGTCTCCCTTCAACCGGTGGCATAAGAATGGGTGGTTCTTGGAGATACTCTTTGATTCTGTCGAAAGCGTCCTGACATTCATCATTCCAACGTACTACTTGATCTTTCTTCAGCAGCTTGAAGATTGGTTCACAGGTAGCAGTTAGATGCGAGATGAACCGGGCAATGTAGTTAAGCTGTCCTAGAAAGCCTCTGACTTCTTTCTCTGTCTTGGGAGCTGGCATCTCTTGTATGGCTTTCACCTTGGCAGGGTCCACTTGAATACCTTTGTCGCTCACGACGAAACCTAGCAGTTTTCCGAATCTCACCCCGAAGGTGCACTTGTTCGGGTTCAACCTCAGCTTGTACAACTTCAGACGGTCAAACAGCTTCCGTAGATGGTCAAGGTGTTCCTCCTCAGTCTGGGACCTTGCAATCATATCGTCGACATATACTTCGATTTCATGATGGATCATGTCATGAAATAAAGCAACCATGGCACGTTGGTAGGTTGCCCCAGCATTTTTCAACCCAAAAGGCATGACCTTTTAGCAAAAGGTGCCCCACTGAGTAACAAAAGTGGTCTTCTCCATGTCTTCAGGAGCCATCTTGATTTGATTATAACCGGAAAAGCCGTCCATGAAGGAGAATACCTTATGCTGAGCCGTATTGTCAACCAGAACGTCAATGTGAGGCAAAGGGAAATCATCTTTAGGGCTGGCCCTGTTCAAATCCCTATAGTCAACACACATTCGGACCTTACCATCTTTCTTTGGCACTGGAACCACATTGGCAACCCACTGAGGGTAAGAAGTCACTGCTAGAAAACCGGCGTCAAATTGTTTCATAACCTCAGCTTTGATTTTCTCGGACATCTCTGGACGCATACGGCAGACCTTCTGTTTAACCGGAGGGAAGCCTTCCTTGGTAGGCAGGTGATGAACCACAATGTCGGTATCCAACCCAGGCATGTCTTCGTAGGACCAGGCAAAGATTTCCACATAGTCATGCAACATCTGAATCAACCGTTGTTTCATACTGAGCTCTAGATTGGCACCAATCTTGACTTCCCTTTTGTCTGTCTCGGTACCCAGGTTTACCGTTTCCACTGGCTCTTCATGTGGCTGAATGGCCCTCTCTTCTTGGAGTAACAGTCTTGCAAGTTCACCAGGCACTTTACAATCATCTTCACCTTCGTCTTCGGCTAAGTTGATCGGATTTTCGAAGTCATAACTGGCGGTAGCAGAGTCGTTACTAGTGAGATCCAGAGTGGATTGGGACCTGTATAAGTGAGTGTGTGTAAATATAGCTGTTTTGCAATATGTAAAGAAAGAAAGGGAGCACAAGATTTGAAATGTGAAAAACGTCCAATGCTTTTATTCATGATATATGGAAGTGACACACAAAATCCCTCACAAATAAAACCACAGTGCCCCGGGTAAGACACCGGGCCATAGAGTTTAGTAATAGTGTTTGTTACAACTTTAAAACAAAAGAGTTCATTACTGAGTGACAAAAGTAATAGGGGTAAAGTCTTTTGCAGTCCAGTTGCTAGGTCCACCGTTGGTCGTTGGGTAGATCCAGCTGTCAAATTCGGATTCCTCCACGTCGTCCTCAATAGCATTCACTCCCGGGTTGGTGATGAACACAGGAGGTCTTCCAATCCTTGCCTTGCGCACAGCCTTCTGAGCTTCTGCAGTGAAACCAAAGCCAAATTTGTCAGTCTTTGGAGTGAAATCAAGAAGTCTGCCCCAGTTTGCACACTCACCCTTCTCAACCACAGCCCGGGCATCCTTCAAGGAAGCCATCTTCAAAGGAGAACCCTCTTTAGTTACAGTTTCTGCTGCTGCCAATGTCTGAGGCACCTCTTCAAAGTGTTGAAAGGGGGTCTCAATGAACTCCCCATCCATTTCTACGTATCGGAACGAGTTGAGGTGGCTGACCATGTATTCCTCTTCCCCTTGCACTGTTACGATCTTCCCCCTGACCGGGTACTTAAGCTTCTGATGCAATGTGGAGGTCATAGCTCCAGCCTTGTGGATCCAGGGACGACCCAGCAAACAAGAATAGTGTTGTGCCCCAAAATTTGCCCTCCCATATTCTTCAAAGTTTTGACAAGCATCACCCCAAATTGTTCAAAGTCTACTCAAGGGCTACACAGTCAACCATCCTCCTAAGCCAGTCAAATTAGGGTTTTGGTTCTTGCAAGGAGGTTGAGGTTTTCAAGGGATCAATCAAGTCACACATGCTCATACACATTGTCAAGCACCTACATGTCAAGTTTCAAGGCTCACAAGGTCAAGTTGCAAAGTCAAAAACCCTAATTGCCTCACAGTCAACTGCAGGGGCAAAATGGTCATTTGGAAGTCAAAAGTCAAAATTTTTGGTCAACATCTTATTTTGAAGCCACAATCATCATTTGATCAAGTCTTGATCATGATTCCACAAGCCTGGCTCAAAAAGTCTTAAGATGCAAAAGTTTCTATTTTTGGACAGCTGAAAAGTCAACTGTAACTTGACCAAGACATAACTTTTTCATGGTTCATCAGAAAAATCCCATCCAATGCTCATCTTGAAGGGGAAGACATTTCCTACAATTCATCTTCACATTCCAAGTCCAAGAAATGCTCTCACAAAAAGTTATCAATTTCAACATTATAGGTCATTTTCAAAAGTCAACAAAAAAGCACTTTAAGGCAAAGACCATAACTTGAGATTGGTAAATCAAAATGACATGGGACCAAAGACATTGGTTAGAGGACTTCAAGACCTTTCCAAAATGTCCAAGAACATGTTCATAGCTTCAAAATTGAGCAAGATATGCATTGGAGAAGTTGGGAAATTTTTGTGAAATGGCCAAAGTCAATTATCCTTGAAACTTCATTTTTGACAAAAGGGCCCCACTTTTTCCACTTGTTTCAGCTTGGCCATGCCTCCCACGTGTCCCACAATTTATTTCAAGATTTAAAATTAATTTTTTCATTTTTATTTAATTTTATTTGATTTAATTCATTTTAAATCTTTAAAATTCAAATAAAAATCAAAGATATTAATGGAGGGATATATTTTGTGTTGAATAGCTTTGATACACCTTGAAATACCTTCCAAATTCGTGCAAGGCCTATTGTGGGCACAAAAATTCAAATTTTCACAAGAATGGAAAGTTGTTTAAATGGTGTTCATGGCAAAATCAAAACATAATTGCAAGGCTTAAAGGTCCTTTATTTTGATTGATTCTCACTCATTACTATATATACAAGTCTTGCAAGCCTCATTCCCAAGCTAGAACATTACACAAACGGCCAGAGCAAAATCCAAAAAGTGTCAAAAAAAGTGTGAGATCAAAAATCCATCATACCGCGCTGTAAGTTCTTCCCAGGTCCCCCCATAATTCCAATATTATTTTTTCTAACGCTTTCCAGTGCAGCGTCTCATCAAATAACTCACCATAAAACTCACAGACCCAAGCGCCATGTGGCCTCTCTCATAGATCTGATGGCCAGGAGGTGGTCCTCACCATGTTCAGGAGTCAACACACAAGCATTGGATTCCAGAAAGTCAAACGAGCTGGATTCAAATGGGCCTCAAATCTCAATCAAACACCCCTCCATCTGGCCCAATACCCCCCATGGTTCTTGCATTTTTTTCTTTTCTTTCTTTTTTTATTTACTAATTATATTTATTAACCATTAACATAATTAACTTTTTCATAAAAAATCAAAAAAATAGAACTAACATTATTATTATTATTATTATTTTATTTTTGTACAATAAATATTAACAAATAAAATAGTTTAATTAGACAACTTTAACTTTTTTTTAATTAAAATAAGTTTAGAATTAGGTTTTTAATTAACTTTGAATTTTTAATTCCTTTATTTTATTTTCATTAAAAAAAAACATAAAAAAAAAACACAAAAATATTTTTCTTTTAATAAATTAATTAATTAGATTAGGCTTTATTTAATTAATTGCATTTAATTCAAAAAAGACAAAAAAATCAATTTCTTTTCTAAAAAGGGTCAACACCCTTAAGACATTCCCGTTTCTTTCTTTCGCGCGCATTTTAGTTTTCATTCCTTATTTTTTATTATTATGTAACTGCCTCCGGATGTAATAGTAATTAGGATTTTTACTGCTTTATTTCTCGTACTTATTTACCAAAAAACGGGTCTTTTGTATTTTTGGCGATGTATAGACCCGCGCCTTGTAATAGCGTAGGATTTATATTTCCGTAATTTACCTTCCGCACCCCCTAACTGTTAAATGCATGAAAGAATGTATGGTAAATAAAAACAACTCGTAGCTCACTAATTACAAAGACAAACATTAACTGAATACAACACACAAAGCACACACCACTTCTAGGGTACGCCTCACTCGTTGCCTTCGAAACGTGGTCATCAAGTATAGGACGTCTTAGAGGTCACCCTTAGTCCAAAGATCCAGTTGCCTCAGAACAGTTGCCTCGAAACGGTTGCCTCAAATTAAAAAGGATCTAGGACATTAGGGTCACTTCTAAAGTGTCCTAACTGTTGCTTCGGTGACCACATTGTCCCTAAAATCGAATTGACCCAAACACCTCCAACGGTGGTGCTACCTACCTCTCAATGGTGGGATGGCACTACCTAAAGGACACTTATACAGCTTAATTCCTTAGGGTAAGTAGATGACTCATGGGTACTTGCTCTTTTCAAACAAACAAAAATACTTTTCACACCTTACACTTTCAAAAGCTTTCAAAACAAATTTTTCAAACACTCTTGAGGACAGATACAAGAGTTATTCAGAAATCTTTCAAAGAAACTTTTTCAAGCCCACTCACATTTTGAAAAGCAAACATTTTGAAAACATAAGAGCAAGTACCTAAGAGCCCATGGATAACCATGGATAGAAAGGGTGCTAACACCTTCCCTTTCTATAAATCTACCTCCCGAACTGAGAAACATATCTCATAAGGAATTTTGCTGTGCTTTTGTCCTTTCCTTGTTGGAGAAAATAAAAGACGGTGGCGACTCTTGCTTCCGCGACATTTCGCGAAACCAGCTTAAAAAACAGTCAGTTCTATTTCCACCGATCACAGAACTGGCGACTCTATTGGGGAAACTTAAAAGTGAGGTGTACCTTAGGACTAAGATCACTTGTGTTTTCAATTGCTTTCTTTGCTTGATTTAAATATTGTGGGCCTGTTTCAGGAAGTTCTATAGATCCTAACCCGGATCTGGGGGATACCTTCTTAGAAAGTAGCAACAAGACTGTGAGGGAATTGTGCGGGGTATACCGACACGGTTGAAGTAGTCTGCTACGTTGATGTGGCACTTTGGTGAGTAACGGTAACCCTTGAGTCAAGTCAAGGAGAGTACGGGGCCGCCGCGTGGTGTCGTGAAGCATCAACTGACCTTAGGAACCTTAATTGAACCATCTTGGCCCCTTTAGGGTAGTGAGATAACTGAATTTGGTGCAGTCCGAAGTTGGTTGATACTCGATACTACACTCAGTTGAGGGTTGTTTTCTTGGAATATTTTGATCGCCAGTTCAGTGGCTAAATCGAAACGATGAACACAGAAAACAATCCAATGATATTGGGATCCTTAGAACCCGGTTACTTTTGATAGGACAGGTTTGAGCCCACCAACTTCAAGAGGGTAGTACCCCAAACTTCATGCTGGCCTAAACTCTAAGGGCTCGTTGTGTGACTTGTGTGCCTTCAAAACTTGACTACTTGCATACTTGTTATCTGACACTTGAGTTTCTTGCAGGTTTTGTTTACAGTCCTTAATCTGGACTCATAACAGGGTTTACCTACATTACCCCACAGCATAACATCATACCATCATACCATTGCATACATCCTACATAAGGACTAATCCATTTCAAGGATCTCAAGGGCTTGTGATGTAGGTCATGATGAATCAAATGTCTAGCAAGGGGCAAAGGGGATTTATTTTCCTCTAGCCAAGGTTAACAGCTTGAGTCAGGGGCTATGACCCACTAGATATGGTGAGCCTTGACTCTTGAAGAAGGACTCTCAACAACACGAAGTTCCTTCAATCAATCTACGAAATTCAAATTCTAACAATTTTCTTGTTTACCCCGCGAGATCCTTGAAAACATTGCATGCATACATATACATCATTGCATAACAGGTACCCTTGTTACAGGTCACTTACCTTCTTCGCTGTTTATTTCAGTAATGGCTTCCCAACAAGACAATCAGGATCTTTATGCTCAAGAGACTCGGTTCAAGGCAATCCTCCTAAACCTATCCAAGGGGAAGGAAGAGCTGAGAACACTCCTCACGGGGACTTTGGTCAGGAACAGTCCAGAAGACAGTAAGGATGAACGGCTGAAACATCTGCAAGCTGAGGTGGATACAATGAGAACCCAGATGCTGGGGCAGATGACTCTCATTCAAGACTTATCTCAAAGACAAGGAGAGCTCAGGGTTCTCGTCAACCAACTGCTTCGGGAAAACCAACTGGGGCAAACATCTAAGGTTGAAGAGCAAGCCATCATTCAACCACCTGTGGGGCAAGAAGACAAGGGAAAAGCTCCTCAGTTTGCTTCAGGGTCACAAGCCCAGCATCAACCTCACCAGCGTCAACAGGGTAATCGGCGTAAGCGAAATACGTCTGGAAGACATTTCTCGGAGACTGGTATACCATCATCACTGATACTGAGACACTTGTTGGAGGTCAAGCTGATTGCTTTAAAAGATCCTTCTAAGAATCTCAACATAACCTCCCTGAAGTACAATCCTGATGAAAGGTGTGCCTACCATTCTGACAGTCCTGGACATGACACTGACGACTGTTGGAGCTTGAGGAACAAGATCCAGGACTTGATCGACGGAAGGGTGCTGGAGTTCATGCCGGGTGGCAAAATGAAAATCTTCTGCTGAGAATTTTCCATCTGAGATGACTAGTGCAAACTAAGAAGCTTTTGTTCATTCGAATGTTCAAGTTGTATTTTTCTTTGATTGTCCAAACATTTATTCATGTCAAACTCTTTTACTTTATCAATGCATCGCATATGTCTGTTTTGAATCAATATATTCGCATTCGCTATATTCACATTGCTTTCATATTTTTTGTGATGTCCAACTCTCGGTTAATAATTCTAAGCCTCTTGAGGGAGGATGACGAAAACGATACCACGATCCTTACAATATGCTTTTGGACAAACCCCGCTGATGAGGTACATGCATTGTTTCAATTCCTAAACACTGGAGCTATAAGGCAGATAATCCCTCGTTAACCCCTTTGAGCCAAAGAAGTAGGAGTTTATCTTTTCGAAAATTAAAACCCTTAATCATAACCTGGGGCAGGTTAGTTCTCTCAGTTGATCCAAGTGCACAACGAATAGCACCAAAGAGGTCCTCACAAAACAAAAGACATTGATGGTTCTGAATAATCATAAAGATAGGCAGTCATCATTTCCCAAAATAAAAGCCCAACAAGTCAAAACCTATGAAGGAGACTTACAAAAACTCGGACATCCTGCTGACTGTAATCACAAAAAGGAACAGTTCAGGCAAAAAACAGGGATAACACAATCAAAAAAAGAAAGAGCTCCTACAAACCCTCAACAAAAAAGAAATGACTGCCTATTCAAAATAAATTGTCAACATCTGAACCATCACCGAAATATCAGAGCAAAGACTCAAACACGGTCTAACGCACGATCAACTGAGTTTAGGTTTGAAGAACATCACGAAGAGCGGGTGGGTACAATTACATTTTGAGCCTTATCCTTTGTTTCTTAAACCGTGAGCCAGGCCATGTTACAACCCTTAAAAGTCCTAGATGAAGCATAGGTTGGTTCGAAAGCATATTGTTACAAAGGTATCCTGACTCCTTAAGGCTCGCTGTAAAATCCTGAGTTGACATCACAGTTTACAAAATTCTCTTGTTTTTACTGAAAAAATACATTTGCAAAAAAAAAAAAACTTCGAGACAGACATGAGCTTTGCATTTTAATATAACATTGCTTGCATATGACTATTTGTTTGAACAACATAGAAGTTCGCACGACGAATGTCTAATGAACAAAAGCACCTCCAATCAAGGGGCATGGCATGATCATTGTCCATCACCTGGGGCAGTTAAGTCAAGATTCGGAGAATCTCTCAAAAGGCCAACCAGCTTGGGGCAAATCTCTGTCTGAGTCACTTGGGGCATTGGACGATCAAACGAAGATCTTCTCGTGGCATGGCAACACGACAACAGGGGCACCCCCCTACATCCTGAGAGCGCGGACATAGTCGAAAAAATACTGCGCATAATCAAAGACCCGCTAGGTTGACACACCTAGGCAAAAATAAGAGCTTCCCGGCGAATCAAAAGGGTTCGGGCAAAAATAAGGGATGAAATGAAAAAATCTGTACACCCGGCAAGTCGAAAACCTGAAAAGGCGGCTTGGGCAAAAATGGGTATCCCGGTGGTCTGAAAACCCGAAAGGGCGGTCCAGGCAAAAGTTAGGGATTAAAGCGTATGACTATGTCCCGTCACCTCGTCACTTGCCTACCAGAAGAAGATTTGTCAATCGGAAGTCATCAAGCACCTCCACAGGTGTCTTCTCCCACAGAAACAGGGGCAATAATGAGCTGTCTAAGCGATCTGGTTGCTCTGTCCACCGAGGTACCAAGGTAGGTTCAACTGAAGAATGTAACCAGGATACCTTCACTCCCCGCAGAGTAAGACAATTCCTCAGCAATACTCTCCTCAAGCAACTGGTCTCCAATCAACCCTGAAAAGGCACAGTATCCTCCGGCAAGTAAACGACGCTCTCCCTAAGCAGAGTTAGCCTACAGTCAGCCTTACGGAAGTTGGGTATCCCCAGAAGATCTCAATATTCCCCAGCGGAGTATACAGATGTTCCTAAGCAAGCATCCCCGGCAATCTTAATATAAGATTGTTCCCCGGTGGAATCAAGACACCCCAGTGGAGCCACTTCCCCAGTGCAATCTCAAAAGTTTCCCCAGGAGAGTTGAACCATCTCCCCAGTAGATTCTGGAAGCTTATCCCCTGTAGAGCACGAACGCGTCTCCCCGGCTTTATTCAAAGATTATTTCCCCACCAGGACATAACTGGGTTATCCTCAGCCAATAAACACGAAAAGATCGTCCTCGGCGCAGTTCTTCCTATCCCCCAGCGGAGTTCAGCAAATTCCCCAACATAACTTAGCAATGGTATCCCCAGCGAAGTTATCATCAAAACCTCAGCGAAGTATCTCGTCCCACAGAGTAATTCCCCGCAGAGTAATCACTCCAACAAGTTTATTCCCCAACGGAGTCATCTTCTCCTACCGGTTTATTCTTGCAACCATCATCCCCAGCAGAAACGAAGAACTCCCCTCTTCAAACATCAGCCCAGGATCCAACTTCCCGGCATTCATCAAGGATTTACTTTCCTAGACGAAAATACATTCATAAACGTCACATTGACATACATCATGACATATGCATATACGCATCATAACACAAATCTCATTTATCTTTGAGAACATCTTAAAATCATGCAGTTCATGCATCATGGCATTGCATACAACTGATGTTTTGCCTTTTCAGGAAAAAGGTCAATCCAAAGACGGTTACTATCAACTGTCGCAATTCCAGATTCGATACCTGTATCTAGCCAGGGCATATCTACATTAAAGAGATTAAAGAGATAGCTTGGAAATGCTCCAGATATGGATGCTGTTCTTTTGCTTATTCACGACTCCTTCTAGAGATAGTTCAGATGTGACCCAGGCATGGAGACGTTCTGATACTTCTTCCAGATTTCCTTTCAGAGATAGCTTGGAAATGCTCCAGATATGGATGCTGTTCTTTTGCTTATTCAAGACTCCTTCTAGAGATAGTTCAGATGTGACCCAGGCATGGCGACGTTTTGATACTTCATCCAGATTTCCTTTCAGAGATAGCTTGGAAATGCTCCAGATATGGATGTTGTTCTTTTGCTTATTCAAGACTCCTTCTAGATATAGTTTAGATGTGACCCAGGCATGGCGACGTTCTGATACTTATTCCAGATTTCCTTTCAGAGGTAGCTTGGAAATGCTCCAGATATGAATGCTGTTCTTTTGCTTATTCAAGACTCCTTCTAGATATAGTTCAGATGTGACCCAGGCATGGCGACGTTCTGATACTCATTCCAGATTTCCTTTCAGAGATAGCTTGGAAATGCTCCAGATATGGATGCTGTTCTTTTGCTTATTCAAGACTCCTTCTAGAGATAGTTCAGATGTGACCCAGGCATGGCGACGTTCTGATGCTCATTCCAGATTTCCTTCAGAGATAGCTTGGAAATGCTCCAGATATGGATGCTGTTCTTTTGCTTATTCAAGACTCCTTCTAGATATAGTTCAGATGTGACCCAGGCATGGCGACGTTCTGATACTCATTCCAGATTTCCTTTCAGAGATAGCTTGGAAATGCTCCAGATATGGATGCTGTTCTTTTGCTTATTCAAGACTCCTTCTAGATATAGTTCAGATGTGACCCAGGCATGGCGACGTTCTGATACTCATTCCAGATTTACTTTCAGAGATAGCTTGAAAATGCTCCAGATATGGATGTTGTTCTTTTGCTTATTCAAGACTCCTTCTAGAGATAGTTCAGATGTGACCCAGGCATGGCGACGTTCTGATACTTATTCAGATTTCCTTTCAGATATAGCCTAGAGATGCTCCAGATCCGGACGCTATTCTATTGCTTATTCAGATTCAAACTTCTAAAGACAACTTAGAGATGCTCCATCCCGGATGCTATTCTATTGTTCAGTCCAGATACGATCCAGATTTGGATGACATTCTGTTACTCATGCAGTATGGATATACCCCAGACATGGCGGTCATTCTACCATTTATTCAGACGTCAGCAATTAGGCACAGACTAGATATGCTACAGACACGGAAGCTATTCTATTTCTTATTCAGATTCACCTATCCACCGTCTTTCCAAATGGCATCTATAAGCCCATTCCCGACAAGGTTCTGTCACACTTCCAAATGGCATCTGTAAGCCCATTCCCGCTATCACACTGCTGATACTCTGCTATGTGAGTGCAAATTTCTGGGCACTCTAGTGTTCAATCATCTCCCACCTTCGGATCACGAAAGGCACACACGCCAATCTACATCCTCAGGTCTAAGAAGATTGAACAGGGGCAACTGTTGTGCCCCAAAATTTGCCCTCCCATATTCTTCAAAGTTTTGACAAGCATCACCCCAAATTGTTCAAAGTCTACTCAAGGGCTACACAGTCAACCATCCTCCTAAGCCAGTCAAATTAGGGTTTTGGTTCTTGCAAGGAAGTTGAGGTTTTCAAGGGATCAATCAAGTCACACATGCTCATACACATTGTCAAGCACCTAGATGTCAAGTTTCTAGGCTCACAAGGTCAAGTTGCACAGTCAAAAACCCTAATTGCCTCACAGTCAACTGTAGGGGCAAAATGGTCATTTGGCAGTCAAAAGTCAAAAATTTTGGTCAACATCTTATTTTGAAGCCACAATCATCATTTGATCAAGTCTTGATCATGATTCCACAAGCCTGGCTCAAAAAGTCTCAAGATGCAAAAGTTTCTATTTTTGGACAGTTGAAAAGTCAACTGTAACTTGACCAAGACATAACTTTTTCATGGTTCATCAGAAAAATCCCATCCAATGCTCATCTTGAAGGGGAAGACATTTCCTACAATTCATCTTCACATTCCAAGTCCAAGAAATGCTCTCACAAAAAGTTATCAATTTCAACATTATAGGTCATTTTCAAAAGTCAACAAAAAAGCACTTTAAGGCAAAGACCATAACTTGAGATTGGTAAATCAAAATGACATGGGACCAAATACATTGGTTAGAGGACTTCAAGAACTTTCCAAAATGTCTAAGAACATGTTCATAGCTTCAAATTTGAGCAAGATATGCATTGGAGAAGTTGGGAAATTTTTGTGAAATGGCCAAAGTCAATTATCCTTGAAACTTCATTTTTGACAAAAGGGCCCCACTTTTTCCACTTGTTTCAGCTTGGCCATGCCTCCCACGTGTCCCACAATTTATTTCAAGATTTAAAATTAATTTTTTAATTTTTATTTAATTTTATTTGATTTAATTCATTTTAAATCTTTAAAATTCAAATAAAAGATATATTTTGTGTTGAATAGCTTTGATACACCTTGAAATACCTTCCAAATTCGTGCAAGGCCTATTGTGGGCACAAAAATTCAAATTTTCACAAGAATGGAAAGTTGTTTAAATGGTGTTCATGGCAAAATCAAAACATAATTGCAAGGCTTAAAGGTCCTTTATTTTGATTGATTCTCACTCATTACTATATATACAAGCCTTGCAAGCCTCATTCCCAAGCTAGAACATTACACAAACGGCCAGAGCAAAATCCAAAAAGTGTCAAAAAAAGTGTGAGATCAAAAATCCATCATACCGCGCTGTAAGTTCTTCCCAGGTCCCCCCATAATTCCAATATTATTTTTTCTAACGCTTTCCAGTGCAGCGTCTCATCAAATAACTCACCATAAACCTCACAGACCCAAGCGCCAGGTGGCCTCTCTCATAGATCTGATGGCCAGGAGGTGGTCCTCACCATGTTCAGGAGTCAACACACAAGCATTGGATTCCAGAAAGTCAAACGAGCTGGATTCAAATGGGCCTCAAATCTCAATCAAACACCCCTCCATCTGGCCCAATACCCCCTATGGTTCTTGCATTTTTTTCTTTTCTTTCTTTTTTTATTTACTAATTATATTTATTAACCATTAACATAATTAACTTTTTCATAAAAAATCAAAAAAATAGAACTAACATTATTATTATTATTATTATTATTTTATTTTTGTACAATAAATATTAACAAATAAAATAGTTTAATTAGGCAACTTTAACTTTTTTTTAATTAAAATAAGTTTAGAATTAGGTTTTTAATTAACTTTGAATTTTTAATTCCTTTATTTTATTTTCATTAAAAAAAACATTAAAAAAAACACAAAAATATTTTTCTTTTAATAAATTAATTAATTAGATTAGGCTTTATTTAATTAATTGCATTTAATTCAAAAAAGACAAAAAAATCAATTTCTTTTCTAAAAAGGGTCAACACCCTTAAGACATTCCCGTTTCTTTCTTTCGCGCGCATTATAGTTTTCATTCCTTATTTTTTATTATTATGTAACTGCCTCCGGATGTAATAGTAATTAGGATTTTTACTGCTTTATTTCTCGTACTTATTTACCAAAAAAAGGGTCTTTTGTATTTTTGGCGATGTATAGACGCGCGCCTTGTAATAGCGTAGGATTTATGTTTCCGCAATTTACCTTCCGCACCCCCTAACTGTTAAATGCATGAAAGAATGTATGGTAAATAAAAACAACTCGTAGCTCACTAATTACAAAGACAAACATTAACTGAATACAACACACAAAGCACACACCACTTCTAGGGTACGCCTCACTCGTTGCCTTCGAAACGTGGTCATCAAGTATATGACGTCTTAGAGGTCACCCTTAGTCCAAAGATCCAGTTGCCTCGGAACAGTTGCCTCGAAACGGTTGCCTCAAATTAAAAAGGATCTAGGACATTAGGGTCACTTCTAAAGTGTCCTAACTGTTGCTTCGGTGACCACATTGTCCCTAAAATCGAATTGACCCGAACACCTCCAACGGTGGTACTACCTACCTCTCAATGGTGGGATGGCACTACCTAAAGGAAACTTATACAGCTTAATTCCTTAGGGTAAGTAGATGACTCATGGGTACTTGCTCTTTTCAAACAAACAAAAATACTTTTCACACCTTACACTTTCAAAAGCTTTCAAAACAAATTTTTCAAACACTCTTGAGGACAGATACAAGAGTTATTCAGAAATCTTTCAAAGAAACTTTTTCAAGCCCACTCACATTTTGAAAAGCAAACATTTTGAAAACATAAGAGCAAGTACCTAAGAGCCCATGGATAACCATGGATAGAAAGGGTGCTAACACCTTCCCTTTCTATAAATCTACCTCCCGAACTGAGAAACATATCTCATAAGGAATTTTGCTGTGCTTTTGTCCTTTCCTTGTTGGAGAAAATAAAAGACGGTGGCGACTCTTGCTTCCACGACATTTCGCGAAACCAGCTTAAAAAACAGTCAGTTCTATTTCCACCGATCACAAATAGGATGGACGGATATCCATCACGTAGAATTTTGAATCAAAGACTTGTGAACCAACCCTGATTGGGATGTCAACCTCGTCATGTACCATCCTTTTGGACCCGTCAATGGCCCGGACAACAATGTTATTTGGTTTGAGCTCTAAACCCTCACAGTCCAGACTGTCTAGAGCTTTCTTGGGTAGTACGTTTAATGAAGAACCAGTGTCAACCAACACATGGGCAAGAGTAGTGCCCCTGCATTAAATGGAGACATGCAGGGCATCATTATGGTTCTTCCCCTTAGCCGTCAGATCAGCATCAGAGAAACCCAGACCATTATCAGCAGTTAAGTTGGCCACACAGTCGGTGAATTGATCAGCAGACGTTTCTTGTGGCACATGAGCCGTCTTCAGGAAAGCAATCAGGGCCTTGGCATGGGCCTCTGAGCACAGCAGCAGTGATAGCATAGAGATTTTAGAGGGGGTGTGCCTCAGCTGCTCAACGATGTTGAAATCACTTTTCTTGATAATTTTGAGGATCTCTTCCATCTCTTGCTTGGAAGCCTCAACAGTGGTCTTCGGTGCCTTCGTCCGGGCAGGCACATCAGTAGCAACCCCTTTGCCCCGAGCGTCAGATGACTCGGAAGCAGGGGTAGAAACTTGATCAGGAGGGGAAATAGGCACACTGGCAGGCGTGATGACAAGAGGTCTCTGAATTGCTGGGGGTGCAATGTCTGGTGAGAACAGTCTTCCACTACGAGTGACTTTAGCAGGGCCGGTGATGTTGGTGACACCGGTACTAGTATTGAACTCTTGTTTCACTCCCAGAACATAAACATCTGCCCCATAGTGCCACGGGACAACTTTATCATACTTATAGGGGATGGGGCCCGGAACAGTGATGGTTATAGGAGCAATCTTGTGAACAGGCATAATCTTGACAGGCTTCTTTGAGGGAGCCTTAGGGGGTGTGATCGGTGGATCTGGAACTGACTGTTTAAAGCTGGTTTCGCGAAATGTCGCGGTAAGCAAGAGTCGCCACCGTCTTTTATTTTCTCCAACATGGAAAGGACAAAAGCACAGAAAAATTCCTTATTGAGATTAGTTCTCGGTTCGGGAGGTAGATTTATAGAAAGGGAAGGTGTTAGCACCCTTTCTATCCATGGTTATCCATGGGCTCTTAGATACTTGCTCATTGTGTTTTCAAAATGTTTGTTTGCTTTTCAAGGTGAGTGGGTTTTGAAAAATTTTCGTTTGAAAAATCTCTAAGTAACTCTTGTATCGGTCCTCAAGAGTGTATGAAAAATTTGTTTGAAAACTTTTAGAAAGTGTAGGTGTGAAAAGTATTTTGTTTGTTTTTGAAAAGAGCAAGTATCTATGAGAATCTACCTACCCTAAGGAATTCGTCTGCGTAAATATCCTTTAAAGTAGTGCCATCCCACCATTGAGGGGTAGGTAGCACCACCGTTGGAGGTTTTCGGGTCAATTCGATGTTCGGGACATGGTGATCACCGGAGCAATAGGAAGACACCTTAGAAGCTACCCTCATGCCAGGTTCCCGGATCATGAGGACTTACTAAGACATCCTCTACTCGACGACCACCTTTCGAGGGGCAAGGCAACAGTGAAGCGTACCCTAGGGGTGGTGTGTGAATTGTGTGTCATTTTCAGTTTATTGTTTGTCTTGTCATGCATGAGTGATCTACGTTTTGATTTTATTTTTGGGCATTCATTCTTTCATGTTATTGTTTAACAGTTAAAGGTGCGGGAATTTAAAGTGCGGAAAAGATAAATGGTCCTACGCTATTACAAAGGCGCGGGTCTACAACGCCAAATTAATCTAGACCCGATTTAAAATAAATTGCAGAAAATAAATGTCTAATAGCTATTACATGGCTTTGGTACAATTACATTATATTTACATCAAAAATAAATAAAACGCGCGAAAAAAGGAAAATATGACCGAATGCGAGGGCGTTGGACCCTTTAAAGGAATTAAAATGAAATTAATGGAATAATTAAATTAAATAAAAAGAAAGAAATTGTTTTTTATGTTTTTTTTTGTACTTATGACGTTAAAGAAAAATTAAATTAATTAAAAGTCAAATAATTAATTCTAATTCTAATGTTTTTTAATTTATTAAAGAAAACGCATTAAAGTTAAAACCTAGAATAAAAACTAATTAATTATAAAATTTATTTACAAAAATTAATGATTAATGATAAAAATATCTAATTAAACAAAAGATAAAAAAAAAAGATTAAAGATCTATTTTTATTATTTTTGGTTTATTGTGAAAAAGAATTAAATTATAACCTAAAATTAAATCTAAATTAATTAAGGAATTTATTTACAAAAATTAATACTAGAATAAAATTATTATTTATTTTTATCTTTTCTGATTTTTTTTGTGTTTTTTTTTATATTTTGAAAGTATTAATTAATTAAAAGAAAACAACAATTAAAAGAATATAAAAAATAATAATAAAAGAACAAAAGAAAAGAAAGAAATTGTAAAAAAACCTAAGGGGGTAAAGCCCCTAATTTGGAGGTGAAGCCCATGTGATTAGGCCCATTGGAATTTCTGACTTTTGCGTTGGCATATGAGATGGTTGACTCAAGCCTATGGTATTCCCACAATCTGCGCCTCTGATTTGATCCCATTGGACGCGTGGACGGTGTATTCTGAAGGTGCATGATGTGCCTTGATGTTGAACCTGCATATGATTGCTTATTGAAAAATAACATGGAAGCAATACAGACCTGGGGTTCGAACCCAGGTCTTGGATGTTGATACATATATGCTTTGCCAGTTGTGCTAGACACGTTATCTGTAATTTAAATAACAAACAAATAATATATGATAAATAATGGTCAATGGGCTCCAGCGCGCGAATTTTTTGAATCAGCCTATCACCACTTGCCAACGCATCATCTTCTTCATGTATCATTTTCCTGAAAAAACAAATAAAGACATGGCAACGGTTTTTCATGCATGGCCTAAGATGGTATACCAGAAAATAACGATTAGAGCTCAGACGCTCATAAATTGAGCGCGAGGGTACATTTGAGATCGTCCAAGCGCGATGATTTGAGTGATGGTGGTCATGAGTGCTAATTTTTCCACATTCGAAAACCCCTAATTTCCAATCCTGTAAAACCCTAGAACACGAATGTGATACGGTGGGAGAACTGACTTGAGGTTTGCGTTCGTATTCGCAAATGTTGCGGTTAGCAAGAGTCGCCACCGACTTTTTATTTTATCCTAAGGAAAGGTTAAAAAGCACAGCAAAAACCTTTTGAGATGTTTTCTTGGGTTCGGGGAGTAGATTATAGAAAGGGAAGGTATTAGCACCCTTTCTATCAATGGTTATCCATGGGCTCTTAGTTACTTGCTTAGATCACTTGCCTTTTATTTTCAATTGTTTTAAATGGTGCTTGAGTGTGTGGGTTTTGAAAATGTTTTTGAAAAGAGGCCAACGTGGTGGCAACCTTTGTAATGATCCATGTGGGGATGTATACAAAGATGTATGTCTTTTGAAAAAGTTTTCATTTTGTTTTTGAAAGTTTTGTTTTGAAAGTGTTGTGAGGTGTGATTTTGAAATTAGGCAAGTGTTTTTGTTTTGCAAGTTGATTCAAGTAACTAAGAGGTTATCTACTCCTAAATTTCTCAGAAGATTATTGCTATACTTTAACCCTTTTGACAAGTTTGCACCACCATTGTATTTGGTGGGCAACCTTTGTGTTAGGATGTGAAAGGGACGGGCGCGGGTCGTCGTTTAGACCATAATTGCAACAACGTTAAATGTCTTTGAGCAATCTCTCTAAGGGACTTGATCATTTGTTTTTGTTTGTTTTTGAAAAGTTTTATCGAGGGACTATGATCATTCAAAATTATTTGCTTTGCCCAAAGAAGTTTAACATGCAACATGGCCCATTTATTTGAAGGCAACAAGTGGAATACCCTAGGGGGTGCAAGTGTGATTTGTGTGTCCATTTTCATGCTTGTTTATCTTGTATTAGGTCAAACTATTTTTTATCGTTTTTTCGCATACAAACCCTAATTCTAACATGTTATCTTTAGAAAGCAATAAAGTGCGAAATTAAAATTACTAAGCTATTACACAACCAAATATGGGAATGGGGGTACAAATGTTCAAATGGGGATATTGACAAGAATTTAAATCTAAATTATTACATCAATTTGAATATTTGCAATTTAATCAATGTACAAAAATTAAATAAGAATGCAAGATGCAAAAAGAATGTTTTGTATATGTATGAAAAAATATTGTTTATGTAAAAGAGAAAAGAAAATAAAAATGTATTATTTTTGGAGTATTTTGAACTTAGGGTAGAAAAACCCTAATTTTAAAGAAAAAAAGTATTATTTTCTAATTTAATGCAACTATTTACTTATTATTTATAAAAATAAAATAAAATGAAGTGTATTGTGAAAAAAAGGTATTTTTATATTAATAAAAGTGAAGAATCAAGTATTTTTATATTTTGTCTTAAATATATTAATAATCACATATATATATATATATATATATATATATATATATATGTATATATAACCCTAAATATGTATTATTCAAAAAAAATAAATATTTATTTAATATTTTAATAAAATAAATAAAAGTATTTTTTTGTGTGAAACATTTTCAAAATGTAAACAAAAAATAAAAGTTGTATTTATATCATTTTTTTATTTATTCTAATAATAATACATATATATATTTATGTATAAACAAAGAAATAAATTAAATAAATATGCAATAAATGCAAAAAATGATGAAAAAAATATTTTTAATTTTTTAATGGCATGAGAAAAAATAAACAAAGTCAGCAAAAAAAGAAAAAGGTCAAAAATGTTAAAGAATGAGTAAATGGGCTCAGGGGGGGTGTGAGCCAAAAAGATGGTGTGAAAAGAAAGAACACAAAAGCCCAGCCCAATGCAACACTGTCTTCAACCTCCAGCACAAAATATTTGAAAAAACGCGCGCCATGTTCAGCTTCTTCTAACTCTTGATTCCTTGATTTTTTGAACAAACTTCCAACACAAAAGATGTTAAGCATGAAGAGACGGTTCTAACCATATAAAGAACATGAACTATCTCTCTAAGATGAGGGAGAATTTCTCTCCCCCTCTTTTCTGACCTAATTTTTCTACCATTTTCAGAGCTCAAATTCTCTCTACTCAGACAAAAGAAATAAAAAGTAAAGCTATGTACATGTTCAGGGCTATGAGTAGGACCTTGTTTCTTCACAAACTTAAGACTAAAGATGCCTAATAAGAGAGATACGAATTCAAACTTTTACCTGTGCAGTTGAACTTCAATCTGGAGAATGAGGAACTTTCAGTGCAATGTGATGATTGGAAAAGCTTCCTTGAGGTCCAGGGATGCTGTTTCAATGCTTACTTTGTCTTGAGAGCTTCTGAATCAAGCTATGGAACTTCAACTGCAAAAGGAAAAAATGAAAATGGTGGAAACTGTTAGAGTGATTACAGGTCAGGTTTTAGGCCATGGTTAGCTTGCATATGTTGTAGGGAAGGTAGAGGAATAGGTCTTGATCAAAATGCTCGAAGGGATTGGGAGTTTGCACTCAAACTGCAGGGGCACCCCTGTTTGTGCAGTTTGAGGATGATTCTGAGATGGAGGGTGTATGGGAGGTCAAAAGCTCGTGTGTTAGCTTGGATATGTTGTGTGTAATGTGTTTGACAACTTTTCTCTTTTTGTCCCTAAGCTGAGATCAGAGTTGGCATAAGTTATGGATGTTACTTCTATGTGAAGCAAGCAAATGTCAACTTGGTTTCTAGGCCAGTACAATGCCTCAATCTATGCTGCACATTTGAGTCTTGATCAGTGGGATATGTCCATGCCTTTTTGCCTCAAAGATCAGCATTGTACCTCATAGATTTGCAAAATTGCCATAAAGTAACACTTTACAAGAATGGATAATATGCTTTTTCTAGTTTAGGCTTGATTTTGTGTGTATTGTCCAAATGAGCAAAATAATGCTAGAACACAAAGGATATGCATTGAATTATTGAGTGAAAATGGGATTAGAGGCCTGCAATGTAGCTTAAGCATGCTGAATTCAAAAATGCATAGTGTATGAACATGGAACTTGGTCATGAACAAAGTGGTTTTTTGCTATATTGTGAAATTCGATTCTCCCTAACCATGAGGTTGTTTGAGAAGTTTTTGGACATTTTGGAAAGCTTGGAATGTGTACTACAATCCATCTTTGAAATGCAAATCAAAATTCCAAGTGGAAGGGTATGAAAAGTGGCCTTGAAGTAGGGTAGAAAATCTTGTCAAAATAGGTCAAATTTCACTAAGTTAAAAGATGGTTTAGTGCCCTTATTCAGAAAATTATAACTTGAGATACAAGCTTCAAATGAGAAAACTTTGTGAATAAAAGTTGTAGATTATGCAACAAGCTACAACTTTCATGTTTTGACTTTTGTTTGAATCAAAATGGATCATGGTGAAAAGATGGGGCAAAGTTGGGAAAAAATTAGGGTTTTTCATAACTTAGAAAAATTCTAAGTTATGAAAAATTCCATTTTCAAACCCTAATTTGCATTTTGAGATTTCTTGGTGAACAAGTTTCATGATTTGGCATGTTTTGATGAAAAATGAATCTTGACTCTTGATTTTGACCAAAAAGTCAAAGTTTGACTTTTCAGTATACAGTCAAAATTGATCAATTGACTGGGAAATTCAATTGTCAATCTTGTGTATTTGGGATCTTTTGAGCTTGATGAACATGTCAAGGTAATTCCATGGGGTCCTTGAGTCCATATGTGAACTTGGTTTGCCATTGGCCAGGTCAAACAGTCAAAAATTGCCTTTGTGCAGTCAAAACCCTAAAAATGACCATTTTGTCCTTTTGATGATCTGATCAAATTTCTTGGGGAATTGTGATCCAAACTTGATCAAATGGTTCATATGAGTTCATAATGTTGATGTGGATCAAATTTCATGAGGTTTGACTGTCAATTGGCCACAGTTGACTTTTTCCCCAATACAGCTGATTTCTAGGTCAACTGTCCAATTGACTGGGCAAAACTTGGAATCAAGACCTGAAACTTGGTATAGGTAAACTTGGGAGTCCAATATGGAGCATGAAAGTCATCTTAGGAATTTCAGGTCAAAACATACTTAGGCAAACACAAACCCTAATTTGAGTCCACAGTGCAAGGAGAAGTCTTGAGCAGAGGAAACCCTAACTGGATCTTGATCTTCAAAGGTCTTGTGATGAGAAAATGTTGAGGAAATGGGAGGGCAAATTTTGGGGTACAACAGTTGCCCCTGTTCAATCTTCTTGGACCTGAAGAGTTAGATTGGCAAGTTTGCCTTTCGTGACTCGAGGGTAAAAGGAGATTGGACACTAGAGTGCCCGGAAATTTGCACTCGCATGCTGGAGTCTTAACAACGTGGAGCCAGGAATGGGCTTATAGATGCCATTTGGAGAGATGGTGGATAGGGAGATGGGCTTATAGATGCCATCTGGAGACGTGACAGAACCTTGTCTGGAATGGGCTTATAGATGCCATTTGGAAGTGTCGATCGCATAAGAGATTCCTTAGCGAGAATTTGCGTATTTGAGAAAGACGGATGTTTTCCTGGCTTGTTACAGGTGTTTGATCTTCAGTCTCCTTATGCAGATATGCCCTGGCTAGATACAGGTATCGAATCTACAATCGGTTGCTCACAGATGTGCCCTGGCTGGATACAGGAGTCGAATCTGGAAATAGTCGTCAATAGATATGCCCTGGCTGGATACAGTAGTCGAATCTTTGAACTCTGCAGACGTGCCCTGGCTAGATACAGGAATCGAGTCTGGAAATGTGGTCAACAGATATGCCCTGGCTGGATACAGGAATCGAGTCTGGAAATGTGGTCAACAGATATGCCCTGGCTGGATATAGGAATCGAATCTGGAGCTGTTGTAGTTGATAGATGTGCCCTGGCTGGATACAGGTATCAAATCTGGAATCGTGACAGTTGAAGGTAGTCGCTTTTGAGATTGTCTTTTTCCTGAAAAGGCAAAGACGTAAGTTGTATGCAATGTCATGATGTATGATATGCATGATGTCATGATGTTCAACATGAGATGTCGTATGCGTTTCACCATGTATGTAAGCAAGATGTATGAAAATGTGAAATGTTTATGAGTGTAATTTCATCTTAGGAAAATAAATCCTTGACGAACGGCCGGGAAGCTACTCTGTGGAAGAGATACTTGGCCGAAGTTTTGATGAGAGGCCTGCTGAGGACTTTAATGATGGATTCCGCTGAGGATGATGGTGACAAACTCCGCTGGGGAACTCTAAAGATAAACTCTGCTTGGGAATACCAAAGATAGACTTCGCTGGGGATTTGAAGGGACTTTGCCGAGAGCGGTCTTCCGTGGCTTTTAGCTGAGGATAACCCAGTTATAAGTCCTTGTGAGGAAATAACTCTTAAATAAAACTCGGGCGAGACGTCCGTACTTTGCAGGGGATGAGCTTGCAGAATCTACTGGGGATGAGCTTTTAAGACCTGCCGGGGAATGTTGTGCCTTTTTAGGATCGACGGGGGACCAACTCTGCCTGGGGAAAGTATTGCTGAACCTTGTTTTACTCTGCGGGGAGTTAAGATGATTTGGCCACATTTTTCAGTTGAACCTACCTTGGTGCCTTGGCGGACAAAACAACCAGACTGCAATAGACAACCCCACATTGCCCCTGTCTTCGATGTCACCGGTAATTAATCTCTTGTTTCATATGCGAATATTTATGAATCAGCAATTCAATGTCAAATGCATATATCAAAAAATGAACATTGGACGTTCTTCGCAAGACAAAACAGAAAAAAGGGGAAAATAATGGTAATTTGTATGAACAAGTGAATTTGTATTGATTTAAACTTTTGCCTGTGAATAGGCGTTTTTTGGTACAAGAGACTGACATCCTAGTAAGAGGACATCGCCAAATAGTATAGAGTTTACATTTTTTTAAAAAGAAAACAAAACAGCTATGTGAACAATCCCACTGGGTTCCAACTCTGCTATCGCCTTTATGTTTTCGAACGTCTCATCGCCTTACTGCCTAATCTGAAGATGAAGCTGATTGGTCAATGCCGAAATTTGGGGCCAAATAGTTGATGCCGAATTCCGGATGCGAAGTGATCCAATGAGACATAGTGTTACGCTTTTATCCCTAACTTTTGCCTGGACCGCCCTTTCGGGTTTTCAGTCCACCGGGATACCCATTTTTGCCCAAGCCGCCCTTTCAGGTTTTCGGCTTGCCGGGTGTACAGATTTTTATTCATTTCATCCCTTATTTTTGCCCGAACCCTTTTGGTTCGCCGGGAAGCCCTTATTTTGCCTAGGTATGTCAACCTAGCGGGTCTTTTATTTATGCGTAGTATTTTTTCACTATGTCTGCATTGGCGGGGTGAGGAAGGTCGTCACCGTCCATGGTGGTTAGGATCATGGCTCCTCCTGAGAACACACGCTTAACCACAAATGGCCCTTCGTAAGTAGGGGTCCATTTGCCCCGGGGATCACTTTGAGGAAGGATGATGCGTTTGATTACCAGGTCCCCAACTTGATACTCTTGCGGTCTGACTTTCTTGTTAAATGCCCTGATCATCCGTTTTTGATACGTCTGACCATGACAGATAGCAGTGAGCCTCTTTTCGTCAATCAGATTTAATTGATCAAGTCGAGTCTGGATCCAATCATCTTCATTCAAGTCTGCATCCTTCATTATCCGGAGAGAGGGTATCTGGATTTCGATCGGCAAGACTGCCTCCATGCCATAGACCAAGGAGAAAGGAGTTGCCCCGGTTGATGTCCTTGCTGAGGTGCGGTACCCATGAAGAGCGAACGGTAACATCTCGTGCCAATCTTTATAGGTCACTGTCATCTTCTGCACAATTTTCTTGATATTTTTATTGGCTGCCTCTACAGCCCCATTCATCTTCGGTCGGTAGGGAGAAGAATTGTGGTGCTTTATCTTGAATTGTTCACAGAGTTCAGTGATCATTTTGTTATTGAGATTGGTACCGTTGTCCGTAATGATTCTTTCCGGGACTCCGTACCGACAGATCAGATTATGCCGGATGAAACGCGCCACGACGCTCTTGGTTACTGTGGCATAGGAAGCTGCCTCAACCCATTTTGTGAAGTAATCGATCGCCACCAAGATGAAGCGATGCCCATTGGATGCCGTTGGTCGGATCTCACCGATCATATCGATGCCCCACATTGCGAAAGGCCAAGGTGCCGTCAGGACATTCAAAGGAACCGGAGGGATATGCACCTTGTCAGCATAGATCTGGCATTTATGACAAGTTCGGGAGTGCTGGTAACAATCGGCTTCCATTGTGGACCAGAAATATCCTGCCCGAAGGATTTTCTTAGCCATGGTGTGTCCACTGGAATGGGTTCCAAATGTACCTTCATGCAGTTCCATCATGATTTTCTCAGCTTCAGCCTTATCCACACAACGCAACAGAGTTGAATCATGATTCCGCTTGTAGAGAATGCCGTTGCTGAGGAAGAATTTTGCAGCAAACCTCCTCATGAACTTCTTATCATTGACAGACGCACCTTCAGGGTATTCCTGAGCTTCCAAGTACCTCTTCACCTCATGATACCAGGGTTTTTCAGTCACCTTTTCAGCCTCGAGCTCGCAGCAGTATGCCGGTTCATCCAACTTCCAGATTATGATTCGGGGAGCCTCATTGTCCCATTTAACTTTGAACATTGAAGACATCGTGGCTAGTGCGTCCGCTAGCTGATTCTCCTCTATGGGGAAATGCTCAAAAGTTATCTCTTCAAAGTGAGGGAGCAAGGTCGACACATACTCCTTGTAAGGAATGAGATTCGGGTGTTTCGTATCCCACTCGCCTTTGATCTGATTGATCACGAGAGCGGAATCTCCGAAGACACTTAGAAACTTGATCCTCAAATCGATTGCAGCTTGTAAACCCATGATACATGCCTCATATTCTGCCATGTTGTTGGTGCAGCTGAAACATAATCGGGCGGTGAGTGGAGTATGAGTCCCCTTGGGAGATATGATTACAGCGCCGACGCCGTTACCCAAAGCATTGGAGGCTCCGTCAAAATGCATAGACCATCGGGATCCTTCCTCAGGTCCTTCATCCGGTCCAGGTATTTCACAGTCAGTTACCACCATGATGTCTTCGTCCGGAAAATCAAAGTTCAATGATTGGTAATCGTCCACAGGTTGGTGTGCCAAATGATCTGCCAGTACACTTCCCTTAATTGCTTTTTGAGTTGTATACTGGATATCATATTCTGTCAAGATCATTTGCCATCTCGCTATTCTCCCAGACAGAGCGGGCTTTTCAAATATGTACTTGATGGGATCCATCTTTGAAATCAATAAGGTAGTGTGAGTCAGCATATACTGTCTCAGCCGGCGAGCAGCCCATACAAGAGCGCAGCAAGTTTTCTCAAGCAGTGAGTAACGAGACTCACAGTCGGTAAACTTTTTGCTCAAGTAATAAATAGCGTGCTCTTTTCGGCCAGACTCGTCATGCTGCCCCAGCACACACCCCATTGAATTATCGAGCACTGTCAAGTAAAGTATCAGAGGTCTTCCTTCCACCGGTGGCATAAGAATGGGTGGCTCTTGGAGGTATTCCTTTATCCTTTCAAAGGCGGCCTGACATTCATCATTCCAGCGTACTACTTGATCTTTCTTCAGTAATTTGAAGATTGGCTCACAAGTAGCAGTCAGATGTGAGATGAATCGGGCAATGTAATTCAGTCGTCCTAGGAAACCTCTGACTTCTTTCTCTGTTTTTGGAGTCGGCATCTCTTGTATGGCTTTTACCTTGGCAGGATCCACCTGAATACCTTTATCACTTACGATGAAACCTAACAATTTTCCAGATCTTACCCCAAAGGTGCATTTGTTGGGATTCAACCTCAGCTTGTATAATTTGAGTCGATCAAACAACTTCTTCAGATGGTCAAGGTGCTCCTCCTCAGTTTGAGACCTTGCAATCATGTCATCTACGTATACCTCAATTTCATGATGGATCATATCATGAAATAAAGCAACCATGGCACGTTGATAGGTTGCCCCAGCATTCTTCAATCCGAATGGCATGACCTTATAACAGAAGGTACCCCACTGAGTCACGAAGGTAGTCTTCTCCATATCCTCTGGAGCCATCTTGATCTGATTATACCCTGAAAAACCATCCATGAAGGAGAACACCTTGTGTTGAGCTGTATTGTCAACAAGGACATCAATGTGAGGTAGGGGGAAGTCATCCTTGGGGCTGGCCCTGTTCAGATCCCTATAGTCGACACACATTCTGACTTTCCCGTCCTTCTTCGGCACTGGCACTACATTGGCAACCCACTGAGGGTAAGAAGTCACTGCAAGGAACCCGGCATCAAACTGCTTCATAACCTCGGCCTTGATCTTTTCAGACATCTCTGGACGCATCCGTCGAACTTTCTGCTTTACCGGAGGGCAATCTTCCTTGGTTGGCAAATGGTGAACTACAATGTCGGCATCCAAACCAGGCATATCTTCATAGGACCAAGCAAAGATCTCCATGTAGTCCTGTAGCATCTGGATCAATCGTTGCTTCACGCTGAGCTCTAGATTGGCACCAATCTTGACCTCTTTCCTATCTGTCTCAGTACCCAAGTTAATTGTCTCCACAGGCTCTTCATGTGGTTGAATAGCCCTCTCTTCTTGTAGTAGCAGTCTTGCGAGTTCACCAGGTACTTCGCAATCATCTTCACCTTCGTCTTCGGCCAAGTTGATCGGATTTTCGAAGTCATAACTGGCGGTAGCAGAGCTGTTACCAGTGAGATCCAGAGTGGATTGAAACCTGTATAAGTGAGTGTGTGTAAATACAGCTGTTTTGCAATATATATAACACAGAAAGGAAAAGAGCAAAAAGATTTGAAATGCAACAAACGTCCAATGTTTTGATTGATGATATATGAAAATGTCATACAAAAAGCCCTCACAAATGGAGCTACGATGCCCCGGGTAGGACACCGAGCCAACAGAGTTTTAACATATTGTTTGTTACAAATTGGAAATCAAAAGAAATCAATTACTGCGTGACAAATGTGATAGGGGTAAAATCCTTTGTCGTCCAGTTGCTTGGTCCGTTGCTGGTAGTCGGGTAGATCCAACTGTCAAACTCAGCTTCCTCCACATCCTCCTCAATAGCATTCACCCTTGAGCTGGAAATAAACACCGGAGCCTTTCCGATCTTCTCTTTGCGCACCGCCTTCTGAGCCTCTGCAGTAAAGCCTAGCCCAAACTTGTCGTTCTTCTGAGTGAAGTCAGGAAGCTGACCCTAGTGTGCACAATTGCCTTTCTGAACCACAGCCCGGGCATCCCTTAGGGAAGCCATCTTCAAGGAATCATTCTCTTCGGCCATTGTCTCTGCAGCTGCTGAAATTGGATGCACCTCCTCGAAATGCTGGAAGGGGGTTTCAATGAACTCTCCGTCCATCTTGATGTACCTGAAGGAATTCAAATGGCTCACCATATACTCCTCTTCTCCTTGTACAGTGACGATCTTCCCCCTGACGGGATATTTCAACTTCTGGTGCAAGGTGGAGGTCACGGCCCCAGCTTTATGGATCCAAGGTCGACCCAACAGACAAGAATACGACGGACGTATATCCATCACGTAAAAGGTAGAGTCAAACACTTGAGAGCCCACACGGATAGGGATGTTAACCTCTCCATGAACCATCCTTTTGGAACCGTCAAAGGCCCTGACGATGATATTGCTGGGTTTCAACTCCAGGCCTTCATAATCCAGACGGTCTAAAGCCTTTTTCGGAAGAACATTCAAGGAAGAACCAGTGTCCACCAATACATGTGCCAGAGTAGTGCCCCTGCATTCAATAGAGACATGCAGGGCATCATTGTGGTCTCTCCCTTTTGCGGTCAGGTCAGCATCTGAAAAACCCAAACCGTTGTCCGCTGTCAGATTCGCTATGCAGTCAGTGAACTGGACTGCAGACGTCTCTTGCGGCACATGGGCCGTCTTGAGAAATGAGATCAAGGCTTTAGCATGAGCCTCGGAGCATAGCAATAAGGAGAGCAGAGAGATCTTGGAGGGTGTATGCCCCAACTGTTCGACAACATTAAAATCACTTTTCTTTATTATTTTCAGAATCTCCTCCATTTCTTGTCGGGAGGCCTCAGCATTTACGGGTATTGGTGCCTCCATCCGGGCAGGCTCTTCTTCAATCCCTTTGCCCCGAGCATTTGATGACTCGGAAGCAGGGGACACAATTTGATCAGCAATAGGACTAGGTAAACTTGCAGGTTTTATGAGGAGGGGTTTTCGAATAGCGGGCGGCGCAATGTCAGGCGAGAAGAGCCTGCCACTGCGGGTGACTTTAGCTGGACCAGTGATATCGCAGATACTGGCACTAGCGTCGAATTCTTGCTTGATTCCATTTACATACACGTCTGCCCCATAATGCCAGGGGACAGCTTTATCAGACACGTAGGAGAGGGGCCCTGGAACAGTAATGATCACAGGCGCAATTGTCATGATTTGAATAGGCTTCTTCGGGGGAGCCTTGATTGGATTTTTGAAGATGGTAATCACGGAAACTTCTTTCATCGGAACCAATTGAACAGCAGTCTTTTTGAATAGAATCTCCTTGCTATCCATTAGGCCTTGGATGCCTAACCTTAGCAAGGGACAATCATATGGGGAAATAGCACAGAATGGGCAACCTTCGCCGCAACCCGGAAATAAACCGGCCCGCAGTAGGTTCTTCTTAACAGTCTTCAGAGGGGTAACAACTTCATCTATCGAAACAGCATACATTTCTTCCTCAACGGCATTTACCCTATGCTGGGGCATAGGAGCCGTTACAACATTTGGTCTTTCTGGCGCTTCAAACTAAATTTCCTTTGCGTCGATCAGATCTTGCACTTTGTTTCTCAAGGCCCAGCAATCATCAGTAGTGTGCCCGGGACTATCAGAATGATAAGCACACCGGGCATTTGGGTTGTATTTAGGAGACGCAGTGTTGACGACCTTAGGAGCTTCTTTGAGGGTCACTAGGTTGGTGGATAATAGTTGGGGTAAAATTTGAGATAATGTCATACTCAGTCGGGTATACTGCCTCTTGGGCCTTTCACTTCTTTGTTGATTGTATTGCTGAGGAGCAGCAACAGGTTTGGAGATGACCAAAGCATTGACGGCTTGGCGACTTTCGGGCTTGACTTGTCTTCTAGGGCCATAGACGGCGCTTGCTTCTTTCTTAAATGGCCTCTTCTCAGCACTTGTAGAGGCAGCCTTCTGTATCTTGCCTGACCTGATACCAGCTTCAATTCTTTCTCCTGTTAATATCAAATCTGTAAATCCAGCGGAGGAGTTACCAACCAAATGATTGAAAAACGGACCAGACAACGTCCCAAGGAACATATCAACCAGCTCTCGATCAGTTAATGGAGGTTGCACCCTGCCAGCCAAATCTCTCCATTTTTGAGCGTACTCTTTGAACCCTTCACCCGTCCCTAGAGACATACCCTGAAGTTGGGTACGCGTAGGAGCGAGATCAGAATTGTATTGGTATTGTCTGTAGAATGCAGTTGCCAAATCTTCCCAGTGTCGGATGCTAGCTCCGTCCAATTGGTAGAACCATTCAAGTTGTGACCCCGAGAGGCTATCTTGGAAGAAGTGAATCCAGAGGTTCTTATCCGCCGTGTAAGGTTGGATTTTCCTTACGTACGACCTCAGATGCAGCTTTGGGCAGGAGACCCCATCATACTTGGCGAAGGCAGGCGCCTTAAACTTGTGTGGAATTACTACTCCAGAAGATAATCCCAAATCTCCGAAATCCAGTCCCGGCACGTTCTGAATTTCCATAGTGCTCAAGCGGTCCTCCAATTGTTTGTATCTGTCAGCAGCAGGTGGGTATTGTTCATCGTTATAGTCCGTCTCGTTGTCGGAGACTGCGGGACTAGGAGCTCCTCCCCCTTGGGGACTATTTTTCTCAGCAGAAGAAGTGGTTGGATCAGCTTCATTGTGGAGTGTGTTCCCAAATCTGCGTCCGGTGTTGAACAATGCAGTCCTCTTTTTCTTCTTCTTCTTCAGGAGTAGAGTCTTCAACTCTTGCTGACCTTGGGCTAGGCTTAGGACCATCTCTTGAAACTGTGCACTTTGGGCCTGAAGGGCCTTGATTGCTTGCTCACTGGAGGACTCTGGATTCATGATGACTGTGCAAAATAAACAGCGAAGGAGATTAAGCAACCTGTGAAATAGGGTACCTGCTATGCATATGGTGTAATGGAATGCGTATGTTTTATGTTTTCAAAGACAAACAAGATTCAACTTTGTAGACAAAAAGGGAAACACACTTCATTAGATTAAAGTTTTCAATTGTTCAACAATTTGCCCTTAGGCATTACAGGAATGAAAAAATACTGGAAAGGAAATAAACTATAAAAGGAAACATCCAAAGCTCCTCAATGCTCCCATGGCCTCCTCTTTTCAGTGCTGATGTAGTTGTTCAGGACCCGTTCTTCCTCCAATTGCTTAGTCAGCCTTTGGATCTTCCTTTCCTGCTCGTTGAACTTCTCCCGATAGAAATCCCGTTCTTCCTTTAGCTGTGCCCAAGATCTCTTCATGGTGTCAAAATCAGTAGGTATCTGAGGAGGGAGGACAGTTGGAGGCATCCCATCTTCAACAGGAGACTCAAGAATGAGAGGTCTAACAGCTTCGTAGGGCATACCTAACTCCTGAGCACGGATGCGGACCCATTTGCAATAGGGCTTCAATGGCAGAGAAGTCTTCGGTCCTAACTCATGTGGGTCAGCTTTGTGAATTCTGTCCCAAGCTCTAATGAATCCCTGGCGTAGTTTGTCACTGTCTGCCTGAAACTCAAAATGGAAGTGAGGAACCAGCATTTCATGAGGCCCATCTCCTCTGGCTCTTCCAAACTGACGGAGAGCTAAACACGGATTGTAAGAGATTCCTCCTTGGATACCAATCAACGGGACATTAGGGTATTCTCCGCAACGGTCGATAACAGCTACCTCATCCAAACCTCTGAGAGTCCAAGTGATATCCTTATCTGTGAGAGACATTAACCTCCGAGCCCAACCTTTTCCTTCTTCATTCTTCAGCACGGACTTAGGAAGGTGCGAAATAAACCACCTTACTAGCAAAGGAGCACAACACCACGGAGTCCCCCGTTTTCGAGCAGTACGAGCATAGAGTTGTTGTAGAATGTCACCCAAGAGGGTGGATACCGGATTCCGAGACATGAAGATTCTTATGACATGGATACTGATAAAGGTGTCAGGGTTGGGAAACAATACCAGACCATAGATCAAAAGAGCCAGAATATCCTCATATGCCTTAAAGTCCAAGTCATTCCAGAAATCATTAGCCTTGCCAACCAGAAATTTGACCAAAAAGCCCTTGACCCCATTTCTAGTTTCCCAGTTGGACAACACCTCTTCTTTGGTCAAGGGGAGAATTGCAGCAATCTCTTCAGGCCTAGGAGTCTTTTCCAAACCAGTGAAAGGAGTTTGTTCCAAGACAGGAATCCCAAGCAAATAAGAAAATTCTTCCAGGGTAGGAACCAGCTGGAAGTCTTGAAAGGTGAAGCAGTGATGCAGAGGGTCATAAAACTGGGTCAGAACACTTATCAATTGTTGGTCCCATTTTGCAGTGATCAAGCCAAGGAGGGAACCATGTCTGTTGATGAAGGAGGTAGTGTTTGGAATCCTTTCAACCAGATCCTTGAGTAAAACTGGTGGTTGAACAAAGTTGAGCCGGACAGTATTTCTACGCACGGGCATCATAATGTCCTGCAAAACAGAGCAAAGGTGAAACCTTTTTGTCTTTGAAATGGGTTAGCCTTTTACACAGGATGCATGCAATGGTATGATGGAATGATGCTATGATGAAACACACCACAAATATTCACATAGACAGATAAGGCACACAAGTCACACAAGATACCCTTAGGTTTCAGGCCAGCATGAGTTTCAGGTATTACCCTCTTTTGGTTTTGTTGGTTAAAACCTGTCCTATCAAAAGTAACCGGGTTCTAGAGGATCTCAAATCATTGGCTACCCTCAATCGGTCATAACTCCAGCATCGCAATCTTTTCTCGCGGCCAGAACCATCTCGAGAGTTTAGCCTCAATGAGTGTAGCATACTGCTACTGTCCTAATAGCCAAGTTGGTCAATTTAGGGTTCTAAGGTTGGTTGGTGTTTAATGACTCCTTAGAAGACCTACACTCTCCCCGTTACAACACAAGGGATATAGGTACAGACTAAGATGCCACACCAACGTAGCCACTGCTTCACCCATGTCGGTCTACGTCGGACAGGTCCCTCACAGATTATGCTACCTAAAAAGGGCATTTCCCAGATCCGGGTTAGGATCTATGAACTCCGATGCAAAGCCCATAAATATAAAAGCAAACAAAGCAAGCAATTGAAAACAAAAGTGATCTAAGCCCTAAGGTTACTCCACTTTTAAAAGTTTTCCCCAGCAGAGTCGCCAGTTCTGTGATACGGTGGGAGAACTGACTTGAGGTTTGCGTTCGTATTCGCAAATGTTGCGGTTAGCAAGAGTCGCCACCGACTTTTTATTTTATCCTAAGGAAAGGTTAAAAAGCACAGCAAAAACCTTTTGAGATGTTTTCTTGGGTTCGGGGAGTAGATTATAGAAAGGGAAGGTATTAGCACCCTTTCTATCAATGGTTATCCATGGGCTCTTAGTTACTTGCTTAGATCACTTGCCTTTTATTTTCAATTGTTTTAAATGGTGCTTGAGTGTGTGGGTTTTGAAAATGTTTTTGAAAAGAGGCCAACGTGGTGGCAACCTTTGTAATGATCCATGTGGGGATGTATACAAAGATGTATGTCTTTTGAAAAAGTTTTCATTTTGTTTTTGAAAGTTTTGTTTTGAAAGTGTTGTGAGGTGTGATTTTGAAATTAGGCAAGTGTTTTTGTTTTGCAAGTTGATTCAAGTAACTAAGAGGTTATCTACTCCTAAATTTCTCAGAAGATTATTGCTATACTTTAACCCTTTTGACAAGTTTGCACCACCATTGTATTTGGTGGGCAACCTTTGTGTTAGGATGTGAAAGGGACGGGCGCGGGTCGTCGTTTAGACCATAATTGCAACAACGTTAAATGTCTTTGAGCAATCTCTCTAAGGGACTTGATCATTTGTTTTTGTTTGTTTTTGAAAAGTTTTATCGAGGGACTATGATCATTCAAAATTATTTGCTTTGCCCAAAGAAGTTTAACATGCAACATGGCCCATTTATTTGAAGGCAACAAGTGGAATACCCTAGGGGGTGCAAGTGTGATTTGTGTGTCCATTTTCATGCTTGTTTATCTTGTATTAGGTCAAACTATTTTTTATCGTTTTTTCGCATACAAACCCTAATTCTAACATGTTATCTTTAGAAAGCAATAAAGTGCGAAATTAAAATTACTAAGCTATTACACAACCAAATATGGGAATGGGGGTACAAATGTTCAAATGGGGATATTGACAAGAATTTAAATCTAAATTATTACATCAATTTGAATATTTGCAATTTAATCAATGTACAAAAATTAAATAAGAATGCAAGATGCAAAAAGAATGTTTTGTATATGTATGAAAAAATATTGTTTATGTAAAAGAGAAAAGAAAATAAAAATGTATTATTTTTGGAGTATTTTGAACTTAGGGTAGAAAAACCCTAATTTTAAAGAAAAAAAAGTATTATTTTCTAATTTAATGCAACTATTTACTTATTATTTATAAAAATAAAATAAAATGAAGTGTATTGTGAAAAAAAGGTATTTTTATATTAATAAAAGTGAAGAATCAAGTATTTTTATATTTTGTCTTAAATATATTAATAATCACATATATATATATATGTATATATAACCCTAAATATGTATTATTCAAAAAAAAATAAATATTTATTTAATATTTTAATAAAATAAATAAAAGTATTTTTTTGTGTGAAACATTTTCAAAATGTAAACAAAAAATAAAAGTTGTATTTATATCATTTTTTTATTTATTCTAATAATAATACATATATATATTTATGTATAAACAAAGAAATAAATTAAATAAATATGCAATAAATGCAAAAAATGATGAAAAAAATATTTTTAATTTTTTAATGGCATGAGAAAAAATAAACAAAGTCAGCAAAAAAAGAAAAAGGTCAAAAATGTTAAAGAATGAGTAAATGGGCTCAGGGGGGGTGTGAGCCAAAAAGATGGTGTGAAAAGAAAGAACACAAAAGCCCAGCCCAATGCAACACTGTCTTCAACCTCCAGCACAAAATATTTGAAAAAACGCGCGCCATGTTCAGCTTCTTCTAACTCTTGATTCCTTGATTTTTTGAACAAACTTCCAACACAAAAGATGTTAAGCATGAAGAGACGGTTCTAACCATATAAAGAACATGAACTATCTCTCTAAGATGAGGGAGAATTTCTCTCCCCCTCTTTTCTGACCTAATTTTTCTACCATTTTCAGAGCTCAAATTCTCTCTACTCAGACAAAAGAAATAAAAAGTAAAGCTATGTACATGTTCAGGGCTATGAGTAGGACCTTGTTTCTTCACAAACTTAAGACTAAAGATGCCTAATAAGAGAGATACGAATTCAAACTTTTACCTGTGCAGTTGAACTTCAATCTGGAGAATGAGGAACTTTCAGTGCAATGTGATGATTGGAAAAGCTTCCTTGAGGTCCAGGGATGCTGTTTCAATGCTTACTTTGTCTTGAGAGCTTCTGAATCAAGCTATGGAACTTCAACTGCAAAAGGAAAAAATGAAAATGGTGGAAACTGTTAGAGTGATTACAGGTCAGGTTTTAGGCCATGGTTAGCTTGCATATGTTGTAGGGAAGGTAGAGGAATAGGTCTTGATCAAAATGCTCGAAGGGATTGGGAGTTTGCACTCAAACTGCAGGGGCACCCCTGTTTGTGCAGTTTGAGGATGATTCTGAGATGGAGGGTGTATGGGAGGTCAAAAGCTCGTGTGTTAGCTTGGATATGTTGTGTGTAATGTGTTTGACAACTTTTCTCTTTTTGTCCCTAAGCTGAGATCAGAGTTGGCATAAGTTATGGATGTTACTTCTATGTGAAGCAAGCAAATGTCAACTTGGTTTCTAGGCCAGTACAATGCCTCAATCTATGCTGCACATTTGAGTCTTGATCAGTGGGATATGTCCATGCCTTTTTGCCTCAAAGATCTGCATTGTACCTCATAGATTTGCAAAATTGCCATAAAGTAACACTTTACAAGAATGGATAATATGCTTTTTCTAGTTTAGGCTTGATTTTGTGTGTATTGTCCAAATGAGCAAAATAATGCTAGAACACAAAGGATATGCATTGAATTATTGAGTGAAAATGGGATTAGAGGCCTGCAATGTAGCTTAAGCATGCTGAATTCAAAAATGCATAGTGTATGAACATGGAACTTGGTCATGAACAAAGTGGTTTTTTGCTATATTGTGAAATTCGATTCTCCCTAACCATGAGGTTGTTTGAGAAGTTTTTGGACATTTTGGAAAGCTTGGAATGTGTACTACAATCCATCTTTGAAATGCAAATCAAAATTCCAAGTGGAAGGGTATGAAAAGTGGCCTTGAAGTAGGGTAGAAAATCTTGTCAAAATAGGTCAAATTTCACTAAGTTAAAAGATGGTTTAGTGCCCTTATTCAAAAAATTATAACTTGAGATACAAGCTTCAAATGAGAAAACTTTGTGAATCAAAGTTGTAGATTATGCAACAAGCTACGACTTTCATGTTTTGACTTTTGTTTGAATCAAAATGGATCATGGTGAAAAGATGGGGCAAAGTTGGGAAAAAATTAGGGTTTTTCATAACTTAGAAAAATTCTAAGTTATGAAAAATTCCATTTTCAAACCCTAATTTGCATTTTGAGATTTCTTGGTGAACAAGTTTCATGATTTGGCATGTTTTGATGAAAAATGAATCTTGACTCTTGATTTTGACCAAAAAGTCAAAGTTTGACTTTTCAGTATACAGTCAAAATTGATCAATTGACTGGGAAATTCAACTGTCAATCTTGTGTATTTGGGATCTTTTGAGCTTGATGAACATGTCAAGGTAATTCCATGGGGTCCTTGAGTCCATATGTGAACTTGGTTTGCCATTGGCCAGGTCAAACAGTCAAAAATTGCCTTTGTGCAGTCAAAACCCTAAAAATGACCATTTTGTCCTTTTGATGATCTGATCAAATTTCTTGGGGAATTGTGATCCAAACTTGATCAAATGGTTCATATGAGTTCATAATGTTGATGTGGATCAAATTTCATGAGGTTTGACTGTCAATTGGCCACAATTGACTTTTTCCCCAATACAGTTGATTTCTAGGTCAACTGTCCAATTGACTGGGCAAAACTTGGAATCAAGACCTGAAACTTGGTATAGGTAAACTTGGGAGTCCAATATGGAGCATGAAAGTCATCTTAGGCATTTCAGGTCAAAACATCCTTAGGCAAACACAAACCCTAATTTGAGTCCACAGTGCAAGGAGAAGTCTTGAGCAGAGGAAACCCTAACTGGATCTTGATCTTCAAAGGTCTTGTGATGAGAAAATGTTGAGGAAATGGGAGGGCAAATTTTGGGGTACAACAACGAACATGGTGTCTTGGCATAGAAGGCGTGAAACTTAAATTAAATCATATCATTAGCTTGCAAATTTCATCATAAACATAAATATAACAACAAAATATGATAAAGGTGCATGAATAAGGGAGAACAGTTTTGGAATTTCTTTTACCAATTTCAATGGTAACCTTGCGTTTCTTTGAGTATGGGGCTTGGGGAATGATTCAGTTATGTCCTATGATCCTCCAAGAAGCCAATGGAACAGGTTTTGAGACTTGAATCGCTTTGGAAATGAGTTTTCAGTTTTGAGTTTTTTTGTTAAAAATGTGAGTTTTTCGTGTGCAATAGGGTGCAGATTCTGTCCAATTCTTGTTGTCTCTCAATTGTATATACTCTAGTCAAGGTGTATGAATGAGAATTATGGCCAAATATGCTTTGCATTGATGCATTGGATTTTCACATAAACCACCATAACCAACTTTCCATTTTTGACTCAAATTTTGAATTCTTGCCTTGTTTGCTCTTTGCACGAATTTGGTAGGCACATAATGATGCTTCAAGGTTAATCAAAACCAAATATTCCTTTTAAATTAATTTTTTTGAATTTCTTTTGATTTTAAAAGATTTAAAATTAATTAAATCTAATAAAATCAATAAAAATGAAAAAATTAATAAAAAAAATCTGAAATAAGAGGTGGGACACGTGGGAAGCATGGCCAAGTCAATTCAAGTGGAAAAAGTGGGCCCCTTTTGTTAAAAATGAGATTTCAAGGATAAATGATTTTGGTCATTTCACAAAAATTTCCCAACTTCTCCAATGCATAACTTGCTCAATTTTTAAGCTTTGCTCATGTTCTTGGACATTTTGGAAAGGTTTTTGAGTCCTCTAACCAATGCCTTTGGTCCCATGTCATTTTGATTTAACAATCTCAAGTTATGGCCTTTGACTTAAAGTCCCTTTTTGTTGACTTTTGAAAATGACCTATAATGTTGAAATTGATAACTTTTTGTGAGAGCATTTATTGGACTTGAAGTATGAAGATGAGTTGTAGGAAATGTCTTTATCTTCAAAATGAGCTTTGGATGGAATTTTTCTGATAATCCATGTGAAAGTTATGCCCTGGTCAATTTCAGTTGACTTTTTCAGCTGTCCAAAAAATAGAAACTTTTTCATCTTGATGATTTTTTAGCCAAATTTTGAGAATCATGATCAAGCATTGATCAAATGATGTTTGTGGCTTCAAAATGACATGTTGACCAAAAATTTGAACTTTTGACTGTCAAATGACCATTTTGCCCCTACAATTGACTGTAGTGCAATTAGGGTTTTTGACTGTGCAATTTTGTGCTGAAAGTCTTGAAACTTGATATGAGGATGCTTGACCATATTTGTAGACATGTGGGACTTGATTGGGCCCTTGAAAACTTCATTTTCTTGATTAGAACACAAACCCTAATTTTGACTGCTTAGGAGGCTCATACACTGTGCAACCCTTGGGTAGATTTGAAGCTTGATTTGGAAATTTCTTGAAGAATATGGGAGGGCAAATTTTGGGGTACAACAGTTGCCCCTGTTCAATCTTCTTAGACCTGAGGATGCAGATTGGCTGACGCGCCTTTCGTAATCCGAGGGTAGAAGGTGATTGAACACTAAAGTGCCCAGAAATTTGCGCTCACATAGTAGCAGTGTGATGATGGAAATGGGCTTACAGATGCCATTTAGAGGTTGATGAATAGGATGATGGGCTTATAGATGCCATCTGGATGTTGATTGCGTAAGAGATTCTTTAGCGAGAACCTGCATGCCTGCAAAAGAAAAAATGAGTACCTGACACGTTGCAGGAGCTGGTTTTCAGGTGCTTGGTATAGATGTGTCCTGATTGGTTACAGGAGATGGATCTTTTGAATTCTTCAGACGTGCCCTGGCGAGATACAGGAATCGAGTCTGGTAATGTTAGTCTTCAACGGATACACCCTGGCAAGATTCAGGTATCGGATCCTCGAACTCTTCAGACGTGCCCTGTCTAGATACAGGAATCGAGTCTGGTACTGTAGTCGTCAACAGATACTCTCTGGCAAGATTCAGGAATCGGATCTTCGAACTCTTCAGACGTGCCCTGTCTAGATACAGGAATCGAGTCTGGTACTGTAGTCATCAACAGATACTCCCTGGCAAGATTCAGGAATCGGATCTTCGAACTCTTCAAACGTGCCCTGTCTAGATACAGGAATCGAGTCTGGTACTGTAGTCGTCAACAGATACTCCCTGGCAAGATTCAGGAATCGGATCTTCGAACTCTTCAGACGTGCCCTGTCTAGATACAGGAATCGAGTCTGGTACTGTAGTCGTCAACAGATACTCCCTGGCAAGATTCAGGAATCGGATCTTCGAACTCTTCAGACGTGCCCTGTCTAGATACAGGAATCGAGTCTGGTACTGTAGTCGTCAACAGATACTCCCTGGAAAGATTCAGGAATCGGATATTCGAACTCTTCAGACATGCTCTGTCTAGATACAGGAATCGAGTCTGGTACTGTAGTCGTCAACAGATACTCCCTGGCAAGATTCAGGAATCAGATCTAGAATCACGACAGTTGATAGCAATTATCTTTGCATTAACTTTTTTCCTGAAAAGACAAAACGTTAGTTGTATGTGATGTCATGATGTATGACATGCGAGATGCTCTCAGAATGAATGAGATTGCATGTTCATGATGCGTATATGCATGCTATAATGTATGAAAAATGTGTTGTTTTGTTTTCGTCTAGGAAAATAAATCCTTGACGGATGCCGGGAAGTCAAATCCTGGGCTGATGTGAATAGCATTCTTTGTTTCCGCTGGGGGTAATGGTTGCAAGAATACCGGTAGGAGAAGATAACTCCGTTGGGGGATAAACTTGGCGAATGGATTACTCTGCGGGGAGAAAATTATTCTAGCGATCTGGCTGGGGAACAATACTCTGTGGGGAGAGAGGTACTCTTGTTGAGATGTTGTATGAGAACTCCGCTGGGGATACCGTGGTCATGTTGGAAGTGTTAATAGACTTCGCTGGGGATGATAAGACTTTGTCGACGACGATCTTTCCGTGGCTTTTGTTGTAGACCAAAAGGGACACACGTTATTATTAAGAAAATAATTGTTCAGTACATTAAAGCCTCATGGGCAAACATTACAAAACAGATCAATCCCAAAAGACACTACGCATCCTCTTCGGAGCAATATAGGTATTGAGATTCCTCTCCTCGTGCAGTAGGCGGGTGAGCTCCAGGACTTTTTTCTCACTGGCATGTAGATTGGTTTCCAGAGAATTCCGTTCTTCCTTAAGCTGGATCCAACTCTTCTGCATCTCTTCCCAGGACGTGGGCATGTCAGGATGTTGAATGGTGTAGGATACCTCCCCTTCCAAGTCTGGCTCTTTGATCACGGGGAGAACATGGGGATATGGCATCACCAGCTTCTGGGAACGGGCTCACACCCATTTGAGATAAGGCTCCAATGGGATGGAGTTCCTGTGCCCCAGAGTCTTGCTGTCTATTTTGCTGGGCATCCTCCAAGCTTTGATAAATTTCTGGCGAAGTCCTTGCGTATCCTTGTCGAAGTCAAAAACTATGTCAGGAATTAACATCTCATGAGGGCCATCTTTCCGAGCATAACCAAACTGTCTCCAAGCCAGGCACGGGTTGTAAGTAATACCTCCTCTGATTCCAAGTAAAGGAACATTAGGGTACTCCCCACAACGATCAATAATAGTGACATCCTCTCTGGACCGAGAACACCAATGTATATCTGCATGTGTAAGAGTCATCAATCGTTGCGACCACCTCAAACCTCGCTCGTTCTTCAAAACTGATTGTGGAAGGTGCGAAATAAACCACCTTCCCAGGAGGGGAGTGCAGCACATAAGAACACCCCTTTTTCTCATGGTTCGAGTGTAACATGAGTGAAGGATGTCCCCCAGCAACGTAGGTATAGGATTCCTGGACATGAAGACCTTGACAGCACTGATATCTATAAGCTGATCTGGTTTAGGGAACAACACCAACCCATAGACAAGGAGGGCTACAACTTCTTCAAAGGCTTGTAGGTCAAGGGAATTCCAACACTCTTGGGCCTTCTCAAACAGAAACTTTGCCAAGAATCCTTTGATACCATTTCTGGCTTCCCAATGCCCTTTGATGTCAGATGGGTAGGCATAATGCTTTAGCCACTTCTTCAAGTTTTGGTTCCCTTTCTGTACCGTTGTAGGGTGGTTGATTGAGAATGGGAATCTTCAGAAGTTGGGAAAACTCTTCTAGAGTAGGCACCAGCTGATAATCCGGGAAAGTAAAACAGTGATGCAGAGGGTCAAAGAATTGGAAAAGGACTTTTACCATCTCTTCCTCAATATTGGTATTGACCAGGCTGATGAGTCTACCATGCCTTTCACTGAATGACGAGTTCTCGGGAATCCTGGATGTGAGCTCCTTAAGCTAAGGAGGGACCCTTATAAGGTTGATCTGAATTTTCTTTCTGCGGATAGTTTCCATGTCCTACAAAACAAGAACAAAGATGAAGATTCGAACCCCTGAAATGGTTAGTGGATGCATATGATGCTGTATGATGTCATGATGCTATGGTTAGACACACCACAAATATTTACAAAGGCAAACATGTAAGCTACACAAGTCACACAAGACAAAGCCCTTAGAGTTTAGGCCAGCATGGGGTCTGGGTATTACCCTCTTGAAGTTGGTGGGCTCAAACCTGTCCTATCAAAGTAACCGGGTTCTAAGGATCTCAATATCATTGGATTGCTTTCATTGTTCATCGTTTCGATTTAGCCACTGACTGGCGATCAAAATATCCCAAGAAAACAACCCTCAATTGAGTGTAGTATCGAGTATCAACCGACTTCGGAGTACACCAAAGTAGTCATCTCACTACCCTAAAGAGGCCAAGATGGTTCAATTAAGGTTTCTAAGGTCTGTTGATGCTTCACGACACCACGCGGAGGCCCCGTACTCTCCTTGATTGACTCAAGGGTTACCGGTACACACCAAAGTGCCACATCAATGTAGCAGACTGCTTCAACCATGTCGGTATACCCCGCACAGTTCCCTCACAGCCTTGTTGCTACTTTCTAAGAAGGTATCCCCAGATCCGGGTTAGGATCTATAGAACTCCCAAGACAGTCCCGCAATTTAAAGCAAACAAATCAAAGCAATTGAAAACACAGTGATCTTAGTCCTAAGGTACACCTCACTTTATAAAGATTTCCCCAGCAGAGTCGCCAGTTCTGTGATCGGTGGATCTGGAACTGACTGTTTAAAGCTGGTTTCGCGAAATGTCGCGGTAAGCAAGAGTCGTCACCGTCTTTTATTTTCTCCAACATGGAAAGGACAAAAGCACAGAAAAATTCCTTATTGAGATTAGTTCTCGGTTCGGGAGGTAGATTTATAGAAAGGGAAGGTGTTAGCACCCTTTCTATCCATGGTTATCCATGGGCTCTTAGATACTTGCTCATTGTGTTTTCAAAATGTTTGTTTGCTTTTCAAGGTGAGTGGGTTTTGAAAAATTTTCGTTTGAAAAATCTCTAAGTAACTCTTGTATCGGTCCTCAAGAGTGTATGAAAAATTTGTTTGAAAACTTTTAGAAAGTGTAGGTGTGAAAAGTATTTTGTTTGTTTTTGAAAAGAGCAAGTATCTATGAGAATCTACCTACCCTAAGGAATTCGTCTGCGTAAATATCCTTTAAAGTAGTGCCATCCCACCATTGAGGGGTAGGTAGCACCACCGTTGGAGGTTTTCGGGTCAATTCGATGTTCGGGACATGGTGATCACCGGAGCAATAGGAAGACACCTTAGAAGCTACCCTCATGCCAGGTTCCCGGATCATGAGGACTTACTAAGACATCCTCTACTCGACGACCACCTTTCGAGGGGCAAGGCAACAGTGAAGCGTACCCTAGGGGTGGTGTGTGAATTGTGTGTCATTTTCAGTTTATTGTTTGTCTTGTCATGCATGAGTGATCTACGTTTTGATTTTATTTTTGGGCATTCATTCTTTCATGTTATTGTTTAACAGTTAAAGGTGCGGGAATTTAAAGTGCGGAAAAGATAAATGGTCCTACGCTATTACAAAGGCGCGGGTCTACAACGCCAAATTAATCTAGACCCGATTTAAAATAAATTGCAGAAAATAAATGTCTAATAGCTATTACATGGCTTTGGTACAATTACATTATATTTACATCAAAAATAAATAAAACGCGCGAAAAAAGGAAAATATGACCGAATGCGAGGGCGTTGGACCCTTTAAAGGAATTAAAATGAAATTAATGGAATAATTAAATTAAATAAAAAGAAAGAAATTGTTTTTTATGTTTTTTTTTTGTACTTATGACGTTAAAGAAAAATTAAATTAATTAAAAGTCAAATAATTAATTCTAATTCTAATGTTTTTTAATTTATTAAAGAAAACGCATTAAAGTTAAAACCTAGAATAAAAACTAATTAATTATAAAATTTATTTACAAAAATTAATGATTAATGATAAAAATATCTAATTAAACAAAAGATAAAAAAAAAAAAAGATTAAAGATCTATTTTTATTATTTTTGGTTTATTGTGAAAAAGAATTAAATTATAACCTAAAATTAAATCTAAATTAATTAAGGAATTTATTTACAAAAATTAATACTAGAATAAAATTATTATTTATTTTTATCTTTTCTGATTTTTTTGTGTTTTTTTTTTATATTTTGAAAGTATTAATTAATTAAAAGAAAACAACAATTAAAAGAATATAAAAAAAAATAATAAAAGAACAAAAGAAAAGAAAGAAATTGTAAAAAAACCTAAGGGGGTAAAGCCCCTAATTTGGAGGTGAAGCCCATGTGATTAGGCCCATTGGAATTTCTGACTTTTGCGTTGGCATATGAGATGGTTGACTCAAGCCTATGGTATTCCCACAATCTGCGCCTCTGATTTGATCCCATTGGACGCGTGGACGGTGTATTCTGAAGGTGCATGATGTGCCTTGATGTTGAACCTGCATATGATTGCTTATTGAAAAATAACATGGAAGCAATACAGACCTGGGGTTCGAACCCAGGTCTTGGATGTTGATACATATATGCTTTTCCAGTTGTGCTAGACACGTTATCTGTAATTTAAATAACAAACAAATAATATATGATAAATAATGGTCAATGGGCTCCAGCGCGCGAATTTTTTGAATCAGCCTATCACCACTTGCCAACGCATCATCTTCTTCATGTATCATTTTCCTGAAAAAACAAATAAAGACATGGCAACGGTTTTTCATGCATGGCCTAAGATGGTATACCAGAAAATAACGATTAGAGCTCAGACGCTCATAAATTGAGCGCGAGGGTACATTTGAGATCGTCCAAGCGCGATGATTTGAGTGATGGTGGTCATGAGTGCTAATTTTTCCACATTCGAAAACCCCTAATTTCCAATCCTGTAAAACCCTAGAACACGAACATGGTGTCTTGGCATAGAAGGCGTGAAACTTAAATTAAATCATATCATTAGCTTGCAAATTTCATCATAAACATAAATATAACAACAAAATATGATAAAGGTGCATGAATAAGGGAGAACAGTTTTGGAATTTCTTTTACCAATTTCAATGGTAACCTTGCGTTTCTTTGAGTATGGGGCTTGGGGAATGATTCAGTTATGTCCTATGATCCTCCAAGAAGCCAATGGAACAGGTTTTGAGACTTGAATCGCTTTGGAAATGAGTTTTCAGTTTTGAGTTTTTTTGTTAAAAATGTGAGTTTTTCGTGTGCAATAGGGTGCAGATTCTGTCCAATTCTTGTTGTCTCTCAATTGTATATACTCTAGTCAAGGTGTATGAATGAGAATTATGGCCAAATATGCTTTGCATTGATGCATTGGATTTTCACATAAACCACCATAACCAACTTTCCATTTTTGACTCAAATTTTGAATTCTTGCCTTGTTTGCTCTTTGCACGAATTTGGTAGGCACATAATGATGCTTCAAGGTTAATCAAAACCAAATATTCCTTTTAAATTAATTTTTTTGAATTTCTTTTGATTTTAAAAGATTTAAAATTAATTAAATCTAATAAAATCAATAAAAATGAAAAAATTAATAAAAAAAATCTGAAATAAGAGGTGGGACACGTGGGAAGCATGGCCAAGTCAATTCAAGTGGAAAAAGTGGGCCCCTTTTGTTAAAAATGAGATTTCAAGGATAAATGATTTTGGTCATTTCACAAAAATTTCCCAACTTCTCCAATGCATAACTTGCTCAATTTTTAAGCTTTGCTCATGTTCTTGGACATTTTGGAAAGGTTTTTGAGTCCTCTAACCAATGCCTTTGGTCCCATGTCATTTTGATTTACCAATCTCAAGTTATGGCCTTTGACTTAAAGTCCCTTTTTGTTGACTTTTGAAAATGACCTATAATGTTGAAATTGATAACTTTTTGTGAGAGCATTTATTGGACTTGAAGTATGAAGATGAGTTGTAGGAAATGTCTTTATCTTCAAAATGAGCTTTGGATGGAATTTTTCTGATAATCCATGTGAAAGTTATGCCCTGGTCAATTTCAGTTGACTTTTTCAGCTGTCCAAAAAATAGAAACTTTTTCATCTTGATGATTTTTTAGCCAAATTTTGAGAATCATGATCAAGCATTGATCAAATGATGTTTGTGGCTTCAAAATGACATGTTGACCAAAAATTTGAACTTTTGACTGTCAAATGACCATTTTGCCCCTACAATTGACTGTAGTGCAATTAGGGTTTTTGACTGTGCAATTTTGTGCTGAAAGTCTTGAAACTTGATATGAGGATGCTTGACCATATTTGTAGACATGTGGGACTTGATTGGGCCCTTGAAAACTTCATTTTCTTGATTAGAACACAAACCCTAATTTTGACTGCTTAGGAGGCTCATACACTGTGCAACCCTTGGGTAGATTTGAAGCTTGATTTGGAAATTTCTTGAAGAATATGGGAGGGCAAATTTTGGGGTACAACAGTTGCCCCTGTTCAATCTTCTTAGACCTGAGGATGCAGATTGGCTGACGCGCCTTTCGTAATCCGAGGGTAGAAGGTGATTGAACACTAAAGTGCCCAGAAATTTGCGCTCACATAGTAGCAGTGTGATGATGGAAATGGGCTTACAGATGCCATTTAGAGGTTGATGAATAGGATGATGGGCTTATAGATGCCATCTGGATGTTGATTGCGTAAGAGATTCTTTAGCGAGAACCTGCATGCCTGCAAAAGAAAAAATGAGTACCTGACACGTTGCAGGAGCTGGTTTTCAGGTGCTTGGTATAGATGTGTCCTGATTGGTTACAGGAGATGGATCTTTTGAATTCTTCAGACGTGCCCTGGCGAGATACAGGAATCGAGTCTGGTAATGTTAGTCTTCAACGGATACACCCTGGCAAGATTCAGGTATCGGATCCTCGAACTCTTCAGACGTGCCCTGTCTAGATACAGGAATCGAGTCTGGTACTGTAGTCGTCAACAGATACTCTCTGGCAAGATTCAGGAATCGGATCTTCGAACTCTTCAGACGTGCCCTGTCTAGATACAGGAATCGAGTCTGGTACTGTAGTCATCAACAGATACTCCCTGGCAAGATTCAGGAATCGGATCTTCGAACTCTTCAAACGTGCCCTGTCTAGATACAGGAATCGAGTCTGGTACTGTAGTCGTCAACAGATACTCCCTGGCAAGATTCAGGAATCGGATCTTCGAACTCTTCAGACGTGCCCTGTCTAGATACAGGAATCGAGTCTGGTACTGTAGTCGTCAACAGATACTCCCTGGCAAGATTCAGGAATCGGATCTTCGAACTCTTCAGACGTGCCCTGTCTAGATACAGGAATCGAGTCTGGTACTGTAGTCGTCAACAGATACTCCCTGGCAAGATTCAGGAATCGGATCTTCGAACTCTTCAGACGTGCTCTGTCTAGATACAGGAATCGAGTCTGGTACTGTAGTCGTCAACAGATACTCCCTGGCAAGATTCAGGAATCAGATCTAGAATCACGACAGTTGATAGCAATTATCTTTGCATTAACTTTTTTCCTGAAAAGACAAAACGTTAGTTGTATGTGATGTCATGATGTATGACATGCGAGATGCTCTCAGAATGAATGAGATTGCATGTTCATGATGCGTATATGCATGCTATAATGTATGAAAAATGTGTTGTTTATGAATGTATGTTTTCGTCTAGGAAAATAAATCCTTGACGGATGCCGGGAAGTCAAATCCTGGGCTGATGTGAATAGCATTCTTTGTTTCCGCTGGGGGTAATGGTTGCAAGAATACCGGTAGGAGAAGATAACTCCGTTGGGGGATAAACTTGGCGAATGGATTACTCTGCGGGGAGAAAATTATTCTAGCGATCTGGCTGGGGAACAATACTCTGTGGGGAGAGAGGTACTCTTGTTGAGATGTTGTATGAGAACTCCGCTGGGGATACCGTGGTCATGTTGGAAGTGTTAATAGACTTCGCTGGGGATGATAAGACTTTGTCGACGACGATCTTTCCGTGGCTTTTGGCTGAGGATAACCCAGTTATATCCTGTTAAGGAAATAACTCTTTAAATAAAGCCGGGCGACGCGTTCGTGCTCTGCGAGGGACAAGCTTCCAGAATCTACTGGGGATAAGCTTGCTGCTTGGGGAGATGAATTCCAACTTTCCTGGGGAACTGGATTGGACTCTCCTAGGGAAGTAATGAACTGCGGGGGAAGTGATCCCTTTGAATGCTTGGTATGCCGCCGGGGAACAATCTTTAGACCAAGATTGCCGGGGATGCTTGTTAAGAACATGTATGCTGCTGCCGGAGAATGTTGAGATCTGCTGGAGGATACTCAACTTCCTTAAGGTTTGATAATATAGCTTGGAGAGAGCGTACTGACTTGCTGGCTCACTCTCTGGGGAATCAGGATATCTGAGTATGTTCTTTAGCTGAACCTACCTTGGTACCTTGGAGGATAGAACAATTAGATTGCTTAGACAACTCTTTATTGCCCCTGTTTCTAATGTTACCTGTAATTAATCCTTTGTTTCGTATGCAAATATTTATGAGTTAGCAAGCTATTGTCAATGCATATATCACAAATTGAACCTTGGACGTTCTACAGAAAAAGAAAAACAATTGGCACATTTTAACTGAAAAGTATATTTGTATTGATTTTTGAGTGGCCTGTAAATAGGCGTTTTGTATACAAGAGGCTGACGTCCTAGTAAGAGAACGCCGCCGAGCAAAAGAGTTTATACAAATTTTGTACAAAAGAAAATAAAACAGCTGTGTGAAATGAATGATCCACTGGGTTTCAACTCTGCTATTGCCTTTATAACTCTGAGCGTCTCATCACTTGATGACCTTGGTTGAAGGTGAAACTGACTGATCGATGCCGTCTGATCTTGATGTAGATACCGGATTCTGGATGCAAAGTGATCAATGAGACATAGTATTACGCTTTTATCCCTAATTTTTGCCTGGACCTCCCTTTCGGGTTTTCAGTCCACCGGGATACCCATTTTTGCCCAAGCCGCCTTTTCAGGTTTTCGACTTGCCGGGTGTACAGATTTTTTCATTTCATCCCTTCATTTTGCCCGAACCCTTTTGGTTCGACGGGAAGCCCTAATTTTTGCCTAGGCATGTCAGCCTAGTGGGTCTTTTTTCATGCGTAGTATTTTTTTACTATGTCTGCATTGGCGGGGTGAGGAAGGTCGTCACCATCCATGTTGGTCAATATCATTGCTCCTCCTGAGAACACGTGTTTGACCACAAATGGCCCTTTGTACGTAGGGGTCCATTTGCCCCTTGGATCACTCTGTGGAAGGATGATTCGCTTGATTACCAGATCCCCAACTTGATATTCCTGTGGTCTGACCTTTTTGTTAAATGCCCTGATCATCCGTTTCTGATACGTCTGACCATGGCAGATAGCAGCAAGTCTCTTTTCATCAATGAGGTTGAGCTGATCAAGTCGTGTCTGGATCCAATCATCTTCGTTCAGATTTGCATCCTTCATTATCCGGAGAGATGGTATTTGCACTTCGACCGGTAAGACTGCCTCCATACCATAAACCAAAGAGAAAGGAGTTGCCCCGGTTGACGTCCTAGCTGAGGTACGGTACCCATGTAGAGCGAATGGTAACATTTCGTGCCAATCTTTATAGGTCACTGTCATCTTCTGCACGATTTTCTTGATATTTTTATTTGCTGCTTCTACAGCCCCATTCATCTTCGGTCTGTAAGGAGAAGAATTGTGGTGCTGTATTTTGAACTGTTCGCAGAGCTCAGTGATCATCTTGTTATTCAGATTGGTACCGTTATCTGTAATAATTCTCTCAGGGACGCCGTATCGACAGATCAGGTTATGCCGAATGAACCGTGCCACAACAGTCTTGGTTACCGTAGCATAGGATGCTGCTTCAACCCATTTTGTAAAGTAATCAATCGCTACAAGGATGAAGCGATGCCCGTTAGATGCCGTAGGTCTGATCTCACCAATCATGTCAATGCCCCACATTGCAAAAGGCCAAGGTGCGGTCAGAACATTCAGGGGAACCGGAGGAACATGCACCTTGTCTGCATAAATCTGGCACTTATGGCATGTCCTGGAATGTTGGTAGCAGTCAGCTTCCATTGTGGACCAGTAATATCCTGCCCGAAGGATCTTCTTCGCCATAGTGTGCCCACTGGAATGTGTACCAAAGGTCCCTTCATGCAGCTCTTCCATGATCCTTTCTGCTTCAGTCTTATCCACACAACGCAGTAAGGTTGAATCATGGTTTCGCTTGTACAAGATTCCGTTACTAAGGAAGAACTTTGCCGCGAACCTTCTTAGAAACTTTTTATCATTGACAGATGCACCTTCGGGATACTCCTGAGCTTCCAGATATCTCTTTACCTCATGGTACCAAGGCTTCTCAGTTACCAATTCAGTCTCGAGATCGCAACAGTATGTCAGTTCGTCTAACTTCCAAATGATGACCCTGGGAGCCTCATTATCCCATTTAACCTTGAACATAGAAGACATTGTAGCTAACGCGTCCGCCAGCTGATTCTCTTCTCTCGGGAAGTGTTCAAAAGTTATTTCTGTGAAGTGGGGGATCATTGTCAACACACATTCTTTGTAAGGGATAAGATTCGGATGTTTCGTATCCCACTCTCCTTTGATCTGGTTGATCACGAGGGCGGAATCTCCGAAGACACTCAGAAACTTAATCCTTAAGTCAATCGCGGCTTTGAGTCCCATGATGCACGCCTCATACTCCGCCATGTTATTGGTACAGTTGAAGCATAGCCGGGCAGTGAGTGGAGTATGAGTGCCTTGAGGGGATATGATCACAGCGCCGATACCGTTACCCAAAGCATTGGAGGCTCCGTCAAAGTGCATAGACCAACGGGATCCTGGTTCAGGTCCTTCATCCGGTCCAGGTACTTCACAATCAGTCACAATCATGATACTTTCATCTGGAAACTCGAAGTTCATTGACTGATAGTCATCTACGGCCTGATGTGCTAAGTGGTCTGCCAATACACTTCCCTTGATGGCTTTCTGGGTTGTGTACTGAATGTCGTATTCCGTCAAGATCATTTGCCATCTTGCAATCCTCCCAGACAGAGCAGGCTTTTCGAATATGTACTTTATAGGATCCATCTTTGAGATCAATAAGGTAGTGTGAGTCAGCATATACTGTCTCAGCCGGCGAGCAGCCCATACCAAAGCGCAGCAAGTTTTCTCAAGCAGTGAGTATCGGGTCTCACAGTCGGTAAACTTTTTGCTAAGGTAATAAATGGCATGCTCTTTTCGGCCAGACTCGTCATGCTGCCCCAGCACACACCCCATTGAGTTATCAAGTACTGTCAGGTATAGTATCAGAGGTCTCCCTTCAACCGGTGGCATAAGGATAGGTGGTTCTTGGAGATACTCTTTGATTCTGTCGAAAGCAGCCTGACATTCATCATTCCAACATACTACCTGATCTTTCTTCAGCAGCTTGAAGATTGGCTCACAGGTAGCAGTTAGGTGCGAGATGAATCGAGCAATGTAATTCAGGCGTCCCAAAAAGCCTCTGACTTCCTTCTCTGTTCTAGGAACTAGCATCTCTTGAATAGCTTTGACCTTAGCAGGGTCCACTTGAATACCCTTATCACTTACAACGAAGCCTAGCAATTTCCCGGATCTTACCCCGAAGGTGCACTTGTTCGGGTTCAACCTCAGCTTGTACAGTTTCAGGCGGTCAAACAATTTCTGCAGATGATCCAGGTGTTCTTCCTCAGTCTGGGACCTTGCGATCATGTCATCAACATACACTTCTATCTCATGATGGATCATGTCATGAAATAAAGCAACCATGGCACGTTGGTAGGTTGCCCCAGCATTCTTTAGTCCAAAAGGCATGACTTTGTAGCAGAAGGTGCCCCACTGAGTAACAAATGTAGTCTTTTCCATGTCTTCAGGTGCCATCTTGATCTGATTGTAACCTGAAAAGCCATCCATAAAAGAGAACACTTTATGTTGAGCTGTATTATCAACAAGGACATCAATGTGAGGTAGAGGGAAGTCATCCTTGGGGCTGGCCCTGTTCAGATCCCTGTAATCGACACACATTCTGACCTTACCGTCCTTCTTAGGTACTGGCACCACATTAGCAACCCACTGAGGGTAAGAAGTTACTGCAAGAAACCCGGCATCAAACTGTTTCATAACCTCGGCTTTGATCTTTTCGGACATCTCTGGACGCATACGGCGGACCTTTTGCTTAACCGGAGGGCAGTCTTCCTTAGTAGGCAAGTGATGGACCACAATGTCGGTATCCAACCCGGGCATGTCTTCGTAGGACCAGGCGAATATTTCCATGTAGTCATGTAGCATCTTAGTCAACCGTTGCTTCACGCTGAGCTCTAGGTTGGCACCAATCTTCACCTCTTTCCTGTCTTCTTCAGTACCCAAGTTTATTATTTCCACTGGCTCTTCATGTGGTTGAATTGCCCTCTCTTCTTGTTGTAACAGTCTTGCAAGTTCGCCAGGCACTTCGCAATCATCTTCACCTTCGTCTTCGGCTAAGTTGATCGGATTTTCGAAGTCATAACTGGCAGTAGCAGAGTCGTTACCAGTGAGATCCAGAGTGGATTGAAACCTATATGAGTGAGTGTGTGTGTAAATACAGCTGTTTTGCAATATATAAAGAAAGGAAAGAAAAGAAAAGGAGCGCAAAATTTGAAATGTGAAAAACGTCCAATGCTTTTATTTATGATATATGACAGTGACAAACAAAAGCCCTCATAAACGGGACCACGGTGTCCCGGGTAAGACACCGGGCCATACAGTTTCAAATTATTGTTTATTACAAATCCAAAACAAAGAAGTTCATTACTGGGGAACAAAAGTTATGGGTGTAAAGTCTTTAGCAGTCCAATTGGTCAATCCACCGTCGGTCGTCGGGTAAATCTAGCTATCGAACTCTGACTCTTCCACTTCGTCTTCCTCTCCAACAGCATTCACTCCTGAGTAGGTGATGAGCACAGGAGGTCTTCCAATTCTCGCCTTGCGCACTGCCTTCTGAGCTTCTGTGGTGAAACCCAGCCCAAACTTATTAGTCTTAGGAGTAAGATCAGGGAGCTTTCCCCAGTTTGCACATTCACCTCTTTCGATCACAGCCCGGGCGTCCTTTAAGGAGGCCATCTTCAAAGGAGAAACCTCTTCAACCACTGCTTCTGCTGCTGCCAAAGTTTGTGGCACCTCCTCAAAATGTTGAAAGGGGGTCTCAATGAACTCCCCATCCATTTCCACGTACCTGAAGGAGTTGAGGTGGCTGACCATGTATTCCTCTTCCCCTTGCACTGTTACAATCTTCCCCCTGACCGGGTATTTGAGCTTCTGATGCAATATGGAGGTCACGGATCCAGCCTTGTGGATCCACGGGCGACCCAGCAAACAGGAATAGGATGGACGGATGTCCATCACATAGAATTTTGAATCGAAGACCTGTGACCCCACCCTGATTGGGATGTCCACCTCACCATGTACCATTCTTTTGGACCCGTCAAAGGCCCGGACAACAATGTTACTTGGTTTGAGCTCTAGACCCTCACAGTCCAGCCTATCCAGAGCTTTCTTGGGCAGCACGTTTAATGAAGAACCTGTGTCAACCAGCACGTGAGCAAGGGTAGTTCCCCTGCATTCAATGGAGACATGCAGGGCATCATTATGGTTCTTCCCCTTTGCTGTCAGATCGGCATCAGAGAAACCCAGGCCATTATCAGCGGTTAGGTTGGCCACACAGTCGGTGAACTGGTCAGCAGACGTCTCTTGGGGTACGTGGGCTGTCTTTAAGAAAGCAATCAGAGCCTTGGCGTGGGCCTCTGAACACAGCAGCAGTGACAACATGGAGATTTTAGAGGGGGTGTGCCCCAGCTGTTCTACAACGTTGAAGTCACTTTTCTTTATTATCTTGAGGATTTCTTCCATTTCCTGCCTGGAAGCCTCAACAATGGTCTTTGGTGCCTCCGTCCGGGCAGGCACATCAGCAGCAATCCCCTTGCCCCGAGTATCAGATGACTCGGCAGCAGGGGTGGATACTTGGTCAGGGGGAGAAACAGGCACACTGGCAGGTGTGAAGACCAAGGGCCTATGAATTACTGGGGGAGCAATGTCTGGCGAGAACAGTCTTCCACTACGAGTGACCTTAGCAGGCCCAGTGATGTTGGAGACACCAGCATCAATGTTGAACTCTTGTTTCACACCCAGAACATAAACGTCTGCCCCATAGTGCCATGGGACAGCCCTATCAGACTTGTAGGGGATGGGCCCCGGAACAGTAATGGTGATGGGAGCAATCTTGTGAACCGGCAAAATTTGGACAGGCTTCTTTGAAGGAGCCTTCGAAGGGTTGTTGAAGATGGTAACAATCGACACTTCCTCAACAGGAGCAGCAGGAACAGTAGTCTTTCTGAACAAAATCTCTCTACTATCCATCAGGCTTTGGACGCCTGACTTCAGCAGAGAACAACCAACAGGGGAAGCAACACATAGAGGGCAACCCTTGCTACATCCCGGAAATAAACCGGCTAGCAACAGGTTCCTCTTGACCGTCAGCAGCGGAGTAGCAACATCATCCACCGAAGCTACATACAAATCCTCCTCAACAGCATTCACTCCATGCTGGGGCATGGGAGCGGTTACAACATTCGGCCTCTCGGGCGCCTCAAACTGTATTTCCTTTGCATCAATAAGGTCCTGAACCTTATTCTTTAGGGCCCAGCAGTCATCTGTGTTATGCCCCGGGCTATCAGAGTGGTAAGCGCAGCGGGCATTTGGATTAAACTTGGGGGATGCAGTATTCACAACCTTCGGGGCCTCTCTAACAGTCACCAAGCTGGTTGATAACAGTTGCGGCAGGATTTGAGAGAGAGTCATACTGAGCCGAGTATATTGTCGCTTGGGCCTCTCAGCTCTGGGTTGATTGTATTGTTGTGGAGCAGAAGCAGGTTTAGAAATAACCACCGCGTTGACAGCTTGGTGGTGTTCAGGTTTGTTCTGCCTTCTCGGGCCATACACAGCACTTGCCTCTTTCTTGAAGTGCTTTTTTTCATCATTGGAGGAGGCAACCTTCTGTATCTTCCCCGATTTTATACCGGCCTCGATCCTCTCACCAGTCAGGATCAGATCGGTAAACCCAGCAGAGGAATTACCGATGAGATGATTGAAAAATGGACCAGAAAGGGTCCCCAAAAACATATCCACCAGCTCTCGGTCCGTCAATGGTGGCTGCACCCTGCCAGCCAGGTCTCTCCATTTCTGGGCGTACTCCTTAAAACCTTCACCCGACCCTAGCGACATACCCTGGAGCTGGGTACGCGTAGGAGCGAGGTCGGAATTATATTGATACTGCTTGTAAAAAGCAGTGGCCAGATCCTCCCAGTTACGAATGCTGATTCCATCCAGCTGATAGAACCATTCGAGGTGAGTCCCTGAAAGACTCTCCTGGAAGAAGTGGATCCAAAGGTTCTTGTCTGCTGTGTAAGGCTGGATCTTCCTTACATAAGAACGGAGGTGCATCTTGGGACAGGAAGCCCCGTCATACTTCACAAAGGCAGGTGCCTTGAACTTGTGTGGAATCACCACCCCAGTAGATAACCCCAAGTCTCCGAAATCCAATCCAGGCACACGCTGAACTTCCATAGCCTTTAATTTGTCCTCCAACTGCTTGTACCGGTCTTCAGCAGGAGGGTACTGTTCGTCGTTGAAGTCTGTTTCAGTACCAGAGCCCACAGGAGTAGGGACCTCCCTTTCTTGGTGACTACCTTCCCCCATAGATGGAGTAGTCCTCTCAGCCTTAACCTGTAAGGTGTTCCCGAGTCTGCGCCCAGTGTTAAATAGCACAGTCCTCCTCTTCTTCTTAGTCTTCTTCAGAAGCATGGTCTTCAACTCTTGTTGACCCTGAGCCAAACCCTTGATCAGCTCCTGAAATTGGGCGTTCTGCGCCTGAAGAGCCTTGATAGATGCCTCGGTTGATGATTCAGGGTTCATGATGCTGAAATAAACAGCGAAGAACAGTCAGCAGCCTGAAAAGAAAAGTACATGTGATGCATATGATGAATGATACGTGTTTATGCAATGCATTCAAGAGTTCGAAAATTCAAATTTGTTGTAGACCAAAAGGGACACACGTTATTATTAAGAAAATAATTGTTCAGTACATTAAAGCCTCATGGGCAAACATTACAAAACAGATCAATCCCAAAAGACACTACGCATCCTCTTCGGAGCAATATAGGTATTGAGATTCCTCTCCTCGTGCAGTAGGCGGGTGAGCTCCAGGACTTTTTTCTCACTGGCATGTAGATTGGTTTCCAGAGAATTCCGTTCTTCCTTAAGCTGGATCCAACTCTTCTGCATCTCTTCCCAGGACGTGGGCATGTCAGGATGTTGAATGGTGTAGGATACCTCCCCTTCCAAGTCTGGCTCTTTGATCACGGGGAGAACATGGGGATATGGCATCACCAGCTTCTGGGAACGGGCTCACACCCATTTGAGATAAGGCTCCAATGGGATGGAGTTCCTGTGCCCCAGAGTCTTGCTGTCTATTTTGCTGGGCATCCTCCAAGCTTTGATAAATTTCTGGCGAAGTCCTTGCGTATCCTTGTCGAAGTCAAAAACTATGTCAGGAATTAACATCTCATGAGGGCCATCTTTCCGAGCATAACCAAACTGTCTCCAAGCCAGGCACGGGTTGTAAGTAATACCTCCTCTGATTCCAAGTAAAGGAACATTAGGGTACTCCCCACAACGATCAATAATAGTGACATCCTCTCTGGACCGAGAACACCAATGTATATCTGCATGTGTAAGAGTCATCAATCGTTGCGACCACCTCAAACCTCGCTCGTTCTTCAAAACTGATTGTGGAAGGTGCGAAATAAACCACCTTCCCAGGAGGGGAGTGCAGCACATAAGAACACCCATTTTTCTCATGGTTCGAGTGTAACATGAGTGAAGGATGTCCCCCAGCAACGTAGGTATAGGATTCCTGGACATGAAGACCTTGACAGCACTGATATCTATAAGCTGATCTGGTTTAGGGAACAACACCAACCCATAGACAAGGAGGGCTACAACTTCTTCAAAGGCTTGTAGGTCAAGGGAATTCCAACACTCTTGGGCCTTCTCAAACAGAAACTTTGCCAAGAATCCTTTGATACCATTTCTGGCTTCCCAATGCCCTTTGATGTCAGATGGGTAGGCATAATGCTTTAGCCACTTCTTCAAGTTTTGGTTCCCTTTCTGTACCGTTGTAGGGTGGTTGATTGAGAATGGGAATCTTCAGAAGTTGGGAAAACTCTTCTAGAGTAGGCACCAGCTGATAATCCGGGAAAGTAAAACAGTGATGCAGAGGGTCAAAGAATTGGAAAAGGACTTTTACCATCTCTTCCTCAATATTGGTATTGACCAGGCTGATGAGTCTACCATGCCTTTCACTGAATGACGAGTTCTCGGGAATCCTGGATGTGAGCTCCTTAAGCTAAGGAGGGACCCTTATAAGGTTGATCTGAATTTTCTTTCTGCGGATAGTTTCCATGTCCTACAAAACAAGAACAAAGATGAAGATTCGAACCCCTGAAATGGTTAGTGGATGCATATGATGCTGTATGATGTCATGATGCTATGGTTAGACACACCACAAATATTTACAAAGGCAAACATGTAAGGCACACAAGTCACACAAGACAAAGCCCTTAGAGTTTAGGCCAGCATGGGGTCTGGGTATTACCCTCTTGAAGTTGGTGGGCTCAAACCTGTCCTATCAAAGTAACCGGGTTCTAAGGATCTCAATATCATTGGATTGCTTTCATTGTTCATCGTTTCGATTTAGCCACTGACTGGCGATCAAAATATCCCAAGAAAACAACCCTCAATTGAGTGTAGTATCGAGTATCAACCGACTTCGGAGTACACCAAAGTAGTCATCTCACTACCCTAAAGAGGCCAAGATGGTTCAATTAAGGTTTCTAAGGTCTGTTGATGCTTCACGACACCACGCGGAGGCCCCGTACTCTCCTTGATTGACTCAAGGGTTACCGGTACACACCAAAGTGCCACATCAATGTAGCAGACTGCTTCAACCATGTCGGTATACCCCGCACAGTTCCCTCACAGCCTTGTTGCTACTTTCTAAGAAGGTATCCCCAGATCCGGGTTAGGATCTATAGAACTCCCAAGACAGTCCCGCAATTTAAAGCAAACAAATCAAAGCAATTGAAAACACAGTGATCTTAGTCCTAAGGTACACCTCACTTTATAAAGATTTCCCCAGCAGAGTCGCCAGTTCTGTGATCGGTGGATCTGGAACTGACTGTTTAAAGCTGGTTTCGCGAAATGTCGCGGTAAGCAAGAGTCGTCACCGTCTTTTATTTTCTCCAACATGGAAAGGACAAAAGCACAGAAAAATTCCTTATTGAGATTAGTTCTCGGTTCGGGAGGTAGATTTATAGAAAGGGAAGGTGTTAGCACCCTTTCTATCCATGGTTATCCATGGGCTCTTAGATACTTGCTCATTGTGTTTTCAAAATGTTTGTTTGCTTTTCAAGGTGAGTGGGTTTTGAAAAATTTTCGTTTGAAAAATCTCTAAGTAACTCTTGTATCGGTCCTCAAGAGTGTATGAAAAATTTGTTTGAAAACTTTTAGAAAGTGTAGGTGTGAAAAGTATTTTGTTTGTTTTTGAAAAGAGCAAGTATCTATGAGAATCTACCTACCCTAAGGAATTCGTCTGCGTAAATATCCTTTAAAGTAGTGCCATCCCACCATTGAGGGGTAGGTAGCACCACCGTTGGAGGTTTTCGGGTCAATTCGATGTTCGGGACATGGTGATCACCGGAGCAATAGGAAGACACCTTAGAAGCTACCCTCATGCCAGGTTCCCGGATCATGAGGACTTACTAAGACATCCTCTACTCGACGACCACCTTTCGAGGGGCAAGGCAACAGTGAAGCGTACCCTAGGGGTGGTGTGTGAATTGTGTGTCATTTTCAGTTTATTGTTTGTCTTGTCATGCATGAGTGATCTACGTTTTGATTTTATTTTTGGGCATTCATTCTTTCATGTTATTGTTTAACAGTTAAAGGTGCGGGAATTTAAAGTGCGGAAAAGATAAATGGTCCTACGCTATTACAAAGGCGCGGGTCTACAACGCCAAATTAATCTAGACCCGATTTAAAATAAATTGCAGAAAATAAATGTCTAATAGCTATTACATGGCTTTGGTACAATTACATTATATTTACATCAAAAATAAATAAAACGCGCGAAAAAAGGAAAATATGACCGAATGCGAGGGCGTTGGACCCTTTAAAGGAATTAAAATGAAATTAATGGAATAATTAAATTAAATAAAAAGAAAGAAATTGTTTTTTATGTTTTTTTTTTGTACTTATGACGTTAAAGAAAAATTAAATTAATTAAAAGTCAAATAATTAATTCTAATTCTAATGTTTTTTAATTTATTAAAGAAAACGCATTAAAGTTAAAACCTAGAATAAAAACTAATTAATTATAAAATTTATTTACAAAAATTAATGATTAATGATAAAAATATCTAATTAAACAAAAGATAAAAAAAAAAAGATTAAAGATCTATTTTTATTATTTTTGGTTTATTGTGAAAAAGAATTAAATTATAACCTAAAATTAAATCTAAATTAATTAAGGAATTTATTTACAAAAATTAATACTAGAATAAAATTATTATTTATTTTTATCTTTTCTGATTTTTTTGTGTTTTTTTTTTTATATTTTGAAAGTATTAATTAATTAAAAGAAAACAACAATTAAAAGAATATAAAAAAAAATAATAAAAGAACAAAAGAAAAGAAAGAAATTGTAAAAAAACCTAAGGGGGTAAAGCCCCTAATTTGGAGGTGAAGCCCATGTGATTAGGCCCATTGGAATTTCTGACTTTTGCGTTGGCATATGAGATGGTTGACTCAAGCCTATGGTATTCCCACAATCTGCGCCTCTGATTTGATCCCATTGGACGCGTGGACGGTGTATTCTGAAGGTGCATGATGTGCCTTGATGTTGAACCTGCATATGATTGCTTATTGAAAAATAACATGGAAGCAATACAGACCTGGGGTTCGAACCCAGGTCTTGGATGTTGATACATATATGCTTTTCCAGTTGTGCTAGACACGTTATCTGTAATTTAAATAACAAACAAATAATATATGATAAATAATGGTCAATGGGCTCCAGCGCGCGAATTTTTTGAATCAGCCTATCACCACTTGCCAACGCATCATCTTCTTCATGTATCATTTTCCTGAAAAAACAAATAAAGACATGGCAACGGTTTTTCATGCATGGCCTAAGATGGTATACCAGAAAATAACGATTAGAGCTCAGACGCTCATAAATTGAGCGCGAGGGTACATTTGAGATCGTCCAAGCGCGATGATTTGAGTGATGGTGGTCATGAGTGCTAATTTTTCCACATTCGAAAACCCCTAATTTCCAATCCTGTAAAACCCTAGAACACGAACATGGTGTCTTGGCATAGAAGGCGTGAAACTTAAATTAAATCATATCATTAGCTTGCAAATTTCATCATAAACATAAATATAACAACAAAATATGATAAAGGTGCATGAATAAGGGAGAACAGTTTTGGAATTTCTTTTACCAATTTCAATGGTAACCTTGCGTTTCTTTGAGTATGGGGCTTGGGGAATGATTCAGTTATGTCCTATGATCCTCCAAGAAGCCAATGGAACAGGTTTTGAGACTTGAATCGCTTTGGAAATGAGTTTTCAGTTTTGAGTTTTTTTGTTAAAAATGTGAGTTTTTCGTGTGCAATAGGGTGCAGATTCTGTCCAATTCTTGTTGTCTCTCAATTGTATATACTCTAGTCAAGGTGTATGAATGAGAATTATGGTCAAATATGCTTTGCATTGATGCATTGGATTTTCACATAAACCACCATAACCAACTTTCCATTTTTGACTCAAATTTTGAATTCTTGCCTTGTTTGCTCTTTGCACGAATTTGGTAGGCACATAATGATGCTTCAAGGTTAATCAAAACCAAATATTCCTTTTAAATTAATTTTTTTGAATTTCTTTTGATTTTAAAAGATTTAAAATTAATTAAATCTAATAAAATCAATAAAAATGAAAAAATTAATAAAAAAAATCTGAAATAAGAGGTGGGACACGTGGGAAGCATGGCCAAGTCAATTCAAGTGGAAAAAGTGGGCCCCTTTTGTTAAAAATGAGATTTCAAGGATAAATGATTTTGGTCATTTCACAAAAATTTCCCAACTTCTCCAATGCATAACTTGCTCAATTTTTAAGCTTTGCTCATGTTCTTGGACATTTTGGAAAGGTTTTTGAGTCCTCTAACCAATGCCTTTGGTCCCATGTCATTTTGATTTAACAATCTCAAGTTATGGCCTTTGACTTAAAGTCCCTTTTTGTTGACTTTTGAAAATGACCTATAATGTTGAAATTGATAACTTTTTGTGAGAGCATTTCTTGGACTTGAAGTATGAAGATGAGTTGTAGGAAATGTCTTTATCTTCAAAATGAGCTTTGGATGGAATTTTTCTGATAATCCATGTGAAAGTTATGCCCTGGTCAATTTCAGTTGACTTTTTCAGCTGTCCAAAAAATAGAAACTTTTTCATCTTGATGATTTTTTAGCCAAATTTTGAGAATCATGATCAAGCATTGATCAAATGATGTTTGTGGCTTCAAAATGACATGTTGACCAAAAATTTGAACTTTTGACTGTCAAATGACCATTTTGCCCCTACAATTGACTGTAGTGCAATTAGGGTTTTTGACTGTGCAATTTTGTGCTGAAAGTCTTGAAACTTGATATGAGGATGCTTGACCATATTTGTAGACATGTGGGACTTGATTGGGCCCTTGAAAACTTCATTTTCTTGATTAGAACACAAACCCTAATTTTGACTGCTTAGGAGGCTCATACACTGTGCAACCCTTGGGGAGATTTGAAGCTTGATTTGGAAATTTCTTGAAGAATATGGGAGGGCAAATTTTGGGGTACAACAGGGGGGTTGTTGAAAATGGTGACAATTGACACTTCTTCAGCAGGAACAACAGGAATAGCAATCTTTTTGAACAAGATCTCTTTGCTATCCATCAGGTTTTGGACGCCTGACTTCAGCAAAGGACAACCAACAGGTGAAGCAGCACATAGATGGCAACCTTTACTACATCCCGGAAATAAACCGGCTAGCAACAGGTTCCTCTTGACGGTCAACAACGGAGTAGCAATATCATCCACAAAAGCCACATACAGATCCTCTTCTACAGCATTCACTCCATGCTGGGGCATGGGAGCAGTCACAACATTGGGCCTTTCGGGCGCCTCGAACTGTATTTCCTTAGCATCAATAAGGTCTTGAACCTTATTCCTTAGGGCCCATCAATCATCAGTAGAATGCCCCGGGCTATCAGAGTGATAAGCGCAGCGGGCGTTGGGGTTGTACTTCGGAGATGTTGTGTTTACCACCTTCGGGGCTTCCTTGACAGTTACCAGGCTGGTTGATAACAGTTGTGGCAATATCTGAGAGAGAGTCATGCTGAGCCGAGTATATTGTATTTTGGGTCTCTCAACTCTTGGTTGGTTGTATTGTTGAGGAGCAGTAGCAGGCTTAGAAATTACCACCGCGTTGACAGCTTGGCGGCGTTCTGGTTTATTCTGTCTCCTGGGACCATAAACAGCACTAGCTTCCTTCTTGAAGGGCTTCTTTTCAGTATTCGAGGAGGCACCTTTCTGTATCTTCCCCGATTTGATACCAGCTTCGATCCTCTCACCCGTCAGGATCAGGTCTGTAAACCCAGCAGAGGAATTACCAATGAGATGGTTGAAGAATGGACCAGATAGGGCCCCCAAGAACATGTCCACTAATTCACGATCCGTCAACGGTGGTTGCACCCTGCCAGCCAGGTCTCTCCATTTCTGTGCATACTCCTTAAAACCTTCACCCGTTCCCAGTGACATACCCTAGAGTTGGGTACGCGTGGGAGCGAGGTCGGAATTGTACTGATACTGCTTATAAAAAGCAGTAGCCAAATCCTCCCAGTTACGAATGTTGGCTCCATCCAGCTGATAGAACCATTCGAGATGAGTCCCTGAAAGACTCTCCTGGAAGAAATGGATCCATAAGTTCTTGTCTGCAGTGTAAGGATGGATCTTCCTTACATAAGAGCGGAGGTGCATTTTAGGACAGGAAGCCCCGTCGTACTTCACAAAGTTCGGCGCCTTAAACTTGTGTGGGATCACCACCCCAGAAGATAACCTTAAGTCTCCAAAATCCAACCCAGGCACACGTTGAATCTCCATAGCATTTAGCCTGTCCTCCAGCTGTTTGTACCTGTCCTCAGCAGGAGGGTACTGTTCATCGTCGAAATCTGTCTCAGTGTCAGAGACCACGGGACTAGGGACCTCTCTCCCTTGGTGACTGCCTTCCCCAACAGATGGAGTAGTCCTCTTAGCTTCATTCTGCAGTGTATTCCCGAGTCTGCGTCCAGTGTTGAACAACACAATCCTCTTCTTCTTCTTCTTCTTCAGGAGCAAAGCCTTCAACTCCTGTTGCCCCTGGGCTAAGTTCATGACCATCTCTTGAAACTGGGCGTTCTGGGCCTGGAGGGCCTTGATAGCTTGTTCAGTAGTTGGTTCAGGATTCATGATGATTGAGTGCTGAAATAAACAGCGAAGAAGATTAAGCAACCTGTAGAAAAAGGGTACCTGTGATGCATATGATGAATGAAATGCGTATGAATTATGTTTTCAAAGACAATCGGGAATCAACTTTGTAGACAAAAGGAACACACTTTATTAGATTTAAACTTTGGAATTTAAATTGTTCAACAAATTGCCCTTAGGCGTTACAGGAATGAAAATACTGAAAAGGAAATAAAAGCTGTAAAGGAAACATCCAAAGCCCATCAGTGCTCCCATGGCCTCCTCTTCTCAGTACGGATATAGTCATTCATGATCCGCTCGTTCTCCAATTGCTTGGTCAGCTTCTGGATCTTCTGTTCCTGTTTGTTGAACTTTTCCCGATAATAATCCCGCTCTTCCTGTAGTTGCGCCCAAGACCTCTTTAGGGTATCAACATCAGTGGGTATCTGAGGAGGGAGTATGGTTGGAGGAACCCTGTCTCTATCAGGAATTTCAAGGATGATAGGCCTGACAGCTTCATATGGCATACCTAACTTCTGAGCACGGATGCGGACCCATCTGTAATAGGGTTCCATTGGTAGAGAAGTCTTCGGTCCCAACTCATGTGGGTCAGCTTTGTGAATTTTGTCCCAAGCTTTGATGAATCTACGGCGCAGTTCGTCACTATCTACCTGAGACTCAAAACTGATGTGAGGCACCAACATCTCATAAGGCCCTGCTCTTCTGGCTCTTCCAAACTAACGGAGAGCTAAACATGGATTATAAGAGATTCTGCCCTGGGTACCAATCAATGGAACATTAGGATATTCTCCGCAACGATCAATAACAGCTACCTCATCCAAACCTCTGAGAGTCCAAATGATGTCATTATCAGTGAGAGACATTAACCTATGAGCCCAGCCTTTTCCTTCTTGGTTCTTCAGCACGAACTTAGGGAGGTGCGAAATAAACCACCTCACTAACAAAGGAGTACAACACCACAGAGTTCCTCGTCTTCGGGCAGTACGAGCATAGAGTTGTTGCAGGATATCACCCAAGAGAGTGGGTACAGGGTTCCGAGACATGAAGATCCTTATGGAATTGATATTGAAAAAGTTATCAAGATTTGGAAACAATACTAGACCATAGATTAAGAGAGCCAGAATGTCCTCGTACACCCTGAAGTCTAAGTCATTCCAGAAACTGTTAGCTTTTCCAATCAAAAACTTAGCCAATAAGCCCTTAACTTCGCTTCTAGTCACCCAGTTGTCCGTTACCTCCTTGTTGGTCAAAGGAAGGGCTGCTGCAATCTCCTCAAGTCTAAGGGCCTTTTCCCAGCCAGTGAAGGGAGTCTGATCCAGGATAGGGATACCAAGAAAATCAGAGAATTCTTCCAGGGTAGGGACCAGCTGGAAGTCTTAAAAGGTGAAGCAATTGTACAAGGGATCATAAAACTGGGTCAGGACACTCATCAGTTGTTGGTCCCACTTTGAAGTGACTAAACCGAGAAGAGAACCATGCCTCTGGATGAAGGAAGCAGTGTTTGGAATTCTGTCTACCAACTCTTTAAGCAAATCAGGTGGGTGAACAAAGTTGAGCCAGATAGTGTTCCTTCGCACAGGCATCATGATGTCCTACAAAACAGAGCAAAGGTGAAACCCTCTTGTCTTTGAAATAGGTCAATCCTTATGCAGGATGCATGCAGTGGTATGATGGTATGATGTTATGGTAAAGCACACCACAAATATTCACAAAGGCAAACATGATAAGGCACACAAGTCACACAAGACAACCCTTAGGGTTTAGGCCAGCATGAAGTTCAGGTACTACCCTCTTTCAGTTTCGTTGGTTAAGACCTGTCCTATCAAAAGTAACCGGGTTCTAGAGGATCCAAATATCACTGACTACCCTCAATCGGTCATAACTCCAGCGTCGCAATCTTTTCTTGCGGCCAGAACCATCGCGAGAGTTTAGCCTCAATGGGTGTAGCATACTGCTACTGTTCTATGGCCAAGTTGGGTCACATTAGGGTTCTAAGGTCGGTTGGTGCTTAATGACTCCTCAGAAGACCCATATTCTCCTCGTTGCAACACAAGGGATATCGGTACAGACCAAGGTGCCACACCAACGTAGCCACTGCTTCACCCGTGTCGGTCTACGCCGGACAGGTCCCTCACAGCTTATGCTACCTAAAAGGGTATCCCCAGATCCGGGTTAGGATCTATGAAACTCCGATGCAAAGCCCACAAATATAAAGCAATCAAAGCAAAGCAATTGAAAACATAAGTATGATCTAATCCTAAGGTACACCTCACTTTTATAAATCCCCAACAGAGTCGCCAGTTCTGTGATCGGTGGAAATAGAACTGATTGTTTTGTAGCTGGTTTCGTGAAATGTCGCGGTAAGCAAGAGTCGCCACCGTCTTTTATGTTCTCCAACATGGAAAGGACAAAAGCATAGCAAAATTCCTTATTCGAGAATGTTTCTCGGTTCGGGAGGTAGATTTATAGAAAGGGAAGGTGTTAGCACCCTTTCTATCCATGGTTATCCATGGGCTCTTAGGTACTTGCTCTTATGTTTTCAAAATTGTTTGCTTTTCAAGTGTGAGTGGGTTTTGAAAAAAGTTCGTTTGGAAAACTTCTAAGTAACTCTTGTATCAGTCCTCAAGAGTGTATGAAGTGTTTTGTTTGAAAACTTTTTGAAAGTGTGGGGTGCGAAAAGTTGTTTTTGTTTTGTTTTGAAAAGAGCAAGTACTTAAGAGAATCTACCTACTCTAAGGGATTAAGCTGTGTAAAAGTCTTTTAGATAGTTCTATCCCACCATTGAGAGGTAGGTAGCACCGTCGTTGGAGGTGTTCGGGTCAATTCGATTATAAGGGACAGTGTGGTCACCAAAGCAATGGTAGGATATCTTAGAAGTAACCCTAATGTCCTAGATCCTTTTATCCGAGGCAATCGTTTCGAGGCAACTGGATCTTTAGACAAAGGGTGACCTCTAAGACGTCCTATACTTGATGACCACGTTTCGAGGCAACCAGTGAGGCGTACCCTAGAAGTGGCATGTGCTTTGTGTGTTGTTTTTCAGTTAATTGTCTTTGTACATGTTATTTGTGAGCTACAGATTAATTTTATTTACATACATTCTTTCATGCATTTAATTAGTTAGGAATGCGGAAAATAAATTGCAGAAAGATAAATTCTACGCTATTACAAGGCGCGGGTATATACATCGCCAAAAAACAAAGACCCGTTTTGTAAAATAAAGTGCGAGAAAATTAAAGAAAGCAATAAAATCCTAATTACTATTACATCCTCTATACAGATACAAAAATATAATCAAAAGAAATGAAAATGCGCGAATGGAAATTTAATCGGGAACGTCCTAAGGGTTTTGACCCTTTTGATAAGAAATGAATTTTTTGTCTTTTTTTTGTGATTAAATGAAATTAAAATTGATAACTAATCTAATTAATTAATTAATAAAAAAATGTTTTTGTGTTTTTATGTTTTTTTTAATGAAATAAAATAAAAGGAAATAAAATTAAAAGTTAATAAAACCTAATTCTAAATTTATTTTAGTGATTAAGAAAAAAGGTTAAAGTTGCTTAATTAAAATTAATTTAATTTATTAGTATTTATTTACAAAAATAAAATGAAATTAATGATAATAATAATATTAGTTCTTTTTTTGATTTTTTTATAGAAAAAAGTTAATTATGTTAATAGTTAATAAAAGGGAAAAAAATAAAATAAGACAAGCAAAATATAAAAATGACAAAATAAAAATTGCAAACCCAAGGGGGGTTTTGGGCCAGAATTGGGAGTGTTAATGGAATTGTGAGGCCCATGAACCTTCAAGCCTTGTTGACTTTGGGAATCTCCTATGCCTGCTTTGACCTGAGAACATGATGTTCCTTCCTTTGTGGCCATTGGATTTGCACTGGGAGACACTTGGCTAACTGATGCGCTGGACCCCATGGTGGAACATAGTTGTGAATCTGCATAGGATTAGGGTGTGAAAAATATGAAACAAATATTGGGGGACCTGGGAATCGAACCCAGGTCCCAGTGATGCCTAGCCACGTCTCCAGCCACTGAACCAAGCGTTGTACCTTGTCATTAGAGTGGGCAAAGAAAATAATATGGAAAAATAACACGCATATGCTAAACAAGAAAACGCGCGTATAATATTTGAATGGGCCACCCATGTTCTTCCACGTAATCACCTTCTTCATCTTTTCCTGTAAAACAAGATAGCGGGGGTTTTAAACCCCCACAAACCAAAACTGCCAAGAATAGCGATTAGAGTTACATATGATATAAAAAAGGCGCGATGGTATCAATGGATTCGTCTTGTCCTGACGAGTTTAACCATATATGTCTTGAGGTCTAATTTTACACTACATGAAAAACCCCAATTCAAAAGCTTTGAAACCCTAAGGTTCTTCAATGGTGGTTTTCGATTCAGAATGCTACAACCAAATTGGATTATACCAATCGCTTCAGGAGGTTCCTATTAACACAAATCAACCCAAAAAATAGATTAAAAGCGCATGAATAATGATATGCAATTTTGGAAAATAAGCCAAATCGTGGGACTTGTTGTGAACGATTCCTTGAGTGCTAAGGCTTGTTCTTGATGGCAATATGTTCCTGGGACTGTTGGGAACGTGTTTGGATCAAGAGAAATGCTTGAATTGCACTGGAAGGTTAAAAACAATTTGTGACTTTTCTTCAAATTTTTTGAATTTGGTTCTCTCGTTTTAGGTCTCTCTAGGTCGTGTTTGAGGTATGAGAGGCTTGCATATATGTGTATCAATGTAATCAAGTGACTTTAGGAGCCTTAAAACCAATGCAATGATGTTTGAGATTTTTCCATAACCACCATTAAAGAAACTTGCCATTTTTGTTCAAAATTTGAATTTCATGCTCATAATAGGCTTGGCACGAATTTGGTATGTGACTTATGATGCATCAAGGTCATTCAAACCACAAGATATCCTTTGATTAATTTTTTTGATTTTTATTTAAATTTTATGGATTTAAAATGAATTAAATCAATAAAGTTAAATAAAAATAGAAAAATTAATTTTTAATCTTGAAATAAATCATGGGACACGTGGGTGGCATGACAAAGCTGAATCAAGTGGGAAAAGTGGGTCCTTTTGTCAAAAATTGAAGTTTCAAGGATAATTGACTTTGGCCATTTCACAAAAATTTCCCAACTTCTCCAATGCATATCTTGCTCAATTTTGATCATATGAACATGTTCCTGGACATTTTGGAAAGGTCTTTAAGTCCTCTAACCAATGCCTTTGGTACCATGTCATTTGAATTTACCAATCTCAAGTTATGGTCTTTGACTTAAAGTGCCTTTTTGTTGACTTTTGAAAATGACCTATAATATTGAAATTGATAACTTTTTGTGAGAGAATTTCTTGGACTTGGAATGTGAAGATGAGTTGTAGGAAATGTCCTCCCCTTCAAAATTAGCATTGGATGGGATTTTTCTGATGAACCATGAAAAAGTTATGCCTTGGTCAAGTTACAGTTGACTTTTCAGCTGTCCAAAAATAGAAACTTTGCATCTTGATGATTTTTGAGCCATTCTTGTGAAATCATGGTCAAGATTTGACCAAATGATGATTGTGGCTTCAAAATAAGATGTTGACCAAAATTTTTGACTTTTGACTGCCAAATGACCATTTTACCCCTACAGTTAACTGTGGAGCAATTAGGGTTTTTGACTGTGCAACTTGACCTTGTGAGCCTTGAAACTTGACATGTAGGTGCTCTACAATGTATATGAGCATATGGGACTTGATTGAGCCCTTGAAAACCTCAACTTCCTTGCAAGAACCAAAACCCTAATTTGACTGGCTCAGGAGGGTGCTTGACTGTGCAACCCTTGAGAAGACTTAAGCAAATTGAGATGATGCTTGTCAAGACTTTGAAGAATATGGGAGGGAAAATTTTGGGGTACAACAAAAACAAATAAGTCATTTTGAATTGTTTTTGCCTACTACTTTGATACTTTCTTCACATGATTTTCCTTTGCCATTTTGGTGCAATTTTGGGGCTGTTGTGGTGCAGGTTTGGGCAGACCGTATAGAGCAATTTTGGACTGTATTGGAAGCATGAGATGTTGTAGCAATGTGATATATCATATTTTCTTCAACTTTGGACAACATAGTTTGTAGCATGTCACAAATTTAGTCTTGTGTATATTATGTCAAAGGCAAAAATATTGTGACAAGGTTTTAATCAAGACATAGTTTTAGAATTTGTAATTTTGAAAAATGTCACTTTCTAATAACTTGAATTACTTGCATCATCTTGAATTATTTGGAGTTGTAATAAAATGCCATGAAGCAAATGAAATTAACCAAGTATAGAAAATACTTAGAAAAATCTCAAAGTCTTGCAAAGTTGGATTTTTGATTCTCTTGACTTCTTAATGATCAAGCTTGATATTTTTGAATGTCTTGATGAAATTTTATCTTTGGGTTGTAATGTTGACCAAAAATTCAAAGTTTGACTTTCCAGTATGCAATTGACCATTTTTCCCTTGTGCCAATTTCAAGCCTAAATTGATGTATCAGTGCTGCAAACTTGACGTCTTAGAATATCTTGTGAGCAAATACTTGAAAAATGAGAGGGCAAATTTTGGGGTTTAACACCGATCAACATTGAAGAATGAACAAGACTTGATATGGTCTCAAAGGATGATGTCACTCTCACACTCGGATATTCATTGGTGTTCCCGATCTTTGGAGGATATTACCATCATTGACCATTGTGGGGAGTTCCCTAATTTTCCACTCTTCAGAATTAGGGGAGGTATTACCTATAACCCTTCTCTTGCATTACGATAGTTTGGGCATGCGCAAAGAGATGGTCCCCATGATGCACTCATCTAAGGCTTAGTATTCGATTACGAAGGCGACGTCCAAGGCTGACGTCAAAGGTTCATACGAGCTTGGAGAATGGTAAACAAGGTGGATAGCAAGACTTTGGGGCATAAAAATTCTATCCCTCTTGAGCCTTACCTCAAGTGGATACGAACTCGTGCTCAAAGCCTCATGATGCCTTATCCAACCATCCTACCTGTGATTATGGAGCCCGTTGCTGAGGGAGACACCCCTTACACTCTTCTTCATCCTAACATGCCTACCGACTTCAAGGAATTGCAAAGATCATGGATTCAACTCAAAGGGGAACGAGACACCTTTGAAGCACAATTCTACACAAGTGAGAAGAAGGTTTTGGAGCTCAAAAGGCAACTTCATGAAAAGCGAAGTTTGAATGCCTACATTGCACCAAAGAGGATGCGCCCATGGAAAGCTTGAGTCCTTTTTGTTTTAGGAGTTTATTTTGTATCATTTTTTAAACCTATTTGTTTCTTCCATTGTAAGTCCGAGAGGCGTTTGTAATTCCCAAATTTATTAATGCAATTAATGTTTGTTGACTTTTCTTTTTCTAGCAAATTTGAATTTCTTAAAATCCTTGAAAGCATTGCATTAGCATAATATGCGTCATATCATAAGCAGGTTTTTCGACACAGTTTTCCTCATCTTTTTACTATTTATTTCAGTATAAGATGGATCTTGAGAAAATGGTCAAGGACTTGCATACTCAACACTCTCAATTCCAAGAGACTCTTCTCAACTTAGCAAAGAGCCACAAGAAATAATGGCTCTTCTTGTTACGAAGAATAAGACGAAGAAGAATAAAGTTGTAATCAACATGGGGAAGAGGTTTAAAGGGTCCGCTAGACAAGTCCAAGTTGAAGAGGATTCCTTCGAAGAGGATGAAAATCAAGATGAAGATGCTAGGAGCACCCGTGCTGGGGGTGGAAACAATCAAATCTCTGAAGACGAGGATTTTTGTGATGAGCAAAACCCGTCGACCGACAACAAATATAAACAACTAGAAGATATACCGAAAGTTGTAGAGATTCAAGTTGTGCATGGCTTGGACTTTGAGGACTTAGGTTTGGTACTTGGGGTAGTCAGTCCCTACAAATTCAAGATCCCAGTCTTTGCCAAGTATGATGGAGTTTCATGTCTGAAGCTTCATTTAAGATCTTATGTCTGTAAGATCCAACCGCACACCACCGATAGGAAACTATGGGTGCACTTTTTCCAAGAGAGTCTATTCGGGACGCAGTTGGAGTGGTTTTACCAATTGGAAGGAACAAACATCCATACTTGGGAGGATTTGGCCGCTGCCTTTTACCACCAATATCAATATAATGCTGATCTTGCGCCAACTTGGGTGCAATTGCAAGGCATGACCATGGGTTCAAATGAGGGCTTCAAAGAGTACGCCTAAAAGTGGAGAGACTTGGCTGGCAGGGTGCAACCACCTTTAACTGATAGAGAATTGGTATATATGTTTATGGGGACATTGACTGGAACATTCTTCAACTTGCTGATTAGGAGTTTGTCATCCGAATTTACTGAATTGATCTTAACTAGTGAGAGGGTTGAAATCAGGATTAAAAGCGGGAAGATACATATGGCCTCCACCTCAAATGCTGTGAAAAAACCATTTACTAGTAAAAAAAAAGAGACTAATGTTGTGTATGGATCAAGAAGTCGTGCGAAGAATGACTGTCATCATTCAGTAGGGGCAGTTTTGATCTCCAATCCAACTCCAACTCAACGTCCATGTAAACAAAATAACCAACAAAGGTCGGATGCTCAAAGAAGACAATTTACTAGAATCAATATGCAACTATCTCAAGCTCTACAACACCTATTAAAAGCTGATTTGGTGACCTTGCAAGATCCCCCTTCCAACCCTAACACTGATTCTCCAAAGTACAACCCCAATTCCAAATGTGCTTACCATTCAAATAGACTTGGACATGATACCAATGATTGTTGGGTATTAAAGAACAAAATCCAAGACCTAATTGATAACAAGAAAATTGAATTCGACCCTCCGCCAACTCCAAATGTGATCACCGCACCCATGCCAAATCATGGTAAGTGTGTCAATGCTATTGAAGATGTCTTTTTTGTTGCCTCCATCAATGACTTGACCACTCCTTTGAAGAATGTTAAATAGAATTTTTTGAAAGTCGGGGTATTCCTTGGCTGCCTTAAAGACTGTTGTTGCTGTGTTGTACAAATTAATGGTTGTGAATGGCTGAAGAAAAGTGTCCAACACCTAATGGATAGCCATGAGATTCTATTAGAAAGATCTCCATCTATGAAAAGTTTGACCCAAAATGTATCTCAAGAATTTAAAGGCATGTCCATCATTACTATCTCAAACAAACCTATTAGGATCACCTCTAAAGGTCCTATTAGGATTCCCGTTGAACCAAGAATAACTCCACTAGTTATCACCACACCGGGGCCAGTTCCCTACTCTTCTGATAAGGTTGTACGCTGGAACTATGGGGTGGAAGTGTATTATAATGGTATCAAACAAGATTCTTGGATTGATGAAGATGAAACTACTAGCATTACAAACATTGTTGGATCAAGTAAAGTTACTAGGACGGGGAGGATCTTCTCTCCAGAGATTTCACCGCCGACAACCACTGTTACACCCATTCGTATTACTGTTCTTAAACCTGTTGCTGATACACGAGGAAAGGAAAAAATGACTGAGCCTGCCAGGATGGAGGCGCCCATAAAATATATTACCATTGAGGACCCATCTACCCAAGAGATAGAGGATATTTTAAAAATTATCAGAAAAAATGACTATAAGATAGTGGAATAGTTGGGGCAAACACCCTCAAAGATTTCCATGTTCTCTGTTGCTATGTTCCGAGGCACATGCTCAAGCCCTGATAAAATTCTTGAAAAATGCACATGTCCCACAAGAAACTATGGCCGACCAATTTGAAAATTGTGTAGCAAACTTGACTGCCGACAACAGTTTAGGGTTCTCTGATGCAGATTTGACCCCGATAGGGAAGAATCACAACAAAGCTCTCCACATTTTCATAGAATGCAAGGGCACCACCCTGGAACATGTATTAGTGGATACTGGATCTTCTCTTAATGTTTTACCAAAAGGAGCTCTAGATAGGTTGGACTGTGAAGGTTTGGTACTAAAGCCTAGTGACATCATGGTGAGAGCTTTTGACGGATCAAAGAGGATGGTCCATAGAGAAGTCGATCTCCCTATCAAAGTTGAGTCTCAAGTCTTCAACTAAACATTCTACGTGATGGATATCCATCCTACTTATTCACGCCTTCTTTGGACGCCCATGGATATATGGGGCAGGTGCGGTGACTTCGACAATACATCAAAAGTTGAAATATTCGGTCAAGGGGAAAATTGTCACTGTAGGCGGAGAAGAAGAGTTTATGATCAGTCATCTGAATTCATTCAAGTATGTTGAAATGGATGGAGAGTTCGTTGAAACTCCTTGCCAAGCCTTTGAGGTGGTATCTCTTATGGTTGTTATTTCCAAGGCCACTCCTGACACTCCTAAAGCTGCTAAAGATACACCAAGGATGGCTTCTCTCAATGATGCCCGTGCTATCGTTGAAGACGGAAGTTGCACCATTTGGGGACAACTTCCATATATCCCTTTCAAGTCATACAAATTTGGGTTGGGCTTCACTTCTAAAGCTCAAAAGGAGGTTCGACGTACTCGTGCAGGGAAACCACCTCTCCGCATTAGTAACTATGAGGTTAATGCTCTTGAAGACTCTGATATTGATTGTGACTTTGATGACTAGATCTACCCAACTGCTGATAGAGAACTCAACAACTGGCAGACCAAAGACTTCATTCCAATCCCCTTCAACCAGGAGTAATTGTCATTTCCTATTTTTTATTACTTTGAGAAATTTGTCTATAATTTCCATTTAAACAGTGACTTTAAACCATGTGTCTTGCCCGAGGCATAATGGTCCATTTGTTAAGGGTTCATTTTCATATGCCATATGCTCATTTTAATGAAACATTGGACTATTTTTCATTCAAACTTTGCACTCGTTGTCTTTCTTTCACTTTATTACATTTTCAAAATAACCATGTGACCTTACATGCACACTCACACATTTGCAGGTCCACATCCACTCTAGATCTCACTGACAACGACTCTGTTATTGCCATCTATGACTTTGAACATCAAATATATCAAGCCGAACACGAAGGTGGGGAAGATTGTGAAATACCTGGGGAACTCGCCAGACTCCTGAGACAAGAGGAAAAGTCCATTCAACCGCACAAAGAACCTTTTGAAATAATAAACCTAGGTATTGAGGTAGACAAGAAAGAAGTCAAGATCAGCGCCAATTTGGAAGACATCATCAAGAGAATATTGGTCCAGGTGTTGCACGACTATGTTGAGGGGTTCGCTTGGTCATATAAAGATATGCCGGGACTTGATACTGATATCGTAGTTCATCGTCTACCAATGAAAGAAGGTTGTCCTCAAGTCAAGCAAAAGGTTCGACGCATGCAGCCAGATATGTCCGAGAAAATAAAAGTTGAGGTAATGAAGTAGTTCAATGCAGGTTTCTTGGCAATGACGTCATATCCGCAGTGGGTTACAAATGTGGTCTCGGTACCGAAGAAAGATGGAAAAGTCTATATGTTCATAGACTATAGGGATTTGAATAGGGCAAGCCCCAGAGATGATTTCCCATTACCACACATCAAAATCTTGGTTGACAATACTGCTCAACACAAAGTTTTCTCCTTCATGGATGGCTTCTCCGGTTACAACCAGATCAAAATGGAACTCGAAGACATGGAGAGAACCACTTTTGTCACACAGTGGGGGACCTTCTGTTATAAGGTCATGCCTTTTGGTTTGAAGAATGCAGGCACAACCTATCAAAGGGCTATGGTAGCTCTATTTCATGACACGATCCATCATGAGATAGAATTATACGTTGACGATATGATTGCAAGGTCATAAAATGAGGAAGAACACCTTGATAATTTACACAAGCTATTTGAAATGTTGAAGAAATACAAGTTGAGGTTGAATCCCAACAAGTGCACCTTCGGGTGAGGTCTGGAAAACTCCTAGGGTTTGTCGTCAGTGAGAAAGGTATTGAGGTCGATCCTGCAAAATTCAAAGCCATAAAATAAATGCAAGCTCCTTATATCGAGAAGGAAGTCAGAGGCTTCTTAGGTCGACTCAACTACATTGCCCGATTCATCTCTCACTTAATTGCTACTTATGAGCCAATCTTCAAACTACTGAAGAAAGATCAAGTAGTCAGATGGAATGACGACTACCAAATAGCTTTTGACAAGATCAAGGAGTATTTACAAGAACCTCCCATCCTAATGCCTCCAATTGAAGGAATACCTCTGATTATGTACTTGATTGTATTAGAGAATTCAATGGGGTGTGTGTTGGGTCAACATGACGCGTCTGGCCGAAAAGAGCATGCAATATACTACCTTAGAAAAAAGTTTACCGATTGTGAAACAAGATATTCACTTCTCACGAATTGATGCGCTTTGGCATGGGCTTCTCGCCGGCTAAGACAATATATGTTGACTCACACAAATCTATTGATTTCTAAGATGGATCCTATCAAGTATATCTTCGAGAAGCCAACTCTTTCCGGACGGATAGCTAGATGGCAAATGATATTGACTGAATACAATATTCAATACACTACACAAAAAGAAATAAAGGGAAGTGTACTGGCGGATCATTTGGCCCATCAAGCTATTGAGGACTACCAATCCATGAACTTTGAATCCCCGAACGATAATATCATGCTGATAACCGACTGTGAAAAGCCTAGATCGTGTGAAGGACTTGAACAAGGATCCTGATGGACTATGGTTTTTTATGGAGCTTCCAATGCATTTGGTAATGGAATTGGTACTGTGATCATTTCTTGTGAAGGTTTCCATACACCTTTCACTGCCAGACTTTGCTTCGACTGTACAAACAACATGGCCGAGTATAAAGCGTGCATCTTTGGTCTAAAGGCTGCCATTGACCTAAGAATCAAATTCTTGAGTGTTGTACCCCAAAATTTTCCCTCCCATATTTCTCAAAACATTTCAAGAAAGATCCTCAGTTGCTCAAGGAAGTCCAAGAGTTGACCAAACAAGCTCTCTCCTAAGGCAGACTACCTCAAATTAGGGTTTCATGTTGCATCAAGATACTTAAGTCCAAGAGATCCCAAACGCTCATCATTGTCCTAATATGTTCTCAAGATCATCCATGTCAATTTTCAAGCCTTGCATAGGAAGTTTGCTCAGTCAATTGCTCAAAGGCCTGAAAATCGACTGTGTTAGGGCAAAAGTCAATTGTGGTCCCCATACAGTCAAACCTCAAGATTTTTGGTCAACATCCTAATTTTTAAGTATTATTCATCATTTTATCAAGGGTTGATCGTGATTCCTCAAGGATTTCTCACAATTCATCAAAACCCAAAAGTTGCTAAATTAGGGTTTTGTAGGAAAAGTCAACTCAACTTTGACCAAGTATAACTTTCACATACTTTATGAGAAATGACCCATACAAAGCTCATTTTGAAGAGGATGCAATGACCTAGAATACATCTTCATCTCCCAAGCTCAAAATATGCACTCACAAGAAGTTATGAATTTGGACATTATAGGTCATTTTGAAAAGTCAACAAAAACAACTTTTTTGTCAAAGCTTCATACATGAGCATGGAGGATTCAATTGAGATGAGACCAAAAAGGTTGCTTATAGGACATCTCAAGCTTTCTAAAAAATCAAATAACACCTTCAAAGAGTCAAAATTGAGGAAGTTATGCATTGGTGAAGTTGACCTTTTTTGCAAAATTGCCAAACGTCAAAAGTGCCTCAAATTGCAATTTTTGTTAAATGGGCCTAACTTTTTGCACTTGTATTGAGTTGGTAGAATGGTCCACGAGCCCTGGCTCTTTCCACTTGTCTTTATATTATTTTTACTATTTATTTTGATTTTTTATTTCAATTAAATCATTTTAAATCAAAATAAATCATGAAAATATCCAAACCATTGAAACCTTAAGATTTTGTGCACATTTCAGGTCCCATATACAGCTAGCAAGTGAATCAAATCGTGAAAGGCATAGGTGTGCATAAAAAGATTGATTTTGGCCTATTTTGGAAAGATTTTCAAGTGAATCAAATCAAGATCAAAAATCATAATGGACAAAGATTGAAGGCATGTTTGTAAGCCTAATTCGTTCCTTGGTATATAGTGGACAAAAGCAGATCAAAAGAACAAGGTTTGGAGGCGCACAAAGGTATAACCAAACTTGAAAAAATTCAAAGAAAGTGGTGACCTGATTTCACACTTCCAGACATTTTCAAGACTCATAAGCCATCCCATTCACTTCCTGGGAGTGCAAGGAACCTATACCAATCAGAAACAAGTGTGTTAGTGCCCAAAATTCATCTCCACGACCCTCACGGTTTGGCATTTTTCTTGAAATCGTATTCCATTATTCCTGCATCTTTATCATGTTTTAATAGCATATTTGAAATCCCTGGCATGTTTGCAAGCTAACGGCACCATTTAATTGTATTTTTGGAAGCTATATGGAAATTCACCATTGATAGGGTTCTTGGTCTTGTTTTAGGGTCTTTCTATACATGAAAAATTGGTCCACAAGAAGGGAACCATAATGCTCAGCAGGCCAAGGAGGTTTGATTCATGGCTTTAGATTCCATTTATCGTGCCTGTGGAGGATTTTGGAAAGTCGTTGGCATATAGCTACAAACATTTGTTCGTAGGTAAAAGTCAGTGATCTTTTACCAACAGAGAGAGGTTGGGGACGAAGACGTGGCACCTTCCCATTTGATTATTTGAATTCTTGCGCTTTTTTTTTTAATTTTCCCCCAACTAACTTGCATTATTATATATTATCAATTGTTGTTATTCTATGTACAACACGCGCACACAACTCAGTTGGTAATAAGGCAGTGGAAAAGGCCATAGGACCTGGGTTCGAATCCCAGGTCCCCCCATGTTTCATATTATTTTGATTTGCTTAATCAGGTACGTGCATAGGTGTGAAGACCACCATGGATCATCATATCTTAACCATCAGATTACCCACCATCCAGATCTGAAGGCCATTACATGAGGGTCCACCAAAATCCTTGGTCAATGCACAGCATGGGAACATGGAAGTCAAACGTGGGTCAACTTGTTTTGGGCCCAGAAGCTAATATTCACACCCCTCCAATTGCTGATTACAGGCCCATATTCTTTTCCTTTTCATTTATATTTTCTTTTATTTAATTCATTTAATTTATTTTTTTACTCACACAAAATTAATTCTTTTTTATCAAAAAAATCATAAAAATAATTTTTCATCAAATTAGATTTAGTTTAGTTTTTATCAAAAAAATTAATTTAATTAGTTTATTTAATTTATTAGATAACTTTAGTTCCTTTCATAGATAAATTAAAATCAATTAGAGGAATTAGGTTTTTTCTGTCTAATTTAATTTTTATTTCTCTTTTCTTAAAAATAACAAAAGCACAAAAATAGGTCAAATTTAGTATTTTTCTTAACTTAATTTAATTAGCAATTAGGTTTGTACATATTTAATTTTAAAAAACCTTTTTTTCTTAAAATAATCAAAAACAATTAAAAAAATCTCTTCTTTTAATTAGGTTAGACGAGGTCAAAACCCTAACTTCCTTCCATTCTCTATTCGTCGCGTATTTATTTATTTTTATTTATATTGATGTAATTGCTCATGGGATGTAATAGATTAATTAGGACTTTTTCGTTCATTTATCGTTTTTTTTACGGGTTGTTTTTGGCTATGTAATTAATACTCGAAGCCTTGTAATAGCGTAGCTTTACTTTCCGCACTTTAAATTCTTGCAAAATATTAAACTGTTAGATGTATGATATTAGGGTTGCATGACAAGAATGTATGTTAAATTTAAAACGGTTAGCAAACCCTAAATGTGCAAAGATAAATAACTTGAAATTGAATCACTCGCACATGCGCACTCCTAGGGTATACTCTCACTTCGGTTGTGTGATACGGTGGGAGAACTTACTTGAGGTTTTGCGTTTGTATTCGCACTTGTTCGGTTTAGCAAGAGTCGCCACCGACTTTTTATTTTATCCTAAAGGAAAGGTTAAAAAGCACAGGAAAAACCTTTGAGATGTTTTCGTGGGTTCGAGGGGTAGATTATGAAAAGGGAAGGTGCTAGCACCCTTTTCATCCATGGTTATCCATGGGCTCTTAGTTACTTGTTTTAGATCACTTGCCTTGATTTTCAATTGTGTGAAATGGTGCTTTGTGTGTGCGGTTTTGAAAATGTTTTGAAAAAGATGCCTTGTCTAGGCAACTGTTGTAACAATTCTTTACTCGAATGTTTTACAAAGGTGTTTGTCTTTTTGAAAAGATGTTTCAATGTTTTTGAAAGTTGTTTTGGAAGTTGTGTTTGTGAAGTGTGTTTGAAAGTAGGCAAGTGTGTTTTGCAAGTTTGATCAAGTAACTAAGAGTTGTCTACCCTAATTTAGTCAAAGATCTTTCTCATGTTTTAACCCTTTTAACAGTGTTGTTTCACCATTGTATTTGGTGAACAACCTTGCGTTAGGATGTTAACGGGACGGGCACGGGTCATCGTATAGACCATGAATGCAATAGTGTCAAGTGTCTTTGGCAATTTTCTTGAGGGACTATGATCATTTTGTTTAGGCAACAAGATAGCGTCATCGAGGGACTATGATCATTTTGTTTGTTTTTGTTGTTTTGCCAAAGTACTTGACATGCAAACATGGCCCATTTTTGAAGGCAACAAGCGGGATTACCCTAGGGGTGCAAGTGTGAATTGTGTTTTTGATTTTCATGCATTTATCTTTGTATTAGGTTATCTAGCGGTTGATTTTGAATCTTCGCATACAAACCCTAATTACTATACAGTATATAGAAAGCGATAAATTGCGGGAATTTAAAGTCTAAGCTAATACAAATAAGTATCTGGGGATGGGGGTACAAATATTTACAAATGGGTATGAGTCTTATCAGGATAGTAATGTCCAAATGTTATTTACAACCAAATCGAATCGCATTCTCAATGTAAAATATAGCAATGTATAAGAATCAAAGAGAAATAAAAGTGTTGTGCAATGTATGTGATTATTTACAAATGATAAAAATGTTAACCTAATGTATTTATTTTTATGTTTTTGTTAATTATGTATAAACAAAAGTTTTAATGAAAAGAAAATTTTAACTTAATAAAAAAAACCTATTGTTTATGTATTTGTTAGTGTTTTTTAGAAATTTATATAAAAAAGATTTATTAAGCAAAAGAAAATTTTTTCTTAAAAAAAAAAAATCTATTAATCTAATATTTACCTATTCTAAGTGTAATAAAAATATTAGTAAAAATAAATATGAAAAATTAATATATTATATACTTAACAAGAAAAATCAGGAATTAAGTTGTATATAAAAAAAGAAAATAAAGTGATTTGTAAACCTAAATAAAAGGGAAATTAGATGGGCTCAAAAAAGGGTGTGTTTGGCCCAAGAAAACAAAAAACAAACAGATTCAAAACAAGGGAAAGGGGGGTGTATGTTCTAGAATCGTTGGGCTTGGCAGTTTGTTTTCAAGGGACAGGCCCATACGCTTTACAAAATTGTTTAGGGTTTGAATTGCTTAGCTCAGAATAGGGTTTGTCTTACGAACGGCGCCACTCCCTTCTTCCTCAACGCCTCTTCATCCTTTCTCAAGCCAGCCACTGATGTTCTCCTTCCATGCCTGGCTACTGGACGTCACCTCCAAGCTCTCCCCTCCTCATGGTTGCTCAAGGCGGTGATTTCAAAGAGGGTAACGATTTCTCTTTTTAGGTTTTTGTTCTTATCTTGCATATCTTATCTTTTTCATGTCCTAAACTTTTGTATTATTTATGTTTGTGTGAGATATTAAAGAAAAGGAAGTAGTTACTACCTTTAGGGTTCGTTGTTGGAGAGGAGGAGAAGTAGACAGGGGGCGTCTTAGGCGGCCAAGGCGAGGGGGTGATGATGTGCTTGCTGGTTTGCCTGGTATCCTCATATCTTTCTTCTTTTTGATGTTTTATGATGACACTATAGTCTGAAAATGCTTGTATGATTTGCTTCTGAGTTTGATGATGTTATTGTTACCTTACTCTGAGATGCTGGCTTTTTCATCTTGGGCTTGCTTTTTTCTTATGACTTGATGATGGTAATTCTGAGATTGCTTGTGCTTCTGTTTAGCCTATGATGAACCTTGGTCCTGAGGCGTTTTGTTGGTTATCTTTCAATGATGATGATGATGATGATGATTCTGAGTTGCTTATTGTTATGCTTCTGAGTTGCTGATATGTTCTTCCTCTCTTTTGCCTGGTTAGTTTGGCCTATGATGAACACGTTCTGAGGTGTTTTGTTGGTTGTTTGGATATTGGATGATGGTTGATGATTCTGAGGGTGGTTGTTGGTTTGGTAGTGAAACAAGTTTTGACAGGCTTGCCTTTTTTAGGCTTGCTTCTGGTTTTTAGCAGGTTTGGAGTTTTGTTTTGTTGAATCTTTTCTGGTTCAGGCTTGAAGTCCTTATGCAGGTTTGAAGTTTGTCTTTGAAGTAGGCAAGCTTGGAGGTTTAGTAACTGGTATTATGCAGGTTGATATGCTTGTTTGTTTACAAGTTTGAAGCAGGCCTGTGGTTTGAAACAGGTTTACTGTGTTTTTGAGTTTGTTGTTTGAAGGCCGGTTAGCAGGCTTCAGGCTTGTGTTTTAGCTTTTGCAATGTTACTGTTTTGTGGTTTTAGGCAGGATCAAACTGGTTGGAGGCAAGTTTTGTGTTATTTGTTTCTATGTGTATTTTGCCCCTTGACAATTTTGGTTTGTTGTTATATTTATCTATGTCTTGAGCCTGCAAACTGTAAGCCTCTCTACCTCTCTCTCTCTTTTCTCTCTCTATTAAAGCATATTATATTGCTTTAGAATAGTTGTTTCTGAAAAGGTGTTTGGTTGGGAAATGATGAAATTGGCTTTACAAGTTGCTTGCATTTTGTCTTTCCTCTGCATATTGTACTTTCTTCTTTTCTTTGATGACAGCTTGATATCTTTTGATATCTTTTTGACAGTTTCTTTGGACAATTTGGTTTGCCTTTTCAAGTAGCTTGTTTGTTCAATTTGAACTTTGCAACTTGTTTGTTTCAGTTTGAACTTTGCAACTTGTTTTGGCATATTCAGTAGCTTGTCCCTTTTCATGTAGCTTTGTGCATTTTGTTTAATTGATTCATATGCTTGTAAAATAATTTTTCTTTACTCTTTGTGAACCAAGAAGAGAGTCTTCTTGTGATTTGCAAAGAGGGTGAGAAAAATATGATGAAAATCAAAACAATCTGATTTCGGCCAACCACCTTTAATGATGGGTCTTTATGATTAACTGTCTGAAAATGCTCTTTTTTAATTCATCTGTGTTGACTTCTTTTTTCTTTTTGCAGGTAAATACCAGTTGAGCAAAGGATGCAACAGTAGAAGATGAAGACTTCAAGAAAATTAGGATATAGTTTTATTTTATTTTAATCATTTGTAATAAATATTATTATAAATACTGTAAATAAAATTACTTTATTTAAATAACACTTGTACCAATAATTAAAAATAAATAAAAGTCTTTTTGTCATATAATTCTCTAATTCACTGTTTATTTATTTATTTAAGTCTCTTGAATTAAAACGACTGGAAATGCATTCCAATTATTTTAACTTAGATAAAATAAATAATTAATAAACACTGTAGTCTTACAACTTCGCATTAACCAATAATAAACCCGGCGTTCCAATTAACCATAAGCATTGCACAATTAATCAAACAAACGTCCATATGCCTTTCCTTTTACTGATTAAACTAAACACTGCAAATTTTCAACCAGAAGCCTCATCTTCTAACCCAGAGGTTCAGGTTTTTGAGAAACAAACTGAAATCTTGAGCAGGCGTCAAAGCAGTGTAACAGCCAATTAAGACACTGTGGATTCAAATTCTTCTGAAAATGCGCGTGCAAACCCTAATTCTTGATTTATTGTTAAAGAAGCGTCTACTTGATCAAATCTTGAGCCAAACTCAACCAAACCCTAGTAATCTGCTTGAACTGATTCAAAAGTTAATGGAAACCCTAATTTTGTTTGACTGGTAAGAAAAGCCTGTTTGACCGATTCTTGAGCCAATCTGAAAAATCAAGAAAAGCCCGAAGCTGTGATTTCTTGTAAAAAGAGGAGGGCAAATTTTGGGGTACAACAGTTGCCCCTGTTCAATCTTCTTGAACCTGAAGAGTTAGATTGGCAAGCTTGCCGTTCGCGACTCGAAGGTAAAAGGAGATTGGACACTAGAGTGCCCAAAAAATTTGCACTCGTCAAAACGTAGCTGGGTGAATGGGCTTAAAGATGCCATTTGGAGATGGGCTTATAGATGCCATCTGGAATGCGTGACAGAATCTTGTCGGGGGATGGGCTTAGAGATGCCATCTGGAAATTGTTGGTAGGAGGATGGGCTTATAGATGCCATCTGAAGGTGATTGTATCTGTTTTTGAATGAGTGACAGAATTACATCCGAATCTGGATCGTATCTGGACTGTATTCGAATGAATCTGGAATAAGTATCAGAATGTCGCCATGTCTGGGTCACATCTGAACTACCTCTGGAAGGAATCTGGAATAAGTATCAGAATGTCGCCATGTCTGGGTCACATCTGAACTATCTCTGAATGAATCTGGAATAAGTATCAAAATGTCGCCATGTCTGGGTCACATCTGAACTATCTCTGGAGGGAATCTCGGAAGATGATGACCTTTGTCTGTTGATTGATCTTTCCTGAAAAGGTAAAGAGTTAGTTGTATGCAATGTCATGATGTAATGAATTGTACTTCATCAATGTTTATGATATGAATGGATGCGCATGTAAGCTGAGTAGCTGTCTTGCTGAGGAAGACGAATCCTGGGTAATGAAATCTTTGACTGCTGCTGGAGAAAGTAAATCCTTGACTGCTGCAGGGGATTGTTGGAAATGAGAAATCCTGGAACCACTGTTGGGGGATCAGGAGCTTGGGTTATATGCCAATCTACTGGGGATTCCTGTCTTGAGGAGATCTTCACTGGGGAATATTTGAATACTCTGTGAGGAACTGAGAATGAGAGTCTTCATTCTGCTTAGGGATTGATAGTTGGAAGTTTTAGCTCCGCTGGGGATTGCAAGAATCTTTTGATTGCTGCAGGTATTGATCTAGGATCTTGAAAAGGTTGGTCGGTGAGATAGTTGTCCTGGCTGGTTCATGTATTAATCTTTGACCTGAGAAAGAAAGATAGTTTTCCTGGCTTGTTACAGGTATTAATATTCAATCTCTTCATGTAGATAGTTTTCCTGGCTTGTTACAGGTATTAATCTGGACCTTGGGTTATACGCCACTTTGAGAATGAGAATCTTCATTCTGTTGGGGGTCAGAAATCGGGAGTATACCAATCTTCTGAGGTTTCAAGGATGAGAGTCTTCATTCTGTTAAGGGTCAGAAATTGGGAGTATACCAATATTTTGAGGTTTTAAGGATGATAGTCTTCATTCTGCTTGGGGAATAAGTATCGGAATGTCGCCAAATCTGGGTCACATTTGAACTGTCTCTAGAAGGAAATATGGAATAAGTATCGGAATGTCGCCAAATCTGGGTCACATCTGAACTATCTCTAGAAGGAAATCTGGAATAAGCATCGGAATGTCGTCAAATCTGGGTCACATCTGAACTATCTCTAGAAGGAAATCTGGAATAAGTATCGGAATGTCGCCAAATCTGGGTCACATCTGAACTATCTCTAGAAGGAAATCTGGAATAAGTATCAGAATGTCACCAAATCTGGGTCACATCTGAACTATCTCTAGAAGGAAATCTGGAATAAGTATCGGAATGTCGCCAAATCTGGGTCACATCTGAACTATCTCTAGAAGGAAATCTGGAATAAGTATCGGAATGTCGCCAAATCTGGGTCACATCTGAACTATCTCTAGAAGGAAACCTGGAATAAGTATCGGAATGTCACCAAATCTGGGTCACATCTGAACTATCTCTAGAAGGAAATCTGGAATAAGTATCGGAATGTCGCCAAATCTGGGTCACATCTGAACTATCTCTAGAAGGAAATCTGGAATAAGTATCGGAATGTCGCCCAATCTGGGTCACATCTGAACTATCTCTAGAAGGAAATCTGGAATAAGTATCGGAATGTCACCAAATATGGGTCACATCTGAACTATCTCTAGAAGGAAATCTGGAATAAGTATCAGAATGTCGCCAAATCTGGGTCACATCTGAACTATCTCTAGAAGGAAATCTGGAATAAGTATCGGAATGTCGCCAAATCTGGGTCACATCTGAACTATCTCTAGAAGGAAATCTGATGTTGATCGTAACTTCCAGCAGGTGATGAAGGAAATTTTGAACGACCTTGAGATTGACATTCGAATGCCCCAAGTGATGGTGAGGGAGACTTGCCCCAAGTTAATCTGTAATTGAGAGATTTGTTGAAATCTTGACTGGACTGCCCCAGGTTAACTGAACTTTGAAAGATCTGTTGAAACCTTGACTGGACTGCCCCAGGTTAATTGAGCTTTGAAAGATTTTGTTGAAATCTTGACGGGGCTGCCCCAGGTTAACTGGATAGTGACATATCATGCCCCCTTGTTGATAGGAGATTTGTCAATGGAAGTGTCATCCTTCTTGAAGTGATTTTACTCACTGAGAGAGTTTTCGTTCCTCCGAACATTCGCTGTATGAATTTCTTCGTTGTCAAACAAATAACCATGTGCAAACAATGATATTCAAATAATGCAAAGTTTATGCTTGTCTTGAAGTTTTGAAAAATGCGTTTTTTAGCAGAAAACTTTTTACAAGACAATTTCAACACAAGATTTAGGGCAAAGCCTTACAGGAGTCAGGATACCTTTTGAAAAGTATGCTTTTGAACTAACCCATGCTTCAATTAGGACTTTTGAAGGGTTGTAACGTGGCTTGGTTCACGGTTTAAGAAACAAAGGATAAAGGCTCAAAGTATATTCGTACCCACCCGCTCTTCGTGATGTTCTTCAACCCTAAACTCATTTAATTGTGCGTCAAACTCTATTCGAATTTGGAACGACTTTTTGGTGATGGTTCACACCAATTGAATTTTATGGGAAGACAGTCAATTTTTCTTTTCTTTTGCAACATTTTTCATGTTATTTGAGGATTTGTACTGACCTTGTTCTTTTGATTTGTTATCCCTAACTTTTGCCTGACGGTTCTTGTTTTCGGGATTACCGTCAGCGGGATGCCCCAGTTTCTTAAGCCTCCTTTATAGGTTTTGGCTCAGTGGGCTTTTCTCTTTTAAGAGATAATGACTGCCTATGAGATAAGGAACCATCACTGTCTTTTGATTCCAGAGGAATGCTTTTCTCTTTTTTTGATGTCGTTCGTTGTATTACGAACTGAGAGTTTGCGACTTTAATGCGCATCTTTTTTGAATTAACTGAGAGACTACCCTGCCCCAGGTTTAAATCAAAGGTTTCAATTTGTTTAGAACAGAAAACTCCTACTTCTTTGGCTCGAAGGGGTTGACTAGGGATTATCTTCCTTATAACTCCAGTGTTTGGGATTTGAAAGAAATGCATGTACATCATCAGCAAGGTCTATTCAAAAGCATATTGTATGAGATTATGGTATTGTTTCGCCATCCTCCCTCTAAAGGCTTGCAGCTTTTTATCAAGAGTTAAATATCATAAAGAAAGCATAAGAGTAGTGAAAACGAATGGATGAATTCAAGACAAACATATGCAATGCATTAATGAAACAGAGTTTGATATCAACAGATAATTGTTTGAATCACAAAAGAAATTACAACTTTGAAAATTCAAATGGAACAAAAGTCTCTCAGTTCGAGCTTTGTCATTTCAGGTGGAGAAACCCTTAACGGAAGATTTTCATCTCGCCATCTGGCATGAATCTCAGCACTCCAATGTCAATCAGATCTTGAATCTTGTTCTTCAAGGCCCAACAGTCGTCGGTGTCATGTCCCGGACTATAGGAATGGTATACACAAAATGCATCGGGATGATAGCTAGGAGCGGAGGTATTGGGCTTCCGAATAGGATCCCTTAAAGCAGTCAGATTGACCTCCAACAAGCGTTCCAGTGTTAGAGACGACGGTATGTCAGTCTCAGTGAACTGTCTTCCCGATGTATTTTGTTTACGCCGATTACCCTGTTGACGCTGACGAGGTTGTTGGTGAGCTTGTGACCCTGAAGCAAGTTGAGGAGCTTTTCCTTTGTCTTCTTGTCTCAAAGGGGATTGAATGATGACCTGCTCTTCAACCTCAGACGTTTAGCCCACTTGGTTGTCCCAAAGCAGTTGGTTGATGAGAACCCTGAGCTCCTCTTGTCTTTGAGCCAAGTCCTGGATGAGAGCCATCTGGCCCACCAGTTGTCCCATCATTTAGATCCTCATTGCAGTCAGCTCAGACTGAAGCTCTTCCAACTGATCACTCCTGGCATTGCTTGAATTCCCCTGGACCATGCCCCTTGTGAGGAGAGCTTTCACTTCTTCTTGCCCCTGGGACAGGTTCAAGAACATTTCCTGAAGTTGAGCATTTTGATCCTGGATATCCTTGACAGTCTTCTCTAGAGCCATCTCTACTGAAATAAACAGTAGGAGAATAAGGAAACCTGAAAAGGAAAAAAACCGTTATGATGCAATGCATGATATGTGAATGCAAGTTTTCAAGGATCTCTCGGGGTAAACACAAGAAAATGTTAGAGGTTGAACTTTGATCAACATCTCTGATTGGAGAGCTTTGTAACGGTGGATGTCTTTCCACGAGAATCAAGCTCACCATGTCAAGTGGGTCATAGCCCCTGATTCAAGTTGTTGCACTTGATCTTTGATGGCATTTTCTTAGAGGAGAAAACCTCTTGCCCCTTGGTAGACGTCTGGTTCAACGTGACCCTGCATCAAAAGACCCTCGAGATCCTTGAAATGGTTATTGAAAATGTTATGGTATGATGTTATGATGTTATGTACATGTATGCAAAAGCAAGTAATTGTATATACAGGTAATCATATTCACACAAAGAAAACAAGCCCTTAGGTTTAGGCTTGCAATGGGGTTTGTAGGTAAGTACCCTCTTGAAGTTAGTTGGCTCATCCTGTCCTAAAATAGAAACCGGGTTCTAAGGAGCTCAATATCACTGGATTATTTTCTATGTTCATTATTTTGATTTAGCCACTTAACTGGCGACTAAAATATCCCAAGAAAACAATCCTCAATGAGTGTAGTATCGAATATCTACCAACTTCGGACTGCACCAAAGTCGGTCATCTCACTACCCCTAAAAAGGCTAAGATGGTCAATTAAGGTTCTAAGAGTTCGTTAGTGCTTCATGACATCGCTCAGCGGCCCCGTATTCTCCTTGACTACTCAAGGGCTACCGGTACTCACAAATATGTCACGCTAACATAGCTTACTGCTTCAACCATGCCGGTATACCCCCACACAGTTCCCTCACAGTTTTATTGCTATTTACCTAAAAAGGTGCCCCTAAATCCGGGTGTAGGATTTACAACAAACCCAAACAAGGACCCAAAAAGTAAAGCAATCAAAGCAATCAAAGCAAGTATGTAAAGGTAATCTAAAACCCTAAGGTAACCCCACTTTTAATTTTCTCCCCAGCAGAGTCGCCAGTTCTGTGATACGGTGGGAGAACTGACTTGAGGTTTTGCGTTTGTATTCTCACTTGTTCGGTTTAGCAAGAGTCGCCACCGACTTTTTATTTTATCATAAAGGAAAGGTTAAAAAGCACAGGAAAAACCTTTGAGATGTTTTCGTGGGTTCGGGGGGTAGATTATGAAAAGGGAAGGTGCTAGCACCCTTTTCATCCATGGTTATCCATGGGCTCTTAGTTACTTGTTTTAGATCACTTTCCTTGATTTTCAATTGTGTGAAATGGTGCTTTGTGTGTGCGGTTTTGAAAATGTTTTGAAAAAGATGCCTTGTCTAGGCAACCGTTGTAACAATTCTTTACTCGAATGTTTTACAAAGGTGTTTGTCTTTTTGAAAAGATGTTTCAATGTTTTTGAAAGTTGTTTTGGAAGTTGTGTTTGTGAAGTGTATTTGAAAGTAGGCAAGTGTGTTTTGCAAGTTTGATCAAGTAACTAAGAGTTGTCTACCCTAATTTACTCAAAGATCTTTCTCATGTTTTAACCCTTTTAACAGTGTTGTTTCACCATTGTATTTGGTAAACAACCTTGCGTTAGGATGTTAACAGGACGGGCGCGGGTCATCTTATAGACCATGAATGCAATAGTGTCAAGTGTCTTTGGCAATTTTCTTGAGAGACTATGATCATTTTGTTTAGGCAACAAGATAGCGTCATCGAGGGACTATGATTATTTTGTTTGTTTTTGTTGTTTTGCCAAAGTACTTGACATGCAAACATGGCCCATTTTTTAAGGCAACAAGCGGGATTACCCTAGGGTGCAAGTGTGAATTGTGTATTTGATTTTCATGCATTTATCTTTGTATTAGGTTATCTAGTGGTTGATTTTGAATCTTCGCATACAAACCCTAATTACTATACAGTATATAGAAAGCGATAAATTGCGGGAATTTAAAGTCTAAGCTATTACAAATAAGTATCCGGGGATGGGGGTACAAATATTTACAAATAGGGATGAGTCTTATCAGGATAGTAGTGTCCAAATGTTATTTACAACCAAATCGAATCGCATTCTCAATGTAAAATATAGCAATGTATAAGAATCAAAGAGAAATAAAAGTGTTGTGCAATGTATGTGATTATTTACAAATGATAAAAATGTTAACCTAATGTATTTATTTTTATGTTTTTGTTAATTATGTATAAACAAAAGTTTTAATGAAAAGAAAATTTTAACTTAATAAAAAAAACCTATTGTTTATGTATTTGTTAGTGTTTTTTAGAAATTTATATAAAAAAGATTTATTAAGCAAAAGAAAGTTTTTTCTTTAAAAAAAAATCTATTAATCTAATATTTACCTATTCTAAGTGTAATAAAAATATTAGTAAAAATAAATATGAAAAATTAATATATTATATATGTGATACGGTGGGAGAACTGACTTGGGGTTTTGCGTTTGTTTTCGCAAATGTTTCGGTTGAGCAAGAGTCGCCACCGACTTTTTATTTTATCCTAAGGAAAGGTTAAAAAGTACAGCAAAAACCTTTGAGATGTTTTCTTGGGTTCGGGAAGTAGATTATAGAAAGGGAAGGTATTAGCACCCTTTCTATCCATGGTTATCCATGGGCTCTTAGTTACTTGCTTAGATCACTTGCCTTGCATTTTCAATTGTTTGAAATGGTGCTTTGTGTGTGGGTTTGAAAATGTTTTGAAAAGAGGCCAATGTGGTGGCAACCTTTGCAATGATTCATGTTTGAATGTATACAAAGGTGTACTATCTTTTGAAAAGTTTTCAATGTTTTTGGAAGTTGTTTTGAAAGTGTGTTGTGGTGTGTGTTTTAAAAAATGGCAAGGATGTTTTTTTGCAAGTTTGATCAAGTAACTAAGAGTTTGTCTACTCCTAAATTTCTAAAAGATCTTTCCTATGTTTTTAACCCTTTTAACAATTTTGTTCCACCATTGTATTTGGTGGACAATCTTGTGTTAGGATGTGAACGGGACAGGCGCGGGTCATTGTTTAGACCATGATTGCAATGGTGCCAAGTGTCTTTGGCAACTTTTTCCTTTAAGGGACTATGATCATTTTTAGGCAACTTTCGAAAGCGTCATCGAGGGACTATGATCATTTGATATTGTTTTGTTTTGCCAAAAACACTCAACATGTAACATGGCCCATTATTGAAGGCAACAAGTGGAGTGACCCTAGGGGTGCAAGTGTGGTTAGTGTTGTCCATTTTCATGCTTTTTGTCTTTGAATTAGGTCAAGCTATTTGTTATTTGATTTTTGCATACAAAACCCTAAGTCTATCATGGCATATTTAGAAAGCTTTTAAATGCGAAAAATAAAATCCTAAATTATTACAACACAATTATGGGATGGGGGGTACAAATGTTCAAATGGGGGATATTTAGCAAGAAATTAAAATCTAAGCTATTACAATCCAAATTGAATATACAAGTATTAGAATTGTACAATAATTAAATAAAATACAATAAATATGCAAGATGCAAAAAAGATTTTTATATGTATGTAAAAATATTTTTCATGTGACAAATAAACAAAAATAAAAAGTTAATTTTTGGGTATTTTTCATGTTTAGGGCAAAACCCTAATTTTGCAAATAAAAGGTATTTATTATTTAATATATACAATGTTTATTAATTATATACAAAAAATAAATAAAAAGGAAGTATATTGTAAAAAAGTGATTTTTGAGGTCAAAAAATAAAAATGTATTATTTTGTATTTTTATCCTAAATATTCTAATAAATATATAAGTATTTATATTATGTATTAAATATATTAAATATGTACAAAAAAAAATAAAAATATTTATTAATTACAAAAAAAGTATATTTTTTATAAAATGTTTTCAAAAGATAAAATAAAATAAAATCAGAAAATAAAAATGTATTTGTATTATTTTTAGTATTTTAAATAAAGTATATTTATATTTATTTACATATATATATATATATATATATATATATATATATATATATATATATATATATATATATATATATATATATATATATATATATATATATATATATATATATATATATATATATATATATATATATATATATATATATATATATATATATATATATCAAATAAAACAAATAAATGCCTAATAAATACAAAAAAAGGTGAAAAAATATTTTTTCTGTTTTTTTATATTTTAACAAAAAATAACAAATCAGAATCAAAAGGAAAAAATCAAAAATGATAAAAATAAAACACAATGGGCCAAGAGGGTGTAAAATGAAATAAGGGGTGCAAAAAGCAGGTTGACTCAGGCCCAGCCCAAGTCAACTCTGTCTTCAACCTCTAGACAGATTCAAACAAAAAATGCGCGCCCTTCCTCCATCTCTGCAATCTCTTGATTCCTTGACTTTTAACAAAAACTCATAACACAAACATTATAGAGCATCATGTCACGAGTTCATACATATAAAAAACTTGATCTAACTCTCAGAAATGAGAGAGAATTTATTCTCCCCCAATTTCGGATCTATGTTTTTCCCAATGTTCAGGTCCAAAATTCTCTCAGCATACACAACATAAATGAAAAGTAACTACATGGATGTCTTCAGGGCTATGATTAGAACATGTTTTCTTCACAAACTTAAGCCTAACTATGCCTGGATAGAGATATAGAAGTTCAAAGTTTTACCTTTTCAGCTTGAGTCGTGTACAGCAATGGAGGCACTTTCAATGCAGTGTGAGGACTTGTACAGCTTGCTTGAGGTCCAAGGATGCTCTTCCAACCTCTAGCTTGCTTTGAAACTAGCTGAATCGAGCTATGGAAGTTCACCTGCAAAGTTGAAAACTGAAAATGGCAAATGATGTTAGGGATGTTACATTTCGTGTTCAATGCTTGGGATAGCTTCAGTGGGTGATATGGAACATGTTTGAACTAGCTTTGGCCAAAACGCACGAGTGGAAGTGTTTGTGGAAGTCAAGTTGCAGAAGGGACTTTGTTTTTGCAGCAAGAAGGTGTTTCTGTGAATGAGGAGGTATTGAAGGTGGTTTGCTCGTGTTTCAGGTTAGTTAGGGTGTATGGAAAGTGTTCACAAAGTTTGTTTTGGTTAGTTCTTGCAGCAATGTGAGATGTGATCAGTTTTGCAAAGTTTCTTCTCTCTTAAGCAAAAGTTGCCAAGTTAGGTTGTAGGCCAAGGCAGGTCCCTCAAGCATGCTGCATAATCTCTCCTTGATCAGTGGGATTAGTCCATAAACTTGTGCCCAAGAGATATGCTTTGTACTTCTTTGATTTGTGTTTTGACATAAAGCCATGCTTTTTCAAAATGGCAAACTTGCTTTTTCCAAATATGGCTTAATTTTGTGTGTATTGTCCAAATGCACAAAATAACACCCTAACACAAAGGATATGCATTTAATTATTGAGTGCAAGAAGGATTAGAGGCCTGTAATCTAGCTTGTGCAAGATGAGTTTGAAAATGCATAGTGTATGAACATGAAATTGGCTCATGAACAAAGTAACTTTTGCCCATATTGACAAATTCGATTCTCCCTAACCACAAGGGTGTTTGAGAAGTTCTTGGACAATTTGGAAAGCTTGGAATGTTTACTACAATCCATCTTTGTAATTCAAGTTGAAATTCCAAGTGGAAGCATGTGAAAAGTGGCCATGAAGTTGGGCAAAAATCCTGCCTAAAATAGGTCAAAATATTTCTAAGTTAAGAATGTTTTGCACCCTTGTTCCAAAAATCATAACTTGAGCTACAAGCTTCTTTTGAGGAAACCTTGTGAATCAAAGTTGTAGATTTTGCAATGGAATATAACTTTCATGTTTTGAGTTTTGTTTGAATCCAAATGTATCTTGATGAAACAAAGGGACAAAGTTAGGAAAAAATTAGGAATTTTCATAACTTAGAAATTTTCTAAGTTATGAAAATTCTTCATTTTAAACCCTAATTTGTAATTTTTGGTTTCTTGATGAACAAGTTTCATAATTTGACATGTTTTGATGAAAAATGAATCTTGACACTTGATTTTGACCAAAAAGTCAAAGTTTGACTTTTCAGTATACAGTCAAATTTGGATCAGTTGACTGGAAAATTCATCTGTCAATCTTGTGCAATTGGGATCTTTTGAACTTGTTGAATATGTCAAGACAATGCTATTGAGTCCTTGAGTCCACATGTGAGCTTGGTTTGCCATTGGCTAGGTCAAACAGTCAAAAATTGCCTTTGTGCAGTCAAAACCCTAAAAATGACCATTTTGCCCTTTTGGTGATCTGATCAAATTTCTTGTGGAATTGTGATCCAAACTTGACCAAATGGTTCATATGAGTTCATAATGGTGATATGGGTCAAAAATCATGAGATTTGACTGTCAATTGACCACAGTTGACTTTTTTCCCAATACAGCTGATTTATAGGTCAACTGTCCAATTGACTGCGCAAAGATTTGGAATCAAAGCTTGAAACTTGGTATGGATAAACTTGTGAGTCCAACATGAAGCATGAAAGTCACTTTGGGCCTTTTAGGTCAAAACATCTTTGTGCAAACTCAAACCCTAATTTGGGTCAACAGTGCAAGGAGAAGTCTTGAGCAGAGCAAACCCTAACTGGATCTTGAGCTCCAAGGGTCTTGTGGTGAGAAAATGTTGATGAAATGGGAGCGCAAATTTTGGGGTACAACAATATACTTAACAAGAAAAATCAGGAATTAAGTTGTATATAAAAAAAGAAAATAAAGTGATTTGTAAACCTAAATAAAAGGGAAATTAGATGGGCTCAAAAAAGGGTGTGTTTGGCCCAAGAAAACAAAAAACAAACAGATTCAAAACAAGGGAAAGGGGGGGTGTATGTGCTAGAATCGTTGGGCTTGGCAGTTTGTTTTCAAGGGACAGGCCCATACGCTTTACAAAATTGTTTAGGGTTTGAATTGCTTAGCTCAGAATAGGGTTTGTCTTACGAACAACGCCGCTCCCTTCTTCCTCAACGCCTCTTCATCCTTTCTCAAGCCAGCCACTGATGTTCTCCTTCCACGCCTGGCTACTGGACGTCACCTCCAAGCTCTCCCCTCCTCATGGTTGCTCAAGGCGGTGATTTCAAAGAGGGTAACGATTTCTCTTTTTAGGTTTTTGTTCTTATCTTGCATATCTTATCTTTTTCATGTCCTGAACTTTTGTATTATTTATGTTTGTGTGAGATATTAAAGAAAAGGGAGGAGTTACTACCTTTAGGGTTCGTTGTTGGAGAGGAGGAGAAGTGGACAGGGGGCATCTTAGGCGGCCAAGGCGAGGGGGTGATGATGTGCTTGCTGGTTTTCCTGGTATCCTCGTATCTTTCTTCTTTTTGATGTTTTATGATGACACTATAGTCTGAAAATGCTTGTATGATTTGCTTCTGAGTTTGATGATGTTATTGTTGCCTTACTCTGAGATGCTTGCTTTTTCATCTTGGGCTTGCTTTGTTCTTATGACTTGATGATGGTAATTCTGAGATTGCTTGTGCTTCTGTTTAGCCTATGATGAACCTTGGTCCTGAGGAGTTTTATTGGTTATCTTTCAATGATGATGGTGATTCTGAGTTGCTTATTGTTATGCTTTTGAGTTGCTGATATGTTCTTCCTCTCTTTTTCCTGGTTAGTTTGGCATATGATGAACACGTTCTGAGGCGTTTTGTTGGTTGTTTGGATATTGGATGATGGTTGATGATTCTGAGGGTGGTTGTTGGTTTGGTAGTGAAACAAGTTTTGACAGGCTTGCCTTTTTTAGGCTTGCTTCTGGTTTTTAGCAGGTTTGGAGTTTTGTTTTGTTGAATCTTTTCTGGTTCAGGCTTGAAGTCCTTATGCAGGTTTGAAGTTTGTCTTTGAAGTAGGCAAGCTTGGAGGTTTAGTAACTGGTATTATGCAGGTTAATATGCTTGTTTGTTTACAAGTTTGAAGCATGCCTGTGGTTTGAAACAGGTTTACTGTGTTTTTGAGTTTGTTGTTTGAAGGCCGGTTAGCAGGCTTCAGGCTTGTGTTTTAGCTTTTGCAATGTTACTGTTTTGTGGTTTTAGGCAGGATCAAACAGGTTGGAGGCAAGTTTTGTGTTATTTGTTTCTATGTGTATTCTGCCCCCTTGACAATTTTGGTTTGTTGTTATATTTATCTATGTCTTGAGCCTGCAAATTGTAAGCCTCTCTCTCTCTTTTCTCTCTCTATTAAAGCATATTATATTGCTTTAGAATAGCTGTTTCTGAAAAGTTGTTTGGTTGGGAAATGATGAAATTGGCTTTACAAGTTGCTTGCATTTTGTCTTTCCTCTGCATATTGTATTTTCTTCTTTTCTTTGATGACAGCTTGATATCTTTTGATATCTTTTTGACAGTTTCTTTGGACAGTTTGGTTTGCCTTTTCAAGTAGCTTGTTTGTTCAATTTGAACTTTGCAACTTGTTTGTTTCAGTTTGAACTTTGCAACTTGTTTTGGCATATTCAATAGCTTGTCCCTTTTCATGTAGCTTTGTGCATTTTGTTCAATTGATTCATATGCTTGTAAAATAATTTTTCTTTACTCTTTGTGATCCAAGAAGAGAGTCTTCTTGTGATTTGCAAAGAGGGTGAGAAAAATATGATGAAAATCAAAACAATCTGATTCCGGCCAACCACCTTTAATGATGGGTCTTTATGATTAACTGTCTGAAAATGCTCTTTTTTAATTCATCTGTGTTGACTTCTTTTTTCTTTTTGCAGGTAAATACCAGTTGAGCAAAGGATGCAACAGTAGAAGATGAAGACTTCAAGAAAATTAGGATATAGTTTTATTTTATTTTAATCATTTGTAATAAATATTATTATAAATACTGTAAATAAAATTACTGTATTTAAATAACACTTGTACCAATAATTAAAAATAAATAAAAGTCCTTTTGTCATATAATTCTCTAATTCACTGTTTATTTATTTATTTAAGTCTCTTGAATTAAAACGACTGGAAATGCATTCCAATTATTTTAACTTAGATAAAATAAATAATTAATAAACACTGTAGTCTTGCAACTTCGCATTAACCGATAATAAACCCGGCGTTCCAATTAACCATAAGCATTGCACAGTTAATCAAACAAACGTCCATATGCCTTTCCTTTTACTGATTAAACCAAACACTGCAAATTTTCAACCAGAAGCCTCAGCTTCTAACCCAGAGGTTCAGGTTTTTGAGAAACAAACTGAAATCTTGAGCAGGCGTCAAAGCAGTGTAACAGCCAATTAAGACACTGTGGATTCAAATTCTTCTGAAAATGCGCGTGCAAACCCTAATTCTTGATTTATTGTTAAAGAAGCGTCTGCTTGATCAAATCCTGAGCCAAACTCAACCAAACCCTAGTAATCTGCTTGAACTGATTCAAAAGTTAATGGAAACCCTAATTTTGTTTGACTGGTAAGAAAAGCCTGTTTGACCGATTCTTGAGTCAATATGAAAAATCAGCAAAATCCCGAAGCTGTGATTTCTTGTAAAAAGAGGAGGGCAAATTTTGGGGTACAACAGGTTGCCTTCGGTAAACGATCATTAAGTATAGGGTATTTTTGTGGCCGCTCTCTTGTCTAAACAAAGATCAAAGTCCCGTTCGGAAAAGTTGCCTCGGAAAGTTTGCCTCGGATATGTTGCCTCGAATATTGATCTTAAGACATTAGGGTTATTACTAAGACGTCCTACATTGCTTTAGTGATCGTACGTCCCTTTCGAATTGACCCTTAAAACTCCAACGACGGTGCTACCTACTCACTAATAGTGGGATAGTGTTGTCTAAAGGAAACAAGAACAGAAACATTCTCTTTTTCGAGTAGGTAGATGCTAGTAGGTACTTGCTCAAAAAACAATCTTTTTCACACTTACACTCTTTTCAAACAAAGTTTTCAAAACGACTTCGTAACACTCTTGAAGACAAAAGCAAGGGTTAAATCGAATAAAAACAAAAAAAAAACTTTTTTCAAATCAAACACACACAAGCAATTTTGAAAATGATGAGCAAGTACCTAAGAGCCCGTGGAAAACCATGGATAGAAAGGGTGCTAATACCTTCCCTTTCTATAATCTACCCCCCGTACTCAAAATCTCGAAAAAATGAATTTTTTTGTGCTTTTTTTTCCTTTCCAGTTGGATAAAATAAAAGTCGGTGGCGACTCTTGCATACCGTGACATTTTCCGAACACAAACACAAAACGCAAACCAGCATTTCAAACAGTCCGGTCTGGCCACCGTATCACAGAACTGGCGACTCTGCTGGGGATAAGGTAAGTGGGGTATACCTTAGGATTAGTTCATCCTAAATTGCTTCTCTTGTTTGATTTGATTACTTTACTATTAAAGGGTTTTGTATCGGTAGTTACTATAGATCCTAACCCGGATCTGGGGGACACCTTTTAGGTAAGTAGCAATAAATTGTAAGGGAACTGTACAGCGTAGACCGATACGGTTGAAGAAGTAACTTCGTTGATGTGGCACATTGGTTGGTATTGGTATCCCTTGTGGAGAAACAAGGAGAATACGAGGCTGCTATGTGTGTCGTTAAGCATCAACTGACCTTAGAACCTATAATTGACCAACTTGGCCATAGGAAGTAGTGAGATAGCCGGTCTCGGTGTAAAGCTGGGAACTGGTTGATACTCGATACTACACTCATTGAGACCATACTCTCGAGATAGTTCCGGCCGCAAGAAAAGATTGCGTGAGCTAAAACCATGACCGATGGAGGATGGTCAGTGATATTGAGAACCTCTAGAACTCGGTTACTATTATTAGGACAGGTTGAAACCAACTGAACTTCAAGAGGGTAGTTCCTATACCCCATGCAAGCCTGAAACTTAAGGGCTATTGTGTGACTTGTTTGCCTTTACCATGTCTGTTATCTGCTATACATGTGGTGCGTTTTTATCATGACATCATGCATCATAACATAGCATGCATACTTCATTAGACTAACCATTTCAAAGAACGAGGGGATTTATCTTTGTTCTGTTTTGCAGATTATGGCTTCCATGCGCAGAAACACCATCCGAGTTAACTTTGTGCAAATACCTGCTCAACTCAAAGATTTAGTCTCGAGAATTTTGGAAACTTCTTCATTCATTAGAAGACATTGTCAGCTTCTTAGCTTGGTTACCTCAAAATTTGATGAGCAGATGATGAGTGCGCTGTTCCAGTTCTTTGATCCTGTGCATCATTGTTTCACTTTCCCGGACTATCAGCTAGTTCCAACTTTGGAAGAGTTTTCTGACTTATTGGGTATATCCATCCTCGAGCAGATGCCCTTCACAGGTTTGGAAGAGACTCCTAGACCAGAGGACATTGCTTCAGCTTTACATCTAAAAAGGGCTGATGTAGTATCCAACTGGGAGACACGGAGCGGGGTTAAAGGTTTCTTGGCCAAGTTTCTAATGGATCAAGCTCAACTGTTCTGGGACAATTTGGACTTTCAAGCTTTTAAAGACATCTTGGCTCTCCTTATCTACGGTTTGGTTCTTTTCCCGAATCCAGATTCCTTCATAGATGTGAATATGGTTAAGATCTTCCTATCCTGCAATCCAGTGCCTACTCTTCTGGGTGATATCCTACATGCCCTCTATACTCGTACTGTGCAAAGAAGGGGGACCCTCATGTGTTGCATGTCGCTGTTGGCGAGGTGGTTTATTTCGCACCTCCGCAAGTCTGTATTGAAGAATGAGGAAGGGTTAGAATGGTCTTACAGAATCATGTCCCTTGCCCATATGGACATTCTCTGGAGTTCTAAGGATATGGAAAGTGTTGCCGCCATTGATTGATGTGGGGAATACCCTAATGTCCCGTTGCTTGGAATTAGAGGGGGAATAACCTACAGTCCTTGTTTGGGTTTACGACAGTTTGGTCGCGCTCGGAGAGACGGTCCTCATGAGCTACTTCTTACAGATATTGTCTTTGACTATAAGGAGGACGTTGATGAGCATCGTCGCAGGTTTGTACGAGCTTGGGGCATGGTGAATAGGTCTGACCCTCACAAGCTAGGACCAAATACTTCTCTCCCTATGCAACCTTATCTCCAGTGGGTTCGAGCCCGTGCTCAAAAGCTTGGGATGCCTTACGAAGCTGTGTTGCTAGTGATTGTGGAGCATACTAATGAAGAAGGTGTTCCTTATACAGTCCTTTATCCCTACATGCCTACTGATCTTGGGGCATTGAAGAGATCCTGGATTCAGCTAAAAGAGGAAAGGGATACTTACCGGGAGAAGTATCATGAGCAAGAGAGGAATATCCTGAAGCTCACGAGGCAACTTGAGAATGAAAGGACGATCAACGACTATGTCAGCATGAAGGGAAAGCGGCCATGGAATTTCTGATTTTTGTTGTCTTTTCTAGTTTAGATTTGTTTTCAGTTTATTTCTTTTGTAACGCCTTGAAGGCATTGTCAAACATTTTTACAAGTTTAATCTAATAAAGTTTGTTTATTTCTTGGTTTGCAAATTTAAATCTCCTAAAGTCTTTGAAATCATTTCATACACATTTCATTATCATGCACCTCATTACAGATATTATTACAGGTTTCTCATCTTCTTCGCTGTTTATTTCAGCACAGAATGTCTTCTGAAATACCTACCGATCAAGCCATCAAAGCTCTTCAAGCACAGAATGCTCAATTCCAAGAGATGTTTTTGAACTTGGCCAAAGGACAACAGGATTTGAAAACTCTCATCCTGAAGGAGAAGAAGAAGAAGAAGAAGAAGAAGAAGAAGGTGGTTCTGCTGAATATGGGTCACAGATTTGGGAATAGGTTGCGACAGGAAGCTGATCTGTCTCATTCATCTGGAGGAGGAGAGAATCAAGAGGAAGGAATGGGTCTTAGTCTTGTGGTCTCTGATAATGATACTAATTTTGATGAAGAACAGTACCCTCCTACTAAGGATAGGTACAAACAACTTGAAGACCGTATGAGTGCTATGGAGATTCAGAAGGTCCGTGGTTTGGATTTCGGGGACTTGGTACTAGCATCTGGGGTGGTGATTCCTCATAAGTTTAAAGCTCCTGTTTTTTCTAAGTACGATGCAGTATCCTGTCCAAATCTCCATCTCCGGTCATATGTCAGAAAAATCCAACCCTATACTGCTGATAGAAACCTGTGGGTTCATTTCTTTTAACTGGGGGACCTTGCTGCTGCTTTTTACAAGCAATACCAGTATAATGCCGACCTTGATCCCACGCGTACTCAGCTTCAAGGTATGTCAATGGGTGCAAGTGAAGGCTTTAAGGACTATGCTCAGAAGTGGAGAGATCTGGATGAAAGAGTCCAACCCCCTCTGTCTGATAGGGAGTTGGTGGATATGTTTTTCGGGACTTTGTCTGGTCCATTTTTCAATCATTTGATCGGGAGTTCGTCATCAGGGTTTACTGAATTGATTTTGACTGGGGAGAGGGTAGAAGCTGGTATCAAAAGTGGCAAGATACATAAAGGTGTTTCATCAAGTACAGAAAAGAAGCCTTTCAGGAAAGAAGCTAGTGCAGTTTACAGCTCGAGGAGCCAAAACCGACCTGAACATCGCCAAGCAGTAAATGCGGTAGTAATATTAAGACCCACCGTTTCCCCACAATGCAACAATCAACAAAGAATAGAGAGACCGCAAAGACAGTACACTCGGCTCAGTATGACCTTATCTCAAATTCTACCACAAATGTTAAAAACCAACCTGATAACTGAGGGAAGCCCCGAAGAATCCTAGCACCACATCTCCGCTGTATAATCCGAATGCCCGCTGTGCCTATCACTCCGATAGCCCAGGGCATGATACAAACAACTGCTGGGCCTTGAGGAATAAGGTGCAATATTTGATTGAAGCTAAAGAAATTGAGTTTGACGCACCGGAAAAGCCCAACATCATGACTGCTCCTATGCCCAAACATGGAGTAAATGTTGTGGACGATGATTTATTTGTAACCTCTGTGGAAGAAATTTCCACTCCATTGATGATAATAAAGAAGAACCTATTATCGGCCGGTTTATTTCCGGGTTGTGGCGAAGGTTGCCATCTATGTTCAATCCTGCCTGCTAGTTTCCATTTATTGAAATCAGGTGTTCAACGCCTGATGGATAACAAATAGATCCTGTTCGAGAAAACTTTGATTCCATTGATTCTTGTTGAAGATGTTTACATCATAACCATTTCCGCCAATCCTTCCAAGGCTTCCTCGAGAAAGCCTGTTAGGATTACATCCGTTCCAAGAGTTGCTCCATTGATCATTACTATTCCTGGTCCTATCCCATACACTTCAGATAAGGTTGTCCCGTGGCACTATGGAGCCGATGTGTATTATCATGGGATTAAACAAGATTTGAAGGTTGAAGAAGCTGATATTGATGTCAGCAATATTGTCGGGACTAGCAAGGTCACCCGAAGCGGAAGACTCTTCTCTCCTGAGAGTTCCCCTCTGACTGTTCAAAATCCCGTTGCCATTCCATCTTCCAGTACATCAACTACTGCCCCGGTTCATATTCCAATTATCACCCCTGTCGCCGAGCCATCTGACACTCGGGGCAAAGAAGTCATAGGAGAGCCTGCCCGGACGGAGGCACCTAAGTAGATTGTTGTAGAAACTTCTAGGCAAGATGTTGTACCCCAAAATTTGCCCTCTCATGTTTCCAAAGGTCTTCCCTTACATAGTTAGTCACAAACACTTTCCTAACAAAAATAAAGTTTTGAAGATATACAAAGTGTCTTTCGATCGGCATCTGGGAAAAGGCTTCGATTAAGCGTTCAGAACCTTTCGATCAGGTTTGGTTCACCAGGCTTCGATTAAACGTTTGGAACTTTCGATCAGGTTTGGTTCACCAGTCTTCGATTGAACATTTTGAACTCTTCAATCAAGATTTGGTCTGCAGGTCTTCGATTGAGCGCTGGACCCTCCTTCGATCAAGTCAATATCACAATGCTTCGACTATGCACTAGATACTTCAGGCTTAACTTCGACTCACCAGGAAAGAAGCTCATTCGAAGAACATGTAAATGACTCATTCTAAGAAGCACTCAGAAGGCCCATTCGAAAGGTACACAAGAAGTCCATTCGAAGGAGGCAGTGCAAGACCCTTCGACTAGCAACACAAGACCCTTCGACTAGCAACACAAGACCCTTCGATTAGCATGAACGAGACCTTTCGATTGGCCTGTTAACAGTGTCTTTCGACTGAAGTTTCAATTAGTACCCTTCGAATGGTATATGGACAAATGCCCTTCAAATGGCATTTCAGTGCAGAATTTCCCTGAATAAGAACATCAGAACGAAATGATTTTCGAATGGCATTTCAGTGCAGAGTTTCCCTCAACCTAAGATAATCTGATAAAGGAAGTTCTGAACACTTCGAATCAGAACTTAGACTCATCACAAGGCCAAGGGCTGGTCGAGGTTGTCTAATAAGGAATAGATTCGAATTAGGACTCTGAAGCAATCGAAACTGGCAAAGAAGGCAAAATCGAAGGGGTAAGTCAGTTTTCGATTTCCATCAAATTGGAGGCCCAAACAACTCAGAGCAAGCTGGCAGAAACGCATGATTGAATCAAATTTGGCAAGTTTTCATGAAAATCAAATCAAATCTCTCCACCATAATGGACCAAGATTTGATACACATTTGTTAACCTAATTTCTTTGCCTATATAAACCTGCTGCTCATAAACAGAAACAGACGAAAAACCCTTGCAGAAAGACATACGAAGAAACCTTGCTGCAGACAAGAGGAAAAACGCACAAAACCTCTAAAACGGCCATAACAGTTTGCCAAAAACCTTGAGACAGTGAGAGATCAAAAACCACATTGAAGGGAGATTCAGACCAAAAGAAAAATGCAGCTTCCTTCCTTGTCATCCAGTGGCGCTATACCCATCAAAAGGGAGTCTTTCCATCGCCCATAACGCACTGTAAGTCTCCAGGAACTTTGCTCTGCACATGAAATCGCAAATCGTCCTCATTGCATTTTTTTGCTAATTTGATTGCATATTCATACTGGCCATTAAATTCCTAAGCAAACTGCATTATTTGATTATATTTTCGTGACCTCTAACCCTGTATCCAGAACTTAGGGTTCATGTTCTAGTTTTTAGGCGTTTTTTATACAGGTGAAATTAAGGCTAATGATTGGTGTAGAGATGACGAGGAGGCAGAGACGAACATGTCTATGTTTTTGAATAGCGTTTTCATGGCCTGGAGCAAGTTTTAGAACCATCCCACGAAACTTCCTGCAGAATGAAATCTGCAGGTAAAAAAAAACAGGCTATTGTGAAGAAGATGATAACGTGGCTGGGCGTGATTGGTTCGTTAAAATCAATTACGCGTTTTTTTATTTTTTTCCAGACATAATTATTGTTTGTATAGAATATTTGTTCTCTATGTAACTAACGAATGAAGCAGATTGGCCGGTTGGTGAACGCGTTAGTGCAAGACCCCCTGGGACCTGGATTCGAATCCCAGGTCCCCCAAAACTTTGTTACGCTTTTTCTTCAGGTACTCAGATGCAGCGCTGAAGGCAGAGAACACCATACGTCCTCATATCTCAACGTACCCAGTGGCTTCGAGCTAGATCCAAAGGCCAGCGTGTTGAGCCTGAAAAAAATGATGACCAAACCTCCCTTCTTCAGGCCCAGCGCCCCACAGTTTGCTTTTGTTTTTTTCTTTTCTGTTCATATTTTTTGCTCTTATTATTATCATTAAAAACTAACTAACTAATTAACACACTAACTTTCTTTTTTTCATAAAAAACAGACAACAAAAAATATTATTCTCACCAATTAATTTTAGTAATTAATTTTGTAAATAAACTATTAACCAATTAGTTTAGTTTTTTAATTAGGTTTAATCCTAACATTTTTTCAATAAATAAAAATTGACTTAGAATTAGGTTTTCACCCTTCTTTTTTAATTTTATTTCCTTAATTAAAATAAAACTCAAAAACACCTTTTTTCCTTAATTCCACAATTTAGACTTAATTCCTAACTTAAAAGAGACCAAAAACATGCTTTCTTCAAAAAGGGTCAAAACCCTAAAGGACAATCTGATTCAACTTTTCCCGCGCGTATTATTTTAATCCATATATTGTAATTGCTCCGAGGATGTAATAGTTTTAACTTAGGATTTTTTATTTACCGCTTTTATTTACCTTCCGCATTTACTTTTAAGGGTTTGTCTTTGGCGATGTAAATACCCGACGCCTTGTAATAGCTTAGTTTTATTTTCCGCAACCACTAACTGCTAGATGTATGCTAACTAGGCTATGCATGACAAGATCTATCTTAAATTAAAATCAACCGTAGCTCACCATGACATGTAAAGATAACATAACTGAAAATTGACACACTTGCACATGCCACTTCTAGGGTACGCCTAACTTGGTTGCCTCGAACGTGGTCATTGAGTATAGGATGTTTTAGGGGTCGCCCTCCTGTCTAGAGATCAAAGTTGCCTCGAAACGGTTGCCTCGGATAAAAAATGATCTAAGACATTAGGGTTACCACTAAGGTGTCCTAACGTTGCTTTAGTGACCACTCGTCCCTAAAATCGAATTGACCCGAAAACTCCGACGATGATGCTACCTACTCCTTCATAGTGGGATAGCATTGTCCAAAGGGACATTTACACAGTTTAATTCCTTTTGAGTAGGTAGAGGTTCTTGGGTACTTTCTCTTTCAAAACAAAACAAATTTTTCGCACTTACACTTTTCAAACAAAGTTTTCAACAATACTTCATACACTCTTGAGGACAGAAACAAGAGTTAAATCGAAGTTTTCAAACAAAACTCTTTTCAAAACCCACAAACACAAGAAAAGCAAAACTTTTTGAAAACATAGTGAGCAAGTACCTAAGAGCCCGTGGATAACCACGGATAGAAAGGGTGCTAACACCTTCCCTTTCTATAATCTACCTCCCCAACCCGAGAAACATCTCGAAAAGGAATTTTGTTCTGCTTTTGTCCTTTCCTTGTTGGATAAAATAAAAGACGGTGGCGAATCTTGCTTACCGCGACATTTTGCGAAAACAAACGCAAACGCGAACCAACATTCCAAAATAGTCAGTTCTCATTCCCACCGATCACAGAACTGGCGACTCTGCTGGGGAGACTTAAGTGATGTGTACCTTAGGATTAGATCACTTGTGTTTTCAATTGTATTGCTTTGTATGCTTTTAATTGTGGGCTTGTATTGGAGTTCTATAAATCCTAACTTAGATTTGGGAGACATTCATAGATAGCAATATGTTGTGGAAACTGTGCAGGGTATACCGACACGGTTGAAGCAATAGTTATATTAGTGCGACATATTTGTGAGTACCGGTAACCCTTGAGTTAAGTCAAGGAGAGTACGGGGCCGCTGAGTGATGTCTGTTGTACCCCAAAATTTTCCCTCCCATATTCTTCAAGATTTGTCAAGATCAATCTTCAAATGCTTCAAGATTCCTCAAGGGTTGCACAGTCCAATTGCCTCCTAAGGCAGTCAAAATTAGGGTTTTGGTTCTTGCAAGGAAGTTGAGGTTTCCAAGGGCTCAATCAAGTCACATATGCCTATACACATTTCCAAGCATCCATATGCCAAGTTTCAAGGCTCACAGGGTCAAGTTGCACAGTCAAAAGCCCTAGTTGCTCCACAATCAACTACAGGGGTAAAATGGTCATTTTATAGTCAAAAGTCAAAAAATTTGGTCAACATCTTATTTTGAGCCCATAATCATCATTTGATCAAGTCTTGATCATGATTCTACAAGCATGGCTCAAAAATCATCAAGATGCAAAAGTTTCCATTTTTGGACAGTTGAAAAGTCAACTGTAAATTGACCAAGGCATAACTTCTTCATGGTTCATCATAAAAATACCATTCAATGCTCATTTTGAAGGGGATGACATTTCCTACAATGCATCTTCACATTCCAAGTCCAAGAAATGCTCTCACAAAAAGTTATCAATTTCTACATTATAGGTCATTTTCAAAAGTCAACAAAAAGGCACTTTAAGTCAAAGACCATAACTTGATATTGGTAAACCAAAATGACATGGGACGAAAGGCATTGGTTAGAGGACTTCAAGACCTTTCCAAAATGTCCAAGAACATGTTCATATGATCAAAATTGAGCAAGATATGCATTGGAGAAGTTGGGAAATTTTTGTGAAACAGCAAAAGTCAACTATCTCTAAAACTTCATTTTTGACAAAAGGGCCCACTTTCCTCCACTTGATTCAGCCTTGTCATGCTATAAACGTGTCCCATGATTAATTTCAAGACCAAACATTTATTTTTCCATTTTATTTAAATTTTATTGATTTAATTCATTTTAAATCCATAATAATTTAAATAAAATCTAAAAATTTAATGGAATGGCATATTTTGGTTTGAATGGCTTTCATGTGTCATGAGCCAGCTACCAAATTCGTGCTAGGCTATTTTGTGCACAAAATTATGGTTTTTGCTCCAAGTATGGAAAGCTTTCAATGGTGTTAAAACAAGAATCTCCAAAGTTCAATTCCATGGATACCAAGCCTAGCTGCTGACCTAATTCCATTCACATATACATATGCAAGCATTCCAGACCTGGGACACGGGATAAGCACTGCACAAACGGCCAGACCATATTCAAAAAATCCAAGCAAAAAGCCAAAACTGAATTCCACCTTCCAGGCCCTTTCAAGGAGATTCAAAGATTCAAACATATTGCTGGAAGCTTCAGGGTTGATTTGGAATCAAAACCACGTGCTAACACTCAAGGAGTCACCATTCACAGACCTTCGGTTTGTCATTTTTTTCCAGAATTATAGCTCTACATTTATGCATCATTAACATAATTTGTTGCTTGTTTTGTGTTGTATGAGTCCACAGGAAACTAATGGTATGGTTCAATTGCTTTGAAATGGCCTAAATCATAAACCACCATGTTCAAATTCTAGGGTTCATAAACCCTCGAATTGGGGGTTTACACATCCAGCAAAATTAGACCTTCTCACGCATATGGTTGAACTCGTGACATCCAGACGAAGCTAACACTACCCTCGCGAACAATTTATGAGCAGCAAGGAGCTAATCGCTATTTTTCATGCTTGCAGGTTGTGGGAGTTAAAAACCCCCGCTATCTAACTCTATTTTTTGCAGGAAAAGGAAGAAGACGATTACGTGTGGATACATCATTGGCTTGTTTAAAATATGCGCGCTACTTTTTCTGCTTTCAGCACATGACTTGTTTATTTCATATTATATTTATTTCTTGTTATGTTAACAAAAGTAAGCAAATGGTTCAGTGGTTGATGAGGTGTTTGTGCATCATTGGGACCTGGGTTCGAATCCCAGGTCCCCCAAAAATATTTATTTGTTCTTTTCTTCATATGATCCTATGCAGATTCCTCAAAGCACCTCACCATGTACCTCCAGCGCTCAATATGCCAAGTGGCTGCAGGCATGCATCCAAAGGCCAGGAGAGGATCCTCACCATGCACTCAGTCAACCAACAAACACTTGATCCAAGAAGTCAACGCAAGCTTGGCTTAATGGGCCTCAGATTTTTAAACAAACCCCATTGCTGGCCCAGAACCCCCCCTTTGGGTTTGCATTCATTTTTTATTTATTTTTCTTTCTTTTAATTACTTTATTTATTTCTATTGTTTTTTTTAATTAATTACTCACCATCAAATTATTTAACCTTTTCACAATAAAAAAATCAAAAAAAAAACTAATATTATTATTATTTATTAATTTCATATTATTTTTTGTAAATAAATATGGTTAATTAATTTAGTCTTTTAAAAATTAGGTCAACTTTAATTTTTTCATAATAAATAAAAACAATTTAGAATTAGGTTTTTGCTAACTTTTAATTTCTATTTATTTTCTCTTTATTTTCATTAAAAACACAAAAATATTTTTTCTTTAATTAGTTAATTAATTAGTAATTAGGCTTAATTTCATTAATTTAATAAAAAAGGACAAATTCAATTTAATTGCAAAAAGGACAAACTCAATTCTTTTCTCAAAAGGGTCAAAACCCTAAGGACGTCCCGATTCATTCTTTCGCGCGTATTTATTTTTTTATTCATTATTTTTGTATCTGCTCCGGAAATGTAATAGTTAATTAGGATCTTTTACCGTTTTCTTTAATTTTCTCGCACTTTATTTCCAAACGGGTTTTTGTTTTTTGGCGATGTATAGACCCGCGCCTTGTAATAGCGTAGATTCATATTTCCGCAATTTATTTTCCGCACTCCTAACTGTTAACAATGCATGGAAGACTTGTATGAATAATAAAACCAATCTGTATCTCACAAATAACATGTACAAGACAATTTAACATGAAAAACAACACACATGCACATGCCACTCCTAGGGTACGCCTCACTGGTTGCCTCGAACGTGGTCATCAAGTATAGGGTGTCTTAGAGGTCGCCCTTCTGTCTAAAAGATCCAGTTGCCTCGAAACGGTTGCCTCGGATAAAAAGGATCTAGGACATTAGGGTTACCGCTAAGGTGTCCTACCATTACTTTGGTGACCACGCATGTCCCTTATAATCGAATTGACCCGAATAACTCCAACAACGGTGCTACCTACCTCTCAATGGTGGGATAACACTATCTAAAGGACTCTTACACAGCCTAATTCCTTAGGGTAGGTAGACTTCTCTTAAGTACTTGCTCTTTCAAACAAACAAAAACAACTTTTCACACCGACACTTTCTAAAAGTTTTTTCAAACAAATTTTTCATACACTCTTGAGGACAGATACAAGAGTTACTTAGAAATTTTTCAAACGAAACTTTTTTCAAAACCCACACACATTTGAAAAGCAAACAATTTTTTAAAACATAAGAGCAAGTACCTAAGAGCCTGTGGATAACCACGGATAGAAAGGGTGCTAACACCTTCCCTTTCTATAAATCTACCTCCCGAACCGAGAAACATTCTCAAAGAAGGAATTTTGCTGTGCTTTTGTCCTTTCCATGTTGGAGAACATAAAAGACGGTGGCGACTCTTGCTTACCGCGACATTTCGCGAACCAGCTTTAAACAGTCAGTTCTATTTCCACTGATCGCAGAACTGGAGACTCTGCTGGGGATGATAATAAGTGGGGTGTACCTTAGGAATAGTTCATCATCATGTTTTCAATTGCTTGATCTGTTTGCTTTAAAATTGTGGGCCTGTTTTGGGAGTTTCATAGATCCTAACCCGGATCTGGGGGATACCTTTTAGAAAGTAGCAACAAACTGTGAGGGAACTGTGCGGGGTATACCGACACGGTTGAAGCAGTTTGCTACGTTGATGTGGCACTTTGGTGAGTACCGGTAACCCTTGAGTCAAGTCAAGAAGAGTACGGGGCCGCTGCGTGGTGTCATGAAGCATCAACTGACCTTAGGAACCTTACTTGACCATCCTGGCCTCTTTAGGGGTAGTGAGATGACCGACTTTGGTGCAGTCCGAAGTTGGTAGATACTCGATACTACACTCAATGAGGGTTGTTTTCTTGGAATATTTTGATCTCCAATTCAGTGGCTAAATCAAAACAATGAACATAGAAAATAACCCAATGATATTGAGCTCCTTAGAACCCGGTTACTTCTGATAGGACAGGTTTTGATCCCACCAACTTCAAGAGGGTAGTACCCCAAACTTCATGTTGGCCTAAACTCTAAGGGTTGTGGTGTGACTTGTGTGCCTTATCATGTTTGCCTTTTGTGAATACTTGTGGTGTGTTTTTATCATAACATCATACAGCATCATATGCATTTACTAACCACTTCAAGGGTTCAAATCTTCATCTTTGTTCTTGTTTTGTAGGACATGGAAACTATCCGCGGAAAGACAATTCAGATCAACCTTGTAAGGATCCCTCCTCAGCTTAAGGAGCTTACATCCAGGATTCCCGAGAACTCTTCCTTCAGTGAAAGGCATGGTAGACTCATCAGCTTGATCAATACCAACATTGAAGAGGATATGGTGAAAGTGTTGTTCCAGTTCTTTGACCCTCTGCACCACTGTTTTACTTTCCCGGATTATAAATTGGTGCCTACCTTGGAAGAGTTTTCCCAGCTTCTGAAGGTCCCTATCCTTAGTCAACTACCCTACAACGGTACAGAAAGGGAAAAAAACTTGAAGAGGTTGCTAAAGAATTACACCTACAACCATGTGACATCAAGGGGCATTGGGAAACCAGAAGTGGTATCAAAGGATTCTTGGCAAAGTTCCTGTTTGAGAAAGCACAAGAATGTTGGAATTCCCTTGACCTACAAGCCTTTGAAGAAGTTGTGGCTCTCCTTGTCTATGGGTTGGTGTTGTTCCCGAATCCAGATCAGCTTATAGATATCAATGATGTCAAGATCTTCATGTCCAGGAATCCTATACCTACGTTGCTTGGGGACATCCTTCACTCATGTTACACTCGAACCATGAGAAAAAGAGGTGTTCTTATGTGCTGCACTCCTCTCCTGGCAAGGTGGTTTATTTCGCACCTTCCACAATCAGTTTTGAAGAAAGAGCGGGGTTTGAGATGGTCACAACGATTAATGACTCTTACACATGCTGATATACATTGGTGTTCTCGGTCCAGAGAAAATGTCACTATCATTGATCGTTGCGGAGAGTTTCCTAATGTTCCTTTACTTGGAATTAAAGGGGGCATTACTTACAACCCATGTCTGGCTTTGAGACAGTTTGGATATGCTCGGAGGGATGGCCCTCATGACATGTTGATTCCTGACATAGTTTTTGACTTCGACAATGATGCGCAAGGACTCTGCCAGAGATTCATCAGAGCTTGGAGGATGCCTAACAACGTGGATAGCAAGACACTGGGGCACAAGAACTCTATCCCCTTGGAACCTTATCTCAAGTGGGTACGAGCCCGCTCCCAGAAGCTGGTGATGCCATACCCTCATGTTCTCCATGTGATCAAAGAGCCAGTTATGGAGGGAGAGGTGTCCTACACCATCCAACATCCTGACATGCCGACATCCTGGGAAGAAATGCAAAAGAGCTGGATCCAACTCAAGGAAGAGCAGAATTCTCTTGAAACCAGTCTACATGCTAGTGAGAAGAAGGTCTTGGAGCTCACCCGTCTACTTCACGAGGAAAATACTCTCAACACCTACATCGCTCCAAAGAGGATGCGCAGTGTCTTTTGGGATTAATTATTTTGTATTATTTTGCCCATGAGGCCCTGATGTACTGAACAGATTATTTCTTAATACAACGTGTGTTTCCTTTTTGTCTACAACGAATTTGAACTTTGAACCCTTGAATGCATTGCATAAATAGCATATCATGCATCATGTGCATAACAGGTACCCTTTTTCTACAGGTTGCTTAATCTTCTTCGCTGTTTATTTCAGCACTCAATCATCATGAATCCTGAACCTACTACTGAACAAGCTATCAAGGCCCTCCAGGCCCAAAACACCCAGTTTCAAGAGCTTGTCATGAGCTTAGCCCAAGGACAACAGGAGTTGAAGGCTTTGCTCCTGAAGAAGAAGAAGAAGAAGAAGAGGATTGTGTGTGTTCAACACTGGACGCAGACTCAGGAATACACTGCAGAATGAAGCTGAGCTGACTACTCCATCTGTTGGGGAAGGCAGTCACCAAGAGGGAAGGGTTCCTAGTCCTGCAGTCTCCGACAACGAGACAGATTTCAATGATGAGCAGTACCCTCCTGCTGAGGATAGGTACAAACAGTTGGAGGACCGGTTAAATGCTATGGAGATTCAATGTGTACCTGGGTTGGATTTTGGAGATCTAGGTTTATCTTCTGGGGTGGTGATCCCACACAAGTTCAAGGCACCTGCCTTTGTGAAGTACGACGGGGCTTCCTGTCCTAAACTGCACCTCCGCTCTTATGTAAGGAAGATCCAACCTTACACTGCAGACAAGAATCTATGGATCCATTTCTTCCAGGAGAGTCTTTCAGGGACTCAACTCGAATGGTTCTATCAGCTGGATGGAACCAATATTCGTAACTGGGAGGACTTGGCTACTGCTTTTTATAAGCAGTATCAGTACAATTCCGACCTCGCTCCTACGCGTACCCAACTCCAGGGTATGTCACTAGGAACATGTGAAGGTTTTAAGAAGTACGCGCAGAAGTGGAGAGACCTGGCTGGCAGGGTGCAGCCACCGTTGACTGACCGTGAACTCGTGGACATGTTCTTGGGGACCCTGTCTGGTCCATTCTTTAATCACCTGATTGGTAATTCCTCTGTTGGGTTTACAGACCTGATCCTGACTGGTGAGAGGATCGAAGCTGGTATCAAATCGGGGAAGATACAGAAAGGTGCCTCCCCGAGTATTGAAAAGAAGCCCTTCAAGAAAGAAGCTAGTGCTGTTTATGGTCCAAGGAGACAGAACAAACCAGAACGCCGCCAAGCTGTCAACGCGGTGGTAATTTCAAAGCCTGCTGCTGCTCCTCAGCAGTACAACCAACCAAGGGGTGAGAGACCCAAAAGGCGGTACACTCGGCTCAGCATGACTCTCTCTCAGATATTGCCGCAACTGCTGTCAACCAATCTGGTAACTGTCAAGGAAGCTCCAAAGGTTGTGAACACAACCTCTCCAAAGTACAACCCCAACGCCCGCTGCGCTTATCACTCTGATAGCCCGGGGCATACTACCGATGATTGTTGGGCTCTAAGGAATAAGGTTCAGGACCTTATTGATGCTAAGGAAATACAGTTCGAGGCGCCCGAAAGGCCCAATGTTGTGACTGCTCCCATGCCCCAACATGGAGTGAATGTTGTAGAAGAAGACCTGTATGTAGCCTCCGTGGATGATATTGTTACTCCGCTGTTGACCGTCAAGAGGAACCTATTGCTAGCCGGTTTATTTCCAGGATGTAGTAAAGGTTGCCATTTATGTGCTGTTTCACCTGCTGGTTGTCCTTTGCTGAAGTCAGGCGTCCAAAACCTGATGGATAACAAAGAGATCTTGTTCAAGAAGATTGATGTTCCTGCTGTCCGTACCGAAGAAGTTTCTATTGTCACTATTTTCAACAACCATCCTAAGGCTCCCTCAAAGAAGCCTGTCAAAATTACGCCTGTTCACAAGATTGCACCTATCATCATCACTGTTACGGGGCCCATCCCCTATAAATCTGACAAAGCTGTCCCGTGGCACTATGGGGCAGATGTTTATGTGCTTGGAGTAAAGCAAGAGTTTGATGTTAGTACCGGTGTCAGCAACATCACCGGGCCTGCCAAGGTTACTCGCAGTGGTAGGCTCTTCTCACCTGATATTGCGCCACCAACAATTCAGAGACCTCTTGTCATCACACCTTCCAGTGTGCCTGCTTCCCTGCCTGATCAAGTTCCTATTTCTACCCCTTTTGCCGAGTCATTTGACGCTCGGGGCAAAGGGATTGCTACTGATGTGCCTTCCCGGACGGAGGCACCGAAGACCAATGTTGAAGCTTCCAAGCAAGAGATGGAAGAGATTCTCAAAATTATCAAGAAGAGTGATTTCAACGTCAGTTGGGGCACACCCCATCTAAGATTTCCATGTTGTCACTGTTGTTGTGTTCAGAGGCCCATGCCAAGGCCCTGATTGCCTTCCTGAAGACGGCCCATGTGCCACAAGAAACATCTGCTGATCAATTTACTGATTGTGTGGCCAACTTTACTGCTGATAATGGGTTGGGCTTCTCTGACGCTGATCTGACTGCCAAGGGAAAGAACCATAACGAAGCCCTGCATGTCTCCATTGAATGCAGGGGCACTACTCTTGCCCATGTGTTGGTAGACACCAGTTCTTCGTTGAACGTATTACCCAAGAAGGCCCTAGACAGGTTGGATTGTGAGGGTTTAGAGCTCAAGCCTAGTAACATTGTTGTCCGGGCCTTTGACGGGTCGAAAAGGATGGTACATGGCGAAGTTGACATTCCAATCAGGGTTGGTTCACAAGTTTTTGACTCTACTTTATATGTAATGGACATTCGTCCATCCTATTCTTGTTTGTTGGGTCGTCCATGGATCCACAAGGCTGGAGCTGTGACCTCCACATTACATCAGAAGCTTAAGTACCCAGTCAAAGGGAAGATCGTAACAGTGCAGGGGGACGAAGAATACATGGTCAGCCATCTCAACTCATTCCGATACGTAGAGATGGATGGGGAGTTCATTGAGACCCCCTTTCAACACTTTGAAGAGGTGCCTCAGACACTGGCATCAGCAGAAACTGTAACTGAAGAGGGTTCTCCTTTGAAGATGGCTTCCTTGAAGGATGCCCGGGCTGTGATTGAGAAGGGTGGGTGTGCAAACTGGGGCCGACTTCCTGATTTCACTCCGAAGACTGACAAGTTTGGGCTGGGTTTCACTGCAGAGGCTCAGAGGGCTGTGCGTAAGGCAAGGATTGGAAGACCTCATGTGTTCATCACCAACCCAGGAGTAAATGCTATTGAGGACGACGTGGAGGAATCCGAATTCGACAGCTGGATCTACCCAACGACCAACGGTGGATCAAGCAACTGGACGGCGAAAGATTTCATACCTATTACTTTTGTCACTCAGTAATGAACTCCTTTGTTTTAAATTTGTAACGAACAATAATTTGAAACTCTATGGCCCGGTGTCTTACCCGGGGCACCGTGGCGTCATTTGTGAGGGCTTTTGTGTGTCACTTTCATATATCATTAATAAAAGCATTGGACGTTTTTTTTACATTTCAAATCTTGTGCTCCTTGTCTTTCTTATTTATATTGCAAAACAGCTATATTTACACACACTCACTCATACAGGATCCAATCCACCCTGGATCTCACTGGTAACGACTCTGCTACTACCAGTTATGACTTCGAAAATCCGATCAACTTAGCCGAAGACGAAGGTGAAGATGATTGCGAAGTGCCTGGTGAGCTTGCAAGACTGTTACTCCAGGAAGAGAGGGCCATTCAGCCACATGAAGAGCCAGTGGAAACGGTAAATATGGGTACTGAGACAGACAGAAAGGAAGTCAAGATTGGTGCCAATCTGGAGTCTAGTGTGAAACAACATTTGATTCAGATGTTGCATGATTATGTAGAAATCTTTGCCTGGTCTTACGAAGACATACCTGGGTTGGATACTGACATTGTGGTTCATCACCTGCCTACCAAGGAAGACTGCCCTCCGGTTAAACAGAAAGTTCACCGTATGCGCCCAGAGATGTCCGAGAAAATCAAAGCTGAGGTTATGAAACAATTCGACGTCGGGTTTTTAGCAGTGACTTCTTACCCTCAGTGGGTTGCCAACATGGTGCCAGTGCCGAAGAAATATGGTAAGGTCCGAATGTGTGTTGACTACAGGGATTTGAACAGGGTCAGCCCTAAGGATGATTTCCCTCTGCCTCATATCGATGTTTTGGTTGACAATACTGCTCAGCATAAGGTATTCTCCTTCATGGACGGATTCTCCGGTTTTAATCAAATCAAGATGGCTCCTGAAGACATGGAGAAGACCACTTTTGTTACTCAGTGGGGCACTTTTTGCTACAAGGTCATGCCATTTGGGTTGAAGAATGTTGGGGCAACTTACCAACGTGCCATGGTTGCTTTATTTCATGAGATTGAAGTGTATGTCGACGATATGATTGCAAGGTCTCAAACTGAAGAGGAACACCTTGACCATCTGCAGAAACTGTTTGACCGTCTGAAGTTGTACAAGCTGAGGTTGAACCCGAGCAAGTGCACCTTTGGGGTAAGATCTGGAAAACTACTAGGCTTCGTCGTGAGCGACAAAGGTATTCAAGTGGACCCTGCCAAAGTGAAAGCCATACAAGAGATGCCAACTCCCAAGACAGAGAAAGAAGTCAGAGGCTTTCTAGGACGGCTGAACTACATTGCCCGATTCATCTCGCACCTAACTGCTACCTGTGAACCAATCTTCAAGTTGCTGAAGAAAGATCAAGTAGTACGTTGGAATGATGAATGTCAGGCCGCTTTCGACAGAATCAAAGAGTATCTCCAAGAGCCACCCATTCTTATGCCACCGATTGAAGGGAGACCTCTAATACTATACTTGACAGCTCAATGGGGTGTGGGCTGGGGCAGCATGACGAGTCTGGCCGAAAAGAGCATGCCATTTATTACCTTAGCAAAAAGTTTACCGACTGTGAGACCCGATACTCACTGCTCGAGAAAACTTGTTGCGCTTTGGTATGGGCTGCTCGCCGACTGAGACAGTATATGTTGACTCACACTACTCTGTTAATTTCAAAAATGGATCCAATCAAGTATATATTCGAAAAGCCTGCCTTGTCCGGAAGAATAGCAAGATGGCAGATGATCTTGACAGAATACGACATCCAGTACACGACTCAAAAAGCAATCAAGGGAAGTGTATTGGCAGACCATTTAGCACACCAGGCAGTGGACGACTACCAATCTATGAACTTTGAATTTCCAGACGAGAATATCATGGTAGTGACTGATTGTGAAGTACTTGGACCGGATGAAGGACCTGAGGAAGGATCCTGATGGTCTATGAACTTTGACGGAGACTCGAACGCTTTGGGTAACGGTATTGGCGCTGTGATTATATCCCCTAAAGGCACTCATACTCCACTTACTGCCCGGCTATGTTTCAACTGCACCAACAACATGGCGGAGTATGAGGCATGCATCATGGGCCTTCAAGCTGCAATTGACTTAAGGATCAAGTTTCTGAGTGTCTTCGGAGATTCCGCTCTCGTGATCAATCAGATCAAAGGCGAGTGGGATACGAAACACCCAAATCTTATTCCTTACAAAGAGTGTGTGTTGACGTTGATTCCCCATTTCACGGAGATAACTTTTGAACACTTCCCAAGAGAGGAGAATCAGTTAGCGGACGCGCTGGCTACGATGTCTTCTATGTTCAAAGTCAAATGGGATAACGAGGCTCCCCAGATCATTATCTGGAAGTTGGACGAACCTGCACATTGCTGCGATCTTGAGACCGAAGAGGTAACTGAAAAACCTTGGTATCATGAAGTGAAGAAGTACCTGGAAGCTCAAGAATACCCCGAAGGCGCATCTGTTAATGACAAGAAGTTTCTTAGAAGGTTCGCAACAAAGTTCTTCCTCAGCAATGGCATTCTCTACAAGTGAAACCATGATTCAACCTTACTGCATTGTGTGGATAAGACTAAAGTAGAAAGGATCATGGCAGAGCTACATGAAGGTACCTTCGGAACACATTCCAGTGGGCATACTATGGCAAAGAAAATCCTTCGGGCAAGATATTTCTGGTCCACAATGGAAGCCAACTGTTACCAACATTCTCGGACGTGCCACAAGTGCCAGATCTATGCTGATAAGGTGCACGTCCCTCCCGTTCCTCTGAACGTCTTGACAGCACCTTGGCCTTTTGCAATGTGGGGCATTGATATGATCGGCGAGATCAGACCTACGGCGTCTAACGGGCATCGCTTCATCCTGGTAGCGATTGATTACTTCACAAAGTGGGTTGAAGCAGCTTCCTACGCTACCGTAACCAAGAACGTCGTGGCACGGTTCATTCGGCACAACCTGATCTGTCGATATGGTGTCCCTGAGAGGATCATTACAGACAATAGTACCAATCTTAATAACAAGATGATCACTGAGCTCTGCGAGCAATTCAAGATACAGCACCACAACTCTTCTCCCTACCGGCCGAAGATGAATGGGGTTATAGAAGCAGTTAATAAGAACATCTTGAAGATTGTGCAGAAGATGACAGTGACCTACAAAGATTGGCACGAGATGTTACCATTTGCTCTTCATGGGTACCGTACCTCAGCACAGACGTCAACAGGGGCAACTCCCTTTTCCTTGGTCTATGGCATGGAGGCAGTCTTGCCTATTGAAGTCCAGATACCCTCTCTCCGGATAATGAATGATGCAGGATTGAGCGAAGATGACTGGATCCAGACTCGACTTGATCAATTAAATCTAATCGAAGAAAAGAGACTCACTGCTATCTGTCATGGTCAGACATACCAAAAGCGGATGATCAGGGCATTTAACAAGAAAGTCAAACGACAAGAGTATCAAGTCGGAGACCTGGTGTGATACGGTGGGAGAACTGACTGTGGTTTTGCGTTTGTTTTCGCAAATGTTTCGGTTGAGCAAGAGTCGCCACCGACTTTTTATTTTATCCTAAGGAAAGGTTTAAAAAGCACAGCAAAAACCTTTGAGATTTTTCTTGGGTTCGGGGAGTAGATTATAGAAAGGGGAGGTATTAGCACCCTTTCTATCCATGGTTATCCATGGGCTCTTAAGTACCTGCTTAGATCAACTTGCCTTGGTTTTCAATTGTTTGAAATGGTGCTTTGTGTGTGGCTTTGAAAAAGGTTTTGAAAAAGATGCCTTGTCTAGGCTACCCTTGTAACAATTCTTTACTCGAATGTTTTACAAAAGGTGTTTGTCTTTTTGAAAAGATGTTTCAAGGTTTTTGAAAGTTTGTTTTGAAAGTGTGATTTGAAAAAATAGGCAAGTGTTTTTGTTTTGCAAGTTAACAAGTACTTAAGAGCTATCTACCCTAAAGTTCTCAAAGATTTTTGTTATGTTTTAACCCTTTTAACAATTTTGTTCCACCATTGCATTTGGTGGACAATCTTGTGTTAGGATGTGAGAGGGACGGGCGCGGGTCATCGTTTAGACCATAATTGCAATGGTGCTAAGTATCTTTGGGCAATTTTCCTTTAAGGGACTTGATCATTTTCTAGGCAACTTTCGAAAGCGTCATCGAGGGACTATGATCATTTTGAATTTGTGTTTGTTTTGCCCCAAAAGACCTAACATGCAATATGGCCCATTATTGAAGGCAACAAGTGGAATACCCTAGGGGTGCAAGTGTGATATGTGTTGTCCATTTTCATGCTTGATTATCTTGAAATTAGGTCAAACTATTTTATTCTTTTTATTTGCATACAAACCCTAATTCTAACATGGCATATTTAGAAAGCGTTAAAGTGCGAAAAGTAAAGTTCTAAACTATTACAACACAATATGGGAAGGGGGGTACAAATGTTCAAATGGGGGGATATTTAGACAAGGAATTTAAACCTAGACTATTACATCAATTTGGAATTTATTTACAAGATAATTGATTGCATAAATTAAATGGAAATAAAATAAATATGCAAAATGTAAAAAAAGGGTTTTTATATGTATGGAAAAAGGTATTTTTTATGTCAAATAATCAAAATAACAAAAGTATTATTTTTTGGAATTTTTGTGTTTTAAGGGTAAAACCCTAATTTATTAAGTAAATATATTAATTATTTAATATATACTAATATTTATCAATTATATATGAAATAAAAATAAAAATGAAGTATATTTGTAAAAAAGTATTTTTTATGTCAAATATTAATAAAATAAAAAATGTATATATTTTTTGTATTATTTACCTAAATATACTAATATATATATAAATATCTTTATTATTTACTAAATAAGTATTATATATACAAAAATAATAATTTTTAATATTTATAAAAAAAGTATTTTTGATATAAAATGTTTTCAAAAGAGAAAATGAAATAAAGATCAGAAATAAAATATATTTGCATTATTTTTCTAGTTTTTTCTAAATAATAGTATATATATATTATTTATGTACAAATGTCCATATAAACAAATAAATACCTAAAAAATATAAAAATGGTGTAAAAAATATTTTTTATGTTTTTAATATTATTAGCAAAAATAAATAAGTCAGGATAAAAAAAGAAAAGTCAAAAAATCATGCAAATAAACAAAATGGGCCTAGGGGGTGTAAAACCAGAAACATGGTGTGAAAAGAAATATCAAAGCAGGCCCAACCCACGTGGCTTCTTCTTCAACCTCTGGACAGTTCTTGTTCAAAAAACACGCGCCTTGTTCATGAATTCAAACATCCCGATTCCTTGAGTTTTTGCACAAACTTACAACACCAAAAATGTTAAGCATTGAATCACGATTCTGAATATATAAAGAACTCCTCTTAACTCTCAGAAATGAGAGAGAATTTTATCATTCCCAAATCTTGACCTAATTTTTCTTCCATATTCAGACTTAAAATTCTCTAAGCATACATAATATAAATGAAATCTAATCATATGAGCATGTTCAGGGCTATGAATGTGACATGTTCTCTTCACAAACCTAAAGCTAACAATGCCTATATAGAGAGATTCGTGTTCATGAACTTACCTGTTCAGCTGAAGTTGTATCTGAGGATGGAGGTACTTTCAGAGCAAGGTGATGGTTGGTACAGCTTCCTTGATGTCCAGGGATGCTATTCCAAGCTTTACTTTGTCTTGAAACCTTTTGAATCGGGCTATAGAACTTCAACTGCAAAACAAGAAAGTGAAAATGGTGGAACTGATTAGAGGAGTTACAGGTCGTGTTTGATGTTTGGATTAGCTTCAAGGGATGTTGTAGGATGTGTTTGAGGTGGTTTTAGCAAGAGTGTATGAAAGGGATGAGAGTTGGCACTCAAACTGCAGCAGGTGCTCTGTTTGGGCAGTTTGAGGGTGGTTCTGTGTTCTAGAGGGCAATGGAGGTGTTGGAGTCGTGTTCTAGCTCAGTTAGGATGTCTTGAATGTGTTTGATAACTTTTGCTAAGCATGTATTCACTGATATGAGAGTTGTGTTGTGATAGGCTCTATTTCTTACACTTTAAGCAACCAAAAGCCAAGTTGGTGTTTAGACAGGTAGAGGCCCCCATAACATGCTGCAAACCTTGGCATTGATCAGTGTGATTAGTCCCTAAACTTGTGCCAAGGGGATTTGATCTGTACTTCTTGGATTTTCATTTTGACATAAAGCTTACTTTTGCAAAAATGGTTAAAGTGCTTTATCTATTTTGGGATTAATCCATCATGCAATGCTTGAACACATAGAACATGGTCTTGGCACAAAGAGTTTGCATTAAATTTATGAGTGTTGGATGGTTTAGGGGCCTGTAATCAAGGGAAGCATGCTGATTTGAAAAATTGCACAAGTTATGAACATGTACATGGCCATGAATCAAAGTGACTTTTTCCCAACTTGCCAAATTCGATTCTCCCTAACCATGAGGTTTTTTGATGAGTTCTTGGACATTTTGGAAAGCTTGGAATGTGTAATACAATCCATATTTGAAATGAAAATTGAAATTCCAAGTGGAAGTCTGTGAAAAATGGTCTTGAAGTTAGGTAAAAACCTTGCCTAAAAAGGTCAAAATTTCACTAAGTTAAGAATGGTTTAGTACCCTTGTTCCAAAAATTGTAACTTGAGATACAAGCTTCTTTTGGGAAAACTTTGTGAATCAAAGTTGTAGATTATGCAATAGGCTACAACTTTCATGTTTTGCTTTTTGCTTGAATCCAAATAAATCTTGGTGAGAAAGTGGGACAAAGTTAGGAAAAAAATTAGAGTTTTTCATAACTTAGAAAAATTCTAAGTTATGAAAAATCTTCATTTTAAACCCTAATTTGCATTTCTTGATTTCTTGATGAACAAGTTTCATGATTTGGCATGTTTTGATGAAAAATGAATCTTGACCCTTGATTTTGACCAAAAAGTCAAAGTTTGACTTTTCAGTATACAGTCAAAATTGATCAATTGACTGGGAAATTCAACTGTCAATCTTGTGCATTTGGGATCTTTTGAACTTGTTGAACATGTCAAGGTAATTCCATGGGGTCCTTGAGTCCATATGTGAGCTTGGTTTGCCATTGGCTAGGTCAAACAGTCAAAAATTGCCTTTGTACAGTCAAAACCCTAAAAATGACCATTTTGCCCTTTTGGTGATCTGATCAAATTTCTTGTGAAGTTGTGATCCAAACTTGATCAAATGGTCCATGTGAGTTCATAATGTTGATGTGGGTCAATTTTCATGAGATTTGACTGTCAATTGGCCACAGTGGACTTTTTCCCCAATACAGCTGATTTCTAGGTCAATTGTCCAATTGACTGGGCAAAACTTGGAATCAAGACTTGAAACTTGATGTGGATAAACTTGGGAGTCCAATATGAAGCATGAAATTCATCCTAGGCAATTTAAGTCAAAAAATCTTTGTGCAAACACAAACCCTAATTTGGGTCAACAGTGCAAGGAGAAGTCTCGAGCAGATGAAACCCTAACTGGATCTTGATCTCCAAGGGCTTTGTGATGAGAAATCAATGAGAAATGGGAGGGCAAATTTTGGGGTACAACACCTGGTAATCAAGCGCATCATTCTTCCTCAAAGTGATCCCAGGGGGAAATGGACCCCTACGTACGAAGGGCCATTTATGGTTAAACATATCTTCTCAGGAGGAGCTATGATTCTAACCACCATGGATGGTGACGACCTTCCTCACCCCGCCAATGCAGACATAGTAAAAAGATACTACGCATGATCAAAGACCCACTAGATTGACACACCTAGGCAAAAATAAGGGCTTCCCGGCGAACCAAAAGGGTTCGGGCAAAATGAGGGATGAAATGAAAAAAATTTGTACACCAGGTAAGTCGAAAACCTGAAAAGGCGGCTTGGGCAAAAATGGGTATCCCGGTGGACTGAAAACCCGAAAGGGAGGTCCAGGCAAAAGTTAGGGATAAAGCGTAATACTATGTCTCATTGGATCACCTTGCATCCAGAATCCGGTATCAACTATCAGGCTCAGACGGCATCGATCAATCGGCTTCATCTTCAACTAAGCAGCCAAGTGATGAGACGCTCGAAGACATAAAGGCGATATCAGAGTTGGAACCCAGTGGGACTATTTTTCACATAGCTGTTTTGTTTCCTTTTCACAAAATGTATAAACTCTGTTGTTCGGCGGCGTTCTCTTACTAGGACGTCAGCCTCTTGTACAAAAACGCCTATTTACAGGCAAATTTCAAAAATCAATACAAATTCACTTTTCAGACAAATTACCATTTGTTTTTCCTTTATCTGTTTTTGTTTTGCAAAGAACGTCCAATGTTCATTTTTGATATATGCATTTGACACTAATTGCTAATCATAAATACTTGCATGCGAAACAAAGGATTAATTACAGGTGACGTCAGAAACAGGGGCAATAATGAGTTATCTAAGCGATCTAGTTGCTCTGTCCACCAAGGTACCAAGGTAAGAACATAACCAAGTTACCTTCACTCCCCGCAGAGTAAAACAAGACTCAACAATACTCTCCCCCGAGCAGAGTTGGTCTCCCATCAGCCCTGAAAAGGCGCAGTATCTCCAGCAAGTCAGCAACACTCTCCCCAAGCAGAGTTAGTCTACTGTTAGTCTTAAGGAAGTTGGATATCCCCAGATGATCTCAATATTCCCCAGTGGAGTACAGATGTTCCTCAGCAAGTATCCCCGGTAGTCTTAATATAAGATTGTTCCCCGGCGGAATACCAGACACCCTAGTGGAGCCACTCCCCAGTACAGTCTCAAAAGATGCCCCAGGAGAGTTGAATCAATCTCCCCAGTAGATTCTGGAAGCTTATCCCCAGTAGATTCTAGAAGCTTGTCCCCTGCAGAGTACATATCTCTCCCCGGCTTCATTCAAAGTTTATTCCCCACCAGAGCTTATAACTGGGTTATCCTCATCTAATTACCATGGAAGGATCGTCCCCGGCGAAGTTCTTCCTATCCCCCAGCGGAGTTCATCAAATCTTCCAACATAACTTATCAACGGAATCCCCAACGGAGTTCTCATCAAAACCTCAACAAAGTATCTCTTCCCACAGAGCAATTCCCCGCAGAGTAATCTCTCCAACAAGTTTATTCCTCAACAGAGTCATCTTCTCCTACCGGTTTATCCTTGCAATCATCATCCCCAGCGGAAACGAAGAACTCTACTCTCCAAAACATCAGCCCAGGATTTAACTTCCCGGCATTCGTCAAGGATTTATTTTCTCAGACGAAAACACATTCATAAACATTTCACGTTTCATACATCCTGCTTACATACATGATAAAGTGCATACGACACGATTTCATGACATCATGAATTTCATACATCATGACATTGCATACAACTGATGTTTTGCCTTTTCAGGAAAAAGGTCCATCCAAAGATGATTACTATCAACTGTCGCAATTCCAGATTCGATTCCTGTATCTAGCCAGGGCATATCTGTGAGTAACTGATTATGGATTCGATACATGTATCTAGCCAGGGCATGTCTGCATGAAGAGTTTAGAGATTCGATTCCTGTATCCAGCCAGGGCATATCTGTAGACGATCAATTCCAGATTCGATTCCTGTATCCATCCAGGGCATATCTGTGAGTAATTGATTGTAGATTCGATACCTGTATCCAGCCAAGGCATGTCTGCATGAAGAGTTTAGAGATTCGACACCTGTATCCAGCCAGGCCATATTTATAGACGACCAATTCCAGATTCGATTCTTATATCTAGCCATGGCATATATGTGAGTAACTGATTGTAGATTCGACACCTGTATCTAGCCAGGGCATGTCTGCATGAAGAGTTTAGAGATTCGACACCTGTATCCAGCCAGGGCATATCTATAGACGACCAGTTCCAGATTCGATTCTTGTATCTAGCAAGGGCATATCTGTGAGTAACTGATTGTAGATTCGACACATGTATCTAGCCAGGGCATGTCTGCATGAAGAGTTTAGAGATTCGATTCTTGTAGCCATCCAGGGCATATCTGTAGACGACCCATTCCAGATTCGATTCCTGTATCTAGCCAGGGCATATCTGTGAGTAACTGATTGTAGATTCGATACCTGTATCCAGCCAGGGCATGTCTGCATGAAGAGTTTAGAGATTCGATTCCTGTAGCCAGCCAGGGCATATCTGTAGATGACCAATTCTAGATTCGATTCCTGTATCTAGCCAGGGCATATCTGTGAGTAACTGATTGTAGATTCGATACCTGTATCCAGCCAGGGCATTTCTGCATGAAGAGTTTAGAGATTCGACACCTGTATCCAGCCAGGGCATATCTATAGACGACCAATTCCAGATTCGATTCCTGTATCTAGCCAGGGCATATCTGTGAGTAACTGATTGTAGATTTGATACCTGTATCCAGCCAGGGCATGTCTGCATGAAGAGTTTAGAGATTCGATTCCTGTATCCAGCCAGGGCACGTCTGTAAGCAACCTTTTGAAGTTCCAGATTCGATTCCTGTATCTAGCCAGGGGCATATCTGTGAGCGATTGATTGTAGATTCGATACATGTATCTAGCCAGGGCATATCTGCATGAAGAGTTTGAAGATCAACACCTGTAACAGGCCAGGAAACCATCTTTCTTTCTCAAGTACGCAAGTTCTCGCTAAGGAATCTCTTACGCGATCGACAATATCCAAATGGAATCTATAAGCCCATCTCCACAACTATCCATCACATTTCTAAATGGCATCTATAAGCCCATTCCCGACAAGATTCTGTCACATCTCCAGATGGCATCTATAAGCCCATCTCCACAACTATCCATCACATTTCCAAATGGCATCTATAAGCCCATTCCTGACAAGATTCTGTCATATCTCCAGATGGCATCTATAAGCCCATCCTCCTATCCATCATCTCTCCAAATGGCATCTATAAGCCCATTTCCGCCACCATATTGCTGATACTCCACTATGCGAGTGCAAATTTCTAGGCACTCTAGTGTTCAATCATCTTCCACCTTCGGATCACGAAAGGCACGCCAGCCAATCTACATCCTCAGGTCTAAGAAGATTGAACAGGGGCAACTGTTGTACCCCAAAATTTTGCCTCCCATATTCTTCAAGATTTGCCAAGATCAATCTTCAAATGCTTCAAGATTCCTCAAGGGTTGCACAGTCCAATTGCCTCCTAAGGCAGTCAAAATTAGGGTTTTGGTTCTTGCAAGGAAGTTGAGGTTTCCAAGGGCTCAATCAAGTCACATATGCCTATACACATTTCCAAGCATCCATATGCCAAGTTTCAAGGCTCATAGGGTCAAGTTGCACAGTCAAAAGCCCTAGTTGCTCCACAATCAACTACAGGGGTAAAATGGTCATTTTACAGTCAAAAGTCAAAAAATTTGGTCAACATCTTATTTTGAGCCCATAATCATCATTTGATCAAGTCTTGATCATGATTCCACAAGCATGGCTCAAAAATCATCAAGATGCAAAAGTTTCCATTTTTGGACAGTTGAAAAGTCAACTGTAAATTGACCAAGGCATAACTTCTTCATGGTTCATCAGAAAAATCCCATCCAATGCTCATTTTGAAGGGGATGACATTTCCTACAACTCATCTTCACATTCCAAGTCTAAGAAATGCTCTCACAAAAAGTTATCAATTTCTACATTATAGGTCATTTTCAAAAGTCAACAAAAAGGCACTTTAAGTCACAGACCATAACTTGAGATTGGTAAATCAAAATGACATGGTACCAAAGACATTGGTTAGAGGACTTCAAGACCTTTCCAAAATGTCCAAGAACATGTTCATATGATCAAAATTGAGCAAGATATGCATTGGAAAAGTTGGGAAATTTTTGTGAAATGGCAAAAGTCAACTATCTCTAAAACTTCAATTTTTGACAAAAGGGCCCACTTTCCTCCACTTGATTCAGCCTTGTCATACCATACACGTGTCCCATGATTAATTTCAAGACCAAACATTTATTTTTCCATTTTATTTAAATTTTATTGATTTAATTCATTTTAAATCTATAATAATTTAAATAAAATCTAAAAATTTAATGGAATGGCATCTTTTGGTTTGAATTGCTTTCATGTGTCATGAGCCAGCTACCAAATTCGTGCTAGGCTATTTTGTGCACAAAATCATGGTTTTTGCTCCAAGTATGGAAAGCTTTCAATGATGTTAAAACTAGAATCTCCAAACTTCAATTCCATGGATACCAAGCCTAGCTGCTGACCTAATTCCATTCACATATACATATGAAAGCATTCCAGACCTGGGACACGGGATAAGCACTGCACAAACGGCCAGACCATATTAAAAAAATCCAAGCAAAAAGCCAAAACTGAATTCCACCTTCCAGGCCCTTTCAAGGAGATTTAAAGATTCAAACATATTGCTGGAAGCTTCAGGGTTGATTTGGAATCAAAACCACGTGCTAACACTCAAGGAGTCACCATTCACAGACCTTCGGTTTGTCATTTTTTTTCAGAATCATAGCTCTATATTTATGCATCATTAACATAATTTGTTGCTTGTTTTGTGTTGTATGAGTCCACGGGAAACTAATGGTATGGTTCAATTGCTTTGAAATGGCCTAAATCATAAACCACCATGTTCAAATTCTAGGGTTCATAAACCCTCGAATTGGGGGTTTACACATCCAGCAAACATAGACCTTCTCACGCATATGGTTGAACTCGTGACATCCAGACGAAGCTAACACTACCCTCGCGAACAATTCATGAGCAGCAAGGAGCTAATTGCTATTTTTCATTCTTGAAGGTTGTGGGGGTTAAAAACCCTCGCTATCTAACTCTATTTTTTGCAGGAAAAGGAAGAAGACGATTATGTGTGGATACATCATTGGCTTGTTTAAAATATGCGCGCTACTTTTTCTGCTTTCAGCACATGACTTGTTTATTTCATATTATATTTATTTCTTGTTATGTTAACAAAAGTAAGCAAATGGTTCAGTGGTTGATGAGGTGTTTGTGCATCATTGGGACCTGGGTTCGAATCCCAGGTCCCCCAAAAATATTTATTTGTTCTTTTCTTCATATGATCCTATGCAGATTCCTCAAAGCACCTCACCATGTACCTCTACCACTCAATATGCCAAGTGGCTGCAGGCATGCATCCAAAGGCCAGGAGAGGATCCTCACCATGCACTCAGTCAACCAACAAACACTTGATCCAAGAAGTCAACGCAGGCTTGGCTTAATGGGCCTCAGATTTCTAAACAAACCCCATTGCTGGCCCAGAACCCCCCCTTTGGGTTTGCATTCATTTTTTATTTATTTTTCTTTCTTTTAATTACTTTATTTATTTCTATTGTTTTTTTTAATTAATTACTCACCATCAAATTATTTAACCTTTTCACAATAAAAAAATCAAAAAAAAAACTAATATTATTATTATTTATTAATTTCATATTATTTTTTGTAAATAAATATGGTTAATTAATTTAGTCTTTTAAAAATTAGGTCAACTTTAATTTTTTCATAATAAATAAAAACAATTTAGAATTAGGTTTTTGCTAACTTTTAATTTCTATTTATTTTCTCTTTATTTTCATTAAAAACACAAAAATATTTTTTTCTTTAATTAGTTAATTAATTAGTAATTAGGCTTAATTTCATTAATTTAATAAAAAAGGACAAATTCAATTTAATTGCAAAAAGGACAAACTCAATTCTTTTCTAAAAAGAGTCAAAACCCTAAGGACGTCCCGATTCATTCTTTCGCGCGTATTTATTTTTTTATTCATTATTTTTGTATCTGCTCCAGAAATGTAATAGTTAATTAGGATCTTTTACCGTTTTCTTTAATTTTCTCGCACTTTATTTCCAAACGGGTTTTTGTTTTTTGGCGATGTATAGACCCGCGCCTTGTAATAGCGTAGATTCATATTTTCGCAATTTATTTTCCGCACTCCTAACTGTTAACAATGCATGGAAGACTTGTATGAATAATAAAACCAATCAGTAGCTCACAAATAACATGTACAAGACAATTTAACATGAAAAACAACACACATGCACATGCCACTCCTAGGGTACGCCTCACTGGTTGCCTCGAATGTGGTCATCAAGTATAGGGTGTCTTAGAGGTCGCCCTTCTGTCTAAAAGATCCAGTTGCCTCGAAACGGTTGCCTCGGATAAAAAGGATCTAGGACATTAGGGTTACCGCTAAGGTGTCCTACCATTGCTTTGGTGACCACGCATGTCCCTTATAATCGAATTAACCCGAATAACTCCAACGACGGTGCTACCTACCTCTCAATGGTGGGATAGCACTATCTAAAGGACTCTTACACAACCTAATTCCTTAGGGTAGGTAGACTTCTCTTAAGTACTTGCTCTTTCAAACAAACAAAAACAACTTTTCACACCGACACTTTATAAAAGTTTTTTCAAACAAATTTTTCATACACTCTTGAGGACAGATACAAGAGTTACTTAGAAAATTTTCAAACGAAACTTTTTTCAAAACCCACACACATTTGAAAAGCAAACAATTTTTGAAAACATTAGAGCAAGTACCTAAGAGCCCGTGGATAACCACGGATAGAAAGGGTGCTAACACCTTCCCTTTCTATAAATCTACCTCACTGTGATCGGTGGGAATAGAACTGGCTGTTTTTTTAGCTGGTTTCGCGAAATGTCGCGGTAAGCAAGAGTCGCCACCGTCTTTTATGTTCTCCAACATGGAAAGGACAAAAACACAGCAAAATTCCTTATTCGAGAATGTTTCTCGGTTCGGGAGGTAGATTTATAGAAAGGGAAGGTGTTAGCACCCTTTCTATCCGTGGTTATCCACGGGCTCTTAGGTACTTGCTCTTATGTTTTCAAAATTTGTTTGCTTTTCAAGTGTGTGTGGATTTTGAAAAAGTTCGTTTGAAAACTTCTAGGTAACTCTTGTATCAGTCCTCAAGAGTGTATGAAGTATTGTTTGAAAACTTTTTAAAAGTGTAAGGTGTGAAAAGTATTTTGTTTGTTTTGAAAAGAGCAAGTATCCATGAGTCATCTACCTACTCTAAGGAATTAGGCTGTGTAAGAGTCCTTTAGACGGTGTTATCCTACTATTGAGAAGTAGGTAGCACCATCGTTGGAGGTGTTCGGGTCAATTCGATTATCGGGACAGTGTGGTCACCGAAGCAATGGTAGGACAACTTAGAAGTAACCCTAATGTCCTAGATCCTTTTATCCGAGGCAACTGTTTCGAGGCAACTGGATCTTTAGACAGGAGGGCGACCTCTAAGACACCCTATACTTGATGACCACGTTTCGAGGCAACCAGTGAGGCGTACCCTAGAAGTGGCATGTGCTTTGTGTGTTGTTTTTCAGTTAATGTTTTGTACATGTTATTTGTGAGCTACAGATTGATTTTATTTACATACATTCTTTCATGCATTGTTAACAGTTAGGAGTGCGGAAAATAAATTGCGGAAAGATAAATTCTAACTATTACAAGGCGCGGGTCTATACATCGCCAAAGATAAAAACCCATTTTTTTGAAAAGTAAATGCAGAAAATTAAATAGAGCGGTAAAATTCCTAATTAACTATTACATACTCTGTACAGATACATAAATATAATCAAAAGAAATAAATACGCGCGAATAGAAATTTAATCGGGAACGTCCTAAGGGTTTTGACCCTTTTAAGAAAAGAATTGAATTTTTTGTCCTTTTTTGTGATTAAATGAAATTAAAATTAATAACTAATTAATTAATTTATTAAAAGAAAAATATTTTTGTATTTTTATGTTTTTTATGAAAATAAAATAAAAGGAAATAAAATTAAAAGTTAATAAAAACCTAATTCTAAATTTATTTTAGTTATTAAGAGAAAAAAAGGTTAAAGTTGCCTAATTAAAACTAATTCAATTTATTAGTATTTATTTACAAAATAACATGAAATTAATAATAATAATAATGTTAGTTCTTTTTTTGATTTTTTTATAGAAAAAAAATTAATTATGTTAATAGTTAATAAAAGGGGAAAAATAAAATAAAATAAAATAAGACAAACAAAATATAAAATGACAAAATAAAATTGCAAACCCAAGGGGGGTTATGGGCCAGAATGGGGTGTTTTGATTAGAATCTGAAGCCCATCAAGAAGCCAGCTTTGTTTGACTTTGGAGATTGCCTGCGCATGTGTTGACCTGAGAACATGATGCTCCTTCCCTTGTGGCCATTGGATTTGTACTTGGAGACACTTGGCGCTTTGGATTTGTGAGGCGCATGATAAGCCTTCTTTGAAGCCTGCACACAAGTATGTAAGAAACAATAATATGGGATTTTGAGGGGACCTGGGAATACTTACAGTGCTTGATAATGGACCTTAGGACGTGGTAAGGGTTGCTTTAGCTTCAGAAGAGAGTCACGTTCTCCTTTTGGCCTGGAAATGCTTGCAAAACTCCTTTTGATCTCACACTTTTTTTGACAAATTTTGAACTTTGCTCTGGCCGTTTGTGCACTTTTTTGTTTTTTTGAATGAGGTGGGAATGAGGCTTGCAAGGCTTGTATATATAGTAATGAGTGAGAATAAGTCACTATTATGAGCTCTTAACCAATGCAATTATGTTTGAGATTTTTTCATAACCACCATTGAAGAAACTTGCCTTTTTTGTCCAAATTTGAATTTTATGCTTAAAATGGACCTTACACGAATTTGGCATGTCAATTATGATGCATCAAGGCTATTCAAACTCAAAGATATCCCTTAATTAATTTCTTTGATTTTTTTTTGAACTTTAAAGATTTAAAATGAATTAAATCAAATAAAATTAAATAAAAATAGAAAAATTAATCTTTAATCTTGAAATAAATCATGGGACACTTGGGTGGCATGGGAAAGCTGAATCAAGTGGAAAAAGTGGGCCCTTTTTGTCAAAAATGAAGTTTCAATGATAGTTGACTTTGGCCATTTCACAAAAATTTCCCAACTTCTCCAATGCATATCTTGCTCAATTTTGATCATATGAACATGTTCTTGGACATTTTGGAAAGGTCTTGAAGTCCTCTAACCAATTCCTTTGGTCCCATGTCATTTTGATTTACCAATCTCAAGTTATGGTCTTTGACTTAAAGTGCCTTTTTGTTGACTTTTGAAAATGACCTATAATGTTGAAATTGATAACTTTTTGTGAGAGCATTTCTTGGACTTGGAATATGAATATGAGTTGTAGGAAATGTCCTCCCCTTCAAGATGAGCATTGGATGGGATTTTTTTGATGAACCATGAAAAAGTTATGCCTTGGTCAAGTTACAGTTGACTTTTAAACTGTCCAAAAATAGAAACTTTTGACACCTTGATGATTTTTGAGCCATTCTTGTGAAATCATGGTCAAGATTTGACCAAATGATGATTGTGGCTTCAAAATAAGATGTTGACCAAAATTTTTGACTTTTGACTGCCAAATGACCATTTTGCCCCTATAGTTGATTGTGAGGCAATTAGGGTTTTTGACTGTGCAACTTGACCTTGTGAGCCTTGAAACTTGACATGTAGGTGCTTGAAAATGTATATAGGCACATGGGACTTGATTGAGCCACTGAAAACCTCAAATTCTTTGTAGGAACCAAAACCCTAATTTTGATTGGCTTTAGAAGATGGTTTGACTGTGCAACCCCTGAGGAATCTTGAAGAATATGGGAGGGCAAATTTTGGGGTACAACAGTTGCCCCTGATCAATCTTCTTAAACCTGAGGATGTAGATTGGCTTGTGTGCCTTTCGTGATCCGATGGTGGAAGATGATTGAACACTAAAGTGCCTAGAAATTTGCACTCACATAGTAGAGTATCAGCAGTGTGATAGCGGGAATGGGCTTACAGATGCAATTTTGGAAAGATGGTGGATGGGAGGATGGGCTTATAGATGCCATCTAGAGACGTGACAGAACCTTGTTAGGAATGGGCTTATAGATGCCATTTGGAAAGATGGTATGGGAGGATGGGCTTATAGATGCCATCTGGAAGTGTGACAGAACCTTGTCGTGAAATGGACTTATAGATGCCATTGGGAGACTGTTGGTATGTGGATGGGCTTATAGATGCCATCTAGGTGTCGATCGCGTAAGAGATTCCTTAGCGAGAACTTGCGTACCTGAGAAAGATAATTTCCTGGCCTGTTACAGGTGTTGATCCTCACTCAATCGCTCACAGACATGCCCTGGCTAGATACAGGTATCGAATCTGGAACTTCAAAAGTTGATGGGTTGTCTCTACTGACAGGTTATCTCAGAAAATCTTCAAGAATCGATTAACTGAACCAAGGGAGGTGTTGTCTTCTTTGACGAGTCGTCTCTTTGGACGGGTTGTCTTCAATGACGAGTGATCTTCAATGACGAGTTGTCTTCAATGACGAGTTGTCTTCAATGACGAGTTGTCTTCAATGACGTGTTGTCTTCAATGACGAGTTGTCTTCAATGACGAGTTGTCTATAACGACGAGTTGTCTTCAATGACGAGTTGTCTTAAATGACGAGTTGTCTTCAATGACGGGTGTCTATAACAACGAGTGTCTATGACGACGGGTGTCTCAAATGACGAGGTGTCTATAACGACGGGTGTCTATATCGAAGAGTGTCTATGACGACGGGTGTCTATGATGACGGATGTCTATGATGACGGATTTGCGTCAGAAAAATCTCTAGGAATTGATTTAACTGAACCAGGGGAGGTTTTGTCTTCTTTGACGAGTTGTCTCTTTTAACGGGTTGTCTTCAACAACGGGTTATCTTCAATGACGGGTTGTCTTCAATGACGGGTTGTCTTCACTGACGGGTGTCTATATTGATGGGTTGTCTTCAATGACGGGTTGTCTTCAATGACGGGTTGTCTTCACTGACGGGTGTCTATATTGACGGGTTGTCTTCAATGACGGGTTGTCTTCAATGACGGGTTGTCTTCACTGACGGGTGTCTATATTGACGGGTGTCTATATTGACGGGATGTCTTCAATGACGAGTTGTCTTCAATGACGAGTTGTCTATAATGACGGGTGTCTATAACGACGGGATGTCTTCAATGACGGGTTGTCTTCAATGACGGGTTATCTTCAATGACGGGATGTCTTCAATGACGAGTTGTCTTCAATGACGAGTTGTCTATAATGACGGGTGTCTATAACGACGGGTTGTCTTCAATGACGGGTTGTCTTCTTTGACTGGTTAAGCATCAGAAAAACCTTTAGGATTTAGCTGGACTTGTCTCTTTTTTTATTTTTGATTGAATCTGTCTTCTTTGACTGGATTGGTCTCTTTCGACTGTATTTGTCTTCTTTGACATAGCTGATCGTTTAACTGTATCCTTCTTGAAAGGTAAGGTCAGTCATATGCAATGCATGACATGGATCAAGTGATGATGTTCTCAACATAAAATGAGATTGTATGATGCGTATATGCATGTATCATGACGATGCGATGTTTATGAATGTATTCTCGTCTAGGAAAATAAATCTTTGCCGGATGCCGGGAGTTTGAATCCTGGGATGACGTTGAAGAGTAGAATTCTTCGTTTCCGTTGGGGCGGATAATTGCAAGAATACCGGTAGAAGAAGATGACTCCGTTGGGGTAATAAACTTGTTGGAGAGATTACTCTGCGGGGAATACTCTGTGGGAAGAGATATTTCGCTGAGGTTTGATGATAACTCCGCTGGGGATTCCTGTTGATAAGCTTCGTTGAGGAATTTGATGAACTCCGTTGGGGATAGGAAGAGCTTCGCCGAGGACAATCTTTCCGTGGCAATTAGCTGAGGATAACCCAGTTATACCCTGGTAGGGAATAACCTTTGAATAAAGCCGGGGAGACGCGTTCGTACTCTGCGGGTGATAAGCTTCTAGAATCTACTAGGGATAAGCTTCCTACTGGGGAGATTGATTTAACTCTCCTGGGGAGACTTTTTTGGATTGTACTGGGGAGGTGGCTCCACTGGGGTGTCTGGTATTCCGCCGGGGAACAATCTTAGATCAAGACTGCCGGGGATGCTTGCTTAGGAACATTTGTATACTCCGTTGGGGAATATTGAGATCTTCTGGGGATGCCCCACTTCCTTAAGGCTGACAGTAGATTAACTCTTCTTGGGGGCGAGGGTTGACTTGCTAGAGATATTGTGCCTTTCGGGGCTGATTGGAGACCAACTCTGCTCGGGGAAGAGTATTGTTGAGTCTTGTCTTACTCTGCAAGGAGTGAAGGTATCCTAGTTACATTCTTCAGCCGAATCTACCTTGGTACCTTGGTGGACAAAGCAGCTTGTATAGTTCAGACAATTCTTATTGCCCCAGTTTCTGTAGAAGAAGATACCTGTGGAGGCGCTTGATGACTGCCGGTTGATAAATCTTCTTCTGGTAGGCAAGTGACGGGACATAGTCGTACGCTGTGATCCCTAACTTTTTCCTGGACCGCCCTTTCGGGTTTTCAATCCAACGGGATACCCATTTTTGCCCAAGCCGCCTTTGCAGGTTTTTGACTTGTCAGGTGTACAGATTTTTTCATTTTCATCCCTTATTCTTGCCCGAACCTTTTTGGTTCGCCGGGAAGCCCTTATTTTTGCCTACGTGTGTCAACCTAGCGGGTCTTTGATTATGCGTAGTATTTTTTTCCGACTATGTCTACGCTCTCGGAGTGCAGGGAGGTGCCCCTGTTGTAGTGTGGTGTCGCCATGCTACCAGAAGATGTTTGATCATGCAAGATTCGCTGCTGGAATTCATGTCCAATGCCCCAAGTGACACAGGCGGAGATTTTCCCCTGGCTATTTGGCATCTTGAGAGATTCCTTGAATCTTAACTTAACTGCCCCAGATGATGGACAATGATCGTGCCGTGCCTCTTGATTGGAAGTGTTTCTTCCATTTGAGATGACCTTGTTGTTGGGAAGACTTTTGTTCACTAGATGCTCGTCGTGCAAAGTTCTCTGCTATTCAAACAAATAATCATCTGCAAACAATGTTATTTTGAAAATGCAAATCTTATGTCTTTTTTGAAAATGCATTTTTTTCATAAAAACAAGTGAATTTTTTTTTGAACCGTGATGTCAACTCGTTATTTTACCACAAGCCTTAAAGAGTCAGGATACCTTTGTAACAGTATGCTTTCGAACTAACCCATGCTTCAGCTAGGACTTTTTGAGGGTTATATTGTGGCCTGGTTCACGGTTTAAGAAACAAAGGATAAAGGCTCAAAGTATTTGTACCCACCCGCTCTTCGTGATGTTCTTCAAACCTAAACTCAGTTGATCGTACGTTAGACCTTGTTTGAGTCTTTGTTTTGATATACCAATGATGGTTCGGATCTTGACAGTTTATTTTGACCAGGAAGTCATTTCTTTTTGTGTTGAGGGTTTGTAAGACCTCTTTCTTTTGATTTTATTATCCCTATTTTTGCTTGAACTGTTCCTTTTTGTGATTACAGTCAGCGGGATGCCCCAGTTTTTGTAAGTCTCCTTCATAGGTTTTGACTTGTTGGGCTTTTATTTTGAGAAATGATGACTGCCTGTCTTTATGATCATTCGGAACCATCACTGTCTTTTGTTTTGTAAGGACTTCTTTGGTGCCATTCGTTGTGCACTTGGATCAACTGAGAGAACTACCTTGCCCCAGGTTATGATTACGGGTTTTAATTTTCGAAAAGAAAAACTCCTACTTCTTTGGCTCAGAGGGGTTGACGAGGGATTATCTTCCTTATAACTCCAGTGTTTAGGAATTGAAACAATGCTTGTACCTCATCAGCGGGGGTTGTTCAAAAGCATACTGTAGATTGTGGTATCGTTTTCGTCATCCTCCCTCAAGAGGCTTAGAATTTTTCAATCAAGAGTTGATCATCACAAAAATATGAAAACAGTTTGCATATAGTGAATACGAAATAATTACTTCAAAACAGACATGTGTAATGCATTAATGAAATAACATCGTTTGACATGAATACAATGTTTGAACAATCAAAGAAAAATACAACTTGAACATTCGAATGAACAAAAAATTTCTAATCCTAGCCATGTTTTGGCAAGGGAGCAGTGATCACATTGGGAGTCTCTGGAGAGTCGAACTGGACTTCCTTTGCGTCGATCAGATCCTGAACCTTATTTCTCAAGGTCCAACAATCATCTGTAGCATGCCCCGGGCTGTCAGAATGATAAGCGCAGCGAACGTTGGGGTTATACCTTGAAGGTGTCCTGTTGGGATTCTTAGGAGGGTCCCTTAGAGTTACCAACTTGGTCTCCAGCAGCTGTGGCAATATCTGGGACAAGGTCATTCCGAGGGGAGTGAATTGCCTTTTAGGTCTCTCTTCCCTTTGTTGGTTGCGATGTTGAGGAGCACCGGCCGGTTTTGAGATAACTACTGCGTTGACATCACTAGATTCTTTCTTGGACGGTTTCTTCTCAGTGTTCGAGGAATCACCATTTTGTATCTTCCCCGACTTGATACTAGCTTCTATCCTTTCACCAGTCAAGATCAGATCTGTAAACCCAGCAGAGGAATTTCCAATCATATGGTTGAAGAACGGACCAGACAGGGTCCCCAAGAACATATCAACGAGTTCACGGTCAGTCAGAGGTGGTTGCACCCTTCCAGCAAGGTCTCTCCACTTTTGAGCATAATCTTTGAATCCTTCTCCCGTCCCTAGTGACATACCCTGGAGTTAGGTACGCGTAGGAGCGAGGTCAGCATTATACTGGTATTGCTTGTAAAAGGAAGCAGCAAGGTCCTCCCAGTTGCGGATACTGGCTCCATCCAGCTGATAGAACCACTCGAGTTGAGTCCCTGACAGACTATCCTGAAAGAAGTGAATCCACAAATTCTTGTCAGCCGTGTAGGGCTGGATCCTCCTTATGTATGATCAAAGATGCAGCTTAGGACAAGATGCCTCGTCGTATTTTGAAAAGGCAGGTGCCTTGAACTTGTGAGGGATCACCACCCCAGAAGATAAGCCTAGGTCTCCAAAGTCCAACCCAGGCACACGTTGAATCTCCATAGCGTTTAACCAGTCCTCCAGCTGTTTGTACCTGTCCTCAGCAGGAGGGTACTGTTCATCATTGAAATCTGTCTCGGTGTCGGAGACCATGGGACTAGGAACCTCTCTCTCTTGTGGGCTATCTTTCCCTACAGAGGAAGTAGCCTGATCAGCCTCATTTTATGGTCCATTCCCAGATCTGCGTCTAGGGTTGAACAAAATCGTCCTCTTCTTCTTCTTCTTCTGAATCAGAGTCTTCAATTCCTGCTGACCCTGGGCTAGGCTCATAACCAACTCCTGGAACTGGGCATTCTGGGCCTGGAGGGCCTTGATAGCTTGTTCATTGGATGATTCAGGATTCATGATGACTGCTGAAATAAACAGCGAAGAAGATAAGTGACCTGTCAAAAGGGTACTTGTAATGCAATGATATGTATGTATATATATGCCATGTTTTCAGGGATCTCGCGGGGTAAACAGAGAAGCTCGTTAGAATTTTAATCCGGTGGCTTGATTGAAGGAACTGCATATTGTTGAGAGTCCTTCTTCAAGAGTCAAAGCTCACCATATCGAGTGGGTCATAGCCCCTGACTCAAGTTATCAACCTCGGCTAGAGGAAAATAAATCCCCTTTGCCCCTTGCTAGACAGTTGGTTCATCATGACCTGTATCACAGACCCTTGAGATCCTTGAAATGAATTAGTCCTTATGTAGGATGTATGCAATGGTATGATGTTATGCTATGCATGGAGTGATGTAAGTGAACCCTGTTATGAGTCCAGATTAAGGACTCTAAACAAAACCTGCAAGGAACTCATGTGTCAGATAACAAGCATGCAAGTAGTCAAGTTTGAAGGCACACAAGTCACACAGAGAGCCCTTAGAGTTTAGGCCAGCATGAAGTTTAGGTACTACCCTCTTTCAGTTTCGTTGGTTAAGACCTGTCCTATCAAAAGTAATCGGGTTCTAGAGGATCCCAATATCACTGACTACCCTCAATCGGTCATAACTCCAGCGTCGCAATCTTTTCTTGCGGCCAGAACCATCGCGAGAGTTTAGCCTCAATGGGTGTAGCATACTGCTACTGTTCTATGGCCAAGTTGTGTCAATTTAGGGTTCTAAGGTCGGTTAGTGCTTAATGACTCCTCAGAAGACCCATATTCTCCTCGTTGCAACACAAGGGATATCGGTACAGACCAAGGTGCCACACCAACGTAGCCACTGCTTCACCCGTGTCGGTCTACGCCGGACAGGTCCCTCACAGCTTATGCTACCTAAAAGGGTATCCCCATATCCGGGTTAGGATCTATGAAACTCTGATGCAAAACCCACAAATATAAATCAATCAAAGCAAAGCAATTGAAGACATAAGTATGATCTAATCCTAAGGTACACCTCATTTCAATTTTCCCCAGCAGAGTCGCCAGTTCTGTGATCGGTGGGAATCGAACTGACTGTTTTTTTAGCTGGTTTCGCGAAATGTCGCGGTAAGCAAGAGTCGTCGCCGCCTTTTATGTTCTCCAACATGGAAAGGACAAAAGCACAGCAAAATTCCTTATTCGAGAATGTTTCTCGGTTCGGGAGGTAGATTTATAGAAAGGGAAGGTGTTAGCACCCTTTCTATACGTGGTTATCCACGGGCTCTTAGGTACTTGCTCTTATGTTTTCAAAATTTGTTTGCTTTTCAAGTGTGTGTGGGTTTTGAAAAAGTTCGTTTGAAAACTTCTAGGTAACTCTTGTATCAGTCCTCAAGAGTGTATGAAGTATTGTTTGAAAACTTTTTGAAAGTGTAAGGTGTGAAAAGTATTTTGTTTGTTTTGAAAAGAGCAAGTACCCATGAGTCATATACCTACTCTAAGGAATTAGGTTGTGTAAGAGTCCTTTAGACAGTGCTATCCTACTATTGAGAAGTAGGTAGCACCATCGTTAGAGGTGTTCGGGTCAATTCGATTATTGGGACAGTGTGGTCACCGAAGCAATGGTAGGACAACTTAGAAGTAACCCTAATGTCCTAGATCATTTTATCCGAGGCAACCGTTTCGAGGCAACTGGATCTTTAGACAGGAGGGCGACCTCTAAGACACCCTATACTTGATGACCACGTTTCGAGGAAACCAGTGAGGCGTACCCTAGAAGTGGCATGTGCTTTGTGTGTTGTTTTTCAGTTAATGTTTTGTACATGTTATTTGTGAGCTACGGATTGATTTTATTTACATACATTCTTTCATGCATTGTTAACAGTTAGGAGTGCGGAAAATAAATTGCGGAAAGATAAATTCTAACTATTACAAGGCGCGGGTCTATACATCGCCAAAGACAAAAACCCGTTTTTTTGAAAAGTAAATGCAGAAAATTAAATAGAGCGGTAAAATTCCTAATTAACTATTACATACTCTGTACAGATACATAAATATAATCAAAAGAAATAAATACGCGCGAATAGAAATTTAATCGGGAACGTCCTAAGGGTTTTGACCCTTTTAAGAAAAGAATTGAATTTTTTGTCCTTTTTTGTGATTAAATGAAATTAAAATTAATAACTAATTAATTAATTTATTAAAAGAAAAATATTTTTGTATTTTTATGTTTTTTATGAAAATAAAATAAAAGGAAATAAAATTAAAAGTTAATAAAAACCTAATTCTAAATTTATTTTAGTTATTAAGAAAAAAAAAAGGTTAAAGTTGCCTAATTAAAACTAATTCAATTTATTAGTATTTATTTACAAAATAACATGAAATTAATAATAATAATAATGTTAGTTCTTTTTTTGATTTTTTTATAGAAAAAAAATTAATTATGTTAATAGTTAATAAAAGGGAAAAAATAAAATAAAATAAAATAAGACAAAAAAAATATAAAATGACAAAATAAAATTGCAAACCCAAGGGGGGTTATGGGCCAGAATGGGGTGTTTTGATTGGAATCTGAAGCCCATCAAGAAGCCAGCTTTGTTTGACTTTGGAGATTTCCTGCGCCTGTGTTGACCTGAGAACATGATGCTCCTTCCCTTGTGGCCATTGGATTTGTACTTGGAGACACTTGGCGCTTTGGATTTGTGAGGCGCATGATAAGCCTTCTTTGAAGCCTGCACACAAGTATGTAAGAAATAATAATATGGGATTTTGAGGGGACCTGGGAATACTTACAGTGCTTGATAATGGACCTTAGGACGTGGTAAGGGTTGCTTTAGCTTCAGAAGAGAGTCACGTTCTCCTTTTGGCCTGGAAATGCTTGCAAAACTCCTTTTGATCTCACACTTTTTTTGACAAATTTTGAAATTTGCTCTGGCCGTTTGTGCACTTTTTTATTTTTTTGAATGAGGTGGGAATGAGGCTTGCAAGGCTTGTATATATAGTAATGAGTGAGAATAAGTCACTATTATGAGCTCTTAACCAATTTAATTATGTTTGAGATTTTTTCATAACCACCATTGAAGAAACTTGCCTTTTTTGTCCAAATTTGAATTTTATGCTTAAAATGGACCTTACACGAATTTGGCATGTGAATTATGATGCATCAAGGCTATTCAAACTCAAAGATATCCCTTAATTAATTTCTTTGATTTTTATTTGAATTTTAAAGATTTAAAATGAATTAAATCAAATAAAATTAAATAAAAATAGAAAAATTAATCTTTAATCTTGAAATAAATCATGGGACACTTGGGTGGCATGGGAAAGCTGAATCAAGTTGAAAAAGTGGGCCCTTTTTGTCAAAAATGAAGTTTCAAGGATAGTTGACTTTGGCCATTTCACAAAAATTTCCCAACTTCTCCAATGCATATCTTGCTCAATTTTGATCATATGAACATGTTCTTGGACATTTTGGAAAGGTCTTGAAGTCCTCGAACCAATTCCTTTGGTCCCATGTCATTTTGACTTACCAATCTCAAGTTATGGTCTTTGACTTAAAGTGCCTTTTTGTTGACTTTTGAAAATGACCTATAATGTTGAAATTGATAACTTTTTGTGAGAGCATTTCTTGGACTTGGAATGTGAATATGAGTTGTAGGAAATGTCCTCCCCTTCAAGATGAGCATTGGATGGGATTTTTCTGATGAACCATGAAAAAGTTATGCCTTGGTCAAGTTACAGTTGACTTTTCAGCTGTCCAAAAATAGAAACTTTTGACACCTTGATGATTTTTGAGCCATTCTTGTGAAATAATGGTCAAGATTTCACCAAATGATGATTGTGGCTTCAAAATAAGATGTTGACCAAATTTTTTGACTTTTGACTGCCAAATGACCATTTTGCCCCTATAGTTGATTGTGAGGCAATTAGGGTTTTTGACTGTGCAACTTGACCTTGTGAGCCTTGAAACTTGACATGTAGGTACTTGACAATGTATATAGGCACATGGGACTTGATTGAGCCACTGAAAACCTCAAATTCTTTGTAGGAACCAAAACCCTAATTTTGACTGGCTTTAGAAGATGGTTTGACTGTGCAACCCCTGAGGAATCTTGAAGAATATGGGAGGGCAAATTTTGGGGTACAACAGTTGCCCCTGTTCAATCTTCTTAAACCTGAGGATGTAGATTGGCTTGTGTGCCTTTTGTGATCCGATGGTGGAAGATGATTGAACACTAAAGTGCCCAGAAATTTGCACTCACATAGTAGAGTATCAGCAGTGTGATAGTGGGAATGGGCTTACAGATGCAATTTTGGAAAGATGGTGGATGGGCTTATAGATGCCATCTGGAGACGTGACAGAACCTTGTCGGGAATGGGCTTATAGATGCCATTTGGAAAGATGGTATGGGAGGATGGGCTTATAGATGCCATCTGGAAGTGTGACAGAACCTTGTCGGGAATGGACTTATAGATGCCATTGGGAGACTGTTGGTATGTGGATGGGCTTATAGATGCCATCTAGGTGTCGATCGCGTAAGAGATTCCTTAGCGAGAACTTACGTACCTGAGAAAGATAATTTCCTGGCCTGTTACAGGTGTTGATCCTTACTCAGTCGCTCACAGACATGCCCTGGCTAGATACAAGTATTGAATCTGGAACTTCAAAAGTTAATGGGTTGTCTCTACTGACAGGTTATCTCAGAAAATCTTCAAGAATCGATTAACTGAACCAAGGGAGGTGTTGTCTTCTTTGACGAGTCGTCTCTTTGGACGGGTTGTCTTCAATGACGAGTGATCATCAATGACGAGTTGTCTTCAATGACGAGTTGTCTTCAATGACGAGTTGTCTTCAATGACGAGTTGTCTTCAATGACGAGTTGTCTTCAATGACGAGTTGTCTATAACGAAGAGTTGTCTTCAATGACGAGTTGTCTTAAATGACGAGTTGTCTTCAATGATGGGTGTCTATAACAACGAGTGTCTATGACGACGGGTGTCTCAAATGACGAGGTGTCTATAACGACGGGTGTCTATATCGACGAGTGTCTATGACGACGGGTGTCTATGATGACGGATGTCTATGATGACGGATTTGCGTCAGAAAAATATCTAGGAATTGATTTAACTGAACCAGGGGAGGTTTTGTCTTCTTTGACGAGTTGTCTCTTTTAACGGGTTATCTTCAACAACGGGTTATCTTCAATGACGGGTTGTCTTCAATGACGGTTTGTCTTCACTGACGGGTGTCTATATTGACGGGTTGTCTTCAATGACGGGTTGTCTTCAATGACGGGTTGTCTTCACTGACGGGTGTCTATATTGACGGGTGTCTATATTGACGGGATGTCTTCAATGATGAGTTATCTTCAATGACGAGTTGTCTATAATGACGGGTGTCTATAACCATGGGATGTCTTCAATGACGGGTTGTCTTCAATGACGGGTTGTCTTCAATGACGGGATGTCTTCAATGATGAGTTGTCTTCAATGACGAGTTGTCTATAATGACGGGTGTCTATAACGACGGGTTGTCTTCAATGACGGGTTGTCTTCTTTGACTGGTTGAGCATCAGAAAAACATTTGGGATTTAGCTGGACTTGTCTCTTTTTTTTTTTTCGACTGAATCTGTCTTCTTTGACTGGATTGGTCTCTTTCGATTGTATCTGTCTTGTTTGACATAGCTGATCGTTTAACTGTATCCTTCCTGAAAGGTAAGGTCAGTCATATGCAATGCATGACATGGATCAAGCGATGATGTTCTCAACATAAAATGAGATTGTATGATGCGTATATGCATGTATCATGACGATGCGATGTTTATGAATGTATTCTCATCTAGGAAAATAAATCTTTGACGGATGCCGGGAGTTTGAATCCTGGGCTGACGTTGAAGAGTAGAATTCTTCGTTTCCGTTGGGGCGGATGATTGCAAGAATACCGGTAGGAGAAGATGACTCTGTTGGGGTAATAAACTTGTTGGAGAGATTACTCTGCGGGGAATACTCTGTGGGAAGAGATATTTCGCTGAGGTTTGATGATAACTCCGCTGGGGATTCCTGTTGATAAGCTTCGTTGAGGAATTTGATGAACTCCGCTGGGGATAGGAAGAGCTTCGCCGAGGACGATCTTTCCGTGGCAATTAGCTGAGGATAACCCAGTTATACCCTGGTAGGGAATAACCTTTGAATAAAGCCGGGGAGACGCGTTCGTACTCTGCGGGTGATAAGCTTCCAGAATCTATTGGGGATAAGCTTCCTACTGGGGAGATTGATTCAACTCTCCTGGGGAGACTTTTTTGGACTATACTGGGGAGGTGGCTCCGCTGGGGTGTCTGGTATTCCGCCGGGGAACAATCTTAGATCAAGACTGCCGGGGATGCTTGCTTAGGAACATCTGTATACTCCGCTGGGGAATATTGAGATCTTCTGGGGATGCCCCACTTCCTTAAGGCTGACAGTAGATTAACTCTGCTTGGGGCGAGGGTTGACTTGCTAGAGATATTGTGCCTTTCGGGGCTGATTGGAGACCAACTCTGCTCGGGGAAGAGTATTGTTGAGTCTTGTCTTACTCTGCAGGGAGTGAAGGTATCCTGGTTACATTCTTTAGCCGAATCTACCTTGGTACCTTGGTGGACAAAGCAGCTTGTATAGTTCAGACAATTCTTATTGCCCCAGTTTCTGTAGGAGAAGATACCTGTGGAGGCGCTTGATGACTGCCTGTTGATAAATCTTCTTCTGGTAGGCAAGTGACGGGACATAGTCGTACGCTGTGATCCCTAACTTTTTCCTGGACCGCCCTTTCGGGTTTTCAATCCAACGGGATACCCATTTTTGCCCAAGCCGCCTTTGCAGGTTTTTGAATTGCCGGGTGTACAGATTTTTTCATTTTCATCCCTTATTCTTGCCCGAACCTTTTTGGTTCGCCGGGAAGCCCTTATTTTTGCCTAGGTGTGTCAACCTAGCGGGTCTTTGATTATGCGTAGTATTTTTTCCGACTATGTCTACGCTCTCGGAGTGCAGGGAGGTGCCCCTGTTGTAGTGTGGTGTCGCCATGCTACCAGAAGATGTTTGATCATGCAAGATTCGCTGCTGGAATTCATGTCCAATGCCCCAAGTGACACAGGCGGAGATTTTCCCCTGGCTATTTGGCATCTTGAGAGATTCCTTGAATCTTAACTTAACTGCCCAAGATGATGGACAATGATCGTGCCGTGCCTCTTGATTGGAAGTGTTTCTTCCATTTGAGATGACCTTGTTGTTGGGAAGACTTTTGTTCACTAGATGCTCGTCGTGCAAAGTTCTCTGCTGTTCAAACAAATAATCATCTGCAAACAATGTTATTTTGAAAATGCAAAGCTTATGTCTTTTTTGAAAATGCATTTTTTTCATAAAAACAAGTGAATTTTTTTTTTTGAACTGTGATGTCAACTCGTTATTTTACCACAAGCCTTAAGGAGTCAGGATACCTTTGTAACAGTATGCTTTCGAACTAACCCATGCTTCAGCTAGGACTTTTTTAGGGTTATATTGTAGCCTGGTTCACGGTTTAAGAAACAAAGGATAAAGGCTCAAAGTATTTGTACCCACCCGCTCTTCGTGATGTTATTCAAACCTAAACTCAGTTGATCGTACGTTAGACCTTGTTTGAGTCTTTGTTTTGATATACCAATGATGTTCGGATCTTGACAGTTTATTTTGACCAGGCAGTCATTTCTTTTTGTGTTGAAGGTTTGTAAGACCTCTTTCTTTTGATTTTATTATCCCTATTTTTGCTTGAACTGTTCCTTTGTGTGATTACAGTCAGCGGGATGCCCCAGTTTTTGTAAGTCTCCTTCATAGGTTTTGACTTGTTGGGCTTTTATTTTGAGAAATGATGACTGCCTGTCTTTATGATCATTCGGAACCATCACTGTCTTTTGTTTTGTAAGGACTTCTTTGGTGCCATTCGTTGTGCACTTGGATCAACTGAGAGAACTACCCTGCCCCAGGTTATGATTACGGGTTTTAATTTTCGAAAAGAAAAACTCCTACTTCTTTGGCTCAGAGGGGTTGACGAGGGATTATCTTCCTTATAACTTCAGTGTTTAGGAATTGAAACAATGCTTGTACCTCATCAGCGGGGTTTGTTCAAAAGCATACTGTAGATTATGGTATCGTTTTCGTCATCCTCCCTCAAGAGGCTTAGAATTTTTCAATCAAGAGTTGATCATCACAAAAATATGAAAACAGTTTGCATATAGTGAATACGAAATAATTACTTCAAAACAGACATGTGTAATGCATTAATGAAATAACATCGTTTGACATGAATACAATGTTTGAACAATCAAAGAAAAATACAACTTGAACATTCGAATGAACAAAAAATTTCTAATCCTAGCCATGTTTTGGCAAGGGAGCAGTGATCACATTGGGAGTCTCTGGAGAGTCGAACTGGACTTCCTTTGCGTCGATCAGATCCTGAACCTTATTTCTCAAGGTCCAACAATCATTTGTAGCATGCCCCGGGCTGTCAGAATGATAAGCGCAGCGAACGTTGGGGTTATACCTTGAAGGTGTCCTGTTGGAATTCTTAGAAGGGTCCCTTAGAGTTACCAACTTGGTCTCCAGCAGCTGTGGCAATATCTGGGACAAGGTCATGCCGAGGGGAGTGAATTGCCTTTTAGGTCTCTCTTCCCTTTGTTGGTTGCGATGTTGAGGAGTACCGGCCGGTTTTGAGATAACTAATGCGTTGACAGCACTAGATTCTTTCTTGGACGGTTTCTTCTCAGTGTTCGAGGAATCACCATTTTGTATCTTCCCCGACTTGATACTAGCTTCTATCCTTTCACCAGTCAAGATCAGATCTGTAAACCCAGCAGAGGAATTTCCAATCATATGGTTGAAGAACAGACCAGACAGGGTCCCCAAGAACATATCAACGAGTTCACGGTCAGTCAGAGGTGGTTGCACCCTTCCAGCAAGGTCTCTCCACTTTTGCGCATAATCTTTGAATCCTTCGCCCGTCCCTAGTGACATACCCTGGAGTTGGGTACGCGTAGGAGCGAGGTCAGCATTATACTGGTATTGCTTGTAAAAGGCAGCAGCAAGGTCCTCCCAGTTCCGGATACTGGCTCCATCCAGCTGATAGAACCACTCGAGTTGAGTCCCTGATAAACTATCCTGAAAGAAGTGAATCCACAAATTCTTGTCAGCCGTGTAGGGCTGGATCCTCCTTATGTATGATCTGAGATGCAGCTTAGGACAAGATGCCCCGTCGTATTTTGAAAAGGCAGGTGCCTTGAACTTGTGAGGGATCACCACCCCAGAAGATAAGCCTAGGTCTCCAAAGTCCAACCCAGGCACACATTGAATTCCATAGCGTTTAACCGGCCCTCCAGCTGTTTGTACCTGTCCTCAGCAGGAGGGTACTGTTCATCATTGAAATCTGTCTCGGTGTCGGAGACCATGGGACTAGGAACCGCTCTCCCTTGTAGGTTGTCTTTCCCTACAGAGGAAGTAGCCTGATCAGCCTCATTTTGTGGTCCATTCCCAGATCTGCGTCTAGGTTTGAACAAAACCGTCCTCTTCTTCTTCTTCTTCTGAATCAGAGTCTTCAATTCCTGCTGACCCTGGGCTAGGCTCATAACAAACTCCTGGAACTGGGCATTCTGGGCCTGGAGGGCCTTGATAGCTTGTTCATTGGATGATTCAGGATTCATGATGACTGCTGAAATAAACAGCGAAGAAGATAAGTGACCTGTCAAAAGGGTACCTATAATGCAATGATATGTATGTATATATATGCAATATTTTCAGGGATCTCGCGGGGTAAACAAAGAAGCTCGTTAGAATTTGAATCTGGTGGCTTGATTGAAGGAACTGCATATTTTTGAGAGTTCTTCTTCAAGAGTCAAAGCTAACCATGTCGAGTGGGTCATAGCCCCTGACTCAAGTTATCAACCTCGGCTAGAGGAAAATAAATCCCCTTTGCCCCTTGCTAGACAGTTGGTTCATCATGACCTGTATCACAGACCCTTGAGATCCTTGAAATGGATTAGTCCTTATGTAGGATGTATGCAATGGTATGATGTTATGCTATGCATGGAGTGATGTAAGTGAACCCTGTTATGAGTCCAGATTAAGGACTGTAAACAAAACCTGCAAGGAACTCATGTGTCAGATAACAAGCATGCAAGTAGTCAAGTTTGAAGGCACACAAGTCACATAGAGAGCCCTTAGAGTTTAGGCCAGCATGAAGTTTAGGTACTACCCTCTTTCATTTTCGTTGGTTAAGACCTGTCCTATCAAAAGTAATCGGGTTCTAGAGGATCCCAATATCACTGACTACCCTCAATCGGTCATAACTCCAGCGTCGCAATCTTTTCTTGCGGCTAGAACCATCGCGAGAGTTTAGCCTCAATGGGTGTAGCATACTGCTACTGTTCTATGGCCAAGTTGTGTCAATTTAGGGTTCTAAGGTCGGTTGGTGCTTAATGACTCCTCAGAAGACCCATATTCTCCCCGTTGCAACACAAGGGATATCGGTACAGACCAAGGTGCCACACCAACGTAGCCACTGCTTCACCCGTGTCGGTCTACGCCGGACAGGTCCCTCACAGCTTATGCTACCTAAAAGGGTATCCCCAGATCCGGGTTAGGATCTATGAAACTCCGATGCAAAGCCCACAAATATAAAGCAATTAAAGCAAAGCAATTGAAGACATAAGTATGATCTAATCCTAAGGTACACCTCACTTCAATCTTCCCCAGCAGAGTCGCCAGTTCTGTGATCGGTGGGAATAGAACTGACTGTTTTTTTAGCTGGTTTCGCGAAATGTCGCGGTAAGCAAGAGTCGCCACCGTCTTTTATGTTCTCCAACATGGAAAGGACAAAAGCACAACAAAATTCCTTATTCGAGAATGTTTCTCGGTTCGGGAGGTAGATTTATAGAAAGGGAAGGTGTTAGCACCCTTTCTATCTGTGGTTATCCACGGGCTCTTAGGTACTTGCTCTTATGTTTTCAAAATTTGTTTGCTTTTCAAGTGTGTGTGGGTTTTGAAAAAGTTCGTTTGAAAACTTCTAGGTAACTCTTGTATCAGTCCTCAAGAGTGTATGAAGTATTGTTTGAAAACTTTTTGAAAGTGTAAGGTGTGAAAAGTATTTTGTTTGTTTTGAAAAGAGCAAGTACCCATGAGTCATCTACCTACTCTAAGGAATTAGGCTGTGTAAGAATCCTTTAGACAGTGCTATCCTACTATTGAGAAGTAGGTAGCACCATCGTTGGAGGTGTTCGGGTCAATTTGATTATCGGGATAGTGTGGTCACCGAAGCAATGGTAGGACAACTTAGAAGTAACCGTAATGTCCTAGATCCTTTTATCCGAGGCAACCGTTTCGAGGCAACTGGATCTTTATACAGGAGGGAGACCTCTAAGACACCCTATACTTGATGACCACGTTTCGAGGCAACCAGTGAGGCGTACCCTAGAAGTGGCATGTGCTTTGTGTGTTGTTTTTCAGTTAATGTTTATGTTATTTGTGAGCTACGGATTGATTTTATTTACATACATTCTTTCATGCATTGTTAACAGTTAGGAGTGCGGAAAATAAATTGCGGAAAGATAAATTCTAACTATTACAAGGCGCGGGTCTATACATCGCCAAAGACAAAAACCCGTTTTTTTGAAAAGTAAATGCACAAAATTAAATAGAGCGGTAAAATTCCTAATTAACTATTACATACTCTGTACAGATACATAAATATAATCAAAAGAAATAAATACGCATGAATAGAAATTTAATCGGGAACGTCCTAAGGGTTTTGACCCTTTTAAGAAAAGAATTGAATTTTTTGTCCTTTTTTGTGATTAAATGAAATTAAAATTAATAACTAATTAATTAATTTATTAAAAGAAAAATATTTTTGTATTTTTATGTTTTTTATGAAAATAAAATAAAAGGAAATAAAATTAAAAGTTAATAAAAACCTAATTCTTAATTTATTTTAGTTATTAAGAAAAAAAAAGGTTAAAGTTGCCTAATTAAAACTAATTCAATTTATTAGTATTTATTTACAAAATAACATGAAATTAATAATAATAATAATGTTAGTTCTTTTTTTGATTTTTTTATAGAAAAAAAAATTAATTATGTTAATAGTTAATAAAAGGCAAAAAATAAAATAAAATAAAATAAGACAAACAAAATATAAAATGACAAAATAAAATTGCAAACCCAAGGGGGGTTATGGGCCAGAATGGGTGTTTTGATTTAAATCTGAAGCCCATCAAGAAGCCAGCTTTGTTTGACTTTGGAGATTGCCTGCGCCTGTGTTGACCTGAGAACATGATGCTCCTTCCCTTGTGGCCATTGGATTTGTACTTGGAGACACTTGGCGCTTTGGATTTGTGAGGCGCATGATAAGCCTTCTTTGAAGCATGCACACAAGTATGTAAGAAACAATAATATGGGATTTTGAGGGGACCTGGGAATACTTACAGTGCTTGATAATGGACCTTAGGACGTGGTAAGGGTTGCTTTAGCTTCAGAAGAGAGTCACATTCTCCTTTTGGCCTGGAAATGCTTGCAAAACTCCTTTTGATCTCACACTTTTTTTGACAAATTTTGAACTTTGCTCTGGCCGTTTGTGCACTTTTTTGTTTTTTTGAATGAGGTGGGAATGAGGCTTGCAAGGCTTGTATATATAGTAATGAGTGAGAATAAGTCACTATTATGAGCTCTTAACCAATGCAATTATGTTTGAGATTTTTTCATAACCACCATTGAAGAAACTTGCCTTTTTTGTCCAAATTTGAATTTTATGCTTAAAATGGACCTTACACGAATTTGGCATGTGAATTATGATGCATCAAGGCTATTCAAACTCAAAGATATCCCTTAATTAATTTCTTTGATTTTTATTTGAATTTTAAAGATTTAAAATGAATTAAATCAAATAAAATTAAATAAAAATAGAAAAATTAATACTTAATCTTGAAATAAATCATGGGACACGTGGGTGGCATGGGAAAGCTGAATCAAGTGGAAAAAGTGGGCCCTTTTTGTCAAAAATGAAGTTTCAAGGATAGTTGACTTTGGCCATTTCACAAAAATTTCCCAACTTCTCCAATGCATATCTTGCTCAATTTTGATCATATGAACATGTTCTTGGACATTTTGGAAAGGTCTTGAAGTCCTCTAACCAATGCCTTTGGTCCCATGTCATTTTGATTTACCAATCTCATGTTATGGTCTTTGACTTAAAGTGCCTTTTTGTTGACTTTTGAAAATGACCTATAATGTTGAAATTGATAACTTTTTGTGAGAGCATTTCTTGGACTTGGAATGTGAAGATGAGTTGTAGGAAATGTCCTCCCCTTCAAGATGAGCATTGGATGGGATTTTTCTGATGAACCATGAAAAGTTATGCCTTGGTCAAGTTACAGTTGACTTTTCAGCTGTCCAAAAATAGAAACTTTTGACACCTTGATGATTTTTGAGCCATTCTTGTGAAATCATGGTCAAGATTTGACCAAATGATGATTGTGGCTTCAAAATAAGATGTTGACCAAAATTTTTGACTTTTGACTGCCAAATGACCATTTTGCCCCTACAGTTGATTGTGAGGCAATTAGGGTTTTTGACTGTGCAACTTGACCTTGTGAGCCTTGAAACTTGACATGTAGGTGCTTGACAATGTATATAGGCACATGGGACTTGATTGAGGCACTGAAAACCTCAAATTCTTTGTAGGAACCAAAACCCTAATTTTGACTGGCTTTAGAAGATGGTTTGACTGTGCAACCCCTGAGGAATCTTGAACAATATGGGAGGGCAAATTTTGGGGTACAACACTCCCGAACCGAGAAACATTCTCAAAGAAGGAATTTTGTTGTGCTTTTGTCCTTTCCATGTTGGAGAACATAAAAGACGGTGGCGACTCTTGCTTACCGCGACATTTCGCGAACCAGCTTTAAACAGTCAGTTCTATTTCCACCGATCACAATGTCACTAAGCACTAATGACCTAGAACCTTACTTGACCATCTTGGCCTTTATTAGGTGTAGTGAGATGACCGGCTTTGGTACAGTCCGAAGTTGGTAGATACTCGATACTACACTCATTGAGGATTGTTTTCTTGGAATATTTTAGTCGCTAGTTAAGTGGCTAAACCAAAACGATGAACATAGAGAACAATCCAATGATATTGAGCTCCTTAGAACCCGGTTACTACTTAGTACAGGTTTTGAACCAACCGAACTGAAAGAGGGTAATACCTAAACTCCATGCCAGCCTAAACTTAAGGCTATATGTGTGACTTGTGTGCCTTCAAACTTGAACTACTTGCACATACTTATTATCTGACAACATGGGTTCCCTGCAGGTTTTGTTTACGGTCCTTATCCAATAAATTGGATTTATTGCAGGGCTTACTTACACCTCACACTTTTGCATACCTGTACATAACATCATAACATCATACCATAGCATTTTACTTAACCATTTCAAGGATCTCAAGGGCTTGTGATGCAGGTTATGATAAATCAATTGTCCAGCAAGGGGAAAAGGGGATTTATTTTCCTCTAGCCAAAGTTGTCTAGAAATCCAAGCACGATAACTTGAGTCAGGGGCTATGACCCACTCGATATGGTGAGCTTGACGCTTGAAGAAGGACTCTCAGCAACGTGAAGTTCCTTCGATCAAGCTACCAGATTCAAATTCTAACGGTTTCTTGTTTACCCCGCGAGATCCTTGAAAACATTGCATACATATGTCATACATATCATTGCATAACAGGTCTCCCAGTACAGGTCTCTTATCTTCTTTGTTGTTTATTTTAGCAATCATCATGTCTACTGAACCTTCAACTGAGCAAGCTATCAAGGCCCTCCAGGCCCAGAATGCCCAGTTTCAAGAGTTGGTCATGAGCCTAGCTAAAGGTCAGCAGGACCTGAAGACCCTGATTCTGAAAGAGAGGAAGAAGAAGAAAAAGAGGACCATCCTATTCAACACCAGACGCAGGTTTGGAAACGGGCTGCAAAATGAAGTTGATCTGACCACCTCATCCAGAGGGAAAGACAACCCACAAGATAGGAGGGCTCCTAGCCCTGTGGTCTCCGACAACGAGACGGACTATGATGAAGAACAGTATCCTCCTGCTGAGGATAAGTACAAACAGCTGGAAGACCGTTTGAGCGCTATGGAAATACAGAAGGTGCCCGGTCTGGACTTCGGAGATCTAGGTCTATCCTCTGGGGTGGTGATTCCCCATAAATTCAAGGCACCTGCCTTTGCCAAATATGACGGAGCTTCCTGTCCAAAGCTACACCTCTGGTCATATGTGAGGAAGATTCAACCCTATACTACTGATAGAAATCTCTGGGTTCATTTCTTTCAAGATAGTCTGTCAGGGACTCAACTTAAATGGTTCTGTCAACTGGAAGGAGCTAACATCCGCAACTGGGAGGACCTTGCTGCTGCTTTTTACAAGCAATACCAGTATAATACCGACCTTGCTCCCACACGTACTCAGCTTCAGGGTATGTCTATGGGTACAGGCGAAGGCTTTAAGGACTATGCTCAAAAATGGAGAGACCTTGCCGGAAGGGTGCAACCACCTTTAACTGATCGTGAGCTTGTTGATATGTTTTTGGGGACCCTGTCTGGTCCATTCTTTAATCATTTGATTGGAAACTCTTCAGTCGGGTTTACAGACCTTATCTTGACTGGTGAGAGGATTGAAGCTGGCATCAAAAATGGGAAGATTCAAGAAGCTACACCTTCTGATGCTCAGAAAAAGCTCTACAATGGGAAGAAAAAGTCTAATGCTGTGTATGGTCAAAAGGGTTGCCATGACTAAAACACAGGGGCAGTCCTGATCTCTGGTTCCACGTCACACCGACAACAGCAAAAGGGAAATCGACGAAAGCCAGATGAGCCTAAAAGACAATTCACCAACATCAACATGCCGTTGTCTCAAGCGTTGCAACAATTGTTGAAGATGAATCTGATTACGGTGATAAACCCTCACCCAAACCCCAAGACCTCTTCTCCTAACTAAAATCCTAATGCGACCTGCGCTTATCATTCTGACAGTCCCGGGCATGATACTAACGATTGTTGGGCATTGAAGTACAAGATTCAGAATTTGGTTGATGCCAAGGAGATTGAGTTTGGTCCTCCGGAGACTCTAGCATAATCACTGCTCCTACGCCAAATCATTGAGAATGCCTTTGTTTCATTTGAATTTTCAAGTTGTAATCTCTTTGTTACTCAAACAATTATCTATTAATGCCAAACTTTGTTTCATTAATGCATTGCATATGTTTGTCTTGATTTGATCCGATCATTTTAATTACATTTAAACTATGCTTCTTACTCACTTTATGACATTCAACTCTTGCTAAAAGTTACAAGCCTTTAGAGGGAGGATGACGAAATAAGGCCATGATCTCATACAGTATGCTTTTGGACAGACCTTGCTGACGATGCACAGGCGTTTCTTTCAAATCCTAAACACTGGAGTTATAAGGAAGATAATCCCTAGTCAACCCCTTCGAGCCAAAGAAGTAGGAGTTTTCTGTTTTAAACACAAATTGAAACCTTTAATTTAAACCTGGGGCAGGGTAGTCTCTCAGTTAATTCAAAAGATGCGCATTGAAGCCGCAAAACTCTCAGTTCATAATGCAACGAACGACATCAAAAGCATTCATCTTGAATCAAGAGACAGTGATGGTTCCTTATCTCATAGGCAGTCAATCTCTCAAAAAAAAAAGACAAAAAGCCCACTGGGCCAAAATCTATAAAGGAGGCTTGAGAAAGTTGGGGCATCCCGCTGACTGTAATCTCGAAAACAGGAACAGTCAGGCAAAAGTTAGGGATAACAAATCAAAAGAAAGAGGTCTCTAAAAATCCTCAACAACATGAAAAATGTTGCGAAAATGACTGCCTTTAAAAATTCAACTTGTGTGAACCATCACCAAAAACGTCGTTCCAGACTCATTTGAAGTTCAAATGCATAATTAATTGAGTTTAGGATTGAAGAACATCACGAAGAGCGGGTGGGTACAAATATACTTTGAGCCTTTATCCTTTGTTTCTTAAACTGTGAACCAAGCCACGTTACAACCCTTCAAAGTCCTAACTGAAGCATGGGTTAGTTCGAAAGCATACTGTTACAAAAGGTATCCTGACTCCTGTAAGGCTTTGCCCTAAATCTTGTGTTGAAATTGTCTTATAAAGAGTTTTCTGCTAAAAAACGCATTTTTCAAAACTTCAAGACAAGCATAAACTTTACATTATTTGAATGTCACTGTTTGCATTTGGCTATTTGTTTGACAGCGGAGAAATTCACACAACGAATATCCGATGAACGAAAGCCCCCTCAGTGAACAAAATCACCTCAAAAAGGATGACACTTCCATTGACAAATCTCCTTCCAAACAAGGGGACTTGACATGTCACTATCCAGCACACCTGGGGCAGTCCAGTCAAGATTTCAAGAAATCTATGAAGAAGTGCGGTGTAACCAGGGGCAAGTCTCCATCTCTGTCACTTGGGGCATTGAACATCAATCTCAGCGAAGGGTTACGTACAATTAAACATTTTCTGGCAATGTCACAAATACTTGCTACTAGGGGCAATGACAAATCTCCCCAAAATCCTTCTCATAGGATGACTCCCAGCAAGGGTTTAATCTCTGAAAACCTTTCCCCAGCTGAATCAACCTCAAGAATCCTCGAGGACTTCTCCCCAACAAAGATGTCACCTCTCTAGCGGACTGACGACAGGGTTTATTTCTCCAACAGCACCAGGATTCCCCAGCTTGAGTTTTCCTCTCCGACTACTACAAATCAAAGGACCACAACTCCTTTTCCCCAGTACACTCTGGAAGCTTGTCTCCTGCGAAGCACAAATAAGTCTCCTCAGCCAAATTCAGAGGTTATCCTCACAAGAGTCTAACTGGGTTATCCTCAGCAAGTTGCAACTGAAAGATCATCCCAGCAAAGTTCTTTCTATCCCCAGCGGAGTTCATTCCTCTCATAGACAGAAATTCAATCCCCAACGGGGTTCACCGTCACCAGCAACAGTAATTCCTCCCCAGCTGAGTTTCACTTCTCCAAATCAGCTGATCTTCTAGTAGAATATATACTTCCCACAGAGTCATTTCCTCGTCAGTCCATTCCCCAGCGGAGTTATCCTCCCCTGCAGGATTATTCTCCCAATCATCTTCAGACGTTATCGCCAACGAGTGAAACTCTTTATTCTCCAACAACAGTCAGGGATTTATTTTCCCAAGCTCGGACGTACCACAATAGCATTTCATGTTCATACATCATGATGTGCACATACATATTGCATACAGCATAATCTCATTCATTTTGAGCACATCATCATACAATGCATGTCATGCATCATATACGATTAGTCATGTACCTTTTCAGGAAAGATGGTTATCATCAACAACTTCCAGCAAGTTCAAGATTAACTCCGGAAACTAAACAGACTTCACACGGGTCTATCCTGAAAAATCCTACACGGGTCCTTTATCATATATTTCTGAATGAAGTTTTACACGAACTTATCCCGAAGTAACCTTACCCGGGTTCCTCCTGAAGTTTCACACGAACTTATCTCACAGTAACCTTACCCCGGTTCATCCTGAAGTTTCACACGAACTTATCCCAAAGTAACCTTACCCAGGTTCCTCCAGAAGTTTCACACAAACTTATCCCGAAACAACCCTACACCGGTTCCTTCTCAATTCCAGATGCAGTTTTACACGGACTCATCATCAAGAAACCCTACACAGGTTCTCTCTTTCCAAAGATGAAGTTTTACACGGACTCCTCATCAGGCAACCCTACACCGGTTCCCTCTCTTCAAGATGCAGTTTTACACGCACTCGTCGTTAAGAAACCCTACACAGGTTCTCTCTTTCCAAAGATGAAGTCTTACACGGACTCCTCATCAGGCAACCCTACACCGGTTCCCTCTCTTCAAGATGCAGTTTTACATGGACTCATCATCAAGCAACCCTACACAGGTTCCTTCTCAGGAAATTTCAGATGCAGTTTTACACGGACTCGTCATCAGGAAACCCTACACAGGCTCCTCCTTTCCAAGATGCAGTTTTACACGGACTCATCATCAAGCAACCCTACACAGGTTCCTTCTCAGGAAATTTCAGATGCAGTTTTACACGGACTCGTCATCAGGAAACCCTACACAGGTTCCTCCTTTCCATATGAAGTTTTACACGGACTCGTCATCAGGAAACCCTACACAGGTTCCTCCTTTCCAGATGAAGTTTTACATGGACTCAGCATGAAGTAACCTTACCCAGGTTCCTTCTCATTCCCTGATACAGTTCAATGGCATTCCAGACACGAATACCATTTTGATACTCATTCTTTTGGCCTACAGCATTGCGGGTCAACAAACATTCTTGGATGGCATCTTTAAGCCCATCTCCAGCAAGACTCTACCATCAACCTTTTCAAGTCCCAGTTTAATACCTGTAGCAAGCCAGGAAAATATCTGTGGACGACTAATTGTAGATCAATACCTGTAACAAGCCAGAAAAGTTATCTACATGAAGAGATTGAAGATCAATACCTGTAACAAGCCAGGAAGACCATCTTTCTTTCTCAGGTCAGAGATTAATACCTGTAACCAGCCAGGACATCTATCTCCTCGACCAACCTCTTCAAGTCCCAGTTGAATACCTGTAGCAAGCCAGGAAAACTATCTATGGACGACTGATACTTGTAACAAGCCAGGAAGACCATATTTCTTTCTCAGGCGTGCAAGTTCTCGCTAAGGAATCTCTTATGCGATCGACACTCCTGCAGATGGCATCTATAAGCCCATCCTCCTACCTACAACCTCCAAATGGAATCTGTAAGCCCATTCCCGATGTCACAATGCTTATACTACACCATGCGAGTGCAAATTTCTGGGCACTCTAGTGTTCAATTATCTTCCACCTTCGGATCACGAAAGGCTCGAAAGCCAATCTATATCCTCACGTTTAAGAAAATTGAACAGGGGCAACTGTTGTACCCCAAAATTTGCCCTCTCATGTTTCCAAAGGTCTTCCCTTACATAGTTAGTCACAAACACTTGCCTAACAAAAATAAAGTTTTGAAGATATACAAAATGTCTTTCGATCGGCATCTGGGAAAAGGCTTCGATTAAGCATTCGGAACCTTTCGATCAGGTTTGGTTCACCAGGCTTCGATTAAGCGTTTGGAACCTTTCGATCAAGTTTGGTTCACCAGTCTTCGATTGAACATTTGGAACTCTTCAATCAAGCTTTGGTCTGCAGGTCTTCGATTGAGCGCTGGACCCTCCTTCGATCAAGTCAATATCACAATGCTTCGACTATGCACTAGATACTTCAGGCTTACCTTCGACTCACCAGGAAAGAAGCTCATTCGAAGAACATGTAAATGACTCATTCGAAGAAGCACTCAGAAGGCCCATTCGAAAGGTACACAAGAAGTCCTTTCGAAGGAGGCAGTGCAAGACCCTTCGACTAGCAACACAAGACCTTTCGACTAGCAACACAAGACCCTTTGATTAGCATGAAAGAGACCTTTCAATTGGCCTGTTAACAGTGTCTTTCGACTAAAGTTTCAATTAGTACCCTTCGAATGGTATATGGACAAATGCCCTTCGAATGGCATTTCAGTGCAGAATTTCCCTGAATAAGAACATCAGAACGAAATGATTTTTGAATGGCATTTCAGTGCAGAGTTTATCTCAACCTAAGATAAGCTGATAAAGGAAGTTCTGAACAATTCGAATCAGAACTTAGACTCATCACAAGGCCAAGGGCTGGTTGAGGTTGTCTAATAAGGAATAGATTCGAATTGGGACTCTGAAGCAATCGAAACTGGCAAAGAAGGCAAAATCGAAGGGGTAAGTCAGTTTTCGATTTCCATCAAATTGGAGGCCCAAACAACTCAGAGCAAGCTGGCAGAAACGCATGATTGAATCAAATTTGGCAAGTTTTCATGAAAATCAAATCAAATCTCTCCACCATAATGGACCAAGATTTGATACACATTTGTTAACCTAATTTCTTTGCCTATATAAACCTGCTGCTCATAAACAGAAACAGACGAAAAACCCTTGCAGAAAGACACACAAAGAAACCCTGCTGCAGACAAGAGGAAAAACGCACAAAACCTCTAAAACGGCCATAACAGTTTGCCAAAAACCTTGAGATAATGAGAGATCAAAAACCACATTGAAGGCAGATTCAGACCAAAAGAAAAACGCAGCTTCCTTCCTTGTCATCTAGTGGCGCTATACCCATCAAAAGGGAGTCTTTCCATCGCCCATAACGCACTGTAAGTCTCCAGGAACTTTGCTCTGCACATGAAATCGTAAATCGTCCTCCTTGCATTTTTTTGCTAATTTGATTGCATATTCATACTGGCCATTAAATTCCTAAGCAAACTGCATTATTTGATTATATTTTCGTGACCTCTAACCCTGTATCCAGAACTTAAGGTTCATGTTCTAGTTTTTAGGCGTTTTTTATACAGGTGAAATTAAGGCTAATGATTGGTGTAGAGATGATGAGGAGGCAGAGACGAACATGTCTATGTTTTTTAATAGCATTTTCATGGCCTGGAGCGAGTTTTAGAACCATCCCACGAAACTTCCTGCAGAACGAAATCTGCAGGTAAAAAAAGCAGGCTATTGTGAAGAAGATGATAACGTGGTTGGGCGTGATTGGTTCGTTTGAATCAATTACGCGTTTTTTTATTTTTTTTCCAGACATAATTATTGTTTGTATAGAATATTTGTTCTCTATGTAACTAACGAATGAAGCAGATTGGTCGGTTGGTGAACGCGTTAGTGCAAGACCCCCTGGGACCTGGATTCGAATCCCAGGTCCCCCAAAACTTTGTTACGCTTTTTCTTCAGGTACTCAGATGCAGTGCTGAAGGCAGGGAACACCATACGTCCTCAGATCTCAACGTACCCAGTGGCTTCGAGCTAGATCCAAAGGCCAGCATGCTGAGCCTGAAAAAAATGCTGACCAAACCTCCCTTCTTCAGGCCCAGCGCCCCACAGTTTGCTTTTGTTTTTTTCTTTTCTGTTCATATTTTTTGCTCTTATTATTATCATTAAAAACTAACTAACTAATTAACACACTAACTTTCTTTTTTTCATAAAAAACAGACAACAAAAAATATTATTCTCACCAATTAATTTTAGTAATTAATTTTGTAAATAAACTATTAACCAATTAGTTTAGTTTTTTAGTTAGGTTTAATCCTAACATTTGTGCAATAAATAAAAATTGACTTAGAATTAGGTTTTCACCCTTCTTTTTTAATTCTATTTCCTTAATTAAAATAAAACTCAAAAACACCTTTTTTCCTTAATTCCACAATTTAGACTTAATTCCTAACTTAAAAGAGACCAAAAACATGCTTTCTTCAAAAAGGGTCAAAACCCTAAAGGACAATCTGATTCAACTTTTCTCGCGCGTATTATTTTAATCCATATATTGTAATTGCTCCGAGAATGTAATAGTTTTAACTTAGGATTTTTTATTTACCGCTTTTATTTACCTTTCGCATTTACTTTTAAGGGTTTGTCTTTGGCGATGTAAATACCCGACGCCTTGTAATAGCTTAGTTTTATTTTCCGCAACCACTAACTGCTAGATGTATGCTAACTAGATCTATCTTAAATTAAAATCAACCGTAGCTCACCATGACATGTAAAGATAACATAACTGAAAATTGACACACTTGCACATGCCACTCCTAGGGTACGCCTCACTTGGTTGCCTTGAACGTGGTCATTGAGTATAGGATGTTTTAGGGGTCGCCCTCCTGTCTAGAGATCAAAGTTGCCTCGAAATGGTTGCCTCGGATAAAAAATGATCTAAGACATTAGGGTTACCACTAAGGCGTCCTAACATTGCTTTAGTGACCACTCGTCCCTAAAATTGAATTGACCCAAAAACTCCGACGACGATGCTACCTACTCCTTCATAGTGGGATAGCATTGTCCAAAGGGACATTTACACAGTTTAATTCCTTTTGAGTAGGTAGAGGTTCTTAGGTACTTGCTCTTTCAAAACAAAACAAATTTTTCGCACTTACACTTTTCAAACAAAGTTTTCAACAATACTTCATACACTCTTGAGGACAGAAACAAGAGTTAAATCGAAGTTTTCAAACAAAACTCTTTTCAAAACCCACAAACACAAGAAAAGCAAAACTTTTTGAAAACATAGTGAGCAAGTACCCAAGAGCCCGTGGATAACCACGGATAGAAAGGGTGCTAACACCTTCCCTTTCTATAATCTACCTCCCGAACCCGAGAAACATCTCGAAAAGGAATTTTGCTGTGCTTTTGTCCTTTCCTTGTTGGATAAAATAAAAGACGGTGGTGACTCTTACTTACCGCGACATTTTGCGAAAACAAGCGCAAACGCGAACCAGCATTCCAAAATAGTCAGTTCTCATTCCCACCGATCACACTGGAGATAGAGGAAATTCTGAAGATTATCAAGAAAAGCGACTACAACATAGTCGAGCAGCTGGGGGAAATCCTGTCGAAAATCTCCATGATATCCTTGTTATTGTGTTCAGAAGCCCATGCAAAGGCTTTAATTGCTTTCCTTAAAACTGCGCATGTGCCGCAGGAAACCTCTGCTGATCAATTAAAAGACTATGTAGCTAGTTTGACCGCTGACAACGGGTTGGGTTTCTCCGATGCAGATCTGACTGCTAAAGGAAGAAATCACAATGATGCCCTGCATGTCTCAATCGAGTGCAGGGGCACTACTCTGGCCCATGTACTGGTGGATAATGGGTCCTCATTGAACGTTTTACCCAAGAAAGCATTAGACCAGCTGAACTGTGAAGGTTTGGTTTTGAAGCCAAGTAATATTGTGGTTAGGGCCTTTGACGGGTCCAAAAGGATGGTGCACGGGGAGGTGGATGTCCCTGTTAAAGTTGGCTCTCAGATTTTTGCATCGACGTTCTATGTGATGGACATCTGACCATCCTATTCCTGTTTGCTGGGTCGCCCGTGGATTCATAAGGCTGGGGCAGTGACTTCTACGCTCCATCAAATGTTGAAATATCCAGTGAAGGGGAAGATTGTTACGGTACGGGGAGAAGAGGAGTACATGGTGAGCCATCTTAACTCCTTTCGTTATGTGGAGATGGATGGAGATTTCATCGAAACCCCGTGTCAGAAATTTGAAGAGGTCCCCCAGACTCTGGCTTCGACTGAAGTTCTTGTTGAGGAACCTCCAATGAAGATGGCTTCCCTCAAGGATGCCAAGGCTGTTATTGAAAAAGGTGGGTGTGCAAATTGGGGTCAACTCCCTGACTTCGCACATAAAATTGACAAGTTTGGTTTGGGCTTCACTGCAGAGGCTCAAAGGGCTGTTTGGCGCGTGCGGATTGAAAGACCTCCTCCGTGCATCAGTAATCAGGGAGTGAATGCAATTGAGGATGATGAATAAGAGTCAGACATCGACAGCTGAATTTACCCGACTACCGATGGTGGATTGAACAACTGGACAACAAAAGACTTCATGCTCGTTTCTTTTATTACACAGTAATTGACTTTTGTTTTGAGATTTGTAACAGACAATTTGAAACTTTACGGCCCGGTGTCTTGCCCGAGGCACCTTGCTTCGTTTGTGAGGGCTTAATATTTGTCATTTTCATATATCATCAATAAAACATTGGACGTTTTCTTGCATTACAAATTTTGCGCTCCTTGTTTTTCTTTTCTATCTTGCACTTTATCAAAACAGCTATTGTCTTACACACACTCACATATCATAATGCAGATCCACATCCACTCTGGATCCCACTGATAATGACTCTACTACTGCCAGTTATGACTTTAAAAGTCCGATCAACCAAGCCGAGGATGAAGGTGAGGATGATTGTGAAGTGCCTGGGGAACTTGCTAGACTTTTACTATAGGAAGAGAGGGCCATACAGCCCCATGAAGAGCCAGTGGAATCAGTGAATTTGGGTACAGAGGAGGACAAGAAAGAGGTCAAGATCGGTGCAAATCTAGAGCCTAGTGTCAAGCAACAGTTGATACCGATGCTACGCGACTATGTTGAGATCTTCGCTTGGTCTTATGGAGATATGCCTGGTTTGGACACTGATATTGTGGTACACCGCCTGCCAACCAAGGAAGACTGTCCTCCAGTAAAGCAGAAGGTTCGCCGCATGTGCCCAGAGATGTCTGAGAAAATCAAAGCTGAGGTCATGAAACAATTTGATGCCGGTTTTCTAGTTGTCACTTCTTACCCACAGTGGGTTGCCAACGTGGTTTCGGTGCCGAAGAAAGATGGTAAGGTGCGGATGTGTGTGGACTATATAGAGCTGAATAGGGCAAGCCCCGAGGATAATTTCCCACTCCCTCACATCGACGTTCTGGTCGACAACACCGCACAACATAAGATCTTCTCCTTTATGGATGGTTTTTCTGGTTACAATCAGATTAAGATGGCTCCCGAAGACATGGAGAAGAAAACCTTCGTTATGCAGTGGGGTACCTTTTTCTACAAGGTCATGCCGTTTGGATTGAAGAATGATGGGGCAACGTATCAGCGCGACATGGTCGCTTTGTTCCATGACATGATTCACCATGAAATTGATGTATACGTTGACGACATGATTGCAAGATCCCAGACCAAAGAAGAACACCTTGACCATCTCCAGAAGCTATTTGACAAGTTGAAGATGTACAAGCTGAGGTTAAACCCGAACAAGTGCACCTTCGGGGTAAGGTCTGGTAAGCTGTTGGGTTTCGTCGTTAGTGATAAAGGTATTCAGGTGGATCCTGCCAAAGTGAAAGCTATACAGGAAATTCCAGCTCCCCGAACAGAAAAAGAAGTCAGAGGCTTTTTGGGACGTCTGAACTATATTTCCCGATTCATTTCGCACCTGACTGCTACTTGTGAGCCAATCTTCAAGCTGCTGAAGAAAGATTAAGTGGTAAGGTGGAATGATGAATGTCAGGCCGCTTTCGAAAGGATCAAGGAATATCTCCAAGAGCCCCCTATTCTGATGCCTCCAGTTGAAGGAAGACCTTTGATCTTATACTTGACAATACACGACAATTTGATGGGGTGCGTGCTGGGGCAGCATGACGAGTCTGGCCGAAAAGAGTATGCTACTTACTACCTTAGCAAAAAGTTTACCGACTGTGAGACCCGATACTCACTGCTTGAGAAAACTTGTTGCGCTTTGGAATGGGCTGCTCGACGGCTGAGATAGTATATGCTGACTCACACTACCCTATTGATATCAAAGATGGACCCAATCAAGTATATCTTCAAAAAGCTTGCCTTGTCCGGAAGAATAGCAAGATGGCAGATGATCTTAACTGAGTAAGACATCCAATATAAAACCCAAAAAGCAATCAAGGGGAGTGTGTTGGCAGATCATTTAGCGCATCAGGCCGTAGATGATTAACAGTCTATGAACTTCGAGTTTCCGGATGAGAACATCATGTTGGTGACCGACTGTGAAAAACATGGACCGGATAAAGGACCTGAGGAAGGATCCTGATGGTCTATGTATTTTGATGGAACTTCAAACGCATTGGGTAATTACATTGGCGCTGTGATCATATCTCCTGAAGGCTGTCATACTCCATTCACCGCCCGATTATGTTTTAACTGCACCAACAACATGGCGGAGTATGAAGCGTGCATCATGGGCCTGCGAGCAGCTATTAACCTGAGGATTAAGTTCTTGTGTTCGGAGATTCCGCTCTAGTGATCAGTCAGATCAAAGGCGAGTGGGATACGAAGCACCCAAATCTCATTCCTTACAAAGAGTATGTATGGACTTTTCTGTCGCACTTCGAGGAGATAACCTTTGAACACTTCCCGAGAGAGGAGAATCAGTTATCGGACGTGCTAGCTACCATGTCTTCTATGTTCAAGGTCAGGTGGGACAACGAAGCTCCCCAGATTACCATTGAGAGGTTGGAAGAACCCGTACATTGCTGTGACATCGAGACCGAAGAGGTAACAGATAAACCCTGGTTTCACGAGGTAAAGAGGTATCTCGAGGCTCAGGAATACCCCGAGGGTGCATCTGTTAATGATAAGAAGTTTCTAAGGAGATTCGCTGCAAAGTTCTTCATCAGCAATGGTGTCCTTTACAAGCGTAATCATGATTCAACCTTACTGCGATGTATGGATAAGAATGAGGCAGAAAGAATCATGGCGGAGTTACATGAAGGTACTTCCGGAACTCATTCCAGTGGACACACCATGGCAAAGAAAATCCTACGGACAGGATATTATTGGTCTACTATGGAAGCCAATTGTTACCAACATTCTAGGACTTGTCATAAGTGCCAAGTCTATGCTGATAAGGTGCATATACCTCCAGTTCCTCTGAACGTCTTGACAGCTCCTTGGCCTTTTGCAATGTGGGGCATCAATATGATTGGCGAGATCAGACCTACTGCATCTAACGGGCATCGTTTCATCCTGGTAGCAATTGACTACTTTATGAAGTGGGTTGAGGCAGCTTCCTTTGCTACAGTGACCAAGAACGTCGTGGCGCGGTTTATTCGGCACAATTTGATATGTCAATATGGTGTACAGGAGAGAATCATTACGGACAATGGTACAAATCTCAACAATACAATGATCACCGAGCTCTGCAAGCAGTTCAAGATACAGCATCACAACTCTTCTCCTTACCGGCCGAAGATGAATGGGGATGTTGAAGTAGCTAATAAGAACATCAAGAAGATTGTGTAGAAGATGACGGTTACATACAAAGATTGGCACGAGATGTTACCATTTGCTCTTCACGAGTACCGAACCTCAGCACGAACTTCAACAGGGGCAACACCTTACTCTTTGGTGTACGGCATGGAAGCAGTCTTACCCATTGAGGTCCAAATACACTCTCTTCGGATTATGAAGGATGCAGGTTTGAGCGAGGGCGACTAGATTCAGACCCGGCTTGATCAACTGAACTTAATCGACGAAAAAAGACTTACTTCTATTTGTCATGATCAGGCGTATCAAAAGCGAATGATCAAGGCATTTAACAAGAAAGTCTGACGACAAGAGTATCAAGTTGGGGATCTGGTGATCAAACGCATCATACTATTGCAAGGTGATCCCAGGGGCAAATGGACCCCTACGTACGAAGGGTCATTTATGGTTAATAACATCTTCTCAGGAGGAGCTATGATTCTGACCACCATGGATGGTGACGACCTTCCTCACCTCGTCAATGCAGACATAGTGAAAAAATACTATGCATAATCAAAGACCCGCTAGGTTGACTGGCCTAGGCAAAAATAAGGGCTTCCCGGCGAACCAAAAGGGTTCGGGCAAAAATAAGGGATGAAAATGAAAAAATCTATACACCCGGCAAGTCGAAAACCTGAAAAGGCGGCTTGGGAAAAAAAGGGTATCCTGGTGGACTAAAAACCCGAAAGGGCGGTCCATGCAAAAATTAGGGATTGAAGCGTAACACTATGTCTCGTTGGATCACCTTGCAACTAGACTTCAATATCAACTATCAAGCTCGAACGGCGCCAATCAATCTGATCTACCTTCAAGAAAGTAGCAAAGTGATGAGACGCTCGAAGACATAAGGGCAATAGCAGAGTTGGAATCCAATAGGATTGTTCACATAGCTGTTTTTCTTTGTTTTTCACAAATTGTATAATTTCTATCTTTCGACGGTGTTCTCTTACTAGGACGCCAGCCTCTTGTACAAAAACGCCTATTTACAGGACAACTTCAAAATCAATACAATTCATTTTCACAAAGAAATTTCATATTTGTGTTTTCTTTTTCTATTTTATTTTGCAAGAACGTCCAATGGTTCATTTTTGATATACGCATTTGACAATAATTGTTGCTCATAAATATTTACATACGAAACAAAAGACGGTTTCTCGTAATTTCAGGAACAGGGGAAAACAAGAAATGTCCAAACCTTACAGTTGCTCTGTCCACCAGGTATAGGGATAGACCTAGCTGGAGAATACGACTAAAGGTACATTCACTACCCGTAAAGCAAAAGGTATCTAAGAAATAGTGATTCTCCCCAAGCAGAGTTCATCTATCGCCAACGCTAGAAGATTATCCCCAATGGAGTTTGTTGTACCCCAAAATTTTCCCTCCCATATTCTTCAAGATTTGTCAAGATCAATCTCCAGATGATTCAAAATCTCTCAAGGGTTGCACAGTCCAATTGCCTCCTAACACAGTCAAAATTAGGGTTTTGGTTCCTGCAAGGAAGTTGAGGTTTTCAAGGGTCCAATCAAGTCCCATATGCCTATATACAGTGTCAAGCATCCATATGTCAAGTTTCAAGACTCACAGCATCAAATTGCACTGTCAAAAACCCTAAATGCTTCACAGTCAACTGCAGGGGCAAAATGGTCATTTGACAGTCAAAAGTCAAAATTTTTGGTCAACATCTCATTTTGAAGCCACAATCATCATTTGATCAATTCTTGATCATGATTCCACAAGCATGGCTCAAAAAGTCTCAAGATGCAAAAGTTTCTATTTTTGGACAGTTGAAAAGTCAACTGCAAATTGACCAAGGCATAACTTCCTCATGGTTTATCAGAAAAATCCTATCCAAAGCTCATTTTGAAGGGGATGACATTTCCTACAACTCATCTTCACACTTCAAGTCCAATAAATGCTCTCACAAAGAGTTGTCAATTTCAACATTACAGGTCATTTTCAAAAGTCAACAAAAAGGCACTTTAAGTCAAAGACCATAACTTGAGATTGGTAAATCAAAATGACATGGGACCAAAGGCATTGGTTAGAGGACTTCAAGACCTTTCCAAAATTTCCAAGAACATGTTCATAGCTTCAGAATTGAGCAAGATATGCATTGGAGAAGTTGGGAAAATTTTGGGAACTTTCAAAAGTCAACTTTGCCTAAAAAGCTTCAAATTTGCTAATGGGTCTCAAATTATTTCTTGAATCATTACCCAAAGCCTATGCACGACCCATTGAACTTAAAATGATTTATTTTTTTATTTTTAATTAATTAATTGAATTTTTATTATTATTAATTCATTTAATTGGTTTTAATTGTAGAAAAATATTAAAGCATGGTTGTCAAATCCTTTTATGCAGCAAATACACTCCATATATGCTAAAGATTTCGTGCATCATCCAAGGGGACAAGATATTCCATAATTGGCAAGGTTTTCATGGAAAAAGATTGAAAATCACATAATTGAAAATCAAATATTCAAGTCATAACTCATGGACTTTTGGGCCAAGGTTTTGACCTAATTCTGATCACATACATATGCAAGAGCTAACCCTACTCAAGCATACACGTGAAAGCTGCTAAAAACCACATAACCAATTTGCAAATTTTGAAGAGAAACTTGAAAACTGAAATCCTATTTGCAGTACAATTCAAGGCCTGAAATCTTTTCCAATACGTTGCTGACATTGCCAGGAGTCTATTGCAATCAAGAACGAGGCTTAACACTATCAAAATCATCCCCGCGAAGTCACACGGTTTGCTTTGTTTTCCAATTTGACATATCATCATCTATGCGCTTTTAACCATTTTTCTTGTTTGATTTACACTAATAGTGACCTTCTGAAGCGATTGGTACAGTTCAATTGAATTAACGTTGCCTGAATCAAGATCCACCATGGACGAAACCTAGGGTTTCTGAAGCTTCAAATTAGGGCTTTAGGCATAAGGAAAAATTGGATCACGTCATGACTATGGTTGAATTCGTCAAGGCCAGACGAATTCAACCAACCTATCGCGCCTTTTTTATATTGATTCCTCTTCTATTCGCTATTTTTCACACTTTCACTTAGTGGGGGTTTAAAACCCCCGCTATCTTGTTTATGTTTACAGGTACAAACGAAGAAGACAATAGGTGGCAGCCTGTGGTTGGAAGATTCAAATCCATGCGCGCGTTTTTTCTTAATTCCAACATAATTACTATTTTACATATATTACTTTTCTTTATTATTATGTTAACAAATGCGCTTGGTAGCTCAGTTGGTGGAGGACGTGTATTGCAAGCATTGGGACCTGGGTTCGATTCCCAGGTCCCCCCACATAATTCATAATTTTTGTCTTAACCCATTCCAATGCAGCTTTCATTCAATGGCCCATCATGCGCCCTCATGCCTAAGCCTGCCAAGTGGCTTCAAAGATCCATCTAATGGCCAGAATGTGAATTCCATGGTGTACCTCAGTCAATGAGCGTGCACACAATCTGAAAAGTCAACAAGGCCTTTGTCTAATGGGCCAGAATTCCTCAAATCACACCTCCACTTTGGGCCTGACACCCCCCTTGGTTTGTATAATTTTAGTTTCTTTTCTTTTCTAATTCTTTTTAATTGTTTTAATTGTTTTTATTAATTCACCATTAATCAATTTTCCGTAATAAAAACAGAAAATCAAAATACAAAATATGTTTAATTATTTATTAATTTCCTCACTAATTTATTTTTGTAAATAAATAACTAACAATTAACTTTAGTTTAATTTAGGTTTAAATTCTAATACTTTTCTTAACAAATAAAAAATACATAGAATTAGGTTTTGACATTTTTATCTTTTTCTTAATTAATTATTTTCATCATTATTTATCATTATTATTAATTATCATCAATTTTTGTACATAAATATGTAAATTAATTAATTAGTTTAAATTAGGTCAACTTTGACGTTTTATTAATAATTAAAATAATTTAGAACTAGGGTTTCACTAACTTTAATTTTAATCTTTTTTTTTCTTTATTTTCATAATAAATACAAAAAACATATAAAAAACACTTCTCTTCTTTAATAATTAATTAGACTTTAATTTACTTTAATTTCTCGAAAGGGTCCAACACCCTCGGACGTCCAATTTAATTCTTTCGCGCATTATTTTCTTATTATTATGTAACTGTTCAAGGAATGTAATAGTAATTAGGTTTACCGCATTTTTTACTTTCCGCATTTTTATCAAAAACGGGTCTTTGTATTTTGGCGATGTATAGACCCGCGCCTTGTAATAGCGTAGCTTTTATCTTTCCGTCTTTTAATTTTCCGCACTCCTAAATTCTAAATTGCATGAAAGAATGTATGGTAATTAAAAATAACTCGTAGCTCACAATGCCATGATCAAAGATAACTGTTAACATGAAAACAACACACAATACACACACCACTTCTAGGGTACGCCTCACTCGTTGCCTTCGAAACGTGGTCGTCAAGTATAGGACGTTTTAACGGTCGCTCTTATGTCCATGATCCAGTTGCCTCGAAACAGTTGCCTCGAAACAGTTGCCTCGAAACGGTTGCCTTGGATTAAAAAGGATCTAGGACATTAGGGTTACTTCTAAGGTGTCCTAACTATTGCTTCGGTGACCACACTGTCCCTACAATCGAATTGACCCGAATACCTCCAACGGTGGTGCTACCTACCTCTCAATGGTGGGATGGCACTACCTTAAGGACTTTTACACAGCCTAATTCCTTAGGGTAGGTAGATGACTCACGGATACTTGCTCTCTCTTCAAAAACAAATCAAAAACCTTTTCACACTGACACTTTCAAAAGCTTTCAAAACAAATTTTTCAAACACTCTTGAGGACAGATACAAGAGTTATTCAGAAATCTTTCAAAGAAACTTTTTAAAACCCACTTACATTTTGAAAAGCAAACATTTTGAAAACATAAGAGCAAGTATCTAAGAGCCCATGGATAACCATGGATAGAAAGGGTGCTAACACCTTCCCTTTCTATAAATCTACCTCCCGAACCGAGAAACGTTCTCATAAGGAATTTTGTTGTGCTTTTGTCCTGTCTATGTTGGAGAAAATAAAAGACGGTGGCGACTCTTGCTTACCGCGACATACGCGATCCAGCTTTAAACAGTCAGTTCTATTTCCACCGATCACAGAACTGGCGACTCTGTTGGGGAATACTTTAAAGTGAGGTGTACCTTATGATAGATTATACTTATGTTTTCAATTGCCTAACTTGTGTGCTTTAATATTATTGGGCCTGTCTTGGGAGTTCTATAGATCCTAACCCGGATCTGGGGGATACCTTCTTAGAAAGTAGCAACAAGACTGTGAGGGAATTGTGCGGGGTATACCGACACGGTTGAAGTAGTCTGCTACGTTGATGTGGCACTTTGGTGAGTATCGGTAACCCTTGAGTCAAGTCAAGGAGAGTACGGGGCCTCCGCGTGGTGTCGTGAAGCATCAACTGACCTTAGGAACCTTAATTGAACCATCCTGGCCTCTTTAGGGTAGTGAGATAACTTACTTTGGTGCAGTCCGAAGTTGGTTGATACTCGATACTACACTCATTGAGGGTTGTTTTCTTGGAATATTTTGATCGCCAGTTCAGTGGCTAAATCGAAACGATGAACACAGAAAACAATCCAATGATATTGAGATCCTTAGAACCCGGTTACTTTTGATAGGACAGGTTTTGAGCCCACCAACTTCAAGAGGGTAATACCTAGACCCCATGTTGGCCTAAACTCTAAGGGCTGTCTTGTGTGACTTGTGTGCCTTACCATGTTTGCTCTTTGTGGATACTTCTAATGTGTTTTTATCATAATATCATAACATCATACAGCATCATATGCATCCACTAACCACTTCAGGGGTTCGAATCTTCATCTTTGTTCTTGTTTTGTAGGACATGGAAACTATCCGCAGAAAGACAATTCAGATCAACCTAGTAAGGGTCCCTCCTCAGCTTAAGGAACTTACATCCAGGATTCCCGAGAGCTCTTCTTTCAGTGAGAAACATGGAAGACTCATCAGCTTGGTCAACACCAACATTGAGGAAGATATGATAAAAGTCCTCTTCCAGTTCTTTGACCCTCTGCACCACTGTTTTACTTTCCTGGATTATCAACTGGTGCCCACCTTGGAAGAGTTCTCCCAGCTTCTGAAGATCCCTATCCTTAGTCAACTACCCTACAACGGTACGGAAAGGGAACCCAAACTTGAAGAGGTTGCTAAAGCATTACGCCTACAACCATCTGACATCAAGGGACATTGGGAAGTTAGAAGTGGTATCAAAGGATTCTTGGCAAAGTTCCTGTTTGAGAAGGCCCAAGAATGTTGGAATTCCCTTGACCTACAAGGCTTTGAAGAAGTTGTGGCCCTCCTTGTCTATGGGTTGGTGTTGTTCCCGAATCCCGATCAGCTTATAGGTATCAGTGCTGTCAAGATCTTCATGTCCAGGAATCCTATACCTACGTTGCTTGGGGACATCCTTCACTCATGTTACACTCGAACCATGAGAAAAAGAGGTGTTCTTATGTGTTGCACTCCTCTCCTGGGAAGGTGGTTTATTTCGCACCTTCCACAATCAGTTTTGAAGAACGAGCGGGGTTTGAGATGGTCACAACGATTGATGACTCTTATACATGAAGATATACATTGGTGTTCTCGGTCCAAAGAGGATGTCACTATCATTGATCGTTGCGGGGAGTTTCCTAATGTTCCTTTACTTGGAATCAGATGGGGTATTACTTACAACCCATGCTTGGCTTTGAGACAGTTTGGATATGCTCGGAGGGATGGCCCTCATGACATGTTAATTCCTGACATAGTTTTTGACTTCGACAACGATGCACAAGGACTTCGCCAGAGATTTATCAGAGCTTGGAGGATGCCCAACAAGGTAGACAGCAAGACACTGGGGCACAGGAACTCCATCCCGTTGGAGCCTTATCTTAAGTGGGTACGAGCCCGCTCCCAGAAGTTAGTGATTCCATATCCTCATGTTCTCCCTGTGATCAAAGAGCCAGTTTTGGAAGGAGAGGTGCCCTACACCATTCAACATCCTGACATGCCTACATCCTGGGAAGAGATGCAGAAGAGCTGGGTCCAGCTAAAGGAAGAACGAAATTCCCTTGAAGCCAGTCTACACGCTAGTGAGAAGAAGGTCTTGGAACTCACCCGCCTACTGCACGAGGAAAAGACTCTCAACACTTACATAGCTCCAAAGAGGATGCGCAGTGTCTTTTGGGATTAACTTACTTTGTAATGTTTTGCCCATGAGGCCTTGATGTACTGAACAATTCTTTCTTAATGATAACGTGTGTTCCTTTTTGTCTGCAACAAATTTGAATTTTCGAACCCTTGAATGCATTGCATAAACAGCATATCATGCATCATGTGCATAGCAGGTACTCTTTTTTACAGGTGGTTTAATCTTCTTCGCTGTTTATTTCAGCTCGCCATCATGAATCCTGAATCATCTACTGAGCAATCCATCAAGGCCCTCTAGGCTCAAAACGCCCAGTTCCAAGAGCTGATCATGAGTTTGGCCCAAGGTCAAGAGGAGTTGAAGGCTCTGCTGGTCAAGAAGAAGAAGAAGAGAACTGTACTATTCAACACTGGCCGGAGGTTTGGCAATACACTGCAGAATAAGGTTGATCAAGCTGGTTCTTCTGTAGGGAAAGGCAGTCCCCAAGGGGGAAGGGTTCCTAGTCCAGTGGTCTCTGACAACGAGACTGATTTCAATGAAGAGCAGTACCCTCACGCTGAAGACAAGTACAAGCAGTTAGAGGATCGCCTGAATGTCATGGAAATTCAACAAGTGCCTGGGTTGGATTTTGGAGACCTGGGTCTATCTTCTGGTGTGGTGATCCCACACAAGTTCAAAGCACCATCTTTCGCAAAGTATGACGGGGCGTCCTGCCCTAAGCTACATCTCAGATCTTATATGCGGAAGATCCAGCCGTATACTGTGGACAAGAACTTATGGATCCATTTCTTCCAGGAGAGTCTTTCAGGGACTCATCTCGAATGGTTCTATCAGCTGGATGGAACCAAGGTTCGTAACTGGGAGGACTTGGCTACTGCTTTTTATAAGCAATATCAGTACAATGCCGACCTCGCTCCTACACGTACCCAACTCCAGGGTATGTCGCTAGGATTGGGAGAAGGTTTTAAAGAGTATGCACATAAGTGGAGGGACCTGGCTGGCAGGGTGCAGCCGCCGTTAAACGACCGTGAACTTGTGGACATGTTCTTAGGGACTCTATCCGGGCCATTCTTCAATCATCTCATTGGCAATTCATCTGCAGGGTTTACAGACCTCATTCTGACTAGAGAGAGGATAGAAGCTGGGTTGAAATCAGGGAAGATACAGAAAGGTGCGTCCTCAAGTTCTGAGAAAAAGCCTTTCAAGAAGGAAGCCAGTGCTGTGTATGGGCCTAGAAGGCAAAATAAACCGGAACGCCGCCAAACTGTCAACGCGGTGGTAATTGCAAAGCCTGCTGCCGCTCCTCGGCAACCTAACCAACCAAGGGGTGAGAGACCCAGAAGAGAGCATACTCGGCTTAGTATGACCTTATCGCAGATCTTGCCACAACTGCTATCGACCAACTTGGTAACCGTCAGAGAAGCTCCGAAGGTGGTAAACACAACCTCTCCGAAGTATAATCCCAATGCCTGCTGTGCTTATCACTCTGATAGCCCGGGGCATTCTACTGATGATTGCTGGGCCCTGAGGAATAAGGTCCAGGACCTTATCGATGCCAAGGAAATATAGTTTGAGGCGCCCGAAAGGCCCAACGTTGTGACTGCTCCTATGCCCCAGCATGGAGTAAATGCTATTGAGGAAGACTTGTATGCAGTTTCTGTGGATGATGTTGTTACCCCTTTATTGACGGTCAAGAGGAACCTGTTGCTAGCCGGTTTATTTCCGGGTTGTAGCAAGGGTTGCCTTCTATGTGTTGTTTCCCCTGCTGGTTGTCCGTTGCTGAAGTCAGGCGTCCAAAACCTGATGGATAGCAAAGAGATCTTGTTTAAGAAGACCGTTGTTCCTTTTGTTCCTACTGAAGAAGTATCCGTTGTCACCATCTTCAACAATCCTACCAAGGCTCCCCCGAGGAAGCCAGTCAAAATCATGTCTGTTGCACCTATTATCATTACTGTTCCGGGGCCCCTCCCCTATAAATCTGACAAGGCTGTCCCATGGCACTATGGGGCAAATGTGTATGTACTTGGAGTAAAGCAGGAGTTCAACACTAGTACCGTTATCAGTAACATCACCGGTCCCGCTAAAGTTACTCGCAGTGGCAGGCTCTTCTCGCCTGACATTGCGCCACCAGTTATCCGAAGACCTCTTATCATCACGCCTACAAGTGCGCCTGTTTCCCCTCCTGATCAAGTTTCTACCCCTGCTGCCGAGTCATTTGACACTCGGGGCAAAGGGATTGCTGATACGCCTGCCCAGATGGAGGCACCTAAGACTGTTAAAGTTGAAGCCTCCCAGCAAGAGATGGAGGAAATCCTTAAGATCATCAAGAAGAGCGATTTCAACGTCGTTGAACAGCTGGGGCACACCCCCTCTAAAATCTCTATGCTATCACTGTTGTTGTGCTCATAGGCCCATGCCAAGGCCCTGATTTCTTTCCTAAAGACGACCCATGTTCCACAAGAAACGTCTGCGGATCAATTTACTGACTGTGTGGCCAACTTGACCGCTGACAATGGGTTGGGTTTCTCTAATGCTGATCTGACCGCTAAGGGAAAGAACCACAATGATGCCCTGCATGTCTCTATTGAATGCAGGGGCACTACTCTTGCACACGTGTTGGTAGACACCGGTTCCTCACTAAATGTATTGCCCAAGAAGGCCTTAGACAGGTTGGATTGTGAGGGTTTGGAGTTGAAGCCTAGTAACATAGTGGTCCGAGCCTTTGACGGGTCGAAGAGGATGGTACATAGTGAAGTGAACATTCCGATCCGGGTTGGTTCCCAAGTCTTTGATTCAATGTTTTATGTGATGGACATCCGACCATCCTATTCTTGTTTGTTGGGTCGTCCTTGGATCCACAAAGCTGGGGCTGTGACCTCCACTCTACACCAGAAGCTTAAATACCCTGTCAGAGGGAAGATTGTTACAGTGCAGGGGGAGGAAGAATACATGGTTAGTCATCTGAGCTCGTTCCGGTATATAGAGATGGATGGGGAGTTTATTGAAACCCCCTTTCAACATTTTGAGAAGGTGCCTCCAACATTGGCGTCAGCAGAGACAGTAATTGAAGAAGACTCTCCTTTGAAGATGGCTTCCTTGAAGGACGCCCGGGCTGTGATTGAAAAAGGTGAATGTGCAAACTGGGGCAGGCTCCCTGATTTTACTCCTAAAACTGACAAGTTTGGGCTGGGTTTTACTGCAGAGGCTCAGAGGGCTGTACGCAAAGCAAGGACCGGAAGACCTCCCGTGTTCATCACCAACCCGGGAGTGAATGCTATTGAAGGCGATGCAGAGGAATCTGAGTTTGATAGGTGGATCTACCCAACGGCCGACGGTGGACTGAACAATTGGACTGCAAAAGACTACATACATGTTACTTTTGTTACTCAGTAATGAATTCCTTTGTTTTTAATTTTGTAATGAACAATAAATTGAAACTTTCTGGCCCGGTGTCTTACCCGGGGCACCGTTGGCTTCATTTGTGAAGGCTTATTACTTGTCATTTCCATATATCATGAATAAAAACATTGGACGTTTTTCTCATTTCAAATCTTGTGCTCCCTTTCTTTCTTTCTTTCTTTATTGCAAAACAGCTATATTTACACACACTCACTCATACAGGTTTCAATCCACTCTGGATCTCACTGGTAACGACTCTGCTACTGCCAGTTATGACTTCGAAAATCCGATCAACTTAGCCGAAGACGAAGGTGAAGATGATTGTGAAGTGCCTGGCGAGCTTGCAAGACTGTTACTCCAGGAAGATAGGGCCATTCAGCCACATGAGGAGCCAGTGGAAACGGTAAATCTGGGTACTGAGGCAGATAGAAAGGAAGTTAAGATTGGTGCCAATCTAGAGCTCAGCGTAAAACAGCGGTTGATTCAGATGTTGCATGATTATGTGGAAATCTTTGCCTGGTCCTACGAAGACATGCCTGGGTTGGATACTGACATTGTGGTTCATCATTTGCCTACCAAGGAAGACTGCCCGCCAGTAAAACAGAAGGTCCGCCGTATGCGTCCAGAGATGTCCGAGAAGATCAAAGCTGAGGTTATGAAACAATTTGATGCCGGGTTTCTAGCAGTGACTTCTTACCCTCAGTGGGTTGCCAACGTGGTTCCGGTACCGAAGAAAGATGGCAAGGTCCGAATGTGTGTTGACTACAGGGATCTGAACAGGGCAAGCCCCAAGGATGACTTCCCCTTGCCTCACATCGACGTTCTGGTTGACAATACTGCTCAGCACAAGGTGTTCTCCTTCATGGATGGTTTTTCAGGTTATAATCAGATCAAGATGGCTCCTGAAGATATGGAAAAGACTACCTTTGTTACTCAGTGGGGCACCTTCTGCTACAAGGTCATGCCATTTGGGTTGAAAAATGCCGGGGTAACCTACCAACGTGCCATGGTTGCTTTATTTCATGACATGATCCATCATGAGATCGAAGTATACGTCGATGATATGATTGCAAGGTCTCAAACTGTGGAGGAACACCTTGACCATCTACAGAAGCTGTTTGACCGTCTGAAGTTGTACAAGCTGAGGTTGAACCCGAACAAGTGCACCTTTGGGGTAAGATCTGGAAAGTTGCTAGGCTTCGTCGTGAGCGACAAAGGTATTCAAGTGGACCCTGCCAAGGTTAAAGCCATACAAGAGATGCCAGTTACCAAGACAGAGAAAGAAGTCAGAGGCTTTCTAGGACGTATGAATTATATTGCCCGATTCATCTCGCATCTAACTGCTACCTGTGAACCAATCTTCAAGCTGCTGAAGAAAGATCAGGTAGTACGTTGGAATGATGGATGTCAGGACGCTTTTGACAGAATCAAAGAGTATCTCCAAGAACCACCCATTCTTATGCCCCCGGTTGAAGGGAGACCTCTAATACTATACTTGACAGTACTTGACAGCTCAATGGGGTGTGTGCTGGGGCAGCATGACGAGTCTGGCCGAAAAGAGCATGTTATTTATTACCTTAGCAAAAAGTTTACCGACTGTGAGACCCGATACTCACTGCTCGAGAAAACTTGTTGCGCTTTGGTATGGGCTGCTCGCCGGCTGAGACAGTATATGCTGACTCACACTACTCTGTTGATCTCAAAAAAGGATCCGATCAAGTACATATTCGAAAATCCTGCTCTGTCTGGAAGAATATAAAGATGGCAAATGATCTTGACAGAATACGACATCCAGTACACGACTCAGAAGGCAATCAAGGGAAGTGTATTGGAAGACCATTTGGCACACCAGGCAGTGGATGACTACCAGTCAATGAACTTTGAATTTCCTGACGAGAACATCATGGTAGTGACTGATTGTGAAGTACCTGGACCGGATGAAGGACCTCAGGAAGGATCCCGATGGTCTATGCACTTTGACGGAGCCTCAAACGCTTTGGGTAACGGTATTGGCGCTGTAATCATATCCCCTCAAGGCACTCATACTCCACTCACTGCCCGGATATGTTTTAACTGCACCAACAACATGGCGGAGTATGAGGCATGCATCATGGGTCTTCAAGCTGCGATTGACCTAAGGATCAAGTTTCTGAGTGTCTTCGGAGATTCCGCTCTCGTGATCAATCAGATCAAAGGCGAGTGGGATACGAAACACCCAAACCTCATTCCTTACAAAGAGTGTGTGTTGACATTGATCCCCCATTTCACAGAGATAACTTTTGAACACTTCCCAAGAGAGGAGAATCATCTGGCGGACGCGTTGGCTACGATGTCTTCTATGTTCAAAGTCAAATGGGATAACGAGGCTCCCCGGATCATTATTTGGAAGTTGGACGAACCTGCATATTGCTGTGATCTTGAAGCTGAAGAGGTAACTGAAAAACCCTGGTATCATGAAGTGAAGAGGTACTTGGAATCTCAAGAGTACCCCGACGGTGCATCCATCAATGACAAAAAGTTTCTGAGAAGGTTCGCTGCAAATTTCTTCCTCAGCAACGGCATTCTATACAAGCGAAACCATGATTCAACCTTACTGCGTTGTGTGGATAAGACTGAAGCAGAAAGGATCATGGCAGAGCTGCATGAAGGTACCTTCGGAACACATTCCAGTGGACACACCATGGAAAAGAAAATCCTTCGGGCAGGATATTTCTGGTCCACAATGGAAGCCGACTGTTACCAACATTCTCGGACATGTCATAAATGCCAGATTTATGCTTATAAGGTGCACGTTCCTCCAGTTCCTCTGAATGTTTTAACTGCACCCTGGCCTTTTGCAATGTGGGGCATTGATATGATCGGTGAGATCAAACCTACAGCATCCAAAGGGCATCGCTTCATTCTGGTGGCGATCGATTACTTTACAAAGTGGGTTGAAGCAGCTTCCTATGCCACTGTAACCAAGAATGTCGTGGCACGGTTCATTCAACATAACCTGATCTGTCGATACGGTGTACCTGAGAGGATCATTACGGACAATGGTACCAATCTTAATAACAAGATGATCACTGAGCTCTGCGAGCAATTCAAGATACAGCACCACAACTCTTCTCCTTACCGGCCGAAGATGAACGGGGCTGTCGAAGCAGCAAATAAGAATATCAAAAAGATTGTGCAGAAGATGACAGTGACCTATAAAGATTGGCACGAGATGGTACCGTTTGCTCTTCATGGGTACCGTACCTCAGCGAGAACGTCAACCGGGGCAACCCCCTTTTCCTTGGTCTATGGCATGGAGGCAGTCTTGCCGATTGAAGTCCAGATACCCTCTCTCCGGATAATGAAGGATGCAGGCTTGAGCGAAGATGACTGGATCCAGACTCGACTTGATCAGCTAAACCTAATTGACGAAAAGAGACTTACTACTATATGTCATGGTCAAACGTACCAAAAACGGATGATCAGGGCATTTAACAAGAAAGTCAGACCACAAGAGTATCAAGTTGGGGACCTGGTAATCAAGTGCATCATTCTTCCTCAAAGTGATCCCAGGGGCAAATGGACCCCCACATACGAAGGGCCATTTGTGGTTAAACATGTCTTCTCAGGAGGAGCCATGATTCTAACCACCATGGATGGTGACGACCTTCCTCACCCTGCTAATGCAGACATAGTAAAAAGATACTACGCATGATAAAAGACCCGCTAGGTTGACATACCTAGGCAAAAATAAGGGCTTCCCGGCGAACCAAAAGGGTTCGGGCAAAAATAAGGGATGAAATGAAAAAAATCTGTATACCCGGCAAGTCAAAAACCTGAAAAGGCGGCTTGGGCAAAAATGGGTATCCCGGTGGACTGAAAACCCGAAAGGGCGGTCCAGGAAAAAGTTAGGGATTGAAGCGTAATACTATGTCTCATTGAATCACCTTGCATCCAGAATCCGGTATCAACCATCAGGTTCAGACGGCATCGATCAATCAGCTTCATCTTCAACTAAGCAGCCAAGTGATGAGACGCTCGAAGATATAAAGGCGATAGCAGAGTTGGAACCCAGTGGGATTACTCTTTTCACACAGCTGTTTTGTTTTCTTTGTACAAACTGTATAAACTCTGTTATTCGGCGGCGTTCTCTTACTAGGACGTCAGCCTCTTGTACATAAACGCCTATTTATAGGCAAATTCAAAAATCAATACAAATTCACTTTTCAGACCAATTGCCAATTTTTTTTTCCTTTTTCTGTTTTGTTTTGCGAAGAACGTCCAATGTCCAATTGTGATATATGCATTTGACACTAATTGCTAACTCATAAATATTTGAATACGAAACAAAGGATCAATTACAAGTAACATCAGAAATAGGGGGCAATAATGAGTTGTCTAAGCAATCTAATTGCTCTGTCCCCCAAGGTACCAAGGAATGTTCGGCTGAAGAATGTAACCAAGATATCTTCACTCCCCGCCGAGTAAGACAAGATTCAACAATTCTCTCCCAAGCAGTTGGCCTCCCGTCAAGGCACCGTATCTCCAGCAAGTCAGCAACACTCTCCCCGAGCAGAGTTATACTCAGTCAGCCTTAAGGAAGTTGGATTATCCCCAGAAGATCTCAACATTCCCCAACGGAGTATACAAACATTCCTAACAAGCATCCCCGGCAATCTTGATCTAGGATTGTTCCCCGGCGGTATACCAGACATCCAGTGGAGCCATTCCCCAGTCCAATCTGAAAAGTCTCCCCAGGAAAGTTAAATCAATCTCCCTAGTAGGAAGCTTATCCCCAGTAGGTTCTGGAAGCTTATCCCCTGCAGAGCACGAACGCGCCCCCGGGCTTTATTCAAAGGTTATTTCCCCACCAGGATATAACTGGGTTATCCTCAGCTAATTACAACGGAAAGATCGCCCCCGGCAAAGTCTTCCTATCCCTAGCGGAGTTCATCAAATCTTCCAACAAAACTCAACAATGGTATCCCCAACGGAGTTATCATCAACATCTCAGCGAAGTATCTCTTTCCCCACAGAGTATTTCCCCGCAGAGTAACCTCTCCAACAAGTTTATTCACCAACGGAGTCATCTTCTCCTACCGGTTTATTCTTGCAACCATCATCCCCAGCGGAAACGAAGAACTCTACTCTTCAAACATCAGCCCAGGATTTGACTTCCCGGCACTCGTCAAGGATTTATTTTCCTAGACAAAAATACAGTCATAAACATCACATCTTCATACATTATAGCATGCACATACGCATCATGGACATACAATCTCATTTATTCCGAGAACATCACGCATGTCATACATCATGACATTGCATACAACTAACGTTTTGTCTTTTCAGGACCAAGATCAATACAAAGATGATTACTATCAATTGTCGCAATTCCAGATTCGATACCTGTATCTAGCCAGGGCATGTCTGTTGACGACTATTTTCCAGACTCGATTCCTGTATCCTGCCAGGGCACGTCTGAAGAGTTTGAAGATCTGATTCCTGTATCCTGCCAGGGTGTATCTGTTGACGACTATTTTTCGGACTCGATTCCTGTATCCTGCCAAGGCACGTCTGAAGAGTTTGAAGATCCGATTCCTGTATCCTACCAGGGTGTATCTGTTGATGACTATTTTCTAGACTCGATTCCTGTATCCTGCCAGGGCACGTCTGAAGAGTTTGAAGATCTGATTCCTGTATCCTGCCAGGGTGTATCTGTTGACGACTATTTTCCGGACTCGATTCCTGTATCCTGCCAGGGCACGTCTGAAGAGTTTGAAGATCTGATTCCTGTATCCTACCAGGGTGTATCTGTTGACGACTATTTTCCGGACTCGATTCTTGTATCCTTCCAGGGCACGTCTGAAGAGTTTGAAGATCCGATTCGTGTATCCTTCCAGGGTGTATCTGTTGATGACTATTTTCCGGACTTGATTCCTGTATCCTGCCAGGGCACGTCTGAAGAGTTTGAAGATCCGATTCCTGTATCCTGCCAGGGTGTATCTGTTGACGACTATTTTCCAGACTCGATTCATGTATCCTGCCAGGGCACGTCTGAAGAGTTTGAAGATCCGATTCCTGTATCCTGCCAGGGTGTATCTGTTGACGACTATTTTCCGGACTCGATTCCTGTGTCCTACCAGGGCACGTCTGAAGAGTTTGAAGATCTGATTCCTGTATCCTGCCAGGGTGTATCTGTTGACGACTATTTTCCAGACTCGATTCCTGTATCCTGCCAGGGCACGTCTGAAGAGTTTGAAGATCCGATTCCTGTATCCTGCCAGGGTGTATCTGTTGACGACTATTTTCCGGACTCGATTCCTGTATCCTTCCAGGGCACGTCTGAAGAGTTTGAAGATCCGATTCCTGTATCCTCCCATGGTGTATCTGTTAACGACTATTTTCCGGACTCGATTCCTGTATCCTGCCAGGGCACGTCTGAAGAGTTTGAAGATTTGATTCTTGTATCCTGCCAGGGTGTATCTGTTGACGACTATTTTCCGGACTCGATTCCTGTATCCTGCCAGGGCACGTCTGAAGAGTTTGAAGTTCTGATTCCTGTATCCAGCCAGGGCGTATCTGTTGACGACTGATTCCATATTTGATTCCTGTATCTAGCCAGGGCACATCTGTGAGTAACTGATTGAAGATTCGATTCCTGTATCCAGCCAGGGCACATCTGTACGCAAGTTCTCGCTAAGGAATCTCTTACGCGATCGACACCTAGATGGCATCTATAAGCCCATCCACATACCAACAACTCTAGATGGCATCTATAAGCCCATCTTCCTATCCATCATATCTCCAAATGGCATCGGTAAGCCCATTCCCGCCATCACACTGCTAATACTATACTATGTGAGTGCAAATTTCTGGGCACTCTAGTGTTCAATCATCTTCCACCTTCGGATCACGAAAGGCACGCCAGCCAATCTACATCCTCAGGTCTAAGAAGATTGAACAGGGGCAACTTTTGTACCCCAAAATTTGCCCTACCATATTCTTCAAGATTTGTCAAGATCAATCTCCAGATGATTCAAAATCTCTCAAGGGTTGCACAGTCCAATTGCCTCCTAACACAGTCAAAATTAGGGTTTTGGTTCCTGCAAGGAAGTTGAGGTTTTAAAGGGTCCAATCAAGTCCCATATGCCTATATACAGTGTCAAGCATCCATATGTCAAGTTTCAAGACTCACAACATCAAATTGCACAGTCAAAAACCCTAAATGCTTCACAGTCAACTGCAGGGGCAAAATGGTCATTTGACAGTCAAAAGTCAAAAATTTTGGTCAACATCTCATTTTGAAGCCACAATCATCATTTGATCAATTCTTGATCATGATTCCACAAGCATGGCTCAAAAAGTCTCAAGATGCAAAAGTTTCTATTTTTGGACAGCTGAAAAGTCAACTGCAAATTGACCAAGGCATAACTTCCTCATGGTTTATCATAAAAATCCTATCCAAATCTCATTTTGAAGGGGATGACATTTCCTACAACTCATCTTCACACTTCAAGTCCAAGAAATGCTCTCACAAAGAGTTATCAATTTCAACATTACAGGTCATTTTCAAAAGTCAACAAAAAGGCACTTTAAGTCAAAGACCATAACTTGAGATTGGTAAATCAAAATGACATGGGACCAACGGTATTGGTTAGAGGACTTCAAGACCTTTCCAAAATGTCCAAGAACATGTCCATAGCTTCAAAATTGAGCAAGATATGCATTGGAGAAGTTGGGAAATTTTTGGGAACTTTCAAAAGTCAACTTTGCCTAAAAAGCTTCAAATTTGCTAATGGGCCTCAAATTCTTTCTTGAATCATTACCCAAAGCCTATGCACGACCCATTGAACTTAAAATGATTTATTTTCTTATTTTTAATTAATTAATTGAATTTTTATTATTATTAATTCATTTAATTGGTTTTAATTGTAGAAAAATATTAAAGCATGGTTGTCAAATCCTTTTATGCAGCAAATACACTCCATATATGCTAAAGATTTCGTGCATCATCCAAGGGGACAAGATCTTCCATAATTGGCAAGGTTTTCATGGAAAAAGATTGAAAATCACATAATTGAAAATCAAATATTCAAGTCATAACTCATGGACTTTTGGGCCAAGGTTTTGACCTAATTCTGATCACATACATATGCAAGAGCTAACCCTACTCAAGCATACACGTGAAAGCTTCTAAAAACCACATAACCAATTTGCAAATTTTGAAGAGAAACTTGAAAACTGAAATCCTATTTGCAGTACAATTCAAGGCCTAAAATCTTTTCCAATACGTTGCTGACATTCCCAGGAGTCTATTGCAATCAAGAACGAGGCTTAACACTATCAGAATCATCCCCACGAAGTCACACGGTTTGCTTTGTTTTCCAATTTGACATATCATCATTCATGCGCTTTTAACCATTTTTCTTGTTTGATTTACACTAATAGTGACCTTCTGAAGCGATTGGTACAGTTCAATTGAATTAACGTTGCCTGAATCAAGATCCACCATGGACGAAACCTAGGGTTTCTGAAGCTTCAAATTAGGGCTTTAGGCATAAGGAAAAATTGGATCACGTCATGACTATGGTTGAATTCGTCAAGGCCAGACGAATTCAACCAACCTATCGCGCCTTTTTTATATTGATTCCTCTTCTATTCGCTATTTTTCACACTTTCACTTAGTGGGGGTTTAAAACCCCCGCTATCTTGTTTATGTTTACAGGTACAAACGAAGAAGACAATAGGTGGCAGCCTGTGGTTGGAAGATTCAAATCCATGCGCGCGTTTTTTCTTAATTCCAGCATAATTACTATTTTACATATATTACTTTTCTTTATTATTATGTTAACAAGTGCGCTTGGTAGCTCAGTTGGTGGAGGACGTGTATTGCAAGCATTGGGACCTGGGTTCGATTCCCAGGTCCCCCCACATAATTCATAATTTTTGTCTTAACCCATTCCAATGCAGCTTTCATTCAATGGCCCATCATGCGCCCTCATGCCTAAGCCTGCCAAGTGGCTTCAAAGATCCATCTAATGGCCAGAAGGTGAATTCCATGGTGTACCTCAGTCAATGAGCGTGCACACAATCTGAAAAGTCAACAAGGCCTTTGTCTAATGGGCCAGAATTCCTCAAATCACACCTCCACTTTGGGCCTGACACCCCCCTTGGTTTGTATAATTTTAGTTTCTTTTCTTTTCTAATTCTTTTTAATTGTTTTAATTGTTTTTATTAATTCACCATTAATCAATTTTCCATAATAAAAACAGAAAATCAAAATACAAAATATGTTTAATTATTTATTAATTTCCTCACTAATTTATTTTTGTAAATAAATAACTAACAATTAACTTTAGTTTAATTTAGGTTTAAATTCTAATACTTTTCTTAACAAATAAAAAATACATAGAATTAGGTTTTGACATTTTTATCTTTTTCTTAATTAATTATTTTCATCATTATTTATCATTATTATTAATTATCATCAATTTTTGTACATAAATATGTAAATTAATTAATTAGTTTAAATTAGGTCAACTTTGACGTTTTATTAATAATTAAAATAATTTAGAACTAGGGTTTCACTAACTTTAATTTTAATCTTTTTTTTTCTTTATTTTCATAATAAATACAAAAAACATATAAAAAAACACTTCTCTTCTTTAATAATTAATTAGACTTTAATTTACTTTAATTTCTCGAAAGGGTCCAACACCCTCAGACGTCCAATTTAATTCTTTCGCGCATTATTTTCTTATTATTATGTAACTGTTCAAGGAATGTAATAGTAATTAGGTTTACCGCATTTTTTACTTTCCGCATTTTTATCAAAAACGAGTCTTTGTATTTTGGCGATGTATAGACCCGCGCCTTGTAATAGCGTAGCTTTTATCTTTCCGTCTTTTAATTTTCCGCACTCCTAAATTCTAAATTGCATGAAAGAATGTATGGTAATTAAAAATAACGCGTAGCTCACAATGCCATGATCAAAGATAACTGTTAACATGAAAACAACACACAATACACACAGCACTTCTAGGGTACGCCTCACTCGTTGCCTTCGAAACGTGGTCGTCAAGTATAGGACGTTTTAACGGTCGCTCTTATGTCCATGATCCAGTTGCCTCGAAACAGTTGCCTCGAAACAGTTGCCTCGAAACGGTTGCCTCGGATTAAAAAGGATCTAGGACATTAGGGTTACTTCTAAGGTGTCCTAACTATTGCTTCGGTGACCACATTGTCCCTACAATCGAATTGACCCGAATACCTCCAACGGTGGTGCTACCTACCTCTCAATGGTGGGATGTCACTACCTTAAGGACTTTTACACAGCCTAATTCCTTAGGGTAGGTAGATGACTCACGGATACTTGCTCTCTCTTCAAAAACAAATCAAAAACCTTTTCACACTGACACTTTCAAAAGCTTTCAAAACAAATTTTTCAAACACTCTTGAGGACAGATACAAGAGTTATTCAGAAATCTTTTAAAGAAACTTTTTCAAACCCACTCACATTTTAAAAAGCAAACATTTTGAAAACATAAGAGCAAGTATCTAAGAGCCCATGGATAACCATGGATAGAAAGGGTGCTAACACATTCCCTTTCTATAAATCTACCTCCCGAACCGAGAAATGTTCTCATAAGGAATTTTGCTGTGCTTTTGTCCTGTCCATGTTGGAGAAAATAAAAGACGGTGGCGACTCTTGCTTACCGCGACATACGCGATCCAGCTTTAAACAGTCAGTTCTATTTCCACCGATCACAGAGTTTATTTCTTCTACAAGCAGAAACTCAATCCCCAACAGGGTTCATCATCACCAGCAACAGTAATTCATCCCCATCCGAGGTTATTTCTCCAAATCAGCAGATCTTCTAGCAGAATATCTCTTCCCCACAGAGTCATTGTCTCGTCAGTGTATTCTCCAGCAGGATTATTTTCACAATCATCTTCGGTCGTTATTCCCAGTGAAAAAGAAGAATTCAACTCTTTTGCTCCAGCAGTAATCCGAGATTTATTTTCCCCAGCTAGAGAACATCATAAAAACATTGCATGTCCATACATCTTGACATGCACATACGCATCATACAACACAATCTCATTTATTTTGAGAACATCATTGCTTGATACATATCATGCATTACATACGACTAACCTTTACCTTTCAGGAAAGATACAATCAAATTCTCACAAAGTTCAAGCTATGAAGCCCGGATCCGACCGGATAGTATCTTGATTTTTACATCATATTATGAAGCCCGGAGAACGACCGAATAACAGTATCAAACACCGCGAAGCCTGGATTCGACCAGATAATGGTTTATCATAAACACAAGCCGTGAAGCCTGGATTACGACCGAATAACAGCTCAGCAAGTTATTGTGAAGCCTGGATTACGACCAGATAGCAATACAAGTTTCTGTGAAGCCTGAATTACGACCAGATAGCAGCCAAAGACACCACGAAGCCTGGATTACGACCAGATAATGGTATAACTTTAATACTAGTTATGAAGCTCGGATTCGACCGAATAGTATCTTCATTTCTCCGAACACCATGAAGCCTGGATTCGACCAGATAATGGTGTAAAGCATCGTGAAGCCTGGATTACGACCGGATAGTGGTAAAAGACACTGAAGCCTGGATTACGACCAGATAAAAGTGAGGGACACTGTGAAGCTTGGATTACGACCAAATAGCAGTTTACTCAGCCAATTACTATGAAGCCCGGATTTGAATGGATATTAGTAGGCCTAAAAATCAAATGGAAGCCTGGAGGCGACCAGATAACCACTTGATTTCTTCTGAAGCCTGGATTACGACCAGATAAGAAGCAAAGTATTGTGAAGCCTGGATTACGACCAGATAGCAGTACAGGACACCATGAAGCTTAGATTCGACTAGATAATGGTATAAAGCATCGTGAAGCCTGGGTTACGACCAGATAACGATAAAAGGACTGAAGCCTGGATTACGACCAGATAACATTACAAGACACTGCGAAGCTTGGATTTCGAACAAATAGCAGTTTACCTGGACAATTACTAAGAATCCCAGAGTCCACTAGATATTAGTGTGCCATAAAATTCAAGTTAAAGCCCGGATGCAACCGAATAACAACTTAATTCCTTCTGAAGCCTGGATTACGACCAGATAAGAATCGAGAAATTGGGAAACCTAGTTCACAACCGGATAGCAAGTTTAATCTCATCTCCCTAGTAAGTCACTGTAAATCCTGGATTACGACTAGATAGCAGTCGGTCTTATCACTATGAAGCTTGGATTACGACAAGATAATAGTTCATTTTCACCTCTTCGACTAGGAGACGATTCCCCAGTAGAATAACAGACGACCGAAGCTCCTAAAATTCTATTTCTCACAAACAGAGATCAACATTCCCCAGCGCAATCTTTCTCAACAACAAGTATACAGACTCTCGCTAAGGAATCTCTTAGGCGATCGACACTCCTTCAGATGGCATCTTTAAGCCCATCTTCCGTCATCAATCTCCAAATGGCATCTGTAAGCCCATTCCCGACATCACAAGACAAGTACCACTTCATGCGAGTGCAAATTTCTGGGCACTCTAGTGTTTAATCATCTTCCACCTTCGGATCACGAAAGGCAAGCAAGCCAATCTACATCCTCAGGTTTAAGAAGATTGAACAGGGGAAGCTGTTGTACCCCAAAATTTTCCATCCCATATTTCACAAAACATTTCAAGAAAGATCCTCAAGTTGCTCAAGGAAGTCCAAGGGTTGACCATAAAAGCTCTCTCCTAAGGCAGTCTACCTCAAATTAGGGTTTCATGTTGCATCAAGATACTTAAGTCCAAGAGATCCCAAATTCTCACCATTGTCCTAATATGTTCTCAAGATCATCCATGTCAAGTTTCAAGCCTTGTAGAGGAAGTTTGCTCAGTCAATTGCTCAAAGGCCTGAAAATCGACTATGCTAGGGCAAAAGTCAATTATGGTCTCCATACAGTCAAACCTTAATATTTTTGGTAAATATCCTCATTTTGAAGTATTATTCATCATTTGATCAAGGGTTGATCATGATTCCTCAAAGATTGCTCGCAATTCATCAAAACCCAAAAGTTGCTAAATTAGGGTTTTGTAGGAAAAGTCAACTCAACTTTGACCAAGTATAACTTTCTCATACTTTATGAGAAATGACCCATACAAATCTCATTTTGAAGAGGATGCAATTCCCTACAATCCATATTCAGCTCCCAAGTTCAAAATATGCACTCACAAGAAGTTATGAATTTGGACATTATAGGTCATTTTGAAAAGTCAACAAAAACACCTTTTTTGTAAAAGCTTCATACATGAGAATGGAGGACTCAATTGAGATGAGACCAAAAAGGTTGCTTAGAGGACATCTCAAGATTTCTAAAAAGTCCAAGAACACCTTCAAAGAGTCAAAATTGAGGAAGTTGTGCATTGGTGAAGTTGACCTTTTTTGCAAAATTGCCAAAAGTCAAAAGTGCCTCAAATTTCAATTTTTGTTAAATGGGCCTAACATTTTGCACTTGTTTTGATTTGGTAGCATGGTCCACGAGCCCTAGATCTTTCCACTTGTCTTTATCTTATTTTTACTATTTATTTTGATTTTTTATTTCAATTAAATCATTTTAAATCAAAATAAATCATGAAAATATCCAAACCATTGAAACCTTAACATTTTGTGCACATTTCAGGTCCCATATACAGCTAGCAAGTGAATCAAATCGTGCAAGGCATAGGTGTGCATAAAAGGATTGACTTTGGCCTATTTTAGAAAGATTTTCAAGTGAATCAAATCAAGATCAAAAATCATAATGGACAAAGATTGAAGGCATGTTTGTAACCCAAATTCGTTCCTTGGTATATAGTGGACAAAAGCAGATCAAAAGAACAAGGTTTGGAGGCGCACAAAGGTAGAACCAAACTTGAAAAAATTTAAAGAAAGTGGTGATCTGATTTCACACTTCCAGACGTTTTCAAGACTCATAAGCCATCCCATTCACTTCCTGGGAGTGCAAGGAACCTATACCAATCAGAAACAAGCGTGCTAGTGCCCAGAATTCATCTCCACGACCCTCACGGTTTGGCGTTTTTCTTGAAATCGTATTCCATTATTCCTGCATCTTTATCATGTTTTAATAGCATATTTGTAATCCCTAGCATGTTTGCAAGATAACGGCACCATTTAATTGCATTTTTGGAAGCTATATGGAAATTCACCATTGCTAGGGTTCTTGGTCTTGTTTTAGGGTCTTTCTATACAGGCAAAATTGGTCCACAAGAAGGGCACCATAATGCTTAGCAGGACAAGGCGGTTTGATTCATGGCTTTAGATTCCATTTATCGTGCCTGTGGATGATTTTGGAAAGTCGTTGGCATATAGCTACAGACATTTGTCCGTAGGTAAAAGTCAGTGATCTTTTACCAACGGAGAGAGGTTAGGGACGAAGACGTGGCACCTTCCCATTTGATCATTTGAATTCTGGCGCTTTTTTTTTTATTTTCCCCCCACTAACTTGCATTATTATATATTATCAATTGTTGTTATTCTATGTACAACACGCGCACACAGCTCAGTTGGTAATAAGGCAGTGGAAAAGGCCATAGGACCTGGGTTCGAATCCCAGGTCCCCCCATGTTTCATATTATTTTGATTTGCTTAATCAGGCGCACGCATAGGTGTGTAGACCACCATGGATCATCATCTCCTAACCATCAGATTACCCACCATCCAGATCTGAAGGCCATTACATGAGGGTCCACCAAAAGCCTTGGTCAATGCACAACATGGGAACATGGAAGTCAAACGTGGGTCAGCTTGTTTTGGGCCCAGAAGCTAATATTCACACCCCTCCAATTGCTGATTACAGGCCCATATTCTTTTCCTTTTCATTTATATTTTCTTTTATTCAATTCATTTAATTTAGTTTTTTACTCACACAAAATTAATTCTTTTTTATCAAAAAAATCATAAAAATAATTTTTCATCAAATTAGATTTAGTTTATTTTTTATCAAAAAAATTAATTTAATTAGTTTATTTAATTTATTAGATAACTTTAGTTCCTTTCATAAATAAATTAAAATCAATTAGAGGAATTAGGTTTTTTCTGTCTAATTTAATTTTTATTTCTCTTTTCTTAAAAATAACAAAAGCACAAAAATAGGTCAAATTTAGTATTTTTCTTAACTTAATTTATTTAGCAATTAGGTTTGTACATATTTAATTTTAAAAAACCTTTTTTTCTTAAAATAATCAAAAACAACCAAAAAAAATCTTTTCTTTTAATTAGGTTAGACGGGGTCAAAACCCTAACTTCCTTCCATTCTCTATTCGTCGCGTATTTATTTATTTTTATTTATATTGATGTAATTGCTCATGGGATGTAATAGATTAATTAGGACTTTTCGTTCATTTATCATTTTTTACGGGTTGTTTTTGGCTATGTAATTAATACCCGAAGCCTTGTAATAGCGTAGCTTTACTTTCCGCACTTTAAATTCTTGCAAAATATTAAATTGTTAGATGTATGATATTAGGGTTGCATGACAAGAATGTATGTTAAATTTAAAACGGTTAGCAAACCCTAAATGTGCAAAGATAAATAACTTGAAATTGAATCACTCGCACATGCGCACTCCTAGGGTATACTCTCACTTCGGTTGCCTTCGGTAAACGATCATTAAGTATAGGGTATTTTAGTGGTCGCTCTCTTGTCTAAACAAAGATCAAAGTCCCGTTCGGAAAAGTTGCCTCGGAAAGGTTGCCTCGGATATGTTGCCTCAAATATTGATTTTAAGATATTAGGGTTATTACTAAGACATCCTAACATTGCTTTAGTGATCGTACGTCCCTTTCGAATTGACCCTTAAAACTCCAACGACGGTGCTACCTACTCACTAATAGTGGGATAGCGTTGTCTAAAGGAAACAAGAACAGAAACATTCTCTTTTTCGAGTAGGTAGATGCTAGTAGGTACTTGCTCAAAAACAATCTTTTTCACACTTACACTCTTTTCAAACAAAGTTTTCAAAACAACTTCGTAACACTCTTGAAGACAGAAGCAAGGGTTAAATCAAAGAAAAACAAAAAAACTTTTTTCAAATCAAACACACACAAGCAATTTTGAAAATGATGAGCAAGTACCTAAGATCACGTGGAAAACCACGGATAGAAAGGGTGCTAATACCTTCCCTTTCTATAATCTATCCCCTGTACTCAAAATCTCGAAAAAAGTAATTTTTTTGTGCTTTTTTTCCTTTCCAGTTGGATAAAATAAAAGTCGCTGGCGACTCTTGCTTATCGCAACATTTTGCAAACACAAACGCAAAACACAAACCAGCGTTTCAAACAGTTCGGTTTTGGCCACCGTATCACATTGAGTGTATACAAATATTCGGCCTTGGTAATTAGTCAAGTCAAAGGAGAATGGGATACCAAACATCTGAATTTAATCCCTTGCAAAGAGCTTATGCTAACCTTGATTCTGTACTTTGAAGAGGTCACCTTCGAGCATATCTCGAGGGAAGAAAATCAGTTGGCAGATGCCTTAGCAACTATGTCGTCTATGTTCAAGGTCAATTGGGACAACAAAACTCCCAGAATTACTATCGAAAGATTTGACAAACCTATGCACCATCATAAGATCGACACTGATGAAGAGAATCCTCGGTACCATAAGGTGAAGAGGTACCTTGAAACACAAGAGTATCCTGAGGGAGCCTCAAGCAATGACAAAAAATTCCTATGGAGGTTCCCAGCCAAATTCTTCCTAAGCAACAGGATCATGTACAAGCACAACCATGATTCAACCCTGCTCCGTTGTATGGACAAGAAGGAGGCAGAGAAGATCATAGAAGACATGCATGACGGTATCTTAGGAACTCACTCTAGTGGACACACTATGGACAAGAAGATTCTTAGGGCTAGTTATTATTGGTCGACTATGGAAACTGATTGTCACCGCCACTCGAGGACTTGCCATAAGTTTCAGATATATGCCGACAAGGTTCATGTACCTCCAATACCTTTAAACGTCATGACCGCTCTGTGGCCATTTGCAATGTGGGGAATTGACATGATTGGAGAAATCAATCCCAATACCTCTAATGGACATCATTTGATCCTCGTCGTCATTGATTACTTCACCAAGTGGGTCGAAGCTGCTTCATTTGCCTCAATTACCAAGAACGTTGTAGCCCGGTTTATCAGGCATAACCTCATCTTCCAATACGGCATCCCTGAAAGGATCACCACTGACAATGGAACCAACCTCAACAATGCTATGATTACTGACTTTGCACGCAGTTCAAAATCAAGCATCACAACTCTTCCTCATACAGACCTAAGATGAATGGCACGATGGAAACTGCTAATAAGAACATAAAGAAGATCATGCAAAAGATGGTGGTGACCTATAAAGACTAGCATGAGATGCTACCATTCGATCTTCATGGCTATCGTACCTTGGCACGAACATCAACTGGGGAAACCCCATTCTCTTTAGTCTATGACATGGAAGTCATCCTGCCTAACGAAGTTCAAATTCCTTCACTGAGGATTATGAAAGAAGCAAACTTAGGCGAAGATGAATGGATTCAGACAAGATTGAATCAGTTGAACTTGATTTACAAGTAGAGACTGGTTGTTGTTTGTCATGGTCAAATGTATCAAAAGCGTATGATCAAGGCATTAAATAAGAAGATCAAACCTCGAGTATACCAGTCTAGTGACTTGGTAATAAAGCGCATCATTTTACCATAAGGTAATCCCAGGGGCAAATGGACTCCCACTTACGAAGGGCCATTTGTTGTCAAGAAAGTATTCTCCGGCGGTGCTATGATGTTAACCACTATGGACGGTGAAGATTTCCAACATCCTGTGAACGCGGACATAGTCAAAAAATACTATGCATAAGAATGACCCGCTAGGTTGACATACCTAGGAAAAAAATAAGGGCATCCTGGCAAACCATAAAGGTTTGGGCAAAAATTGGGGATATATACAAAATATTATACACCCGACAAGTCAAAAACCTGAAAGGGCGGCTTGGGTAAAAAAAGGTATCCTGGTGGACTAAAAACCTAAAAGGGAGGTCCAGGCAAAAGTTAAGAATTAAATTGTACGACTATGTCCCATCGAATCACTAACAGTCAACTTTATTACCAAGGTCAAAAGTTCAAATGGTACGAGATCAATTTAATTAACTTCTTTCGACAGCAAGGGATGATGTTCGAAGACATATGGGCAATAGAGGAGTTGGAACCCAATGAGAGCACTTCCAGATGTCTATACAATTTTTGTTTTCACTTTCTATTCTTTTCATTTTTTCGACGACTTCCTCTTACTAGGATTTTTGTCTGTGTACTAAAACGCCTGTTTATAGGCAAAACATCAATACAAATATACTTTGAAGTGCATACTTTTTGTTTTTTCTGTTTTGATTGCAAAAATGTCCAATGATTAAAATTGAATGAACATATGCATATGAACATTGATTAAATGCTAACAAATATATGCACAAGAACGGTAATAAGCGTTTACTTAAGGATTTGGGATATCCCCACAGAGGCACTTCAATAGGATTATCCCCACCGAGTGAAGTCATACATTCTCCATCCAGAGTTCCAATCAGCATATCTCTAGGAAATTCTCTTCCCCAACCAAGTTTGGTCTTCCAAAGATGAGAAAGAAACTTCACAAAAGTTCTTCCCCAGATGAACTCATTCCCCAGTAAGGCCTTCAGAATACTCTCCTCGGTAGGGTTTATTCCTCCAACTACTACAAATCAACTGACAAAACCCATCTTCTCCAATAGAGTTGACATTATCCCCATAAAGCTGCTGTAAAGCCTAGAATCCAACCAGATAACAGTTAACTTTACCCCCTCAGACAAACCAGAAGTATAAAGAACTGAATTCCCTAGTAGAGCAATGGACAACTAAAGTTCTTGAACTCTATTCCCCAAGAAGAAATCAACATTCCCCGTAGAGTTTCCTCAAGCAGTAAATCTGAATTCCCAGCGGAAGCACTCTAGAGAAGGTTGAAGATACACATACTCTTCACCCCTAGCAATAGTCTGGGATTTAGCTTCCCAAAACTCCCTATTAGTAGTCAGGGATTATTTTTCCAGACAAAGATACACTTCAATAACATTTCACGTTCATACATCATAGCATATACATGATAAAATGCATACAGCATGGTCTCATTTATTTTGAGAACATCATTACGCAATGCATGCATCATAACATCACATGCATTTAATTCTTTACCTTTTTTAGGAAAGATCAATCACCAGCTGAATACCATCAACAACAAACATTTCTAAGTTCAAGACCTCTGCTGGTTCAATTTAAGTCGACCAATGGTTTATCCTGATTTCGTTCTGGTAGACCCTTTCTCTGGTTCAGTTAAATCGCTCCTAAGATTTATACTAATTCGTTATCCAGTTAAAGACAATTCCAAGACCTCTACTGGTTCAGTTTAAATTGACCAATGATTTATCCTGATTGTGTTCTGGTGGACCCTTTCTCTGGTTCAGTTAAATCGCTCCTAAGATTTATACTAATTCGTTATCTAGTTAAAGACAATTTGAAGACCTCTACTGGTTCAGTTTAAATTGACTAATGATTTATCCTGATTCTGTTTCGGTGGACCCTTTCTCTGGTTCAGTTAAATTTCTCCTAAGATTTATAATGATTCGTTATCCAGTAAAAGACAATTTTAAGACCTCTACTGGTTCAGTTTAAATCGACCAATGATTTATCCTGATTCCATTTTGGTGGACCCTTTCTCTGGTTCAGTTAAATCGCTCCTAAGATTTATACTGATTTGTTATCCAGTTAAAGACAATTTCAGACCTCTATTGGTTCAGTTTAAATCAACCAATGATTTATCCTAATTTCGTTCCGGTGAACCCTTTCTCTGTTTCAGTTAAGTCGCTTCTAAGATTTATGCTAATTCATTATCCAATAAAGATTACTACAGACATATGTTGTTTCAGTATAAAGCAACCAAAGATTTATTTTGATACTTCTTCTAATCTCTATCAATAGTCACTTTGGATGGCATCTATAAGTCCATCTCCGATAACTCTTCATTACCTCTCCAAATGGCATCTTCAAGTCCATTCCCAACAAAATCAACCAACAGTACTACTTTGTGCACAAACGAGTGTAAATTTCTGGGCACTTTAGTGTTCAATCATCTTCCACCTTCAAGTTACGAAAAGCGGACACGCCAATCTAACTTTTCAGGTTTAAGAAGATTGAACAGGGGCAGCTGTTGTACCCCAAAATTTTCCCTCTCTTTTCCCAAGACACTTCTCACAAAGATCTTTGATAGCTCAAGATTGCACAAGTGTTGACTAGGTCAAATCACCTCCTAAACATTGATGCCTCAAATTAGGGTTTTGATTTTCACAGGTACAATTGGACTTCTATTGCCTCAAATGACTTTCATGGTTCATTATAGACCTCCAAGAACACTCATGCCAAGTTTCAAGTTTTGGATCACAATTTTGCTCAGTCAATTGATCAGATGATTGAAAATCAAATATATTGGGTAAAAAGTCAATTGTGGTCAACTTACAGTCAAACTTCAAGATTTTTGACCAATATCAACATTTTGAAGTCATATTCATCAATTGATCAAGTTTGGGTCACAATTCCTCAAAAAGGTGTTCAAATCATCAAAGGGGCAAAATGATCAAAATTAGGGTTTTCATTGAGAATGACTGATTTTGGACTTTTGACCTAATACATGACTTATTGGTTTGAAACATGGTATCAAGGATTCAAGCACATTATCTTGACCTAATGTCATGATTCAAATCATTCCTCAAGATCAAACAATTGATAGATGAAATTTGGTCAATGGATGAAAAAGTCAACTGATACACCAAAAGTCAAACTTTGATTTTTTGGTCAACATTGAGTCTCAAAGATCAAAATTTATCAAGACATTCAAAAATATCAAGCTTTATCATCAAGAAATCAATAAAGTCAAAAGTCAATTTAAAAAGTCAAACTTTTCAAGACTTAGAAATTTTTCTAAGTGTTTTTGTACATGATAATTTCACTACTTCATGCCAATTTTTCACCAAGATGAAAGATGATTCAAAGGAAACTTTAAACATGAGAGTTGTAGATCTTTATGAGATATACAACTTTGTATTATAGGGCTCATATCCAAAAAAAATGCTTATATTTTGAGTTATAGGCCCATGAAGTCATGCACTTTTTCTTAAACACTTAGTGAAATTTTGACCTAGTTTAGGCAAATTTTTGTCCCAACTTCTTGGCCATTTTTCACATAGCTCCAATTGGATTTTGCAAAAGTGGAAAACATAAAAGTTTTAGAGGATGTTTCAAGATTTCCAAAATGTCTAACAACTTTAAGAGGTCATTTTTTAGCTAAGAGAATCAAAGAGAAGAAGTTGGGCATCCATTCTTGAATACAAGTCATTTTGATGATGAACACATAACCAAAACCCCAACCAAAGCTACAAGATCTCTCTTTTCAGGCTATGTTCTCTCCAAATCTATTCATAATCAAGCAATTACACAAGCCCTAAGTGTATTACACAAATATTTGAAGTTTTGTCCAAGTCTTGATACCATTTATGGTTAGAAATGCAAAAGCAACATTTTCATTTGCATAATGCTTCACTTTTCCAACAACTCTCTTATTTCAAGCTTGAAATTTATTCTAAAGATCACAACAAATCTCTCAATATCAGAAGCAGTCCACAAGAGTCTACAAAGCATGGCTAATTTCCTCGATTCACTCATTTCTTCATCATGAAGCAACTTGTCTTTATGCATTTGAAAAATCCATAACATGTGATTCTTATCATCTCAAGTCCTCAAACCTTTCCCTATAAATAGAGACATCATTTACAAACCAAGGAAACAAATTAAAAAGCCTGTAAACTCCCTTAAACTCAGAATTGCTCTCGAACTTCATTTTTGAGCCATTTCTGACTTTGAATTCCAAACTCAAATTCCACTTGTGTGTTCTTCATCAAAACCAATCACAAAGCACCTATACATCATTTAGAAACAAACCAAACACATGTTACCGTTCTGTAACTCCATTTTCATCTTCCTCCATTTCAAAAATCAGAAGCTTGTACATTGACTTCTACAAGAGGATTCATCCACTCTCAATCATAAGTAGTTATTGCAATAGCTTCCTGGAGGTTCAAGGAAGCTAACAAAATCATTGCAGCACCTTGAAGTGAGCTCAAACTCCAAACACAAATTCCATTTTCAAGGTGAGTTTCTGGTTTTCTATCTCTTCATACAGGCATCATTTGACTTCCATTTTCAAAGATAAAATGTAGATATCATAGCCCTGAAACTAACTATGCTGTTAGAATTCATTTATATTGACTTAGTAATGTGAATTTTAAGTTTGAAATTGCTGAAAAAATTAGGTCAGATTTGGTACCAGTTAAAATTCATGCTCATCTTTGATTACTAGCTTTAGTTATTTATATGTTTGAACTCGTGATGAAATTTGGAGCAAGTTTCATGTTTATACTTTTGTAAATGGTTGAGAAATGAGGAAGTTAAAAAATTCAAAAATGGTAATGAAAAGGCTGGCACGAGGTTAGGGATGAAGTCACATTCAGAACCAAGTTTATTTTAAATTTAGAGCAACATGTATTATGACCGGATGAAACAGCCACCCCAGTGGCAGGAGGAGCGCGCGTAAGTCATTACCCTATAGGGACCTGGGTTCGAGCCCCAGTGGTACCCTTTTGTATTTTTTTCATGTTTTCCTTGCAGATTCAGTGCATCAAGCATAGCGCGCGTACCATACATCCTTACGACTAGACCATTTGATCATTGGGCCTCATCCCTTTTTTGTTTTTGCTTTCATATACACCCTTGTTACTTTTCATACTCAGGCCCATACATTTATTTTTTTTTATTTTATTTTATGAACTCAACAAAAAAACCACATTTGGGCCTAGCGCCCTTTTTACTACTTTTAACTCCCATCTATCTTTTTAAACCCCCTAGCCCAACATTTTCATATTCCTTATATTTTCTTATTTTTATTTCTTTATTTATTTTATTTAAACTAAAAATACAAAATATATTTTCTTAAACTAAAAATACAAAAAATATATTTTCTTAAATAACTAAATTATTAAATATTTTAATTTAGACATTTATTTTTATTTTTAAATACTTAGAACTAGTTTTATTTATTTTATACACTTTAAAATACTTCTTTTTTTTGTTAAATTAGTATTAACATTCATTTTATTTCCTAAACGAATTATTTAGACTTAGGCTTTATTTTCTCCTTAAAATTTCAAATAAACTTAGATTTTAGGTCTTGTTAATAATTAATCAATTTCTTTTTACTAGTCTAATTAGGTTAACTATAAAACCTTCTCATTCAAAAAACCATAAAAAACAATTTTTTTTTCTTTTACATTATCTTTATATTCTTGTACATTTTATTTGGCATTATTCAATATGGTTCTAATAGTAATTAGGTTTTAATTGCTTTCATCCTCATTTGTAATTTGCATCCCCATCCCCCAAAATGATGTAATAGCATAGAACTTTTAATTTCCGCAATTTATCACTTTCAATTTTATTGCTAGTAATTAGGATTTGTATGGCAAGACTAAAATCAAACAAGTAGACAACCCTATTGAAATATAATTTAAATGAAAACAACACGCTTTGCACACTTGCACCTCTAGGGTTAACCCACACTTTATTGCTTGAGAATAAAAACAGTCATGTCCCTCGAACGTGGGATACTTTAGCAAAGACCCTCGATTACAAGATCGTAGTTCCTTGATGACCCTTTGATGTTGCTTTCGGTAAACGATCTTAGACGCTTATGACAAATTGCTAAGGTATCCTACAATGTTGCCTTCTATGACTGTATGACGACCCACACCCGTCCCTTTACATCCAATGATATGGTTTCTTACTAACTAATGGTCAGATAACACTATCTAAAGGAGGAGGAAAAGAACAGAGACTTTTTGAGTAGGTAGAACACTCGTAGTTGCTTGCTCACAAACATTTCAAACAAAACATCTTTCAAACACACCAACACTTTCATGAAATATTTTCAAAAGTCAACACTTTGTATACATTCTTATAGAGACGAGAATCATTACAAAGTTTGCCTAAACAAAGGCACTTTTCAAAAATACTTTCAAAAATACATTTTACAAAGCATTTCAAAGTGAGCTAGCAACTAATAGCCCGTAGATAACTATGGATGAAAAGGGTGATAACACCTTTCCTTTTCATAATCTACCCCCCGAACTCAAGAAAATTCTCAAAAGGTCTTTCCTATTCTTTTCACCCTTTCCTTTACTGGATAAAAGAAAAGTCGATGGTGACTCTTGCTATCTGCAACAATTCCGATAAAAAACAAAACACCCAAGCCAGTTCTCCCACCGTATTATAGTCACAATATAACATTTTGAAAGGCCAAGTGGGTAGGGGTTAAACCATGAATATTGTTTTTACTGAATTGTTGCAAATCAGCAACAAACTTGAAAACATTGTATTAGAGATGCAGGAATGGATTAATAGTAGGTGGACTTGGAACTATAACTTGAAAATGTACATTATAAATCTATAATCACTACCACAAGTGGAAGATATACTCAAGTGCTTGATAAACTATAGTCAAGCATAGAAGACCATAATAGGTTTGTGTGGATCCCTCAAAGTAATAAAATCTTCTTTGTCAAGTCTAGTTATAGATTTCTTTAAAATGTTAGGCAGAATGTTGTGCTTGATGAAGGTTTATGTGTGGCACTGGAAGGCTTATGGAGGACAAATGTCCCATAAAAAGATTAAAGTGTTTGGATGAAGATTGATGTTAGATAAACTACGTAATTGAGATTTTCTGGGAAGAAGATACATTGTACAAAATAATATAGACTTGATTTATGTTCTTTATTTTCAGGAAGAAGAAACATTAACACATCGAATGTTTTAATGCCTTGTAACTCCGAGGGTATGACCGAAAATGGAGGAGTGATTAGGTCTGAAAGCTGATTAGAATTTCCATAGTTAGGAGAACTTCAGCCATCATAGAATTAAATTGAATAGTTTTAAAGATTATAAGGAGGGAGTTGTATGGTTGGTAACATGTTTGTGGTTTGGTTGGAAATACTATTTAAAGGAGAAGTATGCAAAGTAGAGAATATATTGTTTTCCATAAAGCTGATGGCATGGATGTGGAATGCAATAGGGTCAAAATTGTTAAATTGTAATTCATCTGTGTTAAAACTATGTGTTTCGAAGGGTTAGAGCTTGTCGAAGCAGGTTGCTAGATGGAAACCATTGCCTAGTCTAAGAGCTTATGTATCGAAGCAAGCTGCACACAGATTTGATTTGGTTTTAGATTTAGATTTAGATCTAAAATAGATAGATTTGATTTAGTTCCAAAACAAGTATTTTGGGCTTTCATAGTTTTAGGCTTTGTCTTAGGGAGCAAGCTAACCTAAACCTATAAATAGAGGGAGTAACCCCTATTTTTGTAATTAAAAATAAATTAACTCATTATATTCATAGAATTGGCAATTGCAAGTGAGTAATAAAGTTTTCCACAGTTTGTGGTAAGAGAGAAACTTTGTAGAAAATAATTGTCTTCTTTCCTTATTTTCTTTTCATATAATTCATTGTCATTGTATGGTGATATCAATCTTGTTCATCAAGATTGGTAAAATTCATCATAGGTTTAAAGTTGGATTTCCAACATCTGGTATCAAGAGCTCCGGTTGAGTGATTCAAGAGAAGAATGATCAAGAACGGTCGAGGAAGAAGAAGAAATTCATGATGGAGATGAATTACACTAACGGAAATTTTCCAGAAAATATCCCAATTCTTAAAGGTGATAACTGTGAGAACTGGTGCAAATAGATGAAGATTATATTCTGTTTTCAAGGTCTTTGGGATATTGTGGAATAAGTTTAGAATCGATTGAAGAAGACGCTTCAGAAAAAGAAGAGAAGTAATACAAATAATCGAAGAAGAATAATTATAAAGCTCTCTTTATAATTCACCAATGTTAGTGATGTTGAATCTGCAAAAGAATCCTAGGAGATTCTAAAGAAATTGTTTGGAGGCACTGAGAAGGTGAAAGAGGTGAGGTTACAAACTCATAAAAGAATGTATGAACTGCTTTAGATGGAAGATAGTGAGAGCATGTTTGATTTCTTCACTAGGGTTATGAAACTAGTGAATAAAATCAAGACTTATGGAGAGGCGTTAACAACAAGAGTTGTTGTTTCAAAGAAATTGATATCTTTGGCTCCAAAGTTTGATCATGTGGTAGTTTCCATAGAAGAGTCGAAGGACATGTCAACTTTGTCGAAAGAAGAGCTTCAAGGGACGCTTGAATCTCATGAACAAAGAATGGCTAAAAGAGCTGCAAGCAAGTCGAAGAGTGATTTAGCTTTGTAGGCTCAATCAACAAAAGACAAGAAAGGAAAAGGAAAGTGGTTCGACAATAAAGGTAGAGGTGGCTACAACAATTCGACTGGTAGAGGAAACCAGCATGAAGAAAGCATGTTTAGTCAAAAAAACAATACCAAGGAAACCATAGAGGTGGAATTGCGAATAGAGGAAGAGGTGGTGGTAGAAATCCTGACAAGAGTCACATTCAGTGTTATAATTATCAGAAGTATGATCACTATTCAAGTGATTGTCCAGAAAAGCGAAAAAAATCAAGAAAGTGATGTAAAGTTTGCAAAGTATGAAGAAGAGGAGATGTTGCTCATGGTCACAACAAGAGATGAAGATAGATTTAAGGACTAATGGTACTTGGATTCAGGATGCTCATCACACGTGTCTGGAAGGAAAGATTGGTTTATCAACCTAAAACCTTCAATGAAGAACATGGTAAAATTTGCAAATAACAATACTCTAGCAGCTGAAGATATTGGAGATGTTTTGATTATGACGAAAGATGGTAAGAGGTCATTAATTTCCAATGTATTGTACATACCAGGCATGAAGAGAAATTTTCTCAGTATAGGGCAGTTGGTAAAAAAGAATTATAAAGTTTTGATCGAAGACAAGATGATGAGAGTCGTCGATGCAAATTTAAGATTAATCTTGAAGGCTCCCATGTCTCAAAATAGAACCTTCAAGATTAAACGTAATATGATGGAGCACAAGTGCCTTTCGACTGCAACTAGTAGAGATGAGTGGATATGGAATTATCGACTTGGCCATCTCAACTTCAGAGACATCAGAGATTTGAAGAGAATAAATATGGTTTCAGGATTGCCAGAAGTTAACATTCCAAATGAGGTGTGTGAGGAATGTGTGCAGGCGAAGCAACATAAGAATAGCTTCAGCAAGGATGCAGGAAGCAGGTCGAAGACTATTCTCAAAGTCATATACTATGATGTATGTGGACCAATCCATGTGTATTTGATGAGAAGTAACAAATACTTTGTTGCATTCATAGATGATTTCAGTCAAAAACTGTGGACTTACATGATCAAGAAGAAAAGTGAAGGGATCGAAGTATTTTCCAAGTTTTAGTCTATGGTCGAAAGACAAAGTGGTCGAAAGTTCAAAGTTTTGAGAATTGGTGGTGGTGGAGAGTATGTGTCAAAAGACTTCGACAAATTATGTGAAAAAGAAGGGATTGTGCATAAGGTGGTGCCACCCTACACTCCACAGCAGAATGGAATTGCAGAAAGGAAGAATTGAACCATCATGAATATGGTGAGAAGTATGTTGAAAGGTAAGAATTTACCTAAAGAGTTTTGGGGGTGAAGTTGTGTCAACTGCAACATATATTTTGAACAGATGTCCGATGAAGAAGCTAGAAGGAATTACTCCAGAAGAATGTTGGTATGGTGGGGAGCCTAGGTTGAGTCATTTAAAGATGTTTTGATCTATTGCACATAGACATATGCCAAATCAGTTTAGAAGAAAACTTGATGACAAGTTGAATCAAATGATCATTGTTGGATATCATTCGACAGGAGGTTACAAGTTGTTCGACCCAATGAACAAGCAGATTGTGATCAGCAGGGACATGATCATAGATGAGCTTAAAGAATGGGATTCGACTAAAAATGTCAAGAAATATTCAATGAGAATCTTGCTTGAAGAACCAGAAACTCAAATCGAAAGAGAAGTTCGACAAGAGGAACCAGCAGTTATAGATCAACCAAGTACAAGCAGACCTCAAAGAACAAGACACATGCCTGCAAGGTTACAAGATTGTGTAATTACATCAAATGATGTAATTGATAACGAAGGTGGGCTGGTACATTATGCTTTATATGCAGATGTCGAACCACTCAATGCAGCTGAAGCATTGAAAGATTCAAAGAAGGTGAAACCAATGAACGAAGAAGTGAAGTCCATCGAAGACAACAACACTTGGTCACTTGTCGAATTTCCTCAAGGCAAGAAGGAAATTGATGTCAAGTAGGTATACAAAGTGAAGATGAATCCCAAAGGGGAAGTAACTCGACACAAAGCAACTCGTGGCAAAAGGATTTCTCCAGAAAGAAGGAATAGACTTCGATGAAGTTTTTGCACCTGTGGCTAGAATCGAAACAATCAGGTTGGTTGTTGGTCTTGCAGAAATAAATAGTTGGCACATATGTCATATGGACATGAAGTGCATTCTTGAGTGGACCCTTAGACGAAGAAGTTTGTGTTAAACAACCAGTGGGGTTTGTGAAACATAACAAAGAGAGAAAGGTGTACAGGCTGCATAAAGCCTTGTATGGACTCAAACAAGTTCCAAGAGCTTGGACTAAGAAAATTGATAGTTTTCTAAGGGAGAAGGAGTTTGTGAAGTGCATAATTGAACATGTAGTATATGTAAGAAGAAGCAATAGTGAATTGCTTATACTATGTCTCTATGTCAATGACTTATTAATAACAGGTAGTTGCAAGAAGGAGATCGAAGACTTCAAAGGTGATCTCAGCAAGGAATTTGAAATGTGTGATCTGGATAACATTTCATATTTCCTTGGCATCGAATTTTACAAGAGAAATAGAGGTTTGATGATGCATCAAAGAAGATATGCAAGTGAAATTCTCAAGAGATTTGAGATGAAAGAATGCAACTGACTTTGACATTTGCAAAACCAAGACTGCAATTGTCGAAAGATGCAGAAGAAGATAATGTCGACCCAACCCAAGACAGAAGACTTATTGGGTCATTAAGTTACTTTTGTCACACAAGGCCTGACTTAGCATACATTGTAGGTATGGTAAGTAGATTCATGCAGAAGCCAAAAGAATCACATCTAACAATGGTGAAGAGGATACTAAGGTATCTCAAAGGATCTCTCGACTATGGTATTTTGTTTCCTACAGCTAATAAAGGAAAAGAATGCAAGTTAGTAGGGTACACTGATTCGAGTTGGTGTAGTGATGTTGAGGATCGAAAATCTACAGCAGGATATGTGTTTATGCTAGGTGGTGCACTAGTTTCTTGGAGTTCGAGAAAGGAACCATTAGTGGCATTATCATCGTGCGAAGCAAAATACATAGTTGCTTCTCTTTGTGCATATCTAGCAACATGTATGGTGAACTTGGTCGAAGAGATAACAGTGAAAGATCATGGAGCAATTACCATGAAGATCGACAATATACCAGCTATCAATATGGTGAAGAACCCGATAGTTCACGGTCAAAGAAAGCACATCAAAATGAGGTTCCACTATCTTCGAAAGCAGATAGAAGATGGGAAAATGAACTTGGAACACTGCAGAACTGGGAATCAGATTGCAGACATCATGATGAAGGGTGTGCATGTCGAAGTATTTTGAAGACTAAGAACTATGATGAATGTAGATAGTTTAGACACAATGAATTTGGTGGTGTGTTAAATTATAATAAATGTGTGTCGAAACTATGTGTGTCGAAGGGTAAAGGTTGTTGAAGCAGGTTGCTCGATAGAAACCATTGCTCAGTCGAAGAACTTGTGTATCGAAGCAAGCTGCACACGGATTTGATTTGGTTTTAGATTTAGATTTAGATCTAAAATAGATAGATTTGATTTAGTTCCAAAATATGTATTTTGGGCTTTGACTTAGGGAACAAGCTAACCTAAATCTATAAATAGAGGGAGTAACTCCTATTTTTGTAATTAAAAATAAATCAACTTATTATATTCACAGAATTTGCAATTGCAAGTGAATAATAAAATTCTCCACAGTTTGTGGGCTGAGAGAAACTCTACAAAAAAATAATTGTCTTCTTTCCTTCTTTTCTTTTTATTTAATTCATTATCATTGTGTAGTGATATATATCTTGTTCATCAAGATTGATAGAAATCCATCATTAATAAAGTGGATTTCCAACAAAAATTCAATATAAATTATAATTTTTACGAGTGGTTTGCAGCTCTTATTGAATGTCTTAAAATTAGTTAACCACTTTGTAATATTTCAACCTATGTTGATTATCTTGTAATTGGCAAGAATACCTCTTGTACCTCTTGTACTATATAATATATTTTACTAAAAAAATTTAAATAATTATCTTCCCTTTCATGGCAAAATATAACCATAGGCCAAGGCCATCTCCTGTAGGCCACTTCCTTTTAAACCCTAAATATCATTTTTCTCAAGTTTTATAAAGTCCATTTGCAATAAAATTTACTCAAATGTGTGCAAACCGAAAAACTTTCGACCTATACAATTAATGTAAAAAAATTGTCCATAAATATCATGAACTAGAATAGTATTTGACCTTACAAGCAACCAAAGGTTCAAAACAAACACGTTATTCAAAATTTCACCATACATTAAAAAGTTATCCTCCTCTAAAACTATTATAAAAAATTATCATCATGTCATCAACTACGTCTCATTACTAGATTAAAATAGTTTTAGTACGATGTAGAATCACTTCAAACAAGCATGCATACATAAAAATCACTTGAACCAAGATACAAACTTTACTTTTATTAATTTATATTAATAACCAAAAGAAATACGTAACCCCTTACATACACTAGAAGAAAAAGCCATGTGGGGTACATTGAATATACTAGATGCATGGAATTCAGCAATAAGATACCAAATATAGAAAACCACACATGTCTTTCTAATTGTGGAATCTATGCACTACACCCTATAAAATAGAACTTTTTTAAAAGAAAAGTCTATGAGATGAATCGTGGACATGTATCGTCCAGGCATAGTGATCATGATTGTTTGACTATATGTTAATGTTGATAATCACTTTTATGGTACATAATTGTCCAAGAAAAAAAGTCCCTCGAAGCTTTAAACCTCATGAAATAGTGAATTTGAGAGCATGAAAGTAATCAAATTGTGAACACTTGTATACATATCTTTGGAAGACAAGAGATCCTCCATATATGGCCTTGAATTAGGATTTTGTTTGGCAATACAATAACATTTATTACTTTAGAATGTGGTTGGTATGATACTTATTTTATGTAATTCAAATTCTTTCATCTAAATAATACTTTTGGATGATAAATTTAAAGGATAATTACACTGATTTTTTTGAGGTCGGTTAAAATAACACCGATATTTTCTCTAATTTTAAAGTATGTATTAATCTCTTCTAAGATTAATTATATCAATGAAATATTTTAGTGATGGATAAAAATCATAGAAAAATGTCATACATATTTTCGATTTTTTACTATTACTAAAAATTAGAAAGAGAGTAGCGATGTTGTTTTAATAAACTTCAAGAGAGATTAATACATTATTTAAAATTATAAAAGAAGTCGATGTTGTTTTAATAAACCTCAAAAAGTGTGAGTATAATTTCCCTTAAATTTAAAGAGTTTTTAAAATGAAGAAACTTTATAAATTGCGAAGATTGAATTTATGAAATTTTAAATACCATTATATAATAAATAATTTGAAATTTAGATTACTCTATACAATGTGATTCTTAAATTGGACCTTATATTTCTTTTAAATTTTACAAATTGGTTTCTATGATTTCAAATAATTTTAGTTTGGATCTTATAATTTTTTAAAATTTGCTAATTGATTTCTATTTTTTATATTTTAAAATTGGTCCTCAATTTTTTTTAAATTCCTAATAATAGATCAACAAAATTTAAGAAAGAAGGTATTTTTTACATTATCCAAATAAATAAAAAAAGGAATTCAATTGAAACATGATTATAATTCTCAATTGTCAAAGTTCTCTTGCATTTCGATTGAGACTAAAGTTATGACGACCATCATAGACTCCAAATATTCTACTTACTATTGTTTTACTATATTAATATTTGTCTACCGTTATATTAGCAGAGAATGGCTGGCTCTAAAAATATCTTGCTATCGATTTTGGCTCACATTTTAAATATTTTTTAGGTGTAAAAATATCGCACATGTTTTTCATCATAGATTAACTATGAACCGTAAGATGATGCGATATATCTAATAATTATTGCACGTAATTAGGATCATCAATCTGCTGTAAAAAAAATTGGTGTTAGAAACCTTACATTAGCTTTCGAATGGTTAACACCTTCTCAACTCTTGCTGATTTAATTATCTATCGATAATATCGACTTCTGAATTACTTAATGGTTTTCTTGCTTGTTCATTTGTGGCTTTCCTTATAAATAACTATGAACCATATTTTTGTTATCTGTTTTATTTTGTCAATTATTTTATATCTTAATCCCCAAGAAACTATGTTCAACCTTCAAGTCATATGTTAGGAATCGTGATATTCTCACTCTCTAGAAAGGTATTTTATTTTCAAGGATCCAAAATTTTAATCATCTTCTTTTACGTTCCCTGCCTTTGTAGATAAAGAACCTACTTAGAATGGGCGAGCAAGCCAAACCACATGTTCCCAAGACTCCTGAGAACCCAACCATGAAATAAGATCATCAATTCTCCCTCAATTTTTTTTATTGATTCTCTTTAGGTAATCTCCTTTTTGTTATCTTCAAACATGTTAATAGGAGTCTTATTACACGTGCATTTGATGGATTTCCTCTTCTGCCCAAAGCTTAAGTCGACTTGATATGACATCTTTTTTTATTAAAGTATATCTTAGAATCTTTGTTGATAAAGAGAAATAACATATGTTTCGAGATTGCTGAAAATTAGTTAGTTAGAGAGCATCAAGATTGTCTGGTTCAGGCGATTCATAAATATCGAGTTTGATCGATTCAGTTTACAGATCTGTTCATTTATGTTACAATTTTTTATATAGATTTTATATTAATTTAAAAATAGTATAAATTAATATAAAAGATATTATAATATATTTATAATATTTTATTATAAAATTAATGGATTTTTTTGGCTTTGTTATGGATCTGTTGAGTTTTGGCAATTATAAATATGTATCTCTTTTGTTATTTATAGGGTGACAATTTTAGAGCTTTAGAGAAAAAGGGAGAAATAAGCATATATAAATCAAGGGAATTCTTTTAGATTTATCTAAAAGGGTAAGTCAATGCTTCTTGTTGTCACCTTAGATTTGAATGATTCATATATTGAGAGTTTGATATATTGAGAAACTCTTGGGTAGAGAATAAGGGTTTGTTCTTAGGAGCTTTCAGGGTTTGTTCTTGGGAATTCTTAAAGAGAATAATATTTTCTTGTAACTCATTTGTAATCTCTTGTAACAAATTTTTTTAGTATAGTGAATTGGAGATTTATTTTCTCCCCTATACGTAGATCTTTTGATCAAACTGGATAAATAAACTCTTTTCATTTTCTGGCCTATTTTGTTATATTTTTTTCTTATTGATTATTATTGCTAAAGGTCATTTATTTGGTTGTTACTGTTATTTTTCTCTCACATGTCAAAGTATTTATTTGAATAGAACCTTGTCATTATCACAACAAGTGGCACCCACCATGGGGCAAAAGGGTATAGTTTACAAGTGAGCACCATGGGTAAATGAGAGATCAAGAAATTTTCTGGAAACAACGACTTTGTGTTGTGGAAAATTAATATGCAAGCAATTTTAATTCAAGAGAGGTGTATCGATGCTTTGAAGGGTGAAGCATTGATGCCTGCAGCCTTACAAAAGTACAGAAGACCAAGATAGTGGATAAGGCCAAGAGTGTCATTATCTTGTGCCTCAGGGATAAATTTCTAAGGGATGTCGCCAGGAAGCAAACTGCAGTTGCAATGTGGGCAAATCCATAGTGTGTCTGAAATAGTAACTCTACTCATTTCGAATGGTGGATAACAAATCCATAGTGGAGTAACTAACATAATTTCACAAGATTAATGATGATCTTGAGAATATTGAAGTGAAAATTGATTATGAGGACAAGGCTACTCTTGTTAAGCTCATTACCCAGATACTTTGAGCACTTTAAATATGCCCTTCTTTATGATAAGATTGATACTATTACTTTGAAAGAAGTCCAAACGGCAGTGAGATCCAAAGAATTTTCAAAGGTGGAAGATTTGAAGATTGATAATAGTGGTGAAGGTTTGAGTGTTTCAAGAGAAGAGATGAGGTGAGCGTAAAGAGATGTCCAAATCGAAGAAGTTTGACAAGTCGAAGGTAAAATATTTTAATTGTCAGAAAATCGGTCACTTCAAGAAGAATTGTTCTGAGAGAAAGGTCAATGATGATTATGGTCAAGTTGTGGTTGCCTTATATGAGGATGGTTATGAGACCACTGATGCACTAGTGGTATCGAGTTTGGAGACTGAAGATAGTTGGGTCATAGACTTAGATTTCTCTTATCACATGTGTCAAAGAATAGAATATTTTGAGACTTTGAAGTTGGTGCAAGGTGGAGTAGTTCACCTTGGTGATTATAAGGCTTGCAAGGTTCGCGGTATTGGTACATTCAGACTTAAAATATTTGATGATCGATAGTTTCTTCTTCACAATGTAAGGTATGTTCCAGAACTCAAGTGAAATTTGTTATCTATAAGTATGTTTGATGATCTATTTTATTGCATTAGGGTTGAATATGGAATGTTGAAGATTTTGCATGATGAAGTGATTATTGCTAAAGGGTCTAAAATATATGGCCTATATATTTTAGAAGGTTCAAAAGATGATGTTCATTCATCATTATCTACTGGAGTGTTTCATGTCAATAAAGAGCTCTGAGATTTGAGGTCAAGGCATTATGAATGCTTGGAGGTTGTTTCAGAAGTGTATATAACAAATTTTGCAAAAAAAAAGGGATAATAATGCATTTGACCATTGAGTTGTTATTGAGTTTTTGGTGGTTGGTAGAGAATTTCTTCAGAGGAAAAATAGTAAAAACCAAGGAATAAACATTTTAAAAACTATAATGGAGAAAACTCAGTTTGAGGTGAAGTTTCCTACTATGGATACTAACAGTAGTGAGGAAACGATTATAGAGATCTCTAGTTATCATCTGACTCGTGATAAGGTAAGGAAGAGATTGTAACATCTCAAAGGGACGGTTATGCTAGCCTTGGGTGTTATACTTTGAATGTGACTAAAAGGTTAAAAAATACATAAACATGAACCTTCGGGGATGTGTCCGAAGGCATGTGGAGTCGATGATGGTTGAATAATAATTCTTGTGGGCTTGTTAGATTACCTAGGTAGAAAAGGATAATTGAAAACAAGTGGATGCAAGTAACGAGATCAAGATTCAAGGTGACTTGAATTTGATCAAGGTTATTTATTAGAGTTTCAACATGGTAAAGATCATCAAGGTTGTTGATGGTTAAATTGACATAAACACAGTTTAAAGTCAATGTGGAGATTGTTGAAGTATGCCTTAAAACCTTTGTTGATGAAAAGAAAGAAAATATGTTTCGAGATTGCCAAAAATTAGAAAGCTATGGAGCATCAAGAATGTTCGATTCGGGCGGTTCACAGATATCAGGTTTGATTGGTTCGGTTTGCAGATTTGTCCATTGATGTTAGAATATATATATATATATATATATATATATATATATATATATATATATATATATATATATATATATATATATATATATATATATATATATATATATATATATATATATATATATATATATATATATATATATATATATATATATATATATATATATATATATATATATATATATATATATATATATATATATATATATATATATATATATATATATATATATATATATATATATATATATATATATTAGAAATAGTCTAAATTAATATAAAAGATATTATAATATATTTATAATATTTTATTCTGAAATTAATGGATTTTATTTTAGGCATTGTTATGGATTTTAACAATTTTAGAGCTTTAGAGCAAAAAGGAGAAATAATAATTTAGAAATTAAGGAAATTATTTTAGAGTTATTTAGAAGGATCAATCAATACTTTTAGAAGGATCGGTCAATACTTCTTGTTGTTACCTTGAGTTTGAGAGATTAGAAAACACTTGGGTAGAAAATTGAGGTTTGTTCTTAGGAGCCTTCAGGGTTTGTTTTTGGAAACTTTGAAGGCGAAGACTATTTTCTTGTAACTCGTTTGTAATATCTTGTAATAACTTCTGAGTATAGTAAATTGGAGAGTTGTTTTCTCCCCCACACGTAGATCTTTTGATCGAATTGGATAAATAAACCTTTTGCATTTTCTCGCCATATTCTGTTATATTTTTTGTTTATTGATTATTATTTCTGAAGGTCATTTATTTTAGTTGTTACTATTTTTTTCCTCACATATCAAAGTCTTGATTTGAATTAAACCTTTTCATTATCACAACACTTTCATCAACCATATATTTCATGAGAGTGACCCGATGTCTCACTAAAGAAGGTTGATATCTCAGTAGTGGTTTTGATGCTACCACCAGTAGGCAATGGACATGTGGATACTACGCTAACGAGTGGGGTTTTAAGATCAAACTACCATTGTTCTTCTAGGGGTGGGATAAAGTGAAATGTGTAGTTAATAAATAATGGTGGAGTGTGAATTCCTCTGTAAAATTGATGTGTTTAATCCATTTGATGTAATATCTGTTGAAATTATCTAGGGGTCTTTGTAGCTATCAATTATCCAAAATATCAATGTAATTTTCTTTCTGATACTCAACCATTTCTGATTGCAGCAAGTGTACTATAAATTTGTTGGAATAATATAGCAAGTGTGAGTAAGTGGAGAAATAGTCCTACATTGGATAGAAATATGGAGACTTAAGCATATATAAGTGGGAGAACTCACTCACCTATCACCTTAAGGTTTTAGGTGGACAAGTGATGTGTCTCTCATAAAGGTGTCTATTCCTATATCTCTCCATTTTGATCTTGAACTCTTATCTTCAAAATTAGATGTTCAAACCCTTGTCTTTTTTTCTCTTTAAATAGAAGTTGATAATAGATTTTTAGGGCTAAAAAAACATTACAAAATAAACTAATTTCACAATTCAACATTGTAGTAACCTTATAATTTTACTCGTTAGCATTTTACTCGCTATTTTCCGTTATTTTATACTATCAATCAGAATTTTACTTCTTCGTGAAAATTATAATCCTGAATATTGGCTTTCATTTATTGTCTTTCACCTCAATTGGACTTACGAAACTCGAGATAATACTGAAGTAATACACAAACTTCTTGACGTAAAATGGACAAAAAAATTTAATTGTGAATCTTCATAAAAATGTGCCGTGTTCCTTTTCCCGCACGCCACAATTTGCTTCATTTATGGTTTTTTTTCATATTTTCATGAGATTTTGCCAATTTCCTAGTTTCCTTCCAATTCTTCTAATTCTCGTGTTCAAGTCTTCTCCATTTTTTGTCATCATGACTTTTATAGTAAAAATACTAAAAAAGTTATCTGATTAGGATGATTTCATTGTGGAATAGTATTTTTCACACTTCTTTGAAATATTTATTAAAATTCTACAAAGTTATAAATAATTAAAAGTAAAAGTATTATAATTAATATAAAATATAATTTAAAATAGATAACAATTGATTTTCATCACAAACGCAAACTTAAATCTTTTCTTGTCTCAAGAAATCAACTTGAAAATTTAAAGTAAATTAAAGAGTTTTGAAAATATAGCAATTTTTATCTGTTTAGTGATAATTTCTATGTTTGAGATGTTGGAAATCCACCAAATATCTATGATGAATTTCTATCAATCTTGATGAACAAGATTGATATCACTATACAGTAACAATGAATTATGAAAAAAGAAAAGAAAAGAAAGAAGATAATATTTTCTGCAGAGTTTCTCTCTGCCCACAAACTGTGGAAAACTTTAATAATCATTTGCAACTGCAAATTCTGTTATTACAATGAATTGACTTGATTTCAAACTTAGGAGTTACTCCCTATTTATAGATTTTTGTTATCTCAAAGCCCAAAACTATAAAAGCCCACAAACTGTGGAAAACTTTAATAATCATTTGCAACTGCAAATTCTGTTATTACAATGAATTGACTTGATTTCAAACTTAGGAGTTACTCCCTATTTATAGATTTTGGTTATCTCAAAGCCCAAAATACCTATTTTGGTACTAAATCAAATCTATCTATTTTAGATCTAAATCAAATTTATTTAAATCTAAAACAAATCTAATCTCTTCGGCACACATAGTTTCGACACTATAAATTACAATTTAACACACCACCTAATTCATTGTATCTAAACTATCTATATTCGTCATGGCTCTTAGTCTTCTGAATACTTCGACCTGCACTCCCTTCGTCATGATGTCTGCAATCTGATTCTCAGTTCTGCAGTGTTCCAAGTTCATCTTCACATCTGCTACCTGCTCTCGAAGATAATGGAACCTCATTTCGATGTTCTTACTTCGACCATGTTCTATCGGGTTCTTCTCCAGATTAATAGATGACATGTTGTCGATCTTCATGGTAATTACTCCATGATCTTTCCCTGTTATCTCTTCGACCAAGTTCACCATTCAAGTTGCATGACATGCACAAAGAGAAGTAGCTATGTATTCTGCTTCGCATGATGATAATGCCACTACTGGTTCCTTTCTTGAACTCCAAGAAACTGGTGCACCATCTAACATAAACACGTATCCTACTGTTAATTTTCGATCTTCAGCATCACTACACCAACTCGAATCAGTGTATCCCACTAACTTGCATTATTTTCCTTTATCAGCTGCAGAAAACAAAATGCCATAGTCAAGAGTTCCTTTGAGATACCTTATTATCCTCTTCACTGTTGTTAGATGTGATACCTTTGGCTTTTGCATGAATCTACTTACCATACCTACACTATATGCTAAGTTAGGCCTTGTATGACAAAGATATCTCAATGATCCAATAAGTCTTTTATATTTAGTTGGGTCGACGTCATCTTCATATGCATCTTTCGATAGTTGCAGTCTTGCTTCTGCAGGTGTCATAGTTGAGTTGCATTATTCCATCTCAAAATCTCTTGAGAATTTCTCCTGCATATCTTCTTTGATGCATCATCAAACCTCTACTACTCTTGTAGAATTCGATGCCAAGGAAATATGAAATCTCACCCAGATCAGACATTTTGAATTCCTTGTTGAGATCCCCTTTGAAGTCTTCGATCTCACTTTTGCATCTACCTATTATCAATAAATCATCGACATAGAGACATAGTATAAGCAATTTATTATTGATTCTTCTTACATATACTCCATGTTCAGTTGTGCACTTCACAAATTCCTTCTCCCTTAGGAATATCAATTTTCTTATTCCAAGCTCTTGGAGCTTGTTTAAATCCATACGGGGCTTTATGCATCATGTACACCTTTCTCTCTTCGTCATGTTTCACAAACCCAACTGGTTGTTTAACATAAATTTCTTCATCTAAGGGTCCATTCAGGAACGCACACTTTACGTCCATCTAATATATGTGCCATCTGTTTATTTCTGCTAGACCAACAACCAACCTGATTGTTTTGATCCTAGCAACAGGTGCAAAAACTTCATCAAAGTCTATTCCTTCTTTCTATGGAAATCCTTTCGCCATAATCCTTGCTTTGTTTCGAGTTACTTCCCCTTTCGAATTTGTTTTCACTTTGTATACCCACTTAACATCAATTTCCTTCTTGCCTTGAGGCAATTCGACAAATGACCAAGTGTTGTTGTCTTCGATAGACTTTACTTCTCCGTTCATTGCTTTCACCCACTTTGAATCTTTCAATGCTTCAGCTGCATTGACAGGTTCGACATCTGCATAGAAAGTATAATGCACCAACTCATCTTCATTATCTATCATATCATATGATGTAATCACACAATCTTGCAATCTTGTAGGCATGCATCTTGTTCTTTGAGGCCTGCTTGTACTTGGTTGATCTATAAGTGCTGGTTCCTCTTGTCGAACTTCTCTTTCGACTTGAGTTTCTGGTTCTTCAAGTAGGATTCCCACTGAATCTTTCTTGACATTTTCAGTCCAGTCCCATTCTTTAAACTCATCTATGATCACATCCCTGCTGATAACAATCTGCTTCTTCACTGGATCGAACAACTTGTAACCTCTTGTCGAATGATATCCAACTAAAATCATTTGACTTGACTTATCATCAAGTTTTCTTCTCAACTGATCTGGCACATGTCTATGTGCATTAGATCCAAATACCTTCAGATGACTCAAGCTAGGCTTCACACCAGACCAACATTCTTCTGGAGTAATTCCTTCTAGCTTCTTCGTAGGACATCTGTTCAAAATGTATGTTGCAATCGAAACAGCTTCACCCCAAAACTCTTTAGGTAAATTCTTGCCTTTCAACATACTTCTCACCATATTCATGATGGTTCGATTCTTCCTTTCTGAAATTCCATTATGTTGTGGAGTATAGGGTGGCACCACCTCATATACAATCCCTTCCTTTTCACATAACCTGTCGAAGTCTTTTGACACATACTCTCCACCACCATCAGTTCTCAAAACTTTGAGTTTTCGAACACTTTGTCTTTCGACCATAGACTTTAACTTGGCAAATACCTCGATCACTTCGCTTTTCTTCTTGATCAAAAAAGTCCACAGCTTTCGACTGAAATCATCTATGAATGTAACAAAGTATTTGTTACCTCCCATCAAATCCACCTGGATTGGTCTACATACATAAGAGTATATGACTTCAAGAATAACCTTCGACTTGCTTCCTGCATCCTTGTTGAAGCTATTCTTGTGCTGCTTCGCCTACACATATTCCTTACATACCTCGTTTGGAATGTCGATTTCTGGAAATCCTGAAACCATATTTCTTCTCTTCAAATCTCTAATGTCTCTGAAGTTGAGATGGCCTAGTCGATAATGCCATATCCATTCATCTCTGCTAGCTGCAGTCGAAAGGAACTTGTGCTCCATCACATTTAGTTCGATCTTGAAGGTTCGATTTTGAGACATAGGAGCCTTCAAGATTAATCTTCCATTTGCATCGATGACTCTCATCATCTTATCTTTGATCGGCACTTTATAATTCTTTTCGACCAACTTCCATATACTGAACAAATTGCTCTTCATGCTTGGTATGTACAACACATTAGAAATTACTGACCTCTTTCCATTTATCCTCATAATCATAACATCACCAATACCTTCAGCTGCTAGGGTATTGTCATTTACAAATTTTACCATATTTTTTACTGAGGGATTTATTTGACAAACCAGTCTTTCCTTCCAGACATATGTGATGAGCATCCTGAATCCAAGTGCCATTGGTCCTTGAATCTATCTTTATCTCTTGTTGTGACCATCAACATCATCTCTTCTTCTTCATATTTTGCAAACTTGCATCACTTTCTTGATTCTTTCACTTTTCTGGACAATCACTCGAATAATGACCATAATTCTGACAATTGTAACATTGAATATGACTCTTATCAGGTTTTCGACCACCACCTCTTCCTCTATTTGCAACATCACCTCTTTGGTTGCCTTGGTATGGTCTTCTCTAATTCGACATGTTTTCTTCATTCTGGTTTCCTCTACCAGTTGATTTGTTGTAGCCGCATATACCTCTGTCGAACCACTTTCCTTTGCCTCTGGTTTCTTTTGCTGAATGTGCCTGCAAAGCCACATCACTCTTCGACTTGCCTGCAGCTCTTTCATTTATTCTTTGTTTATTAGATTCGAGCGTCCCTTGAAGCTCTTTCTTTTTCAATTTCGACAAGTCTTTCCCCTCTTCTATATCCACCACCACGTGGTCGAACTTAGGAGGCAAAAATCTCAAAATCTTCGAAACAACAGCTCTTGTTGTTAATGTTTCTCCACATGTCTTAATTTGATTCACTAGTTTTGTAACTCTAGTGAAGAAATCAGATATGCTTTCACTATATTCCATCTGAAGCAATTCATATATTCTCTTGTGAGTTTGTAACCTCACTTCTTTCACCTTTTCTGCACAACCAAAGGACTTCTCAAGTACATCCCAAGCTTCTTTTGCAGATTCTGAATCACTTACTTTTTCAAAATTTTCTGGACTCAGACATTGATGAATTATAAAGAGTACTTTATAACTCAGCTTCTCAATTTATGTGTGTTTCTTCTTTTCTTTTTCTGAAGCGTTTTCTCCAAGCGCTTCGAATCCATCTTTTACAAGATCCCAAAGTCCTTGACATCTGATAAATTATAATTTAACATAAGATACTTTAATAATCATGCTTAAGTGCAATTTTCTTTCTAAAGACTTTTGATCTGCTCATATTTGTTCAATCTTTCTCAATTTTTCACCAATTCAGTCAAATTTATAAGAGATGTCACTCAATCAAGAAACAAGAATCATTTTACCATAGATTTAAAAAATTTATAAATAGTCAATCAAATCAATATTATTGCGCACACTTTTGAGATCTTAAGAAATGTAATGTGGCTTGGATTAAAGTAGGATAATTTAGAAAATGTAGCCTTTATTTATTTTGTAGTTAGGCACTACAACTCATTCAACTAATGATGTTTCATTCTTTTCTTCTTTTTAACACACTTCAACTTAAAGGTACGATCCTTAATTTTTAGATACTTTTCTTTACTCTTTTTTTCTAGTACCCGTTACGTTTTTTTTTCTTTCTTATTTTTTCGTTGGAAACCATTTTTCATAATATTTTTTAAATCTCTTTATTTTGCCATTTTCTTTCAGAACATTACCCATAACATAAAGTGTTTCTATTACATGAGCAATCCTAAACTTAAACTTTTAATTAATTTTTTACTTTTCACGACTAGTTTCGTAGTTTCGTAGTTTCGTTCATGTTATAGAATCAGAACATGAATCAGTATACATGTGTTCGAATTCTAAAATACAAGCATGCATTATGCTACACACATTCAGATTCTATCATCTGAAACGTTGCAGCTTGCATACATTTTTTTTCTAGGCAAAATATTCATTTTGGTCTCTTAACTATACCCTTGAGTTCACGTTGTTCCCTTAACTCTTTTTCATGTCATTTTAATCCATTAACTTTCAAAAAGTTTCATTTCAGTCCTTTTTGTCTAATTAACGACGAAAAAACTTTGAAATTCGTCGCTAAATCCGTCGCTAACTAGACAAAAAGGACTGAAATGAAACATTTTGAAAGTTAAGGGATCAAAATGACACGAAAAAAAGTTAAGAGACCAATGTGAACTCAAGATTATAGTTAAAGGACAAAAATGAGTATTTTGCCTTTTTTTCTATTTACTGATTCATCGGTGCAATGTTTTCTTGTTGTCAAATGGGTTGGTTTATTAATGGCCTATTTCTTTAATATCAATAACATTTTTGAAATATTAATGCATACATAGAAGCAATTCATCTTGGTTTTAGAATTTGAGTTGTAGTGGAGAAGGATTGTATGACTGTATAGTATAATGTGCACCCTTTCTAGATGGATATGATGACTTCGATTGTGAAATTGGTGTATCTAGGTTTATATAACAGACATGCTCAAAGAAATATGGTAAATGCTTAATGGAACAACCATCACGAGTAGAAAAACATCTATTTGGTATATCTTTTGTTTTAACCTTATTTGAATGTGGAAACATCAAAGATGCTTATAGGAAAGTAAACGGACGAAGTTGCTTTTTCATATGTACCTTTATGTTATAGTCAACAATATTAAATCAGGCATATAGTGCATAAATATATGTTAGAATCACCGACCAAACGAGGGAAATGGCTTAGTTCTATTTCATTTCTTATATATTTTAGATTCTAAGATCTGAACTTGCAAAATACATATTCAGTTTCTATGTTCTGAAAAATTAGTTTAATATACCACAAAAGAGTTATAATATCATATACACATACGTGAATAACTTCTCATTATGACAGAAGAGATAAATCTAGAGACCTTTCTAAAATTCTCTACCTCTATCTACAAATTGCAACCTCTTCTAATGAGTGTGAATTTCATCCAAATGAAATTTATCGTGCAATAATTTTTTAAGAATTATATATTATAAGTCCTTAAAAATTCAAATGCATTGTAGAAGCTTTCACTACACCAAGTTTGTCTTTTAGCAGCACCCCTACTAAAGCGCTTTTTGTAAAAAGCGCTGGTATAGGTTGCGCTAAAAACAAAATAAAAAAACACGCTAAAAAAGCGCTCTTAAAGGGGGGGGGTTACAAAAGCGCTTTCAGAAAGCGCTCTTAGAGGCTGGGGTACGAAGGTGCTTTTGAAAAGCGCTCTTATAGTGGGGGGGGGGGGGGGGGTATGAAAGCGCTTTTTGAAAGCGCTCTTATAGGGGGCTTATGAAAGCGCTTTCAAAAGCGCTGATATAGGGGGTGGGGTACAAGAGCGCTTTTATCCTCAAAAGCGCTGGTATAGCCTTAGTTACGAAAGCGCTTTTCAAAAGCGCTGTCATACCCTCTTTACAATTAAAAAATTTTAAAACAAAATTATACTAAACGCGTTCTTCGTTTCCAAATCCCTAATTTCTGCTGAAAACGCACAAAATCTTGCATTCTCAGAAAACTCACAAAATCGTTTCCAAATCCCTAATCGTTGAAAACTCACATCGTTTCAATCGTTCTCCGTTCTCAATCGTCTTCTTCGATTGTCTTCTTATCGTCTTCTCTCCGTTCTCAATCGTTTCAATCTTTGCTTGTTCTCATCGTCTTCTTCTCAACGGCACTGCTCATCGTCTTCCATCTTTGCTTGCATCTTGTCTTCAACTCTTTGCTTGCGTGGTTTTGAGAATAAAGTTTTGGTATTGCTTTTACTTCAAAGACCGGAGGGATTAGCAGGTAATTTTTCTTATATTTTTTTTTTAAGGTTTTCTGTTTTAGTAAATGTATTTGCACTCATTTTCTAATTCTTCATTGCCATATACAGAGAAGACAACTCCTGGTTTGATATCAGTAGACCTTCTTACTGACACTATAGAAGGTACGGTTTCTTTTGAAGTTTTCTTTGCAACTCATTTGTCGATGTATTCTATTTTGATTTTGAATTTCATTTCATCTTTCAGGGGGAAGGAAACCTTCAGTTGCTGCTATTGATGGTCTTGCCCTGGGTGGAGGGTTAGAGCTTGCGTGGTTTTGAGAATAAAGTTTTGGTATTGCTTCTCAATCGTCTTCCATCTTTGCTGCTGCTTTTTGCTGTTTTGCTATTTGAATTGAATCTACTCACATCTTCGTCTAAGGTGATTTTCATTATTTTATTATTATGCCTTACAGTGTAGCTTTTTTGGTGAATATCATTATATTATATATCTTTTTTTGAATTTCTTTTCAATATGCTTGAAATAGATAGATCAATCAATGTCTCTAATATTGCTCTTTAGATATTGTTTAACATCCAGCATATGGCTTAGTAGTAGTAAGCTTAGATGCTGAGTTTGTATAGTTAAGAGTGTGAATCTGCTGAAATTAAATGTTGAGTTTGTATAGTGAAGTGAAAATATGGATTAAGGGATAAAATGTGTATAATTGATATTGATATAACTGTAATCATAGTAATCACTAATTACATCCTAACCCCCCAAAAACTTTCTATCATTGTTATTTTTACTTTATATTTTTTTATGTTCAAAACATTTTTCAAACAAAGCTCTTGTTTGCTTAGAATAGTAATTATTACATATAAATTGTATTATCATCTTTCCTCGTGGACTCATAATTTTAGTCATTGTATTTTGATATTTGTTGACACATCTACTACACATACAATAAAAATTTTAAACAAGACTATCAAAAATTAAGTTCAAACTTAAAACATCTTTTTATTTAAAAGAGATTTCTTACAATTTTAATTTCATATATTTATCTATTTATTATTAAGAAAGAAAAGTAATGTAATTAAATTATAATATTTTACTTTTAGATTATATTAAGTAATACTCATTATTTCGACATGCATGTGGAATATTCATGATGTCAATTTCGTTTATCGTTAAGTGAGGTACTTACTAACTTTGTGAATTGAATTCGCCATAGGGGTTACTTGTGAAGAGTGAAAGTTTGACCGTTTTTGTTTAGCTTAATTAAGACATGGATAAGACATGGATGAATTCAAACCGATTGTCGAAAGAGTACGAGAAAGGGGTATGGGAATTTGTTGAGTTTGCGGTTGCGCACTCCAAAGACCCGCTTCGAATGCCGTGTCCTTGCTTGGGTTACTGTTATGCCGGGGGTAAGGTTGACGGGAATCAGTTGGGATCTCATTTACTACGGTTTGGAATTGATAGAAGTTATACATGTTGGACAATGCATGGTGAGAAAAGTACCGGGAATGCTGAGTCGAGTTGTAATAGGAAGTATGCTTCAAACGACGATTGCACAGACACATACGATTGTGATCGAGTCGAAGAGATTGCAGAAGCGCTTGAAGAAGATCTTGCGGATTGTCCCAAAATGTTTGAGAGGTTGGTAAGCGATGCAGAGAAACCGTTGTATGTTGGTTGTTCAAAATTCACAAGATTGTCTGCGGTGTTAAAGTTGTACAACTTAAAGGCGGACAATGGATGGTCGGATAAAAGTTTCACAGAGTTATTAGCCCTTATGAAAGATATGCTACCAGAGGATAATGTTCTTCCCAATCGAACGTATGAAGCCAAAAAGATGTTGTCTTCTATTGGAATGAGCTATGATAAGATACATGCATGTCCAAACGATTGCGTTTTGTTTCGAAACGAGTATGCAGCGTTGAATGAGTGTCCTAAATGTGGTGCCCCTCGATATAAGAAAAAGTTGTCTCCTGCTAAAGTCTTATGGTATTTTCCTATAATTCCGAGATTTAGACGCATGTATCGTAGTGAGACCGATTCAAGACACTTGACTTGGCATGCAGATGAAAGAATTATTGATGGAAAGTTGCGACATCCGGCAGACTCACCACAATGGAGTAAAGTTGATACTGAATATCCTGAATTTGGAAAAGAAGCAAGAAACCTTCGGTTGTCATTGTCTACTGATGGAATGAACCCGCATGGTATTCAAAGTATCTTGCATAGCACATGGCCTGTGATTCTTATGATTTATAACTTACCTCCGTGGCTATGTATGAAGCGTAAGTACATGATGTTATCTATGCTAATTTCTGGGCCTAAACAACCAGAGAATGACATAGACGTATACTTGGCACCCTTAATCGAAGATTTAAAGTTTTTGTGGGAGAGAGGTGTGGAGGTTTACGATGGGTATAGGAAAGAAAGTTTCAACTTGAGGGCGATGTTGTTTGGAACAATTAATGATTTTCCAGCATACGGAAATCTATCCGGGTACAGCAACAAGGGTCAAAAGGCGTGTCCTGTTTGTGAAGATGAAACCGATACGACACGATTGGCGCTTTGTCAGAAGAATGTCTTTCTCGGCCATCGTAGATTCTTAAATTCTAATCATCACTACCGTGGGTGGAGAAAAGCATTCAATGGAGAGGCCGAACATCGTACAGCCCCGCCTTTTTTGTCAGGTGATCAAATTTTTGAAAAGGTGAAAGATGTGAGCACTCAGTTTGGCAAGCCTTTTGCATATTCAATTGTCAAGGGTGGGTGGAAGAAGAAGTCAATTTTCTTTGAACTTCCATATTGGAAGTCGTTGTACGTAAGACATTTCCTGGATGTTATGCATATTGAAAAAAATGTATTTGACAGCGTTATAGGTACGCTACTCAATATACAAGGAAAGTCTAAGGATGGCGTTAACATAAGGAATGACATGGTAAACATGGGGATGAGAACTGAATTGGGGCCCGTGACGAAAGGAAGACGAACATATCTGCCACCTGCTGTTTACACTCTATCTAGAAAGGAGAAGAAAACATTGTGTAAGTTCCTCAGTGAAGTAAAAGTTCCAGAAGGCTACTCTTCAGATATTAGAAGACTTGTGTCCATGAAAGACCTCAAGTTAAAGAGTTTGAAGACGCATGATTGCCATGTTATAATGGAACATTTTTTACCAATAGGTATACGTTCTATTCTGCCAGAAAAAGTAAGAAGCGCAATAACTAAGCTGTGTTTCTTCTTCAGGTCTATTTGCAGTAAGGTGGTCGATCCCGCGATCTTACCAACATTGCAAAATGAGATAGTTGTTACTTTATGTGATCTTGAAATGTATTTTCCTCCCTCGTTTTTTGACATAATGGTTCATCTAGTCGTTCATCTTGTGAAAGAGACACAACTGTGCGGACCAGCTTATATGAGATGGATGTACCCTGCTGAATGTTATATGAAAATATTAAAAGGGTACGTGAAAAACAGAAGTCGGCCAGAGGGTTGTATTGCCGAGCGATACGTTGCTGAAGAAGCGGTTGAGTTTTGTACTGAATATCTGTCAAATGTTCAATCAATTGGACTCCCCAAATCTCATATTGTCGGAAAAAAAGAAGGAAAAAGGCTAATTGGAAATAAAGTTGTGACAGTATCAATGGTCGAACGGGATCAAGTGCACTTGTATGTTCTGCACAATGAGATTGAGGTTGAGTCGTTTGTTGAAATGCACAAAGTTGTTCTCCGAGATTTAAATCCAAATAGAAATGAGAACTGGATAGTACGAGAGCACAATCGAAGTTTCATACCGTGGTTTAGAGATCATATTTATTCAAAGTATCGTTCAGATCCTGCTTCAGTAACAGAAAGGTTGAGATGTTTAGCCTATGGTCCATCTGTAATTGTGCTTTCTTATAGCGCATACGCAATTAATGGATACACATTTTATACCAAAGAACAGGATGATAAAAGTACTATGCAAAATAGTGGTGTTACCTTGGTAGCTGAAGCTATGCACATATCAAGTGCGAATGACTTAAATCCGAAATTTGCAAATTTGTCATATTTTGGGGTTATCGAGCGCATTTTGGTGTTTGATTACGCGAAGTTTCAGATTCCTGTATTTGGTTGCAAGTGGGTTGAAAATAATAGTGGCGTACGAATGGATAAGTCAGGATTTTTGCAAGTGGATCTCAATAGGGTAGGGTACAAAGATGAGCCTTTCATTCTAGCCTCTCAAGCTAAACAAGTGTTCTATGTCAATGATCCGACAAGTACGAAATGGTCTATAGTGCTTTTATCTAACAAAATAGTTGATGAAAAAATTGAAGATCAAGGTGATATTGGTGTTGGCATTGAATCTTGTACAAGAAACGATCAAAATGAGAATGAATCTTGTATTAGAAATGATCATAATGAGGGTATTTGGATCAATCCAACCGTCCGCATTGTTAAGAGACGCGTAGTACACAATCCTACCAAGAAAAGAAAGAGACGTTAGTGATAAAGTTAGTGTTAATAGTGTACTAATGTGCTTTAGTTTGTTTGATACAGGTTCAATGGCTCCAGATAGAGATGCTCCACCTGAAAACCCACCTGAAAACTCACAAGAAAACTCACAAGAAAGAGTTGCTTCGGATACAAATGCTCCACCTGATACTGAAGCAAAAGAGGTTGCACGAGGCATCACTATTATGAGGGGAATCATTCGACATAGAGACCAAGGATTAGTATACCGATTGGAATGGAATTCTGATAAACAACCAATTGGTCCTAATTCTGCAAAGTTGACAAGTTATATTGGTACACTTGTCCGTATGCATATTCCGGTCTCCGTAGCTACCTGGAAATCGAAAACGAAAAATTTAGAATTGGAGGAGAAAAAATAAGCGATTTGGGAAGAGCTTCAGGTATATATCATATATGGTTAATTGTTGTTATTATCTTGACGATAAATTGTTTAAATTACTTATACTAACACACTATGCGTACGTTTTTTTGCAGAGGACTTTTGAGATACCAGATGAACGTAAAAGCTACATACTTAGTTTGGCCGGCAAAAGATATAGAGGGTGGAAAAGTTTTTTGACAAACACCTATCTTAAGGATAAAGATGGAAAATTTCTTGAAGAGGCACCGGGACGGCCAACAAAGTATGCGACCTTCATTGATGAAGCAGATTGGGCTGAGTTTGTAAAGCAAAGAGATGAAGCTTTTCAGAAAAAGAGTGCCACGAATAGTGAGAGAGCATCCAAACCCGCGTATCCATACAAAAAAGGGCGTTTGGGATATGCACGCTTAGAGGATAAAATTGTAAGTAAATAGAAATGCGTTTTAATTAATTGTCTACATGTGCATGTTTTAATTGACGATTTTATCGTTTGTGTCAATGCATAGTTAGAGGAGACTAAAAGTGAGGAAGCTTCACTTCCTGTACATGTGTTGTGGAAGGAAGCTCGTGTGGGCAAGAATCAAGCTGTCGATCCCGATGTTCAGAGAGTTTATACTGAATGTGTAAGTATAATACTGTGTCTTTAATTAAATCAAATGTTTTTTAATATATAAATGATTTTTTATCTCCACTAATAATTATTTAAATGTAAATGAATTACAGGAGACCTTGTCGCAATCGGCATCCACCGGTGAGGAGAGCGTACTTAGTAGAGTACTAGATGCTCCCGAGTATCCCGGTCGGGTGAGGGGTAAGGGTCATGGTGTGACTCCAACCTCTTTTTATAAGAGTTCTAGGAGAAGATCAAATCTTACCAATGAAGAAGTGTTGCAAAAGTTGCAGGAATTGCAAGCACAGGTCTCTGAATTGCAAAGAGATAAAGATATGTATATGAGAGAAAATTGCAACACTTCATCGGTGAGAGAAACTAGTGATAAGGCTAGTATCAACTATCAAAAGAAATTTCCCGAGGTAATTATAAGTTTTTTTCCTTACAAACTGTTCTATTTTATTAATGATAATGACTTTATATTTTCTATTTGTTTAGGGCATTTCATCTTGCCAACTATACTTATCGTCACCGAATTATCGACTAGTTGGCAAGGGAAAAGTGCACAACACTTCGGGAGATTTACTTCACCACAGACCGCTCCCGGATGGACACCTGAAAGTATCGGTGGATGTTGTATTAGATCGTGATGCGATTCTACCGGTACCTGACATGGTCTCAGAGACGACATTGCTGCGAGATGCAATAGGATCATTTGTTGCATGGCCCTCGGAGCTCATTACCATTAGTGATGAGGTATACTGAAAACGATTATGAATCATTTAGTTTTCGAATGTCAATTCTAAACCGTTTATTAATTATTTTTTACATTTTAATTTTAGACTGCTCCTATAAAACCCGCAATTAAGGGTAAAGGGATTTTACAGGAGGAGGAGTCTGTTGCATCACTAAAAGAGGTACATTTAAAGTGTTAATATATAGTTTGAATCTAAATCTGCATGATTTTATATTTTACCTAACTTATATGATTTTTAGGCATCCGCTCGGGAGTCACAACAAGTGACGCAGCAGGTTCGTAGCGTACCACCCACTGGTCCTCCGAAGCAAGCGGCAAAAAAAGGCGGTGCTTTTGTGCCTCGATACCGTTCGACACTCGCAACAATGGTTGATATGTCCGATTTGAAGGATGGTGGTTTACGTGAAATCAACATGGATGAAAGTGTCTTCGGTATTGAATTCCCGTCACATATTACAATTGATGACTTGGAAGAGATTTTTAGGCATGATCAACTAGGCGTCAGTAATATGCACTCATACATCCGGTAATATTCACTCATCCGATATATTATTTAATTAGTCCCACAATATAATTTATTTACACATTTCAATGAAAATAATCTAATGTTTATTATGTTTTTATTTAAGGTTGTTGTATGACAGAGTGTTGCACGGGACTGCATTGTCTAACAGATTCCGTTTCGTGTCTTCCGCCCATTGCAGCGGAATGACAATTGCTTCGGAACCGGAATCAGTTAGACAGCGCTTAGTAGATAGATTCATGTCCACCGGCAATACAGAAAGTCTGCATCTTTGGGCGTATAATACCCGACCAGTAGGGTTAGTTTCTCATTCTTGGTTCATCTAATCTCTGTTTCTTTTGTGTATAGCAAAATTTTCATATAACCTATTGTTTTAATTTATAGAGCACACTGGTTGCTGCTTGCTATCAACCCGATAAGAGAAGTCGTGTATTATCTGAATTCGGTAAATGGTGAATGGACCAATTATCCGGCTATGAAGGAAATCGTTGATTTGTAAGTGGGATCGTTCTAAATATATATTCGTGTATATTTATATATTTTCTTATTTGTGGGATTGATCTAAACATATGCTTTTATATATTTAATAATTAGATCAATACAAGTGTTCCGTAGTCAACGGGACGCACAGGTATCCCGGACTAAATCAAACAACATCACTTGGATCCAAGTGCAGGTACATTACTTTTCACAATTTTGCTTATAATATTTATGCTACTTGGTAAAACAAGACAACTATAGAATCTTATTTGTTTTATTATGTAGTGTCCGCAACAGCGAAACAGTCATGATTGCGGATACTTTGTTTTGAGGTTCATGAAAGAAATCCTTCAGGCGAATCAATTAGAGATTCCGCTCACGGTATGAATTTATAACTTAAGATAATTTCATATAATTTATTACATTTAACTAAATATATCATTTATATTATGTTTTTGTTTTGTAGTACCTTGACGAATTCCGTGCTGCTGGGTACCCGAAGCTTAAGTTGGAAGAAATTAAAGAAGATTTGTGTCAATATTATATTAAGCAATTTTTCATGTAGGATTTGTGTCGATTTGAACTATAATATTATTGATGTAATGATGTATATATATAATTTTGGATATTATAATGGTATTATATTAGTATATATATTGTCTTACTGATGGCTGAAATAATAGCGTCGAAAATATATTACAGGTCAAAAATATATTACAGGTCGAAAATATTACAGGTCGAAAACATTACAGGTCGACTGGGAGGATTAAATTATAGGCTGCACATAAAAATACCTCATTTAGAAACGACAGCGCTTTTAAAAAGCGCTCTTAAAGGTCCACCTACTAAAGCGCTTCTTAGTAAAAGCGCTGCCAAAGACCAGTAAAAAAGCATAAAAAATTAAAAAAAAACGCAGCATACAAAAGCGCTTTTGGAAAAGCGCTCTTATAGGGGGGCCTATCAGAGCGCTTTTTCCAGAAAAAGCGCTCTCATAGGGGGGCCTACCAGAGCGCTTTTCCAAAAGCGCTTTTGTATGCTGCGTTTTTTTTTAATTTTTTATGCTTTTTTACTGGTCTTTGGCAGCGCTTTCTGGGAAAAGCGCTCTTAAAGGGGGGTCTACCAGAGCGCTTTTTCCAGGAAAGCGCTCTTATAGGGGGTCCTACCAGAGCGCTTTTTCCAGGAAAGCGCTCTTAAAGGGGGGGTCTACCAGAGCGCTTTTAGAAGCGCTTTTGTTACCTACGCCAGCGCCAGCTATTAAAGCGCTTTTAAGCGCTTTTAAAGGCCAAAATAAGCGCTTTAAAAGCCCTTTTCCGTAGTCGTGTTTTGGGAGCGTTTCGTTGAAAACAACTTATTGAAAAAATATTTCTGGAAATCTGGAAATTGGAAATTTCAAAGAGGAAATCGATTTCCAGGATTAGGAAAATCGATTTTCATAGCTTGTTTCAGTTTTGGATTTCTGTTTTTAGTTGGGGAAGTCGATTACCTCATTTGGGAAATCGACTTTTACCTCGTCTTTTGTGTTTTTTAGTTTTTTTTGGGTCTATTTTGGTTCCTACTTGTTGTTGTATCGTATAAATACTTCCTCATGTAATGTTGGTTAATCTAATGCCTTTTTTACCCTTTCTTCTCTCTCTCTCTCTCTCTCTCTCTCTCTCTCTCTCTCTCTCTCTCTCTCTCTCTCTCTCTCTCTCTCTCTCTCTCTCTCTCTCTCTCTCTCTCTCTCTCTCTTAATATCTCTAAAATCACTACATCTTCTCCAATTAACCACTTTTCTCTATTGATTCACCATAAAAGCTTTGTGTTTGTTCCAACATTTGACATCAAGAGCCTTTGTTCTGATCCATTAATCCGCTGCAAAGATGACTACCATTTTTAATGATCGAGTCTCTACCAATCTTCCAACTCTTGATTGAAAGAACTATGATAAATGGTGCAAATAATAAAAGTTTTGTTTGGGTATCAAGACATTCTTGAAGTGGTTAACAATAGTGTTACACCACTTGGGGAAGAAGCTACAGATGCTCAGAAGGCTGCATTCAAGGAAGAGAAGAAGAAAGACTACAAGGCACTCTTCTTGATTCATTCTTGTGTCGATAATAACAATTTTGAAAAAGTTGGCGATTGTGATTGGGCGAAGCAAGCATGGGAGATCTTGAAGAAAGCTTATGAAGGGGATGATAAAGCAAAGGTGGTGAGGTTACAAACTCACAAGCGACACTTCGAACTGGTGCAAATGGAAGAGAAGAAGTCAATAACGACTACGTAACACGCATTACGCATTTGGTGAATCAAATGAAGTCTTGTGGAGAAACTGTTTCGGAGAAGAACCTTGTATCAAAGATCTTGCGATCTTTAACGTCAAGATTCGACAATATTGTGGTTGCAATCGAAGAATCATAGGACCTTCCGATGTTGAGCAAGGAGGAGCTTCAAAACTCACTTGAGACTCATGAACAAAGGATTGATGAAAGGGAAAATGACAAAGCTAAAGAGTATATTGCATTGCAAGTACATTTCAATGAGAAGAGTAAACGATCGAAAGGAAAATGGTCTTTGAAAGGGAAGGCAAATTTCCAAAATTTGGTGAAAAAGATCCATAAAATTCGAAGGCTTCGATAGTACAAAGAGGTGAGAACAACTCTAAAGGTAGTGGTCAAAGAAACTACACCAATAAATTTGACAAGATTAATATGAAGTGTTACAATTGTTATAGACTTGGTCATTTTGCAAAAGAATGTAATGCGAAACCAAGAGAAAATCAAAATGATGAGACTAAGATTGCTCGACAGGAGGTGGATGATGATAACATACTTCGGGTCATGATCACATAGAATGATTATGGCACGAATAAGTTGTTGGACAGCAGCTGCAAGATTCTGGACAACAGATGCAAGTTGTTGGACAACAGTGGCAACATCTCAAAAAATGCTGCAGAAATGTGTTCGGAGCAAAACATAATGGTAACAGTTCAAGATGGAGTTCAAGACAGTGATGAGTGGTACTTGATTTCCTACAATGCATATGAAGAGTAGAAAGGATTGGTTTGTCAAAATCAATCAAGTCACAAAGAATAAAGTGAAATTCACGGATGACACCACTTTAACGGCCGACGAGTTCGGTGATGTTTTGATCATGAGAAGGGATGAGGGTTATTCTTTGATCAAAAATGTGTTATACATTCCTTAAATTAAATGTAATCTCTTGATTATTGGCCAATTACTTGAGAAGAATTACATGATTCGCATGGAAAACAAGATTTTGTGTGTTTTGGACCGAAACGGGGTTTTAGTCCTTTAAGCACCCATGGATGCCAATCAGACTTTCAAGAAAGAGTTGAAAGTGATGGAACATAAGTGTGCTACAGCGATAATTCATGATGAGTGATTATGGCACTACCGTCTTGGACATCTCAATTTTCGAGACCTCGGACACGTTACAAAGGAATGGTATGGTAACCAGATTTCCAAAAATCAATGTTTCGACTAAGATATGTGAAGAGTGTGTTCAAGAGAAGCAACACAAGAGTATTTTCAGCAAGGATGCAGGTCATAGGACCAAACATCACCTTGGGGTGGTGTATTTTGATGTGTGTGGTCCAATGCAAGTCGACTCGTATGGTGGCAATAGATACTGTCATATTTATTGATGATTTTAATAGGAAGCTATGGACATACCTAATCAAGAGAAAGGATGAGGTATTTTATGTGTTTAAGAAGTTCAAGTCCATGGTTGAGCAGTAAAGGGGTCACAAACTCAAAATTCTCAAAACAAATGGTGGAGGTGAATATACCGCGAATGAGTTTGGGAATTATTGTGATGAGAAGGGTATAGTGCGTGAGGTTGTACCACCCTATAAGCCTCAGTAAAATGGTGTTGCCGAGAGGAAAAATCATTCGATAATGAACATGGTTCGTAGCATGTTAAAGGGAAAAGGTTTGCTGAAGAACCTATGGGGAGAAGTCGTTTCTACAGCCGCCTATTTGTTGAATAGGTGCCCTACAAAGAAGCTGAATATAGTGACTCCAGAAGAGGTATGGTCTAAATTTAAACCAAGTTTAAGTCATTTGAAAGTTTTCGATTCGATAGCATTTCGACATATTTTGGGTCAACTTCGAAAGAAGTTGAATGACAAGGGTGAAATAATGTTGCTTGTTGGTTATCATCCTACCGAAGATTACAAATTGTTTGATGTGAAAAGCAAGAAGATTGTAACAAGTCGAGATGTGGTCGTGGATGAAGTAAGGTTGTTTGACAGCAAAAAATTAGGCACCAACAGTCATAAATAATTTATTATGTCTTCAAAAACCCTCATCCAATACAAACTTTAAGTTCTCTCAAATTAAAAGATTTTGTGTTAGGAAGAAAAACAAACCCATTAAAACTCTCCAAACCGAAATCTTTCTATTCTTTTCAACAAATCTTTTCAATTTTTCAACATCATCCCCTCTCTTTTCCGTCAAACTCTCAAACATAACCTTACATTCATATATAAATGGTGTGTGTGGAGTCCATTGATAATTTGATAGTCATTTGAAAACAAAAACTTCATGTAAATGAGATTTTTTTTTTTTTTTGGGTAGGGTTTGTATTGAAGAGGAAAAAGATAGTAAACGTAAGTTTCTAATTTTGAACACATTATATATTGACTGTGGTCGGATTCTAAAATCTGAAATAATTGAAATCACAAGAATATCACTTAGTCTATTAATAAATAAATAAATAAATAAATAAATAAATAAATACAATTGTAGTCTAAAAACCCAGAGAAAGAAGAACTTCACTTGGTCTATTAGTAAATACACTACAATAGCCACTTAACTTTCTAATACATAGCATAATTAACCAAACTTTGTCACTTGTATCTTAGATGATGTATTTATACATCTGCTTACTTTATAGTATTTGCTATTCTAACAAATTATGTATTTGCACTTCATGCATAAACATTAAGTAGATTATATAATAGTAGTTATTGGCATGAACTGTGAGAGTTGCAGTTGCTTTGGAGACAGTTCTTGCCCACAATTAGGCTTAATCCTAATCAAACATAAACAATGAGGAGAATTTGCAAGCTTGTGAAGTAAAAAATCACATTCTCAAATGAAAGTATAAATTAATTGTATGACAAACTGGCCTCAAAAAACATAGAAATCTGGAAACTGAATGTCTTGATGATATAGTCTTGGATATGAATTATGTAACAGTGTGTTTTGCTTCAAACTCTTACCGGCTACAATTCATCGTGTTCTGCAATTACATCTGCCAAAAGAATTAGTGCGCAAAAGTTTAAAATAGTAAATTCCCTTTTCCTAAGAAGAATTCTCTAGTAAAAAATTATTCACCTGGAGCGAGCTCGTCGAAGAAAAACAGTATCTCTCTTTGTGCAGACTTGGTAGAGTCTGAACCATGAACACAATTTTTTTCAGTATCCAATCCACATTTTGCTCTAATACTGTTCAAATTAGTAAACTAGTTAATCATAGAGAAATCGATTAAACGAACACAATTAATTTGGTTAGTAAACATGTTTTACCTGTGAGGGTGAGTAATCTTGGCCTTGCTTGCATCAGTTGGACCCATTAAAGCACGCCAATCAGCAATAGCATTATCCTTCTCCAAAACCATGATTAACACTGGTCCACTGATTATAGTAATGGAGAAGCAAAAGAGGAGATTAAGGATGATGAAAGACTATAAAACATGCCGGCAAACAGAAATCATACTGATGAACCGTGTGCTTATTGATAAAATATATTAGCATTATGCAACTCAACCGAAAGGAGTTTGGCCTTAAAATTGACAAACGACATGTAACGCTCTAATGAATGGATACCTTGTCATGTATTTAACTAGGCTGGAAAAGAAGCTTTTCGAAGAGTGCTCTGCATAAAATCTTTTCACAGTCGCCTCATCAAGTTGAACAATCTTTTCCTTGACAATGTTGAAACCATATTCTGAAATTGTTCTCTTGATATCATCTGTGTAGTTACCAAACAATCCGTCCGGCTTTATGATCGCTAAAGTTCTCTGCGCTTTAGTACTTCCATCCGTAGAAAAGCTGCAACTTTGAAAACATCAGAGTCGGTTAATTTCCACCATACATCAATTTGATATTACATACAACAGACAACAACAACAATCAAGTCTTATCCCAGCTCGACCAACCTGACCTCTTATCAGTAAACTATAAGTCATAACCAACCGTTGTCGTGCAATGAACATATAAAAATTGAAATTTCATCTGATGACTTTGTACAACTACCAACTGAGCTGACTTAATTAACTGGATATGTAAGATACATTTTATCATTCAAATAATTCAATTTAAAGAAACAACACTACAACTTAATGTGAATGAGATTTTAAACCCTAGAAGGGCAAAAAAAAAAAAAAAGCTTACCAGCAAACTGAGAGAAAAACAAGGACAAGTATTCTGATGAATCCAACAAAAGAAGATCTCATTTGAAGAATCAAACTGCAAGAACTAACAATAATTCACAAAAAAAAAATATTTATACAAATTCAAAAACTAAATAACCACAATAAGAATATAAATAAACAAATTATTATATTCACAAGAATCAAAATAAAAATGGGGGAGGGTCCATGTTTTGAATAAAAGGGGAAAATGAATTGATTTTTTTTAAACATTTTTATAAAATTTTGTGGTTTGATTTGGGAAGGTTCAGACAGAGAGATACATACCTCGCACGACAGTGACTTGCTCCGACCCAACATAGAAAAAATATGACTCCTATATATATATATATATATATATATATATATTGACAAAATGATACTATATCCATTTAAATAGATGGATTTTATATATTTATTTGTTTATATATAAAGAAAATCTGATTCACAATTAATATTTAGACTATTTTTCTTTTTTTTTAATGGTAAAATTAAATTTTAAATAAAAAATGAAAGAAATTGCAGAAGTCACCCTCAAAGAAAAGAAGTAAAAACTTGACATTTCAAAAATATTAGACATACTATTAAAATTTGAAGAGAAAAAATAAAATATTACAAAACAAAATCTAAAAAAAAAAAGCAAAAACAACAAACATACACCAAACAAATTCCAAGTCAATAATAAAATAGAGCTAAATTCTCTAAAACCAAACCTAAAAATATTAAAAACAACTACACCAAAGTTTAAAAAAAATCAAAACTTGTTTACACTGGAAAAAAAATCGTAATTTTGATTTACTTATTAAAGACAGAGAATATTCCTTAATCTAAGAGGGAGAAGTCCATCGTCTTTATTTGTTCAGTAGAGGAGTATGAAGTCTTACCAAGACATCATTTCCTTCATATTCACCATCATCTATATATATATATATTTTATAGATAAGACATCAAAACTTTTATATATTTTAGATTACAAATCGACAGATTAAGGTTAAAACAATCATCATCCTATACTTAGTCCCGAGTGACTTAAACTCAAACTAAGAACCTAACTTTGTAGATAAGACCAACAAGCACTATGACCACCTAAAGATCATACACCAAATACTTGTCTCTATCTCACAACTCACAAAAAGATTATTGAAATCTCCTTAATATCCTGATGCTGGCTATACGAAATATCACTTGGATTCAAAATGACACAACTTTTAAAAAGGTTAACCCTACTGGAAACCTTGTCTTGAAATAACTACCAAGAAAAGACATTCACTTTAGAATAGGCTCAATTCTTTCAACCAAGAAGCATCACTAAAAGAAAACTATTCAGAGGCGTAGGCTAAAAACGGACACTAATAAACTTAAAGCAAACACTAATAGGCCTAAAACGGGCGCTATTGAGTTTTTATCCTCGACTTAGCGTTAAAGTATGGGGTGGCGTCTCCAACCTTGAAGCTAACAGTTGCGTCTAGTCGGCGCTAACTAGCATCCGTTAGAAGTGACATTAAAGGGAAGCTAAAACAAGGATTAAAAAGCAGACACTCGTAACGTCAGCTTTGTTAGACATTATTTTCTTTGATGTACATTCGTTATTAGCTTCAGCTAAAGTTGACACAATTATGATTTAGATGAATACATGATTGTTTAGAAGAAGTTAAGGTGAATCATAAAGAATGACTGGTGGATTATTAATAGTAGAATGACTATATTGAATTTTTTGGTGAATAGTCATAATTGAACTATTTTTTAAAATCTATTGATACATTGGACATAAGCAAGACTCCAGACAATGTGTTTAAGATGATTGGTGATGTTGTTGAGAAAGTTGGGAAAGATGATGAGGTCCCGGTTGTTAAGCACAGTGTAGTAAATTAAAAAGCATTCTGAGATTTATTGACGTAAAAGCAAAAATTGTTGTATTAGACACCTTGTGTCGAACAATGTATTGACTAATTTTTAGAGGATTTCGAAAATAAGATCACACTGCACAAAGAGATGACTGCAAGGTGTAAGAGGATCATAACTTTCATTTATACAAGAACAAGTCTAATTTCATTATTACATAAATTTACTAAAGAATGTGATTTGATTAAACCTCGCCTAACTCGCTTTTCCACTTCATATTTGACCTTAGGGTGTTTGTAGGATATTATGACATCACTAAAATAATAAGTTTACATCAAATGAATGGAAGATTAATAAAATTACAAAGAGTAATGATGAGATCTTTGTGGAAGGTTTGATTACTGATAAGAAGTTTTGGAAATATGTTGTGTATTACATAAGGGGTGCTTTTACCCTGATAAAGCTGCTTCGCGTGGTGGATTCAGATGAGAAACTAGCCATGGTTTTACATTTATGATAAGATGAATCGAGCAAAATAAAGAATTTGATCATACATCAAGGGAGTTGGTAGTAGGTAATTATCTTATCCTTTCTTTGATTTTAACAGTTACACACTTTGTTTTAAGTCTAATTCCTTTTCCCCTTTTCTTTGCTACAAACCGATATGAAAATTTTTCGATGAAAGATGGGATAAACAACTATGTCGGACATTGCGTGTTACTTGAGAATTTCTTAACATTGTTTTGCATCATGCTCTTGGATACACTATTGATAATGAAAGTGTATCTAGAATGTATGGAGGTTTGAGTAGGATGATATCAGACTTGGAAAAGTGTTCTAAGATTAATTACCAACTTGAAAGTTTCAAAGAAAATGAGGGAAAATTTGGTGGTGATTTGGTCATGCTCGCAATTAAAACCAAAACACAAATACAATGGTGGGGATCTTATGGAGGTGTATATCCTAAATTGAAAAGGTTTGTTGTGTAAGTTTAACTTGTAATTCATTCGATTTTAAAAAGGAATTGGAGTGTCTTTGAAAGGGTGAGTATGGACTGGGCCCGGGAAGACATGACTGACGTTGGGCACGAGCCATCTGTCCACGCGCCAATAACAACCCAATTGATAGCCCAATCCCTTGGGGTCTAATATGGACATTTGCAGCCCATGTGCCCCTCATCCGGGGACAAGTCATCAGCTTGTTCCGCACTCTTCAGAGTCGTTACGCCCTTCGTAACTGACATGGTCAGTCCATCATCTGAAGATTACGGAGTAAGTTAAACCAGGACGAAGACCATGTGCTGGTCTTCCCTACCCATGTAGAATCTTGGGAGCCATCCATTGTGGGCCTAAAATCCAACATACAATAGAGGCCTTGGCCCAACGATGGGGGCACTATAAATATCCTCTTTTACTAGAGGACCAGGTATTCTATTCTATTCACTGTTACCTTTTGTACTTGCTCTCTTTTGCTCTAAACTTCACTCTGGAATTGGAGTATATTGCAGGCACAACCCCTTATTTTTTCCAAAAACTGCTGAAGCCTAAGTGTTGGAGGCCACTAAAGATCCTACTGATCCCAGTAAGATCAGTGGTGTCGTCTGTTGAAAATATTTGCTTCCCCGCCTCCACTGACAGTAGAAATCTTAAAAACAACGAGCAAATTAGTCGCAAGCAAGGTGACCTTAGGGACGGGCTAACTGTCTCCTCCTCGTCTCACGGTATGGCCAACAACATCGTCCAAAAGTTCAAGGAACCTAGAATGTACCGGGAAATTCCTGTGCCGCCCAACACCGACCCCACCATAGTGTCCCTATTCGCAGAAATCAACTAGACCAACTACTTGATCTTTCAATAGAGCAAACACATTGGAATGCTGGAGAAGGACCATCGATTATACCCCCCTCGAGGAGATATAGACAATCTGAATCTCGTAGCACGTCCCCGCAATGATGAGACGTCTATTAATGCTCTCCTCTACAGAGACACCAACAGAATAAATCTCAGAGCCTTTCTCCGTGGCCAACCAGGCGCCATCCTCGGCTAGAGAGGTCGCAGCCTACGATCATCAAGAAACACGATCACACTCCACCATGCAGGGAGAGACGATCCCATGTTCCTAAGAGAAACAAGGCCGACGGGAAGCCAGAAAAGCCGAAGAGTCGACCAAGAAATTTTCTGCGCCATAATAGAGGCTTTTGGCTCAACTCATCCCCGTCGCACTCACCAGTCCACAGTGACGAAGACGACCCCCCGCGGTCTACTGTCTCGTGCGATAATAGAGACTCCACTCCCCGTCAAGATGGAAAAACCACTTCCTCTAGCGATTTATGATGGCACAACAGACCCCGATGATCACATCGAGAACATCGATGTGTCATACCCCAAATTTGACCGACCTTTATTTTTACGGTCAAAAATATTTTCAACATTAGTTTTATAATATTCTTTGATTTTTATAAATATTCGCTTCCAAACCTATTTAAAGATATGATAATTTATTTCAGATCATTTGTATTTTTGAATAAATAAATACTTGCCCGTCTTTATGTACTTTCAATTGGCTTTTTATTTCGAATAAGTAATATAGCACAGTTGGTAAGGAATTAAGATTGCAAGTATAAGGTTGCGAGTTTGAATCTTGTGTGTTGCATATTTTAACATTTTTCATATTATTTGTTACTAATTTTCTTTCCTTTTTTGGAGATCAAACTTTGGGCTTTTCATTTATTTTGGATAGCTTACTTGCTAAGTTTTTAAAACTTAATTCAAGTCTATAAATAGGACTCTTGTTGTCTTAGTTTTGATCCTCAAAAAGTCAACAATTTTACCAACAATCAACAAATCAAAAATCATCTCCAACACAAACTTACTATCTTGCTCTTACAATTCTTCTTGCTTTAGAATTGTTGGCTGTATCAGACAATAATCTCATTAATAATTTTCGTCAACAAATTCTCATAATTACACTTATATCAACAACTTTTTTCAACAATTTCTCTACACAGACTATCAACAATTTTTTTCAACTTTTTTTCTTCACACATTTGTTTTCAAAAATTCTTTTCAAAACTATTTGCAACTTCTTTATCTTGGTCAATGATTAAAATATGAGACCCTATTTTATTTTCAATTTTTATATTTTAATTTGTTTGTTGTTTAAGCCATATGATGATACCTGATGACTCGTCTCTTCAATTTCTTATTGTTCTATTTTGTTCCAAGTGTTCCTACAATATTGTTATACATTAATCTTTATTATATTTTTGTTTACTTATTCATATGTTATTATAAAAGTTATTCTTATATTATGGTTTATTTGCTCATATTTTATTCTAAAACTAATATGTTATTTTTACATATTATTATTATATAATAATTCTTTATGAAATAATCCACAATTATATCATAAGTCCTATTACTAATTTTCACACAGACAAAAAACCCACACATTCACGATACACACGAAAAACTAATTTTCTGCATAGAATTTTCAACCATCTTCATACAACATCCATTTTTTACTAATAATCACACACATATACAGTGTGAACACTTTTTTTCAATTTTTATAACCACGACTCATTCACATATTACATATCTTGTCACTTTTTTGTAAATACACATATGGGATAGCCAATACCATAAACCATATACCAAATTCTCAAACATAAACCTCTTCATATTACATCAAGTACCACAACAAAATACATGTGGTTTGACTGAGAAATTTTCTCAGCAAACTTTCCATACTTTCATCCTCGGTCTGTAACCAGGTTGTTCAAACCAATATGATCACCTCCTTAAAAGCTTTAAACACCAAACTTTTGATAACCTGTAATAAATTTTACTAACAACAGGGAAAATAAATGCAATATCACAAGAATAATACACTTCAGAATGGAGATCAAAAGCATTTGATGAAACACTACCACTATTTTTGATAAGCTTTGGCAACAGCTTCGAATAACAGAGAAAAAGAAGAAGGAATAGTGATATACATAATCATTGCAATCGCTTTTGCAGAACGAAGACATCACAAGAATCTGACGAACCTCCTTGGGCGACAACTACGATCCACTAAATGTTGCTGCCGCGTTCAACCTTCAACCAACGTGAGACTAATCGCGCTACCATCGTAGTCGCGAACTCCGACGAATTCTAGATCTGCACAAACATCAAGTAAAAGAACATGAATTCAAAAGAAGATGAAATGGAGGAGAGGAGTAAATCTCGGAATTTAATCGGTAATACCTGCACACTTCGACAAGTCTATTTGTCTGCAGACTACCACAAGAGAGACGTTACAGTTCATGCTTCTCAATTCTCACTGCCAGACACAACCCACGGTTCCGCCCATGAACAAGCCTCAGATCGCTCCATCTGCCGCAAAGAATGTTGAGAGAAACCAAGAGATAAGAAGGAGAGTGAGGAACACTGTTGTGCCCCAAAATTTGCCATCTCTTTTCTCAATACGTTTCACAAAATATCTCTAATTCTCAAGGATTCTCAAGGAATTGATCAAACAAAATCACCTTCGAAACACTAAGATCACAAATTAGGGTTTTGGCTGAGAACGACTGATCACTGACTTTTGACCTAATACACAATCTATTGGTTTGAAACATGGTCTCAAGGATTCAAATGCATCATTTTGACCTAATTACATATATCAATTCATTTCTCAAGATCAATTGATTGATAGCTGATATTCAGTTAACTAATGAAAAAGTCAACTGTACACTGAAAAATCAACCTTTGGATTTTTGGTCAACAATAAGTTTCAAAGATAAAAATTCATCAAAATATTCAAGAATATCAAGCTTGATTATCAAGAAGTCAAGAAAGTCAAAATTCAATTTGAAAAGCCGAACTTTCCAAGACTTAGAAATTTTTCTTAAGTGTTTTGTACATGATAATTTCACTACTTCATGCCAATTTTTCACCAAGATGCATGATGATTCAAAGGAAACTTTCAACATGAAAGTTGTAGATCTTGATGAATTCTACAACTTTGTTTAAGAGGGTTGATGTCCAAAAAACGCTTAGATTTGAAGATATAAGCCCATGAAGTCATGACATTTTCATCTAACACTTAGAGAAATTTTCAACAGATTTTTGTCAGGGTTTTATCCCAATTTCTTGGAATTTTTTCACATAGTTCCAAGATGATTTTTTCAAAATATCCAACATGAAAGTTATAGAGGATGTCCCAAGCTTTCCAAAACATCCAAGAGCATTAATTTATCATACTTGATCTAGGAGATTCAAGGGTCTGAATTTGGACACCCATTCTTGAATTGCAAGTCATTTTGTTGAAGAACATATAACAAAATCCTTATGTCATGTTGCATAATATTGCTTTGCAGACCTTTTGACTTGAAAATCTATCCATAATCAGATGCTTACACAATTGATTGAACCATTATCCAAGTGATTTAAGTATTGTCCATTGCGTCATTCCATTTATGGCACAAAGGCACCATTGACATTCACATAAAGCATGCTTTATGCAATTGTCAACTCCTTGAGCCTCTCAATTGTTTTCTCTTTACATACACAATGTCAAAGCAATAAGAAACATGCCTAAAAGCCTCTAGAAACTTCATACCATGCGTGTACCATTTATTGGAACACCAATTTTCATAATAACTTGGTTGTTTCATCTCAACTAAACCAGAATTTTGACAGCTTGTAAACCAAACTCTCTCATTCTCTCAAACCTGCTCTATAAATAGAGAGGTCATTTTCAAGCCAAGGATAAGTTTTGGTTGTGTAGACAAGTTTCTCAAAACCCCTCATACTCTCAAAAACCATAACTGTCCATAAAACCTCCACCCTTGAACTTAGAAACCAAAATCTTCAAATATCTCAAACCTTGCATTTATGTCCAAAAAAACCATCCACACACTTCATATATATCATATAGAAGTTAATCAAACACAAGAACAACTTATGTAACATCATTATCTCCACTTTCCAAACTCAAAAACATTGTCTTGCAAGTTGACTTGGTTGGAGAGATTCAAACACTTTCAGCATAAAGTAAAGATTGGAACAACTTTAGGGAGGTCTAAGGAAGCTCAATAAATCATCACATTGCACCTGGAAACATCCATACACATTCTGAGTTTTCACTTTAAGAGGTAAGTTTTCTCAAACTGTGATATCCGTGTTCATACATCATTTTGCTCTCGTTTTCAAAAGAATAAAACAGGACAAATCAAAGTAGAAGAGTTGCAAACACTCAAAACTACAAAAAAATGCTTCTGGAAGTCTGACATGGTCGGCCGTGTCACCTGACACGGGCCGTGTCAGGAAGAAAACAGTAAAAATGGCAAGACATGGTTTTGACACGGGTGTCCGTGTCCCTCTTACTGGGATTAAAACTTGGCAAAATGACAGGACAAGGTTCTGAAACGGGTGGCCGTGTCACGGGACACGGTCCGTGTCAGCTCAGCTAGGATAAAAAAGGCATGTATGGAAGGACAGGGTCCTGACACGGGTGCCCGTGTCACAGGACACGGCCCGTGTCAGCCTAAACACATAAAATCTTGATTTTTGAGACTTTTTTTGCTATTTATTTTTATTCAATTTGGTTGTAATACTAATTAGGTTTTAATTGCTTTCATCCCCATTTATAATTTGTATCCCCATCCCCTAAATAATGTAATAGCGTAGGACTTTAATTTCTGCATTTTATCGCTTTTAATATAGTTGTTAGTAATTAGGGTGTGTATGGCAAGATAAAATCAATCTTAGAGAACCTTAATCTCAAGAAAAAAATGCATGCAATCAAAACATAATTCACACACGCACCTCTAGGGTAACCCACACTTGTTGCCTGCGAATAAATAGTCATGTCCCTCGAACATGGGATACTTTAGCAATGACCCTCGAAAACAAGATTGTAGTCCCTCGATGACCCTTCGATGTTGCCTTCGTAAACGATCTTAGACCCTTACACAAAATTACTAAGGTATCCTACAATGTTTCCTTCTATGACTATACGATGACCCACGCCCGTCCCTTCACATCCAATGATAGGGCTTCTTATCAAATCAATGGTAATATAGAAATATCTAAAGGAGGAAGAAAAGAACTAAGACTTTTTGAGTAGGTATAACATTCATAGTTGCTTGATCACAACCATCTTCAAAACATATTTCAAACACACCAACACTTTCAAATGAAATATTTTCAAATGTCAATACTTTGTATACATTCTTATAGAGACGAGAATCATTACAAAGTTCGCCTAAACGAAGGCACTTTTCAAAAATACTTTCAAAAACAAATCACAAACACATTTCAAACAAAGCGTTTCAAAGTGAGCTAGCAACTAAGAGCCCGTAGATAACTACAGCTGAAAAGGGTGCTAACACCTTCCTTTTTCAAAACCTACCCCCCGAACTCAAGAAAATATCTCAAAAGGTCTTTCTTGTTCTTTTCACCCATTCCTTCATTGGATAAAAGAAAAGTCGGTGGAGACTCTTACTATCCGCAACAATTATGATAAAATGAAAAATACCTAAGTCAGTTCTCCCATTGTATTACAGAATTGACGACTCTGTTGGGGAATGCAATGATTTAAAAGTGGGGTTACCTTAGATTCTATATCACCTTTAAATGCTTTCTTTGTTTGATTTGTTTGCTTTACATTTGTGGGTCCTTGTTTGGTTTTGCTTTGATCCTCTACTCGGATCTAGGAACATCATTAGGTAAGTAGCAATAGATTATGGAAATTGTATGGCATAGACCGATATGGTTAAAGCAATGGCTATGTTAGTATGACGCATTTGTTGGTACCGATATCCCTTATGTTGAACCGAGGAGAATACGGGGCCGCTGAGCGGTGTCATGAAGCACTAACTGACCGTAGAACCTTTAATTGAACAACTTGGCCATTAGGAAGTAGTGAGATAGATGACTTTGGTGCAAAACTGAAGATTGGTTGATACTCGATACTACGCTCATTGAGATCAGACTTTTGGGATATTCCGGTTGTAAGAAAAGATTGATTATGCTGATACAATACCCAATAAAGAAAGATCAATGATATTGAGATTCTTTAGAACCCGGTTGCTTTGTAGGACAGGTTGAACCAACTAAACTTCAAGAGGGTACATACCTATGAAATCCATGGAAGCCTAAACCTAAGGTCTTTGTATGCTTTGTTTGTGATTATTATTCATGACATCATTAACACCATAACATCATAAGCATTATCACTAACCATTTCAAGGATTTAGGAATTTATCTCTATTCTGTTTTGTAGGTCATGACTTGCACGATTTTTCTTTTCTAACCTTATTTTTCACTGATTCTTCTTCCCCTATCTATTTTTTGGCAAACTTAATTCTTTTTTATTAATCATTAAACATAAACATTTTTTAAAACCCTTTTTATTAATTAAAATTAATTAGGTTTTAGGTTTTTTAATTAACTTTTTTTTATTAATTAAAATTAATTAGGTTTTAGGTTTTTTAATTAACTTTTTTTTCATAATTAACTTTTTTTTAATTAAAATAAATTAGGTTTTAGGTTTTTTAATTAACTTTTGTAAAAATAACCCTTTTTTAATTAAAATTAATTAGGTTTTAGGTTTTTAATTAATTAAATTTTTTTTCAAAATTAACTTTTTTTAATAATTAAAATTAATTAGGTTTTAGATTTTTTATAATTAACCTTTTTTTCAAAATTAATCTTTTTTTTATTAATTAAAATTAATTAGGTTTTAGGTTTTTTAATTAACTTTTTTCAAAATTAACCTTTTTTTATTAATTAAAATTAATTAGGTTTTTTAAGTTTAATTTAATTAATTATCATAAATCATTTTTTTCATAAAAAATCACCAAAATATTTTCGTTTCTATTGTCATCTTATTTTTATTTTTCTAGATAAAGTGTATAGGACGCGTTCAATTGTAATAGTGTAGATTTATTTTCCTGCATTTTTTATTATTATCGTGTAATTGCTTCCGGGATGTAATAGTTTTAGGATTTCTTTTCCGCACTCTTCACTATTATGTAACTCCCCCAAAGCTCTATAATAGCATAGGTTTACATTTTCACCTTTACCTTCTGCTACTATATTTTATGCAATTGTTAGTAATTAGAGTTTGTACGGTAAGATAAAAACGAACGATAGAAAACCATAGTCTCAAAATAAATAACTGAATTGAACACATTTGCACACTTGCACCTCTAGGGTAACCTCTCTTCGTTGCCTTCAGAATAACGGTCATGTCCCTCAAAAGTAAGGATGTTTTAGCAAAGTCCCTTGAATAAAAGATCATAAGTCCCTCGATGACCCTTCGACGCTGCCTTTCGAAAAATGATCTAGTCCCTTACGAAACTGCTAAAGCATCCTTACAAGTTTCCTTCTATGACCGTATGACGACCTTACATTGTCCCTTCACATCCAATGGGTAGGGCTACCTACCAACTAATGGTATGGATAACACTATCTCTAAAGGAGAAGGAAAATAATAAGAAAGACTTTGGTGGGTAAGAAACTCCTAATTGCTTGCTCACAAACTTTTCAAAACATAACATTTTCACATCACACTTTTCAAAATGAAATATTTTCAAACAAACACTTTGTACGCGTTCTTGAGGACTGATATAAGAGTCATTACAAAGTTCGCCTTACATTGACATTTTCAAAATATTTTTCAAAACACTTACACAAAAAGAAAATTTTCAAAAGTGAGCTAGCGGTTAAGAGCTCGTGGATAAATACGGATGAAAAGGGTGCTAATACCTTCCCTTTTCAAAACCTACCCCCCGAACTCAAAATATATCAAGGTCTTTCCTGTTTTTTCACCCTTTCCTTATTGGATAAAGGAAAAATCGGTGGAGACTCTTGTTATCCGTAACATTTGCGATAAAATGAAATACAAGTCAGTTCTCCCACCATATTACAACCAACATGGTTAAACTATTACAAAAGGTCGGGCATAACCCACTGTCTAAATATTACAATTACGGGCATGCAGGCCCAAACAAAAACTATCGAAATAACAAAGTAAACTACTCCCCATGCACAGTTTCCCCGTCATTCAAATTTTATTTGGTATGAAAGGATCCCCGTCTTCCTCGACCACAGGAGATGAACTAGGGGGAGGCACTATCTGACCATTGACAACCTGGTGAAAGGGGCTGACCCCTTCACTGACAAGCTCAACCCCTGGATTCATGACCTTTAGCTGGACCAATGCATTGTCAAAACTCATATCAACAACGCCTAGAAAATCCTGCTCGAGTTCCTAAATACGAGAAAACAGGTTGACTCAGGTCTTCAAAGCCTTCATCTCGTCAGTTTCCCCCTCGGTAGGAGACACAACAACTCTCAAACTAGTAGTTTCATCCTCGAGACTTTTCTTCTCGAGCAACTAACCATCCTTCTCCTCAGACAAGTTGGTTACCTCCTTCTCCTTCTTCTTCAGCTTGTCGGCCTGGAGCCAAACTTGTCTTTATAACTACCAAGCTCAGATTCCAGCTTCTTCGCCTTCACCTTGAGGGTCGACTTTGCTATCTGTGATTTCTCCGGTGCTGCAACAGAGCCAGTCTCATCGCTGGTAAGGACTATGGCCATCTTCAAAGCCCTCATCATGGCAGCGCCATCTTTGGCCAGCCTTTGTCTCTTGCCCGCCGTGTCGAGGCCCTCGATGACCAGAGAGTCTACCCGGGGAACATCCAGAGGAAACCCATCAAAGAATTTTTTTCTTGACGAAGCAATGAGGCAACATGAATTTGCATTCGGGATCATCACACGTGAGATCTAGGATGTCGCCCTCCAACGAGCGGCCCCTCTTTCTACCCAAGTTTTCCTGCATGGGAGGAGAATGGTCGACAAACGAAGATGAAAAAGAAGTATCGGAACCATCCTGGAAAGGCTGGCTCAGAGGTGGGATGAAGCGACTTTTCTTCGTGACTTTCCATTTTCTCTACGCCATCTTGAGCACGCGCTCCGTCAGACTGGACATCTTGTCCACAGAAAATAACAAATACGAGTTAGTACGACGAGGAGAAAAACACACAATTACACTAAAAGAAAATAAAGCACAACTTCCTAAAAGTAGGACAACTTCCTTGAAAGTTTTGCACTCAAGTGTTAATGTGTAAATACTCTTACACGGGTTGACCCTTATCGTCGAGGAAATCCTCCCTGTTTCACGCCTCCCACTTAGCAAGGAAGCAACCATCTACAAACTTATTAAGTTTCCTGTAGGACTCTTCGTCCTCATCATCCAAATTGCTCGGCTTGGTAAGGTAATGATCCTTCCTCTACAGGAAATGAGTCTCACACCAATGAAGAGGAAACTTAGAGACCAATTCTGACTCTTTGTTCCCATCCTCATCATAACACACATTCCCCTCCTCGTTGACCATGATTGCCCGATCAAGCACTGAATCAAAGGCTTTTTGCAATACAGGTTTAATGAGGTAGTATCGATCCTTGAAGTCATGTATATAGTCCATGAATGTCTTAAACAGCCTTTTCGGCTGCTTTTGGGAAACCCAACTGTGTTTTCCATTCACATACTGTCGTTGGAGGTGGAAGCAACGGAAGAAGAGGGGGATCATGGCGCCCAGCTCGAGATAGCGACACACGATCTCGAATGCCCAGATAAAGGTAATCACGTTAGGGTGCAGCTGGGAGGGCGCTAACATCAGGTAACCAAAGACTGCGACCTGAAAATCACTGAAGGGCAACCGAAGTCCCAATTTCATGAAGACTAAGTCATACATGGGAAAGCGGTTTCCCTTTTACTACGTATAAATTCTCTCGTCCTTGGTGGGTTTGAAAATCTTCCAGTTCGGCATAAATCCCTCTTCCCCCACACCGTGCTCGATGATCCTAAACGCATCACTCGAGGAAGTGACATGCTGAGAGGCTATACCCTGCAATTCCTGCCTAACCCAAGTTAATTGAGGATCAGTAACAATGTCGACCAACTGAATGCCCTCGGCACTGCGGGCCGTCATACCTGAAAAGCATAGGAAAATATTAAATTCGACGATCAAATCAAATCCACCCTTCCATCGTAAATCAAGTGAAAGGGCATACAAAGGCACAAGGATGGACTTCCTGACCAAAGCCCATACTCAGCGGAAAAGAAGAAAGTTATGACAAACCATCCCCGACTCAAGGTTCAATGTGCGAACATATACAACTACGATGAAGACCCATTCGATCTTTGCAAATGCAGGAGTTTCACAGGGGAAACACGTCCACATCACATGAACTTCATCATGAATTCACGAGTTTCACAGGGAAGCACGCCCCCGACACATGAACTTCATCAAGGATTCATGAGTTTCACGGGGAAGCACGCCCCCGACACATGAACTTCATTAAGGATTCGTGAGTTTCACGGGGAAGCACGATCCCGACACAAGAACTTCATCAAGAATTCATGAGTTTCATTGGGAAAAGCCTCCCTATCGCATTAATTTCATCATGAATTCTTTAGTTTCGCAGAGAGAAGCCTCTCCGACGCATGAACTTCACCAGAAATCAAGAACACCCTAAGTTTTCCTAATCTAAGTTCCCGCAATCAAAATCAGAGCTGGAGTTCGAAGATGGTTAGACCACCGCCAAACACCAACATGCGGCAGAGTCTGACCAAATTCCACATGCAAGGCGCATGGTGCGAAGGGAAAATGAAACCCTAAAAGTGACAATGAAAGAAAATGAGATCAGGAAGAAACTTACTGGGTTGAGGAGACAAAGGGAGTCTGGCGAAGATTCGGTGGCGGCGACGGCTGAAAGCTCTGCAAATCAAGAAACCACAAGAAACCAGAACAGAAAAAACAAGGGCAGAAATGTGGGTGGAAAAAGTGAAAGTTGCAAGTGATTAGCATCACATGTAGTTATACCCAAACCCTTGTGCGGAAAAGGTGACAACACACAGGAAGGCGTGTCACCAAAATGGCACATCATTACCCCTACTCCTAGGTCGTCATAACTCTACGCCTAGGCCATCATTGCACATTATATGCTACGACATGTGACTCAATAAACGGATCCTTTGTCTTCTCGAGAATCAGACTCTCTCGTCTCTCTGTAGTCGAACATAGACTGAGAATTAACGATACGGGGCACGAGCAAACAAAGTTGTCGACCACGACCCATACGTGTTATCTCGCTCAGGCTGACGAGACAATAATGGCCATGGGCAAGATACCATCCTCGTACACACTTCCCCACAAAACGGAAATCACCCGAGGAGTACACCATTGCCGCGGGCATATAAGCACAAGCACGAACGAAGGACCTCTTCACACAAGTTCTCCTAATCTTCCTCAACGTGCGGGAGGACTCTAAGTCATTACTCCTCCATCTAGAGGCAATGAATTAGGGGGTTGATGTTCTGGATTAGGCCCAAACAGACAAGACCATGTCGGGCACGACCCATCTGCCCACGCGCCAATAATAGCCCAATTGATGGCCCAATCCCTTGGGGTCCAATCTGGACATGTGCAGTCGACGTTCCCCTTATAACGCCTGTTAATTTAATTAATTATTTAATTAAATTATTTTTGGATTATTTGTTGAAGTTGTGAGATGTTGTAGATTGTTGGTATAAGTTGTTAGATTATTATTAATTAATTAATTAGTTGATTAATAATAATAATGTTGGAATTATTAGTATTAGTCGTTGGGCTTATTTTGGTGGTATATAGTCTTAAGCGGGTGTGAGAATTAGGCCCAATAGCAATACTAATATTATTGAGTTTAGTTATATTAATAGAAAAATAGGTTTTGTCAAGGAGGAGAAGAATAAGGGTTGGAAGAGAGAAAAAGAACGTAGAAGTTACAGAGAAAAGGAAAAGAGGCAAAGCGGGATTCGATCGAAAAATTGTAGAATAACCTTCAATCCAAGGTAAGGATGGGGTTCTGACTTTATAATTGGGTTTATGATGCATGTTACGTAGGAATTAGGTTGTGTAAAATTTGTCCTGTATGTGTAAACAATGTTGAATACCGTGTTGAATTATTATTGTGTTCTTGCTGTGAATCTGTATAAAGTTGGTTGTTTGTGAACACGGATATTGTTGCAATATTTTATTGTTGTTAATCGAAGATAAAGAAATGAGTATTTGGAACTGATTATAGAGAATTCTGCGTAAGAGGAAAAACTAGAAACTGGAAAACTATACGGTGCCGAGGGGCACACAAACTGTGTCGGATGGCACAGAAAGTAAAAGTGTGTTGAGGGGGACACCCCTGTTTATTTAATTGGTTATTTTAGTTAGTTACTATAAGCATGTGATATATATATATATATATATATATATATATATATATATATATATATATATATATATATATATATATATATATATATATATATATATATATATATATAAGGAAACCAATAATGAAACATAGGAAGTTGATTAATTAATTTAGTACAACCAGTACATGAATATATTTAACAGAAAGTGAAGAAGTTACATAACTTATATATTTAGCAGAATAGCAGAATATTCTTATATCAGTAAATTAATTAGCAGAGTAGTAAATTAGTAGAGTTGTTTTAGTAGCAGTATATAATAGAGTATTAATACATAGCAGAATTGGTTTATAACATAGATGGTTAGTATGAAAATCGTAGAGTTGATATTTAATAGAGCTAATTAGTTGGATACTTTAGCAGCAGTAACAGAGAATTAATCATAGCAGAATTAATTTAATGGAGTTGGCATATGTATATAACAGATTGAATAACAGTGTAGTATTAAGTTGTTAGAAAACTAATAAGGAATATTAGTATAAAGTGGAAATAATAGAACTTTTAGTCGATAAATAATTAGCAGGACTTAGTGGATTTGTCCGAACAACTATACAGAACAATTGTTGTATATTTTAGTTGATAGGATGTGTTGAATACTTTGCTGAAAAATATGAATTGCATGTGATATTGAACTGTTAGACTTATGGCCAATGTTGTTTTCCTATTGATGTTGTTGTTGGATTACTATTGTTGATATGTTATTGTTGTTGTGACGTACTAAGTTGTAGGCTTATGCCAACGTTGCGTTAATTGTTGTTGTTGAAATATCAAGTTGTAGGCCTATGGCCAGGGTTGAATTATTATTAAGTTGTAGGCTTATGCCAACATTGTTATGTTGTTGATGTTGCTACAATCATGTTGTGTCGCATACATCGCATATCAAGTTGGAGCTGATGCTCGTTAAGTTGTTATGGATCGGAAAAATATTAAGTTGAAGGCTTATGTCTTGTTGATGCCTCTATTTATTGGCAGATTATTAAGTTGAGAGTTTTGCTTCATTGGTACCACATGCATGTGCATAGTAACAAGTTGCATTTCACGTTGCATATTGAGTTGTTGTGTTGGTAAATTATTTATTATATTTCCTTGATGTTTTTGTTGTGATTGACATTGTTTAAAGTTGTGAAGTGGTGATTTGACATAGACTAATTCTAATGTAATATGATCATACATCTGATTATATTGTTCGATATCTCACCCCTTATGTTTGAATGTTACCCCGATGTTGGTAACATGCAGGTAATCCAGAGTGAATGCAGTTTACCTTTAGTAATTCGAGTCAGTGTCATTGCTCTGATACGTAACACTCGGGGTGGGGGGTGAACGCTTGTTGTTTTATTGTTATTAATTCAGTTGATTGAACTCTAAGTTGTTGTTCGTTAAATACTTCTTATTTGAAGTTGTTTCAGTTGGATAAAGATGTTATATTCTTTTAAGTTGAATATTTGATTCTGCTGCGAAGTTATGAAAGTTGTTGATTTAAAAAAAAAAAATTTATGTTGTTGTTGGTTCATCCAAGTTAATGTGTTAGGTATCTGTAATGAATGTCGTTGTTTTAAGTTAAAATTGTAGCATCCTGATTTAGTTGTTGAATTTTTATAACTCTGATTTTATAATAATTGCCAGGTAGAATTGGGGTGTTACACCCCTCATCTATGGACATGTCATCAGCTTGTTCCACACTCTTCGGAGTCATTACGCCCTTCGTAACTGACGTGGTCAGTCCACCATCCGAAGATCATAGAATAAGTTGATCCAGGATAAAGACCACATGTTGGTCTTCCCTACTCACGTAGGATCCTGACAGCCATCCATTGTGGGCCTAAAATCCAGTCCACAATGGAGGCCTTGGCCTAGAGCTGAGGACACTATAAATATCCTTTTTCACTAGAGGGTCATGTATTCTATTCTATTCACTCTTACCTTCTATACTTGCTCTCTTTTACTCTGAACCTCACTCTAAACTTTCTATATTTTATCTAAAGATGAATGGCAAGAAAATAGAGATGATAAAAATTGTATAGATGGAGATATCATACTTAATGTTGAAGATGTCACTAGTGGTGGCATTATTAGTGATGATTAGATGTCCCTCCTAGTCTTTTTAATGATGATTCGATGAAGAATTAAAAGAGAATGAATAATGAAATGGAGATGAAGTTGTATTTTGTTTATGAATTTAGGATTATTATTATGAATTTGTGAATTCATGGTAACTTATTTTATTTATATACTGTATTTTTAAACATATATATGTAATTATACATATATAAATATATCTTTTTACCAATAGATCTCAGATCCATGCTATGATCCACGGGTTTTGATTTTTCAATCCTCTACCGATTCTACGTAAATATGAGTTTTTAAACATTGCATACAAGCACACATCTCCGTTTTAAAAATACAACTTCGGTAAATGTAGAGTCGTCTCAAGTTTTTGGAGGTCTTGTGTATGCTAGTTACAATTTAACAAAGACAAAATAAATAGAGGTTTTATAAAATCACAATTTAATCTAAAAAATATTTTTATGAGGCTCCATTTAACCATAAGTTAATCTTGAAAATTTTGAGATCATATGTAGTAGGCTGCCTTACACGCCCTCAAAGACAGCTCTGATAGATGTGATCAGATTTTGAATATGAGATTTCTCACATTTCCATTTTTTGTTTAAACATCTAAAGAAAATTCACAACTAAAAATTTAAAAAATTAAGCATTAACATTGGAAGAAAACACAAGGCCAACAGGGAACAAAAACGATGCAATCAGTTTATGTTAAATACGTGTTTCTTACCATTTGTCCTACTTTAGACGAGAAACAGAGGAATAGAAGCAAATATTGTTAACCGTAGACATTATTATACAAGAGCTTACAAACATCAGTTTAGCAAATTTTAATACTAAACAGATTTTCTTATGTTCAACTGGAAATATAATTTCACTGCAAGCAATCACAATCACATAGCTCAATACAGCATTTAATTAACTCAAAACAAGCCAAGGCTGCACAAATTTGAGTGCAAACTATGGTGCAACTATCATTCACAAGAGAGCAAGTCCTTAGCAGACACATGCAACAACAAGTGTTAGCCACCTTACCGCAACAAGTAGAAGCTGCTTTCCCCAATAGTCCTTCAGATGGTTTTGCTTCTTTTGTTGCTGGTGGAAGGTTCTCAGCGGTTGCTTTCAAGTCACCAAATCCATGTCTCAGTCCTCCAAGGAATAGCTTTGGGATTTCAAGTTCCAAATCTTTGAAGCTAAGTCTGCTGTAAGCCTGTTTTGAAGGAATGCAGGTAAATCATATAGGACGAAACTATTGAATTAACTTTAAATGTTATCTTAAGTGAGTTTTAATTTAGAGTTAGTGGAAAGATAAAGAGTTCTTGTAGTGGAAAGGCCAAGAGGTTAGTGGTCTATTAAAAGAACTCAGTTGCATTTTAATTCCTAGAATATCTTGAGTCTATATAAAGACTTGATTGTATCTTTCATTTTCAAGAAGTAAGAACAGAAATATAATAAAGTACAGTTTCTGTCAACAGAAACACCAAAACTGATAACAGATACGAGATTAACACAAAAGCGACGGTATTTTTGCTAACACTAAGGTAAAATCTACCTTTTGTAACAGAAAATGATCAGGTGCCTTCTTGACATCACCTTTCTTCACAAGTATCATCTCCAGGAAGGTATACTCAGAGGGGACATTATTTTGAATGCTCATTTTAGTAACCTATCAGACAAAGTAAAATCAGAATGGCTTTGTTCAAAATCAATGCTTGAATATGAACTGTCTCCGCATACTTTCTATGTTCACATTCCTTAGTTTCCTTTTCTCTTTTGAAAAACAAATTCAACATGCAAAAAATCACAATATAGACAAACCTTCTCCTTCAGCTCTTCACTTTCTAATAACCAGGCACGAGCAGTGACTAGGTCTATATGTCTCTTTGAAAAGACCTGGAGTTAATACCAAAATTTATATCAAGATGCATTCAGCAATCACAAAAGTCAGTTTTAACCCAAATTAATCATTTAAAATCCACTTATTTAAAATCAGTTTTTGCTACCAAAGAACAAAACAGATACTAATAATATAAACTTTTGATTCTCAGCAAGATATGAGGAACAAGTAATAATTAAGCCATAGGGTTGAGATATTACATTAGTGAGAAGCATATCCTTTTCTCTTCTCACTTTAAGGTCAACTTCTAAGCTCGTCCTATCAGCCAAAGTACCAGTAACCTTAACTAGTTCAGGAAAAGCTCCATTGTATCTGCCTGATATGATCAATGGACTTCCAAATGATAGGTCAGGAATATGAGTTGGGATCAACTGCATTGACCAAACTATAGTTATAATATAACAACAAATAGATCTAACATGTAATTTGTAAATATACTTTACAACAAATAGATCTAACATGTAATTTGTAAATATACTCTTTTGACATAATGTAACGTGTAAGTATGATTCAATTATAATTGAAGACAAAACATTAATGGACATGTACCTCCTTTGACTCAAGGCCTTCTAAACTTTTGATGGTGATATCAGCAACTGTAACTGATGAAACAGTACTAAATAGCCTTTGCATTCTAGAGTCAATTGTATCTGGAGATGATTTAGAGAGGCAGAGTGATAGATTAATGAAACGTCTAGATATGATTTTGCAATTACTTGTGTTCTTATTGTGACTTCATGACAAATTACAAAACAATAAATCATTTTTGTTTAAGCATCAATGTTTCACCAACTTCAAATGGCAATGTAAATGTTAGATTAACTGGATAAGCAAAGATACTGACCTAAATCATAAGCTGCATCATAGTGACCCCTCCCAATTTCTGCTAGCATTTGCAGGAAGTAGTGGTTACAATATAAACCTGAAAATTTCAAATTACAAAACAGAAAAGCTACAGTAAGTGTTTCAACAAACAAATAAAGTAGAATCTATTTTTTGCCACTCTCATCTTGACAAATTAAGCATCATGTCAAAGCATTTGTTTCTCCAGTTTAAACATACCTAGATTCAGTTTCAAAATATTTCAGCTACTTAAAGCATTATCTAGAGTAAGCAAAACATTTATAAGAGGTTGGATTGTCAAATCAACACTGCTAATTAATGATATCAGAGAATCTATTTTATGATGACGCCAAAGAGAAGAGAAAGTTAGAACTCTTGCCTATGCCAAAAGTACATATACGTGGTGTGCGGATTGATGGCCCATTTGTTACATAGCTTTTCACAAATTCACATATCTCTCTCTCATCCTCAACAGCCCCATCAGTTACAAGAAAAATAAGAGGGACTGAATGGCTTGATTTCCGAAGTAGGTTCATCGCCTAAGATAAAGCAAAACAGAAAATCAGATTTCTGTGACAAATGTGTATATATCAAGGACTCAACATCCAACAGTTCAGCAAAGGATACAATTTACTAAACACTGCATAGGATTTGCAACAAAATAAAATCAAGTACTAAGATAACAAAAATAGTAGCCTTTACCTTTTCATCACCTCTTTTAAGATTTAACAATACTTTCATTTAAGCACTTGAATGAAGAAACCAAAATGGAAAGAGAAGCTTTAATTAACATTAACAAGCCATGAAGTAAGAAAAGAAGGCACGTCATATTGAAAATGTCAAAAATTAAGAATTACCTGAGTTAAGGGAAGCATGATGCTAGTACCACCATTTGCTATAAAAGTAGTGTCTACCCACTTGGAAGCCTTTGAAATTGCTTCCTTTGAAACTGTTACCATCGATGGCGAGAATAAATAGGCCTCCCCATTGAAAGCTATAATGTTAAATGTATCTTGCTGGTTTAATTTAAAGAGTGAAGCTAGTAGCGCGTTCTTTACGTTTTGGAGAGGAGTTCCTTTCATGCTTGCACTTATATCTACTACGAACACCATATCCTTTTTAAAAACCTATCAATGGACAGAATGCTCCAGTATAAAATTGCTTGAAAATTCAAGACAGCTTAACTTGATTGAAAGTTTGAGAAAAAAAACATGCACCAGTGCAAACTACTATATAACCATTTTACGCTACGCACTCACTAACTTAACTAGCTTTTCTATGTTACGAATCATGACAAAAATATAGTTTTGAAAAGAAAAAGAAATCGACATAGTATAATATTGAAACAAACCATTGTATCCTGAAAATTTCCAGGATAAAGATACAAGCAAAATATCTCTCTTTCATCAAAATCACGTAGGAAAGGCGATTGTAAGAGAACACCTCCAAATAAGTCACTCGAAGAAACCTGTAAAAGCACTAGCAAATTAAGCTAATTCTGATATAGCATCCTGAATGTCTATCGTTCAGAATCAGAATTTAGTTCTTTTATGGAATGCATTAAAACAATTCGCTTCTAGCTCTTACCTTGTACGAGAAACTGAAGTCTGTATTTGACCAAGTTGATACCTCTGCTTCATAAGATAAACTTAACTTTCCAGCTTGGCGCGTTAGTCCCTTGAAAACAATAAAGTTGGTTTCAGTTTAAGTCTAAACAGAAGCCAAATTGAACACTGTAACAGCACAATAGGCCATATAATTTACTTTAAGAGGATGACTAGTGGCTTTGCATAACACTTCATTGGCAGTGCCAGAATTCAATTTCAAAAATATCTTCTCTTTCTTAGATATTTTACTTCCAACTGGGTTGACATACGAAGGAAAACAGAAAGGGATGGTAAGACAGAACTCGCCATCATGAAATAATAATTTCTGAGACCATTTAATCTTAACTGAGAAGATGGAGCCTCCTCTAATCTGCAAAACAAAATGAAATTTTAAATATACATGTTAAATTAATAACTATAAACAATGAAATGAGATACACCTGTTTTGAGATATAATATTATTAACCTGTGGAATCTTGATAATGTATATTTGGCTTTTCAAATAGTATCCGTCTTTAGCTTTGGCCATTTTCTGCTTATCCTTTTCATCTTTATGAGAGATCAATTCAGTATGATAGGATTTTTCAGAATCATCAACTTCGACACCTAGAAGTGAACCCTGTTAGCCACATGATCATATTTAACTTGAGAAGTAGTCATATGAAACAAAATGCAAGTCTGCAACAGTTGAAGGAAAATTTTGTATGGTATGCAATTTCAACTATTATGTTATTGTTGTATGTTTTCCAAATTTCATCTTTAAGTTATGATTTAGGTATCAGTTGATAAACTTGCATATCATTTACTTTGTTTACTCCTATATAAAGATATCTTCTCTTAAATTCTCAACTAAAAATATATCATATGCAAAAAGCATTTGAGAGTCATCTTAAGTTTTTTAAGATTATGTAAATAAGTCTCGGTTCAACTATGACAAATTGTATATGTTCATTAAGCATGCCTAATAAGTTAAAAAAATATAATAATGACTAAAACTTGCTTTTATATTATGATCATGAATCATGATTACTTTCTTTCGCATTTGTATAACAGAATGATGGCAATTAGATATTTTCATTACAATTTTTATCTGTTATTTTTGTATAATTTTAATTATATATAGTTACATTACTGTAAATGCATTTAAATGAAGGTAAAAAATAATTTAAACCTCCTTTTCATTTACAAAATCCTCTAAAGAAGATATGATGATTATATTTATTTATTTTAAAATAACTCTAAAATTAAGAAAAAACACAATTTCACATATTTTCACATATTTTCACATTGATATTACAAGTTTAGAGTAGTGTTATTGATGGTGTGAATCCCCTGTTCAAATCCTACTAAACATAAATTACTTATTAAAAAGAAGAAAAAAAACTTTATTCGTTTATAGAGAATATAATACTTTCTAATTCTGAAAACGACAAAATTTTCCCCGACAAGTTATTCAACTGCTGTTACTTTCCAACAAAAAGCCAGATTAAGCTTTATTCAACGTCCAATCATTACTTTTACTAATTGAATAGTCGATTTTACCCCACTTAATAAAATAAAAAAACAAATGCAAACAGTTTTCCATATCAGGTTCGATGGATGGTTCGAATGCCAAAAGAAAACAAAAAAAATTATTTAATTTATTTTTAAAAATATATAAATTTTTTTTTCCTTATACTTTAATGGTAGGATATAATGATCACCACTAAAATAAAATTAATTGACTAGAGAGCTGACACAAGATTCACGCCAGTTTCTTTTTGGTCTTTTTTAAAAATATTTTTTTTTAATAAAATAATTTATGATTCGAATGTGAGACTATGAGAAAAACACAACTCAAAGTTTCAAAACATTTCTTTTTAAAATTAATTTTATTTTTTTATTAAACTAAAAGTAGAAACTATTTTCGATTTTACTGGAAAAAAACGAAGATTCCGTTAGTGGAGTATATGGTAATACTAGTTGTTATAATTATATCTTTTAAACTTATTGATGAGTTTAATAATTATCGATTGAATTTATTACTATGGATATATACGTTTTGTATAAATGCTTTATATAAATAGAAGATTTTGAGGGAAAACGTATGAATAAATTAAAAAAAATTAAAACTTAAGGAAAATATATTTACCTGTTCAGACATTGGAATAGCAACCTGACAATCACAAACACTACTTCCCCTAACGCAGTGCACGCGCCAACTTCCGGTAACCGTTACAAACGCCGTATCCAAAGAACACTCAACTTCCATGGCAACTCCGTGAAGAAGAAGCGGAATTAACGCCGGAGGATCACACCGTCCGTAAACATACGGTTGATAACTCCGAATGTCAGGATTATCTACTACATCAGGATCAGGTATCACCGCATAGCACATCGGCGCCGACGGTAGATAATCCTCCGGTGATCTTGTCATTTCCGGCACCGGTGCGGGAGCCGATCCTTTGAAGTGGTGAATTCTCTTGGAGAGGTTGAGTCCGAAGTCGACGGAACTGGAAAAGTGTCGCGCCATCGGTTGTCCCGGAGATGATTTTCCGGTGAGTAGAGTTAGGTTGTTTGTTACTTTGTTAGGGAGGTTTTTGAGGAGGAATGTGAAGGAGAGGGTTTTGAAGAAGAGAAATGGAAAGAGTAGAGGAAGAGTGAGAGAGAGGAAGAGGAAGGAAGAGGGAGAGGTTACTCAATTCGTAATCGTTTTCGTATTAACTACTCTCGGAACCTGATTGGATAGGATATGACAGGGAAATTAATTTTCTTATTTTTTATTTTATTAAATAATTAGAAGTGTGCAATAATTAGTGCTATTTCTTTTGCTATCGCATGTTGGAACATATGTGGGAGTAATATTTATGTGACACGTTATATTTATTGTGGTTTGGTAAAATAAATAATTTATGTACTTTATCTAAATAATATTACTAATATTTTAAAAATTAAACCAATCATCAAAATAATAAAGGTATTGAACTATTGTCTATTAGTGAGTTATTAGCTCATTGATCAACCCAAATAATTAAATCAGATAATTACGATAAATAAATTAGTTTTTATAACAAAATTATATATTTATCAAATCAATCAAACTACTATAAAAAAAATATTATGATATTTATAAAATTTTAAAATTTTAAAATATTATAATTTTATATATTTATTTATTAAATTTAAATTTTAAATATAATCACACATGATAAAATAATATAAAATATAAATTTAAATAAATTTTGAATTAGATATAATGGGAAACTGATCTGAACTGAGTCTATATTTCTCCTATGAGCGAGAAGCCCAAAGACAACCCAAGTTAGGGACTGTGGGGCAACTCTCCATCCAACCGTTAGAGGACGTGGCCCACGACCTCTTGACAGGCATCCCAAACTGCCCTCTGGGAATCTCGGGTCCAGCCCTATTCTCGCGGAGCAGTTGACCAGGGGGAAGTTCACTTGCTGGACTCCATACACACGTAAACCCTGATAGTTCTCGTTATTGGACCTCCGCGTGGTCCAATAGTGGGGACTTTGGCCCAGCGTTGGGGGCTATAAATACCCTCTCTCACAAGAGGGTCAGGTATTCATTCACACATCTCAAACTCATACTTGATTGCTCATTTCGCTTCTCACTTTACCATCGGAGTGTCTTGTAGGTACCCCCCCATCTCATTCAAGTTCAGCCTGAAGTCAGTTATGACGGTCCCGATCCGGTAAGATTAGTGGCGCCGTCTGTGGGAAACTAAGCTTCCTCGTCTTCTATTCACTTGAGACCAAAGCTAAACAATCATCGACTGTCATGGCTGACCAGACTCCAGACAGCCTGAACGCCTGTGTCATCGATGTTAACAACAACATCACCGACAATAATGTCAGCCTCGACAACGCCGATAATGTCGGCCATAACACAGTCTCCGGCGTCAACATGCCCAGACCTTCTAACTATAGGGACTGAGCCACCGCTTCATCTTCATCCATGCCGCCTCGACTTGAAGAAGATCGACCACTTCCCCTGAACTATCGACCCGTCCAATTTCACGAGGTCCCCGTCCCCGTCGGGGCAGACGCCATGACCAGGGCACTATTTGCGACAACGAATCAAACCAACTATCTAATCTTCGCCCAGGGGGAAAGATTGAGGGCGCTCGAGGACGATCCAAGGCCCCCGAGAAGACACAAGAGACCTCAATCTCCTCCCCCTCGACAAGCAGATGAACATCCCCAATCTTCCCCGCGGAGACAGAATCGGGTCATCTCTCGAATCCCGTCGTCCCGACCACTCGGGCGACGACCCCCTTTGGAGAGGGAACAACTTGTCGACGCAGGAAGGCACGACCATGGCCCCTCACGGCAAGAACGAAGACCCCCCAGAGACAAGCACGGGGGAAACTATCAACGATCATACCGCCCAAGGAACGCTCCGCGCGACCAGGGCCACCGTGACCGCCACTACATCGGATCTCTGTCTCGCTCTCCCGAACGGAGTGACGAGGACGACCCCCGCGATCCCTTGTCACAAGCTATCATGGAGGCGCCCATTCCCCCGGGCATGGAGAAGCCTCCCCATTTAAAGGAGTATGACGACATCGCCGACTTGGTCGACCATATAGACGAGTTTGAAGCCATGTTGCACTACCACAGCGTCGGGGGGACCAATCAAGTGCAGGTTGTTCCCCACGACTCTGAGGAAAGCGGTTATGGACTGGTACAAAGGTCTTGCCCCGGGGTCAATTACCTCTTGGTGAAACCTGAAGAACCAGTTCATTAGCTCGTTCACTGCTTCGCGACGACACCCGAAGACCAAAGCAGCGCTTGAGGCCATCGTCCAGAGACACGATGAGACCTTGAGAGAATTTATTGACCCCTGCATGGACCATGTGAAGAGGTACCTGCTCGAGAGGGGTCTCCTCCCGGGCACCGAATTCAGAAAATTCGTAGGCATCGAACCACCCCGGACGTTTGATGCCCTCCTCGAGAAGGCCAGGGCCTATATGGATTACGAGGAGAGAGAAGCGGCCAACAGAGCCCGAGATCCCAGGAACCATGGATCCAGCAGTAATCAGCGACAAGACATCGCCCCTCCTCGACGAACTGGAGAGAAGAGAAGGGACGATAAAACTCGAGACGCCCAGGAACAAAGGGGGCCCTCGGGGAGGTTCACTGAATACACTCCTCTAACGGCTTCCCGCGAGCGCATCTTAGCGGAGTGCACAAGTACAAACTTCAAGGACTGCAGTGTCAAGCGTCCCCGCCCCGCTCCTGCCAAACCTGGGATAGACCGAAGCAAAGCCAGTACCACCAGAGCTACGGGCACTTGACCGAAGACTACGTCCACCTCAAGGACGCCATCAAGACCCTCATAAAAGGGAGAAGACTTGCACAATATCGGCGAAACGTTGCTCCTCGCCGGGATGCACGTGAGACGAGGGAAGTATAAGAGGATGCCCGACCATCTGACGAGTCGGTTCCCATCCAAACCACAGTCTCCATCACAAGACCTAAGGACTTCTACATCCCCGAACATCTGCAAGAGCCTCTGTCTATGCATAACAGGTGGGAAAACTTCCCCTCCACCATGGTCATCAATGGTGGAGAGTTTAATGATTTGACCATAAACTCAGCTAAGAGAAAGCTGGATGAGCTGGTCGACGCGGCTCCCCCGTAAACGGTGACCTTCGAAAGGGTGAAAGATAGATCAGAGTCGATCACCTTTTACCTCGAGGAGCTCCCTGGAGGGGCCCCCAATTAGGCCATCCGTCTACTGATAAGGGCGAGAATGTCCAACTTCGACGTACATTGCGTCCTCGTCGACGAGGGAAGTTCCGTCGACGTGATGTACAACCAGCTGTTCAGAACCCTGCAGCTCGATGACTCTCACCTTTCATCATACGTGGGGTCAGACCTATAGGGATTTAACGGCTTGACGTCCAAACAGTGGGGGTACGTCGAGCTTATGGTCACGTTCGGCGAGGATACCTCTACCAGGAAGCTCAAGGTGCGCTTCCTCGTCATCGACTGCTCGTCCCTCTACAACTGCATTCTCAGAAGGCCGACACTGGCAGAGCTGATCGCGGTGCCCTCCACCGTCCACTTAAAGATGAAGTTCTACACCAAGAGGGCCCGGGTCGCCACTATTCAAAGAGATCTGGCAGCTGCCTGAAGGTGCTTCAACGCAGCGTCCAAGGGACATAACACAGTCGACACCAGCATACGGCCTGCCAAGAAAGCTATAATTACGCGATCAGAGCCTCAACGGTCAGAGCCCGTCAAAGTAGAAGAGCAGAGGGCCCCTCCAAAGGTCGATTCGATCTCTCTGGACACTCACTTCGACCAGGAAGAGCCCCCCAGCGGTGAGCAGGTTCCCCTCTGACCAATTCTGGATGGGAACTTCGAGCTCGTCCCCCTTAGTGAAGACCCAAATAGAGGAGTGAAGATTGGCACCAGACTCCCCGACTTGGCGAGAAAGCAGATAAAGGCTTGCTTGAGGGAAAATGTGGATCTGTTCGCATGGAGTGCTGCGGAGATGCCCGGTCTCGACCCTGAGGTTGCCTATCATCAACTCGCCATTGATCTAGCCGCTAGGGCAGTAGTACAACATAGACGTAGGCAGTCTCTGGAGAAAGCGGAGGCTGCTGAAAAAGCTGTAAAAGACCTCCTAGAGGCAAATTTTATTTCTGAAGCCCGGTATTCAACCTGGCTGTCAAATGTTGTACTTGTTAAGAAAAATAATGGAAAATGGAGAATGTATATTGACTACACCGATCTTAACCGGGCATGCCCCAAAGATGCGTCCCCTTTACCTAATATTGATATGTTGGTCGACAAATCAACCGGTTATAAAATTCTATCAATTATGGATGCCTATTCGGGCTATAACCAAATCCTGATGGCAATAGGCGATAAACACTGCACCACTTTCATGACTAGCTCGGGCAACTATTACTACAACGTAATGCCATTCAGTCTGAAAAACGCAAGAGCAACATATCAGCGGATGATGAACAAAGTCTTCCGTAACCAAATCGGGGATATGCTCGAGGTATACATGGACGACATGATCGTCAAGTCCCGCGTAGACACCGACCATGCTGCTCATCTCAGGGAAGTCTTTGCCCAAGCAAGGCAATGCAAAATGAGGTTTAACCCCGAGAAGTGCACGTTCGAGGTCAAGGCGGGCAAGTTTCTAGGATTATATTTAACAGAACAAGAAATCGAAGCCAACCCCAACAAGTGTCGAGCTTTCTCTGACCTCCGCACACCTACGTCGAAAAAATCCATACAAGTCTTGAATGGCATGCTAACCTCACTATCCCGTTTCGTTGCAAAATCCGCTCAACACGCCCTCCCTTTCTTCAAGCTCCTTCGCAAGGAAGCGGCTTTCGAATGGACCGAGGAATGCGAGCAGGCCCTGCTCCATCTCAAAAAAAATCCTCTCACAGTCGCCCATGTTATCGCGACCAGTCGACAGGGAAACCTTGTTTCTATACCTAGCCGTCTCGGTCGAAGCTGTCAGCGCGGCCCTCATTCGTGAGACGTATGACAAACAAAAACCCATTTATTTTACGAGCAAGGCGCTTCAAGGGCCCAAGGTTAGGTACCAACATATAGAAAAGGTGGTTCTGGCCCTTGTCAATGCAGCAAGAAGGCTCATACATTATTTCCTTGCGTACACGATCGTGGTGCGAACAGACCAGCCTGTTAAACAACTCCTAGGTCGACCAGACATGGTGGGTCGAATGTTGAAGTGGTCCTTGGAACTTTCAGAATTCAATGTCCAATATGAGAGCAGGAAGGCCCTAAAGGCACAGGCTCTGGCCGATTTCTTCGCAGAGATGACCGCTCATAACCCCCCACGGGGAAAGAGCACAAGTTGATCATCTTTGTCGATGGAGCCTCCAGCTCGACCGGGAGCGGTGCGGGGATCCTCCTTGAGAACGAGGAAGGCATGGTGATCGAGCATTCGCTCACCCTCTCCTTTCCAACCTCGAACAACCAGGCAGAATACGAGGCCCTGCTCACAGGTCTAAGACTAGCCGAGGATTTAGGCGCCTGTGAGATACAAATTTTCACTGACTCTTAACTCGTCGCGTCCCAAGTTCAGTGGGAATACCAGGCTAAGAACAATAGCCTCATCGAATATCTGAACTTGGTCAGGGAACATATGAAAAAGTTAGACCGGGCAGAAATTTCGCACGTGCCACGCGAGCAAAACACAAGGGCTGATATACTTTCGAAGCTCGTAAGTACTAAAAAGAAAGGCGGAAACAAATCTGTCATACAAGAATCTCTATCTCGCCCGAGCATCAAAAAATCCACGACTCTACCCGAGGTAAATGCTATCGGAGACAGCTCGTGTTGGATGACCCCGATATCTAACTTCCTAATGAAGGGGGAACTCCCCCTAGACCGAAGAGAAGCATCTGCAACCAAACGACAAGCATGCTCCTACGTGGTGCTCAAGCACAAACTATATCGTAGGGGATTTTCCATCCCACTCTTGAAGTGCATCAAAGAATCCGCGGTCCCCGAGATACTACGAGAAATACACGAAGGGATTAATGCCCAACACATGGGCGGTAAGTCCCTAGCGAGGAAAGCGCTGCGAGCGGGGTACTACTGGCCGACAATGCAGCAAGACGCTAAAGACCACGTCAAGAGATGTGACAAGTGCCAAAGGCATGCCGACATGCACCTCGCCCCGCCATACGAGCTGAACATATTATCGTCCTCGTGGCCATTTGCCTGGTGGGGAATGGACATCCTCGGACCATTCATGCAAGGTACATACCAAAACAAATTCCTCATTGTGGCCGTAGATTATTTTACAAAGTGGATAGAGGCCGAAGCCCTCGCGAAAATCACCTCGTATAACATCCTTTGCTTCTACAAACGAAACGTACTCGCCCGGTTTGGAATCTCGCAAGCGCTCGTCACAGATAACGGCACCCAATTCACCGACCAAGGCTTTCAAAGCTTCATTGCCAAACTCGGCACCAAAAAACATTTTACCTCAGTCGAGCACCTCCAGACTAACGGGCAAGTCGAGGTTGCGAATAGGGTCATCTTGTGAGGACTCAAATGCAGGTTAGGTGAAGTAAAAAGGGGATGGGTCGAAGAGCTACATAGCATTTTATGGGCTTACCGCATGATGCCCCATTCGATGACTGGTGAGACCCCATTCCGATTGACCTACGGCACCGAGGCAGTCATCCCAATAGAAATCATGGAGCCATCTAGGCAAACTGAAATGCCCCTCGACGAGGAGATGAACGGCGAGGCCCTGAGAGATGAGCTCAACCTTGTCGAAGAAATACGGTCAGGAGTAGCCCTGCGCAAGGCCACTCTGAAATAGCAGGTAGCCCTATGCCACGACAACAAAGTCATAAGACGCGAATTTCAGGTCGGTAGTCTAGTCTTACAAAGAAACCAGAAGGATTCCCGTGAAGGAAAGTTGGCCGCAAACTGGGAGGGACCTTATTGTGTCCAGGGAGCTACGGGCACCAGAGCATATTACCTCGAGCAATTAAATGGAGAACCACTTCCTCGACCCTGGAATGCTGCAAAGCTGAAACAATATTACAACTAAAGTCCCTCACCAGCTGAGGACTTTCGCCGTCGAATATTCACCTTTAGTCGACAAAGGGAAAATCTCGACCACGTAGGCGTGTCGAGGTATGGACGCAGCCTACCAACCAACGAAAGCACAATGTTGCTCACATTGACGAGTAACATCCTTGCCCGACAGGGACACCTCGATTGAGCTCCGCTATCGAAGTAACCCAACATGGTAGAACACCCAGCTCACGATGGGAAGTTCACGCCACGAGCGTAGGATCCCAATCGCGATCATACGCCCGTCCCGCGGATAGCCACTCCGCGTCATAGACATATTTTTAAGTGTATCTAACCGACATTAGGGTTGAACAGGTATCTCCACGCGAACATGAACTTCGTGAAAATATTCATAACGACCACAACAATGGTCGGGCACATACATCCAGAAGTTATCAATTACTCAAAGAAACAATTAATAGATAACACAATTATAATATGTCGACCACAAGGGCCGACGTTGTTCAAATTTACAATTTAGGCACGACGACCTCAAAATTAAAAGAATGATAGCAGGCACGCAAGCCCTAAAACAACAACGGACGCGCAGGCCCGGAACTGTACACAATCAAACTTCATCCTCCTCGTCGCTGCTACTCGGGGGATAAAGGATCTTCCCGTCAACAACTTGGTTAAATGGCCCCGCCCCTCGACCACTAACTCGACCCCAGGATTCAAGATCCTCAATTGCTCGACGACAATGTTGAAGCTGTATCCAAGAGTATCAACCACGTCCTGCTCGAGCAAGCGGATGCGAGCAATCAAATCTGCTCTGGTCACCATGTTTTTCTCCGTCTCGGTCTCATCCTCGGTCGACGCAATCATCCCTTCTAGCTCCAAATTACGAGCGACCATACGCTTGTTCTCCCTTGTGGCCGTCTCCAGCTAAGGCCTCAGCTCATTTAAATCCTTGAGAAGCTGAACTTGGGCCTCAAATCTTGGCTCATGGTTGAGGATATCTCCCTTCAACTTCTCATTCTTGACCTTCAGCTTGTGGATTTTAGCGTAGGCCGCGTCGAGAGCGACTTGAGCACTCGAGGACTCGTCATTGAGCGAAAGAGCCGTCTCGAGCACCCTCATCACAGTAGCCACTTCCTCGGCCAAGTGCTTCCAGCAAAGCTCCTTGTCTTCAGTCAAAATGGCCTCCCTCTCCTCCTCGTGCACTCTGAGGGAGTCCCTCTCGCATAAGAGGTCGCGATTTAGATGGCACGAAGGCAACACGAAAACCCCCGCAGACATTTTTTCACCCTCGGACGATACGCCCGCAGCGTTATCTGCACGCTTCCTCTTGGCCACGGGCTCGTTGACCGGAATCTGGGCCGGATCAGAAGAAGCTAGATTTTTCGAGGAGGAGGGGGAACCACTTCCCCGACCGATAGACTTGGCATGCTCCTGAAGCTGGGCGACTCTGCTTCATGGTCCATAAGTAGATGCATTTTTGGGCCTCAGTTTCAACAAACGCTCGGAAAGAGACGCCATTCGACCTGCAATCAAAGAGAATCGTTAGTCGAGTTGGAAAAATCAAAAACAGAGCGGACACGTCCCCACTTATAAAAGGACCAAATAAACAGCTACGCCCTACCCAAAAGCCTCATGGCTTCCCCATTCAAGGAGCACTCGAGCAAGGCCTTAGTATTTATCAACCTATTAACTAAGAGATACTCCCCTTCCTCGTCAAACAACAGGTCATCGTTCACATCCATGCACTTCGCGGGGGAGAAACCTTTAACATAAGCCGACAACTTCTCGTACGAAATCTAGTCTTGGGCATCCAAATCCTCAAGTTTCACCGCATAGTATTCAGGCCTTTGCTCGTAATGCCTCCACTGGCATTCAAGCGGGAATCGGGCCATAAGTCGGGTAACTGGTCGCCCGTCCTCCACCTCCTCCATGCGGGTATAGAGAGAATCTATGGCCGCGTCCATCAGGGGCTTCACGACGAAGTACCTCTCTTTAAAATTTCAGACGGACTCCAGATAAGGCCGAAAGAGTTTCCCGAACTGCTTGAAGGATACCCACGCATGTCTCCCTTGGACAGACTGTCTTTGCAGATGAAAGATTCGGAAGAAAAGGGGCAGCGTGGCACCTATCCCCAGGTATTGGCAGACGAGCTCGAACGCCCGCATAAACGCCAGTGCTTTTGGATGGAGTTGGGAAGGCGCCAACTGAAGCCATTGGAAAACCCTAGCCTGGAAATCATTGAAGGGCATGCACATCCCCGCCTCTTTGAAAGCAAATTCGTACATAGGGAACCGTTTTCCCGGATATGTCGAGCATATCCTTCGGTCCCGATGGGAAATTTGAAGCATCCAGTTGGCCAGAGTCCCTTTTGTGTGTTCCTCTGGACAGTTGAATGCGTCCATCGCATCTTATGAAAAGCACAACCATTTATCCCTGGGCTCTAGAGCAACCTAAGACAAAGGGTCCTCATCGCTACGGGGTTCGTCTTCGTGATGGGCGGCCGAAATGTCGCCCCCTCGACAGTGTGCCATTGTACCTAAAAAGTAGGGGAAGTTAGTGAATTCGATATTATCAAATCCACCCTTCCACCGCAAATCAAGTGAAAGGGCGACAAACTCGACCCAAGCCCTCGACATGCTAAAGTGGACCATTACATTCCGAGGACATGTAGTCAGGGAATCACTCACCGAGCAAAAACCCGGATATATACTAACCTAAGGAATCCTCCCGACACTATAACACGAGTGTTCATAGGTGCCCGACACATTCATGAGTGCTCGACACGAAACCCATGAACTCAGATGAACATTCATGAATATTCATAAAACTCATGAATGTTTGTTCATAGGTGCCCGACACATTCATGAGTGATCGACACGGAACCCATGAACTCAGATGAACATTCATGAACATTCATCACAAAACTCATCAATGTTCATCCAATCAAGATAAATTTTTGACATTTAATCCAGAAAAGCTCAAGAAACATGTTGAGAGGTTATAACTTACTTGGATGAAGAACTTGGAGGGAAAAACTGAAAAGTTGAGAGAATCGCCTCACGCCACAAACAAAGAAAAACTGAGAGGTTGAGAGAACCGCTACATGCCACGAGCAAAGAAAAGATTGAGAAGAAACTTGAGAAGGTGACAAATGAGTCCCAAAGCCCCCCTTTTTATAGGCGACCCATGCCCCAAGGGATCTCACATGAAGGGTCATCACCTCATTGGCCCCTTTTGCTTTTTCATTTAAGGGGTGACACCCCAAAGCACTAGCCACGTGGCTCAACTATCAACCACAAAGTCCCTTCTGGATTGGCGAGCATACACCTGACTCCTACATGTCACCCCCAAACGTGTGGGGCAAACACTTACACGAGGAAGTGCTCGGCACTAGAGTGCACGAAGGGGCACATCTATTTAACCATCTCGAGGACGAGGAAATTCTCGACAAACTAACAACTCCCAGGAGACGGGCATGTCAAAGGGAACCTCGCAGAGGCTCCCCGCCACCAATATGTCCCCTCGAGAAAGCAGATGAACCCTTCGGTCCCGATTCTTGTTTGTCCATGATATTCCCCGACGTATTCGAGCCTGGCCCCCTGCGAGCAACGACCCGCTCCCTTCGGGGACTTTGGCCCTCTACCTCGACTAAGTCTTCAGTAGCGAGAGCTGAACTCAAGTCATCGCCCTCTAGCTCGAGGATAATAACTTGGGGGATCTTGATCTGGATTGGGCCTACATTTTCTCTACGAGCGAGAAGCCCAAAGACAGCCCAAGTTAGGGACTGTGGGGCAACTCCCCATCCAACCGTTGGGGGACGTGGCCCACGACCTCTTGACAAACATCCCAAACTTCCCTCCGGGAATCTCGGGTCCAGCCCTATTCTCGCGAAGCAGTTGACCAGGGGGGGAGTCCACTTGTTGGAATCTATACACACATAAACCCTGGCAGTTCCCATTATTGGGCCTCCGCGTGGCCCAATAATGGGGACCTTGGCCCAGCGTTAGGGGCTATAAATACCCTCTCTCAAAAGAGGGTCAAGTATTCATTCACACATCTCAAACTCATACTTACTTGCTCATTCCGCTTCTCACTTTACCATCGGAGTGTCTTGCAGGTACTCCCCCCATCTCATTCAAGTTGAGCCTGAAGCCAGTTGTGACGGTCCAACTCTGATCTGGTAAGATCAGAAACAAAGGGAATTTTTTTAAATAAATTTTGAATAAAGTATGATTATATTATAATTTTATATTTTTAAAAAAGTTTATTCAAAATGTTCATTTTCTCCAAGAAAAAAACATGCAATTGATTTGTCAGTTTTCAAAATTGTCGGTTCATCAATTTTTACCGGTTTTGATCGATTTTGATTGGTTCTCATTGGTTCAATAGTATATTTGATCTAACAATCAGATCAAATTGGTGACTCCTCTAATTCTCAATTCGATCGATCTGATCACCGGTTCAGTCCGATTTTTAAAACACTGAATATTAGTATTTTCGTTTCTTTTTAAATACTAAGATTTTAAAATGGCACTCCCTCTCTTTTAAAGTGAATGTCGTTTAAGATATATACACATAAAGTAAGGAATGTAATACACCAAATTTTGAATTGAATTAGACCAAAAATTATTAAGTTACCTACATTGAAGTTGCTCACTGGGAGTCACTCAAAAATTGTGAAGTTACTATAGTATCCCTAAGATTTTTACACATAAATTTGTGAATTAAATTAGACCAAAAGTTATATTACATCAATGACACATTTTCATTAGGAATCAAACCTTGTATATTACATAAACAATCAAAATGAGACAAAACAACCTACAATATACACATATTTACATCAAATTATACTATCTTGTTGTCTTGGGGTCTTATCTCTTTGTGTCTTCACTTTAAACACCTATAATTTTCAAATTATAATAGTTTTTAGAAATTAAATAGCATAATTAGATATTATAACAAACAATAAATTAAGAATGAAGAATATAAACTACTTGTTAATTTCTCCATATTTTTTCTTGATGATCGTTACGAATAACATGTACATCATCTCTATCAACTTTTTCATATGAATTAGACACTTGTATTGCGTAAGAAGGAGTAACAACAATATCAAAATTTTCATCATCACTACGGGGAATGTGTTTTCGTTTGAGAACAATTGATCATCTTCTTAAAAAGTCTGCAGGGTCTTTAACATAAAAACTTGTTTCGCTTGAGTAGCCATGATGAATAATTCGGTTTTATAAGTTGCATTGACAAGTTCAACTCGTGTGAATCTCAACTCGTTAGTTTATACATCATTGCTATTGGGGGTCCACTTGAATTTAAATAAAGTCACTTTGAAAGTAACATAATCAATCTCAAAAATCTCCTCAATGACACCATAGAACACAACGGTTGTTAAAATATGATTTTTATCCTTCGAACTAGAGAAATACATGGATTCAGCCTCAACCATAACCCCGCTATTTTGCATTGTACTACGATCATCTTTTGATTTTGTATAAAAGAAATAATTAGAAATGTTGTATGTCGTCTAAGTTATCATATTAAATTTTGGCATGTATGACAACTATTTAAGTGTCTCGGATGCACCGCCATCATTAGTAATCCTCTTATTAAACCAACTTATGAATTTCTTGTTATGTCGTGTCAACAACCACTTGTCAAGCATTTGGAGATATTTTTTCTTTATAATTGTTTTGTGTTCTTCTATGTAAGGTTCAACTACATTAAGATTATTCAATATATAGAAACGTGCTTCAAAAATTACATCCCGACTTATTGTCTTAACATTTAAACCTTGAGTACACGTACCATCAAATTTGTCAGCATGACAAGACTTTGGAATTCCAATAGACTTTGTATAAATCATAACAATTAGTTTTAAATCATAATAATTAGTTTATATTTTGTATATCTGTTTTCCCTTTATTTATGCTAACAGTTAGAGCTAAATTGATGGAGTTTATTCCCTTGACTCTTTCCAATTTACGTTATCAATTTGTATATTGTATACTTATACTGTTGTAACCCAATGACAGAATTATCAACTCAATTTATTCTAAACATATCTCTATATGGTATCAGACTAATACACGATCTCCTTCTTTCTTTTTTTCTCTTTCCCTTTCTTCTTCTCCAACAAAGGACGTCGCTCCTTCTTTTTTTTCCTGCCTCCCATGGCCAATGACAACTCCTCATCCATTAACAACCCCTATGAGCCATTAAAACCCTTCACTTGCATCACTCCCAGCAATGTCACCAAGCTTCTTCCCTCCAATTACCTCACCTGGAAACTTCAAGATGAAGCTCTCCTTGATGGCTATGATCTTCTCAAATATCCAGATGGATCCTTTCCTGTGCCGGTGACAACAGTCTCTACCACCATTGAACTTCTGGTGACGACTATGAATCATGCTTATTAAACCTGGCGTCGACAGGACCATCTTATATACGGTTTTCTCCTCACCACTCTCTCCCTTAAAATGGCATCCCTAGTGTCTCAAATAAAGAAATCACATGATCTCTGGACTCTTCTCCAGAGCACCTATGCCAAGCCATCTCGCAGCCACCTCAAGCAGTTGAAGGAGTGTCTCTATATAGCATCCAAAGGTACCCAATCCATTACCACATACATGCATTCTCTGAAGCAAACTTCAGATCTCCTTGCATCACTTGGCTCCCATGTCACCGTTAAATACATGACTGACCATGTCTTGCATGGCCTCGACGATGGCTATAGAGTTGTCATTGACGGTGTCAATGCAAGGGACACTGCCATTAATTTTGATGACATACTCAAGAAGCTTCTCATTCAAGAACTATCCCTTGTTGCTGCTCAAAGACAGGTTCTTGCTTCAATGACAGCCTTAAATGCAAACTCAAACCAACCATTATGACAAAACTCAGTCTGGGAAATTTTCTGCGTCATCAACTTCACGCCCTAGAAATCACAAACTATTTCTTGGTCGCTTCCAGTTGTGCAATGTCAAGGGCCATGTTTTGTCTCAATGTCACACCTTCAAGCAGCAGCACCCTGGTGTCCCTCCGCCTCCTTGTTCCTCTTCGACTAACCCTGGACAGGTTCAAGTTCATACTGCAACTGCTAGCACATCTCGAACAAATTTTCTAGTGGACAGTGGAGTGATGCATCACGTCACCAATGATCTTACCAATCTAGCGCTTCATCATCTATACACGGTTTCAGACTCATTGTTTATGGGTAACGGTTCATGTTTAAACATCTCTCATTCTGGAACACTTTTACTTAATGATTTATCCCTCTCACATACTTTGTGTATTCCTTCCATGCAACATAAAATAATTTTTGTCTCTCAGCATACCAAACTAACTAACTATGTTGTTGTTTTCTTGCCCAACTCTTTTCATGTGAAGGACTTGCAGATGGGTCAAACAATCCATAAAGGCTCATATGTGGATGGATTGTATCTATGGCCAGCCAACTCCTTGTATGTCCACTATGTCCTCACAGATTCTTGTGCTTCATGGCACCATAAACTTGGGCATCCTTCCTCTTCTATCTTCACATTTATTCAGCAACATTTTTCTTTGGGTTCAAATAAATTCCAGCAATCAGATTGTAACTCATGCCAAATTAGCAAAAGTCATAAATTTCCTTTTCATGAATCCACTCTTAAATCGTCTTAACCTTTAGAAATAATTTTCTCTGATGTATGGACTTCCCCTGTTTTATCAATTGACAGTTTCTCTACTATTTCATGTTTGTTGGTCATTTTACTCGTTATATTTGGCTATATCCAATGAAACGCAAATCTGATGTGCAAACTCTGTTTCTCAAATTTAAATCGCTTGTTAAAATTTCTATCATCACAATATCAAAATCCTTTACATGGATAATGGTGGCGAATATATTGGTCTTCGTCCTTTTTTAAGCACTCATGGAATAATTCATCACACCAACCCACCTCATACACCTGAACACAATGGAATTTCAGAATTTCAGAATCGGCACATTATCGAAAATGGTCTCTCTCTTCTCCATGACTCGGGTTTGCCCCTCACATATTAGCCTCACGCCATGACAACTGCCACCTATCTCATAAACCGTCTCCCAACACCAATTTTTGGGTACCAGTCACCCTATTCCAAACTACTCAAAATTAGCCTGAATCATCATAAGTTAGAGTGTTTTGTTTATTTGTGTTTTCCCTGGATTAAACCTTATATTAACCATAAACTTGCACCAAAGTCTGCTATGTTTGTTTTTGTAGGTTACTCGGATGATCAACATGCATATGTATGTCTCGATCCCACCACAGGAAGGACCTATACCTCTCGCTATGTCAAGTTCGTTGAATCTAAATTCTCGTACAGATCCCTAGTACCTCAGGCCCGTTCGAATGCAGAGCAACAAACAGACCCACTTCGGCTCTCCATACTCCAACCCATAAACCAACCCATGGACAATACCACTCTAAACCCATCGAAGGAGGTCTCAGTTGCACCTTTATCTCCATCCTTCACTAACTCTCCGACTCCGGACCAACCTTCATCTGGACACTCTGAATCCACTCACACACCTCTAACCTCAACATTATCCTTACAATGTTTTGTGTCACCATCCCAACTTGATGTCAACCCTAATTGGAGACCCCAACCCGATGGAGGTGTCATCATAACTCGGTCTAAAAACAACATTGTCAAACCCCTCAAGAAGCTTAACCTCTATGTCCAACCCTCTTCTCCACTCGAGCCCAGCGTCACCACCCAAGCTCTCTACGACCCTAATTGGCACTCAACTATGCAAGTTGAGTTTAATGCCTTACACAACAATAACACTTGGGAACTTGTCAGTCGGTCCTCTACTTAAAATTTAGTTGGCTGCAAATGGGTTTTTCGAATCAAAAGACACCTGAATGGATCGATTGATCGGTACAAGGCTTAGCTACTCACTAAAGGTTTTCACCAACGCCTTGGTTGAGACTATACAGAGACATTCAGCCTGATTGTTAAACCGGTCACCATTCACATTGTCCTAACACTTGTAGTTCATCAAGGATGGTCCATCTACCAACTTGATGTCAACAATGCATTTCGTCAAGGGACGCTCAAAGAGGAAGTATTTATGCTCTAGCCCTCTGGTTTTGTCAACAAAAGTTTCCCTGATCATGTTTTCCGCCTAAAAAAGGCACTTTATGGGCTAAAGCAAGCACCTCGTGCTTGGTATATGGAGCTTCAAGTGTTTCTACTTTCTCTTGGATTTGTCAATTCAAGTGCAGATGCATCTCCCTTCATCTACCAAAAATCAGGTTCCACCCTATATTTATTAGTATATGTTTGATTATATCATTGTCACTGGGAGTTCCTCTACAGACCTGTCCAACCTCATTTCCACCCTTGCTGCTCAGTTTTCGCTGAAAGACCTTGGATGTCTCAACTATTTCTTGGGTGTTGAAGTAATTCCTTTCGCTACAGGACTATTTCTTTCACAAAGGAAATACATCACCGATCTACTCCATAAATCAGGCATGGCTAACACAAAATTAGCATCCAGTTCCATGTCCTCCAATGCTCCATTACTCAAGGATTCAGGTGATCTCCTACCTTGTCCAACTGAGTATCGCGCACTTATGGGAAGTCTTCAATACTTAAGTCTTAGTCGCCCAGACATCACCTTCAGCACCAATAAACTTGCGTAGTTCATGCAACATCCAAGAACGAAACATTAGTCTTCCCTCAAACAGGTGCTCCGTTATTTGGCGGGCTCATGCAACAAAGGCATCTTCATCTCGGCAACTGCTTCTCTAACCTTTCATTATTACTCATATTTAGATTGGGCGGGTGATAAGGATGATTATATCTCTACCACTGGTTACTGCTTATAACTTGGTAGCACTCACATCTCTTGGAGCTCTCGGGAACAACGCTTTGTTGCTCGTTCCTCAACCGAAGAAGAATACAAAGCCTTGGCTGACACGGCCAGTGAGCTTCTATGGGTCCTATCCTTGTTCACTGAACTTGGTCATATGCCCACAACCAATCCGGTTATATATTGTGACAATCTTGGTGCCACAAGTCTCAGTTCTAATCCTGTTTTCCACTCTCGGATGAAACATATAGCCTTAGCCTATCATTTTGTTCGTGAACATGTTCAACAAGGCAAGTTTCAGGTGTCCTTTGTGTCTACTGATGATCAACTTGCTAATATACTCACAAAGCCTTTGCTTCACCCTCAGTTTAATTCATTATTTTCCAAGTTGCATCTCTCTTCCAGATCGTCCAACTTGCGGGAGGATATCAATCATAATAATTAGTTTTAAATCATAATAATTAGTTTCTATTTTGTATATCTCTTTACCCTTTATTTAGGCTAACAGTTAGAGCTAAATTGATGGAGTTTGTTCCCTTGAATCTTTCCAATTTACGTTATCAATTTGTATATTTATACTGATGTAACCCAATGACAGAATTATCAATTAAATTTATTCTAAACACATCTCTATACTTTGTCTCCGACAAATAGTTTGAATAAAACTCAATAGCTTCTTATGTGATGTATCTTTCAACGGTCGAAGCTACCGGTCAATGATGATTCTTCGTATATCCTTTAAATATCTTTATATCTCTCTCTATATGATACACCCACCTTAAATACACTAGACCATGAAACCTGATTTCTCTTACTAGATGAACACGTGGTGGATTCTCTTTGAGAGGTTGAGTCCGAAGTCGACAAAATTGAAAAAATATCGCGCCATCGGTTGTCACCGGAGATGATTTTGCGGTGAGTAGAGTTAGGTTGTTTGTTACTTTGTTGGGGAGAGTTTTTGAGAAGGAATGTGAAGGAGAGGGTTTTGAAGAAGAGAAATGGAAAGAGTAGAGGAAGAGTGAGAGAGAGAGAGAGGAAGAGGAAGGAAGAGGGAGAAGTTACTTCAATTCGTAATTTTTTTCGTATTAACTACTCTCAGAATCTTATTGGATAGGATATGACGAGAAATTAATTTTATTATTTTGTATTTTTATTAAATAATTAGAAGGACAAAATATCTGTTTTGGTCCCTTAATTATACCCTTTGATTCAAATTGGTCCCTTAATTTTTTTGTCACTTTGATCCATTAACTTTCAAAATATTTCATTTTTGTCATTTTTGTCTAATTAACAACGGAAAAGCTTTGAAATTTGTCGCTAAATCCGTCGCTAATTGGACAAAAAGGACTAAAATGCAACGTTTTGAAAGCCAAAGGACCAAAGTGACACGGAAATAAATTAAGGGATCAATCTGAATCCAATGATATAGTTAAAGGATCAAAAGGAATATTTTACCTAATTAGAAGTGTGCAATAATTAGTGTTATTTTTTTTCCTATGACATGTTGGAACATATTTGAGAGTAATATTTATATTTATTGTGATTTGGGTGAAATAAATAATTGATTTACTTTATCTAAATAATAATATTAGCAATATTTTAAAAATTGAGCAGATCATCAAAATAATAAAGGTATTGAGTTATTGTTTATTAGTTGAATTATTAGATCATTGATTGAACCAAATGATTAAATCAGATAATTATGTTAAATAAATCAGTTTTATAATAAAAATATATATTTATTAAATCGATCAAACTATATGACTCGATCTATAAAAAATATCATGACACCTGCAAAATTATAAAATTATAAAATATTAAAATTTTACATATTCATTTATTAAATTCAAATTCTAAATATAATCATCACACACAACAAAATAATATAAAATATAAATTTATATAAATTTTGAGTCATATATAATGGCAAACAAAAGAAAGTTTTTTAAAATAATTTTTTAATAAAGTATAATTAAATTATAATTTTATATATTTTTATATTTTTTTTATCAAAACTACGTCATTTTCCAAAAAAAAAACATGCAATTGATCCACCGGTTTTCAAAATTGTCGGTTCATCAATTTTTATCGGTTTTGATCGATTTTGGTTGATTCTCATTGGTTCAATAGTATATGTGATCTAACAATCAGATCAAACCGGTGGACCCTCTAATTCTCAGTTCGACTGGTCTGACCATCGGTTCGGTCTGATTTTTAAAACACTGAATATTAGTATTTTCATTTCTTTTTAATTACTAAGATTTTAAAGTGGCACTCTCTCTCTTTTAAAGTGAATGTTGTTAATATTTTTACACATGAGGTAAGCAATGTAACACACCAATTTGTGAATTGAATTAAATAAAAAATTATGAAGTTACCTACATTGAAGTCACTCATTGTGGGTCACTCAAAAACTGTGAAGTTATTGTAGTATCCCTAAGATTTTTACACATAAATTTGTGAATTGAATTGGACAAAAAAATTATCTTACATCAATGACACGTTTTTATTAGGAATCAAACCTTGTATAGTACATATAAAAAAAATCAAAATTGAGACAAAACAACCTATAATGTACACATCATTACATCAAATTATACTATCTTGTTGTCTTGGGGTCTTGTCTCTTTGTGTCTTCACTTTAAACACCTATAATTTTCAAATAATAATAGTTTTTAGAAATTAAATAACATCATTGGAGATTATAACAAATAATAAATTAAGAATGAAGAATATAAAATACTTGTTAGTTTCTCCATATTACTTCTTGATGATCGTTACGAATAACATGCACATCATATCTATCATTTTTCATATGAATTAGCCACTTGTATTGCGTAAGAAAGTGTGACAACGATATCAAAACTTTCATCGTCACCACGAGGAATGTATTTTCCTTTGAGAATAATTGATCATCTTCCTAATAAGTCTGCAGGGTCTTTAACATTAAAAACTTGTTTCGCTTGAGTAGCCATGATGAATAGTTCGATTTTATAAGTTGCATTGCCAAGTTTAACCCGTGTGAATCCCAAATCATTAGTTTTTACATCATTGTTATTCGGCGCCCACTTGAATTTAAATAAAGACACTTTGAAAGTAACATAATCAATCTCAAAAATCTCTTCAATGACACCATAGAACGCGATGGTTGTCAAAATATGATTTTTATCTTTCGAACTAGAGAAATACATGGATTCGACCTTAACCATAACCCCACTATTTTGCATTGTACTGCAATCATATTTTGATTTTGTATAAAAGGAATAGTTAGAAATGTCGTATGTCGTCTAAGTTATCATAGTAAATTTTGGAATGTCGATAACCATTTAAGTGTCTCGGATGCACCACCATCATTAGAAATTCTCTTATTAAACCAACTTATGAATTTCTTGTTATGTCGTGTCAATAACCACTTGTAAAGAATTTGGAGATATTTTTTCTTTATAATTGTTTTGTGTTCTTCTATGTAAGGTTCAACTACAACTACACTAAGATTATTCAATATATAGAAATGTGTTTCAAGAACTACATCCCGACTTATTGTCTTAACATTTAAACCTTAAGTACATGTACCATTAAACCTGTCAGCATGATAAGACTTTGGAATTCCAATAGACCTTGTCTCCGACAAATAGGTTGAACAAAACTCAATAGCTTCTTCTTGTATGTATCTTTCAATGATCCAAGTTACCGATTGGTGATAATTCTTCGTATATCCTTTAAAAATCTTCATGTATCTCTCTATAGGATACATCCACCTTAAATAAACTAAACCAGAAAACATGATTTCTCAGACTAGATGAATAAGTAAATAAACCATAATGTCAAAAAATTATTAAGGAAAATACATCTTCAATTGACACAATATTACTGCAGCCTCTTCTTCTAACTCATCTAATTTTTTGAAATCAAGAACTTTATTACATATAGCACTGAAGAATAAGCACAGTCTAGTTATGGTTACTCTTACATTTTTTGGAAGGATGCCACAGATAGCCACTAGTAGAAGTTGTTCCATCAAGACATGAAAATCATGAGATTTTAACCTAGTTAACTTGAGATCTTTTATTGATACAAGTTTCCTGATGTTTAAAGAGTAACCTTGGGGAACTTTGATACCTTGCAAATGTAACACCCCTTCTAAATAACCCGCGAATATATTAATTAAATCAGAGTAACATGGAAAACAGGGATGTCACAATCCAAGATAAATATAAAAACCTTAACTCTACAGTTATCATGCTTTACTGAAGGAATTATTAAGATAAATATTCAAATCAATATCATGTTCTACACAACAGAAATGTCTCAAAACCGGAATATCTTCACTTCATAAATATTCCTAACATAAATTAAACAATAGAGTATAAAATAAAACTCATCATTCAAACGTTTCCCCCAGTGTTACAACCTATCAGAGCACGACACTGACACGCAGACCTAAAGTAACATAGCTCTAGAGCCATCCTCACCAACTCCTGAGCTGCTAACTTTAATCTGAAATCATTAAAGTAAGGGTGAGATTTCTCATAATTAACATGCATTATAAGTTTCTCAATCAACAGTATATCACAAGCAAATTATTTCACCCATTTTAGCATAAATTCAGATTCGACACACAGTTCTAATCATACAAGTCATTATGCACAAATCAATAATCAACCAAAGAATTGTAACACTGGAAGACATCCTAACATGTTACAATTCCATGCAAACACAAATACAGACACAATGCATGTGGTACCAACACGTGACCAAGTCACCCAACACTGATCCATCATCAACCGGATACAGCAACCATCGATTCGTCCATAAACACCCGAACACGAATCCAGCCTAACCACCCATCATCACCCGGGTATCATTTAACGGCAATACAAGTCAAATTCCATACAATGGGAATTAACTTCACCAAAACAATGCATATGCCCGCACATCACCAGCATGCAATATCAAATCAGTCTATGAAATACATCAATTTATCATAACTGAACCAAAACCAAAACAACATGATATCATTATTCATCATACACACATCAAACAACATAAACATGCACTTCATCCACCAAGACCTGATACAATCAATTATCATGGATACACCATTGCATATACACCAAATATGCACATAATAACAAACCGCATAATCGGAAAGTCAACACATTTTCAAAATAAAATCAAGTTACAGTTATTTTCTTCATTTTATAAAATAGAGTATTTAATTTAAGAAACAACGTCCAAAACGGCTACTAAAATGGAATTACGGTTTGAAAGTTACGGATTTTTAAAGTTTAATATTTTTCAAAAAGTTACAGCAGAACCCGGTTCCTACATATACAGGAACCAGTTCCTGCGAAGCTCAAAAATCACCCTTCTGGAAAATGTATGGGAACCCGGTTCCTACCTATACAGGAACCGGTTCCTACGTGAAATTTTGCCAGTTTTTGTACATTTACACAGTGGAACCCGGTTCCTCCCCACTGGGAACCGGTTCCCACGACCTGCAGAGCCCAAAACTGCTATTTTTGACAGCATTATGTATCTCAATCCATTCCTTTTCATTCCCATACGAATGACCACATCAATTAACACCAGAATTACCCAAGTAACATCAACATAATGTCAAATAACACAATTCAACCATTCCTAACAATCCTATATCATGCAATTGGTTCAATTCCACACAATTTGACAACATTAGGGACAAATTCTACAAACCTAGAAAATCCTAAATTGAGATTCCTAACATGCTTAATCAATTCTATTGATCCCAAAATCTATAAGGCATAGTGTTATACCCCAAAATTTGCCCTCCCATATTCTTCAAGAAATTGCCAAGCCAAGCTAGAAAAATCCCCAAGGGTTGTGCAGTGCAACAGTCTCCCATACAGTCAAAATTAGGGTTTTGAGTCTGATCAAGAAAAGGAAGTTTTCAAAGGCTCAATCAAGTCTCATATGCTTACAAACATGGTCAAGCATCCCCATATCAAGTTTCAAGGCATTCAGCTCAAGATTGCACAGTCAAAACCCTAAATTGCACTACAGTCAACTGTAGGGGCAAAATGGTCATTTGACAGTCAAAAGTTCAAATTTTTGGTCAACATATCATTTTGAAGCCACAAACATCATTTGATCAATGCTTGATCATGATTCTCAAAGTTTGGCTCAGAAATCATCAAAGATGCAAAAGTTGCTATATTTGGACAGCTGAAAAAGTCAACTGAAATTGACCAGGGCATAACTTTCACATGGATTATCAGAAAAATTCCATCCAAAGCTCATTTTGAAGAGAAAGACATTTCCTACAACTCATCTTCATACTTCAAGTCCAAGAAATGCTCTCACAAAAGGTTATCAATTTCAACATTACAGGTCATTTTCAAAAGTCAACAAAAAGGGACTTTAAGTCAAAGGCCATAACTTGAGATTGGTAAATCAAAATGACATGGGACCAAAGGCATTGGTTAAAGGACTCAAAGACCTTTCCAAAATGTCCAAGAACATGTGAAAAGCTTAAAAATTGAGCAAGTTATGCCTTGTAGAAGTTGGGAAATTTTTGAGAAATGGCAAAAGTCAACTATCTTTGAAAATCCAATTTTTGACAAAAGGGCCCCATTTTTTCCACTTGGTTCATCCTTGTCATGCCACACACGTGTCCCATGGTTAATTTCAAGACCAAATATTGATTTTTTTTATTTTATTTAATTTTTGATGATTTAATTCATTTTAATTCTTTGAAAATTCAAATAAAATTTAAAAACCAATGGAATAGTGTCATATGAACTTGGACAATTTCTATGTATCATGAACCTACTCAAGAAATCAGGCTAGGGTTCATTTGCATACTAGGTCTAGGTTTTGGCTAAAAAGGAGGAAAAATGGTTAAGAGTGAAAACCCTAAGACTAATTCCTTCATGAGCTTGAATTAAGGTGAGTTAGCAAGCCAATTCCATTCCATGATCATCACTAAGTCAAACCCTAGGCCTAACACATCACAAGAGGCGCCCAAACAAGCTTTTGAATATTGAAAATTTTGCATAAAAACACAATTCTGAAATCACTACTGGAGGACTTTTCAAGCCTTAATTTTTATACCATTAGCATCCTGAGGCATTTCTAAACGCATCCCACTTCCTAACATCAATCAAAACGCGAAGAAACAGTGGTGATAACTCAAACTGTACAGAGTTTTTTTTGAAATCGTATTCTCAATTCCAAGCATGATCATTGCATTTTAATCACATATTCATGTTCCTCACAAAGTTTCCAAGCTATTCATGGTGTTTAATTTCATTTTTGTTGATCATACACGAAGTTACCATTTTCGAATGTTAGGGTTTCCAGCTTTTTAATTTAGGGCTTTCAAAAATAGGCAAAATCAAAGCTCAAGACCATCGCCATTAAAACCAGCATGTTCCAACGAGCCGGAAACAACCATCGCGAACAATTTATGTAGCCTATATGGCTATTCGCTATTTTCCCATAGCATGCTTAAGGCAACGCTTCAAAACCGTTGCTATTGTGTTTTATGTTTCAGGGCACGCGAGGAAGAAGAAGTCGTGGCAGCCAATGATACGCTCATTTGAATTGCGCGCGTTTTTAAGTGCTATGCATTGGTTTTGTTTTTTTTATTATTTTCTTACCATAATATGTTAACTAACGTTCATTGGCTCAGTGGCAAGCGTGAATTCCATTAACCTCAATGACCTGGGTTCAAGTCCCAGGTCTTGCAAAATTCAATATTATTTTTCATTTCAAGGTCCCATGCAGCGCTGACGTTAGTACATACCATACGTCCTCCTCATCTAATGTCCACGCGTCCACAATGATCAGATCAAGGGCCAAGGTTCAAGGTGCAGCATACATCAAGTCAACAGGCGTGCATGTGATTGGAAAAGTCAACAAAATTCAAAGCAATTGGGCCAGGCTTTTCAAATCTACACCCCCCTGGTTTGCCTATTTAATTTATTTTTTTTTTCTCTTATATTTTTTAATTACTATTTTATTTGCTTTGTTGTTTTAATCCAATAATAATTATTGTACAAAAACATAAGAACATCACAAAAATCACAAAAAAATCAGAAAAACCAAAATTTAATAATTATTTTATTTTAAATATTGTTTGTTTTTTTTTGTATAAATAATAACATGTAAATATTTAGTTTAAATTAGGTTTTTAGCTTTAAATCTTTTTCAATAAAAATCAAAACAAAAACATAGAATTAGGTTAATGACTTTTTCCTTTTAACTTTCCTTATTTTTTGCCATAGTATTAGTGTTTTTCATAATTAAACTAGGGTTGCATTTCAGGTTAGATTTTAATTCTTTTAATAACTAAAATCCAAAAAAATAGAGTTTAGGTTTAATAACTTTTTATTTTCTTTTTTTTTAATTTTCCTTTTTTCAGAATAATAATATTATTTATTTATTTTCATAAATTAAAAAATGTACATAAATGAATTTAGAATTAAATTAGGTTAAAAGTCAATATTTTCATAATAAACTTAAAAAACATTAGAACTAGGATTTTAATTTCAATTAATTTCTCTTTTTCTCATTAAATCTAAAAAACCCAAAAATACCATTTTTCATTTAATTTTAATTTTAGATAACTTAATTATTTTAATTCCTTTAAAGGGTTCAACGCCCTCGCATTTGAGTATTTTTCTTTTTTCGCGCGTTTCATTTATTTCTTTTGTGAATATAATGTACTTGTACCCAAAGCCATGTAATAGCTATTAGACATTTCTTTTCTGCAATTTATTTTAAAACGGGTCTGGATTAATTTGGCGTTGTAGACCCTCGCCCTTTGTAATAGCGTAGGACTTTTATCTTTTCCGCACTTTAAATTCCCGCACTTTTAACTGTTAAACAATAACATGAAAGAATGAATGCCCAAAAATAAAATCGAATCGTTAGATCACCAATGCATGACAAGACAAACAATAAACTGAAAATGACACACAATTCGCACACACCACACCTAGGGTACGCCTCACTGTTGCCTTTCGAAAGGTGATCATCGAGTAGAGGATATTTTAGTAAGTCCTTGTGTCCATTGATCTAGTTGCCTAAAACAAAGTTGCCTCGAATAAGTTGCCTCGGAAAATAAAGGATCAATGGCATAAGGGTAGCTTCTAAGGTGTCCTACTGTTGCTCTGGTGACCACCACGTCCCTAAAACTCGAATTGACCCGAACACCTCCAACGGTGGTGCTACCTACCTCTCAATGGTGGGATGGCACTACTTTAAAGGACATTTACACAGACGAATTCCTTAGGGTAGGTAGGTTCTCAAGGGTACTTGCTCTAATTTCAAAACAAAATCAAAACATCTTTTCACCAACACCTTTCAAAAACTTTCAAAACAAACTTTTCAAACACTCTGACGTACGAGTTGAATTGAAACTTTTCAAAGAATATTTTTGAAACCCACATTGAAAAGCAAGCAAACAATTTTGAAAACACAATGAGCAAGTATCTAAGAGCCCATGGATAACCATGGATAGGAAGGGTGCTAACACCTTCCCTTTCTATAACCTACCTCCCGAACCGAGAGCAATCTCTTTTAAGGAATTTTTCTGTGCTTTTGTCCTTTCCATTTGGAGAAAATAAAAGACGGTGGCGACTCTTGCTTACCGCGACATTTCGCGAACCAGCTTTAAAACAGTCAGTTCCAGATCCACCGATCACAGAACTGGCGACTCTGCTGGGGATACCTTAAAGTGAGGTGTACCTTAGGACTAAGATCATTGTGTTTTCAATTGCTTTCCTTGTTTGCTTTATTATTGTGGGACTGTCTTGGGAGTTCTATAGATCCTAACCCGGATCTGGGGGATACCTTCTTAGAAAGTAGCAACAAGGCTGTGAGGGAACTGTGCGGGGTATACCGACATGGTTGAAACAGTCTGCTACGTTGATGTGGCACTTTGGTGTGTACCGGTAACCCTTGAGTCAGTCAAGGAGAGTACAGGGCCTCCATGTGGTGTCACGAAGCATCAACAGACCTTAGGAACCTTAATTGAACCATCTTGGCCTCTTTAGGGTAGTGAGATAACTGACTTTGGTGCAGTCCGAGGTTGGTTGATACTCGATACTACACTCAATTGAGGGTTGCTTTCCTGGAATATTTCGGTCGCCAGTTCAGTGGCTAATTCGAAACGATGAACAATGAAAGCAATCCCGTGATATTGGGAACCTTAGAACCCGGTTACTTTGATAGGACAGGTTGAACCCACCCACTTCAAGAGGGTAGTACCCCAAACTTCATGCTGGCCTAAACTCTAAGGGCTCTATTGTGTGACTTGTGTGCCTTCCTACTTGAACTACTTGCATGCTTATTACCCGACCTTTGTCTCTTGCAGGTTGTGTTTGTAGTCCTTAATTAGGACTCATAACAGGGTATCCTAAGTTTCTTGCAGGTTTTTGCAGTCCTTAATTGGGACTCATAACAGGGTTACTCACATTACCCCATGCATATCATGACATCATACCATTGCATACATCCTAACCCATTTCAAGGATCTCAAGGGCTTGTGATACAGGTCATATATCTAGCAAGGGGCAAAGAGGATTTATTTTCCTCTAGCCAAAGTTGTCAGGGGCTATGACCCACTTGATATGGTGAGCTCTGACTCCTGAAGAAGGTTCCCTAACCAAGGTTGTTTGGAAATCAAAACCAGACATGATGACTAAAGTCAGGGGCTATGACCCACTTGATATGGTGAGCCTTTGACTCTTGAAGAAGAGTTCTCAATAACATGGGTGTCCTTCAATCAAGCTCTAAATTCCAATGCTAACAAATTTTCTTGTTTACCCCGCGAGATCCTTGAAAACATTGCATGCATATCATACTCATCATTACATAACAGGTATTCTTGTTGCAGGTCACTCACCTTTCCCGCTGTTTATTTCAGCAATGGCTTCCCAACAAGATAACCAGGACCTTCTTGCTCAAGGGGCTCGACTCGGGGACATCCTTCTGAATTTATCCAAGGGGCAGGAGGAGCTAAGGACACTTCTCATGGAGACTTTTGCTAGGAATAGTGCTGAGGATGAAAGGCTGAAACACCTACAAGCTGAGATGGATGCTATGAAAGCCCAAATGCTGGAGCAGAGGAACGCCATTCAGGGTTTAACTCAAAGACAAGATGAGCTCGGGGTTCTCGTCAACAAACTGCTTCAGGGTAACCAACTGGGGCAAACATCTAAGGGTAAAAAGCCAATCATCGTTCAGCCACCTTTGAGACAAAGAGGCAAGAAGAAAGCTCCTCATATGGCTCCAGTATCACCAATTCAGCAGCAACTTCACCAACTTCAGACAGACAAGCCCAGGAGGCAGTTCACCCCGCTCAATATGTCGCTGTTTCAAGCTTTACAACGCCTGTTGAGATTGAACCTGATCACATTAAGGGCTCATCCCCAGAACCCCAACACAGCACATCCTGCTTATGATCCCAATAAAAGGTGTGCCTACCACTCTGCCTGTCCAGGACATGATGCAAACGAGTGTTGGGCTTTGAAAAACAAGATCCAGGACCTGATTGATGAAGGAGCACTGGAATTCACACAAGATGGTCAGACTGAATTTTTCTACCATCCCTCCAAGGCTCACCATTTGAAGTGACAAGCCCTGAGACTAGAAATTTTTGTTCATTCGAATGTTCAAGTTGCAATTTTCTTTTGTTCAAACATTTATTCATGTTAAAACATTGTTATTCCATTAATGCATCACTTATGTCTATTTTTGAATCAATATATTCGCATTCACTATATGCAAACTATTTTCATATTTTTTCTGATGTCAACTCTCGATTAATAGTTCTAAGCCTCTTAAGGGAGGGTGACGAAAACGATACCATAATTTACAGTATGCTTTTGAACAGATCTCGCTAATGAGGTACAGGCGTTGTTTCAATTCCTAAACACTGGAGTTATAAGGATGATAATCCCTCGTCAACCCATCTGAGCCAAAGAAGTAGGAGTTTTTCTTTTCGCAATTTAAAACCCTTAATCATAACCTGGGGCAGGGTAGTTCTCTCAATTGATCCAAGTGCATGACGAATAGCACCGAAGAGATCTTTACAAAACGAACAAAGACAGTGATGGTTCAGAACAATCAAAAAGACAGGTAGTCATCATCAAAATTCATAAACGAAAAGCCCAAAAAGTCAAACCCATGAAGGAGACTTACAAAACTGGGGCATCCCGCTGACTGAAATCCCAAAAAAGGAAACAGTTCAGGCAAAAAAAATAGGGATAACAAAATCAAAAAGAAAGAGGTCCCACAAACCCTCAGCAAAAAAGGGGATGGTTGCCTATTCAAATAAACATTCAATATCCGAATCATCACCGGAAAATCAGAGCAAAGACTCAAACAAGGTCTAACGCACGATCAACTGAGTTTAGGTTTGGAGAACATCACGAAGAGCGGGTGGGTACAAATAATTTGAGCCTTTATCCTTTGTTTCTTAAACCATGAACCAGGACACGTTATAACCCTTAAAAGTCCTAGCTGAAGCATGGGTTAGTTTGAAAACATACTGTTACGAAAGGTATCCTGACTCCTTAAGGCCTACGGTAAATACGGAGTTGACATCATGTTTTTACAAACATTTACTTGTTTTATGAAAAAGAATGCATTTTCAAAATCTTCAAGACAGACATAAGCTTTGCATTTTTAACATAACTTTGTTTGCATATGACTTTTTGTTTGAACAGCAAGGAAATTCGCACGACGAATGCCTAATGAACAGAAGTACCTCCAATCAAGGGGCATGGCATGACTATTGTCCATCATCTGGGGCAGTTAAGTCAAGATTCGGAGAATCTCTCAAAAAGGCCAACCAGCCTGGGGCAAATCTCTGCCTGAGTCACTTGGAGCAATCCAGCAACGAATCTTGCCCAGTCAGACATCTTCTGGGGCATGGCAAAATACTTCCAACAGGGGCAACTCCCTACATTCTGAGAGCGTGGACATAGTCGGAAAAATACTGCGCATAATCAAAGACCCGCTAGGTTGACATACCTAGGCAAAAATAAGGGCTTCCCGGCGAACTAAAAGGGTTCGGGCAAAATGAAGAGATGAAACGAAAAATGTACACCCGGCAAGTCGAAAACCTGAAAAGGCGGCTTGGGCAAAAATGGGTACCCCGGTGGACTGAAAACCCGAAAGGGCGGTGTTATACCCCAAAATTTGCCCTCCCATATTCTTCAAGGAATTGCCAAGCCAAGTCACAAAATTCCCCAAGGGTTGTGCAGTGCAACAGTCTCCCATACAGTCAAAATTAGGGTTTTGAGTTTGATCAAGAAAAGGAAGTTTTCAAAGGCTCAATCAAGTCTCACATGCCTACAAAGATGGTCAAGTATCCTCATATCAGGTTTCAAGGCATTCAGCTCAAGATTGCACAGTCAAAACCCTAAATTGCACTACAGTCAACTGTAGGGGCAAAATGGTCATTTGACAGTCAAAAGTTCAAATTTTTGGTCAACATATCATTTTGAAGCCACAAACATCATTTGATCAATGCTTGATCATGATTCTCAAAATTTGGCTCAGAAATCATCAAAGATGCAAAAGTTGCTATATTTGGACAGCTGAAAAAGTCAACTGAAATTGACCAGGGCATAACTTTCACATGGATTATCAGAAAAATTCCATCCAAAGCTCATTTTGAAGAGAAAGACATTTCCTACAACTCATCTTCATACTTCAAGTCCAAGAAATGCTCTCACAAAAAGTTATCAATTTCAACATTATAGGTCATTTTCAAAAGTCAACAAAAAGGGACTTTAAGTCAAAGACCATAACTTGAGATTGGTAAATCAAAATGACATGGGACCAAAGGCATTGGTTAAAGGACTCAAAGACCTTTCCAAAATGTCCAAGAACATGTGAAAAGCTTAAAAATTGAGCAAGTTATGCCTTGTAGAAGTTGGGAAATTTTTGTGAAATGGCAAAAGTCAACTATCCTTGAAAATCCAATTTTGACAAAAGGGCCCCATTTTTCTCACTTTGTTCATCCTTGTCATGCCACACACGTGTTCCATGGTTGATTTCAAGACCAAATATTGATTTTTTTATTTTATTTAATTTTTGATGATTTAATTCATTTTAATTCTTTGAAAATTCAAATAAAATTTAAAAGCCAATAGAATAGTGTCAAATGAACTTGGACAATTCTTATGTATCATGAACCAACTCAAAAATCAGGCTAAGGTTCATTTGCACACTAGGTCTAGGTTTTGGCTAGAAAATAGGAAAAATGGTTAATGGAAGAAACCCTAAGACCAATTCTTTCTCAAGCATGGATTAAGGTCAAATAGCAAGCCTATTCCATTCCATAATCATCATTGAGTCCAACCCTAACTAGAACATAGCAAAAGACTCGCTCAAAAGTGGATTGGAACTTTGAAAATTTGGACATAAAATGCAAATCTGAAATCAGTGCTAGGGAGCTTTTCAAGTCTTAATTTTTATACCATTAGCATCTTGGACAATCACTGAACAGATCCCAACCCTTAACCTCAATCAAAACGCGAAGAAACGGTAGTTACCATCCAAACTGTACAGAAGAATTTTTGAAATCGTACTCTCCATTTTAAGCATCTTCTTTGCATTTCAATTGTACATTCTTGTTCCATGTGAAGTTTCTGAGCTAACCCTTGCGTTTAATTTCATTTTTGTGCCATGAATAAGAACTTGCCATTTTCGAATCCTAGGGTTACAGTTTTTTTAATTTAGGGGTTTTCAGTCCAGGAACAATTAGCCCATGAAAGTCACACCATTGCATTCCTGGCATCTGGACGAAGAGAATGAGATACTCGCGCCTAATTTCTGATCACCACAGGCCTATTCGCTATTTCTTGGAAGGCTCCCTAACACTACGTTTCAAAACCGTTGCTTTATTTGTTTGTGTTTCAGGGAAATGGAAGGGATGATGGCGTGGCACAAAGGGATTGGACGAATTTGAATTACGCGCGTTTTGATGACTATGCATTGGTTTTCTTTTATATTGTTTATTTACTAATATATATTAAATGAATTCAAAGTGGCTCAGTGGCCAGGGACACGCGTATGTAATCTCAATGACCTGGGTTCAAGTCCCAGGTCTTGCAAAATTTAATAATATTTTTCATTTCCAATTCACATGCAGCGCTCACATTGATGCTCACCATACTCCATCAGAATTCAACCTCCACGTGTCCCAGGGCCTCAGATCCATGGCCAATGTTCAAGATGCACCATACATCAAGTCAACAGGCGTGCATGTGATTGGAAAAGTCAACAAATTGCCAGCAAATGGGCCAGGCTTTTCAGGCTTGCACCTCCAAATTTGATACCACACCTCCCTGGTTCTATCTTTTTTTTCTTTTTTCTAATTTTCTTTATATTCTATTATTTTTAAATTTACTTGTGTTTTACTTTCTGATTTAATTAATTCTTACAAAAATATATAAAAACATTAAAAATACAGAAAGGACAAAAAAAAATATAATTAATTTTGATTCTTTTTTTTAAATAAATTAAAATGTAACTCATTTAGTTTAATTAGGTTTTAATGTTAATTTTAATTCTTTTTCATAATAAAAATCCAAAAAATGTAGAATTAGGTTAATTATTAATTTTTTATATCATTTTTTTAATTGTTCCTTTTCTCACAATAATATTATTTTTTTTTTATTTTTCATAAATCAAAAATTGTACATAAATTAATTTAGAATTAAATTAGGTTAGAAATTAGATCTCTTTCTTAAAAACTTAAAAAACATTAGAACTAGGGTTTAGCATTTTAATTTTAAATAATTTTTCTCTTTTTCTTTTAAACCTAAAAAACACAAAAACATTATTTTTCATTTAATTTTTAATTTTAGATTCCTTGATTAATTTTAATTATTTGTAAAAGGGTCCAAAGCCCTAATTTTGTTTAATCTCTTTATTTCGCGCATTTGTTTTATATTGTTTAAATAATTCTGTATATGCCCCAAAGCCATGTAATTTAGAATTCTCGCACTTTTATTTATTCGCTTTATTTATCTTCAGTCAAATCGGGTTCGGTTTTTTTGGCGATGTGGACCCGCGCCAGTTGTAATAGTTTAGATTTATTTTCTCGCAAATATATAACTGTTAATAAATATGCATGAAAGAATGAATGCCCAAAAAAATAAAATCGAATCGTTAGATCACCAATACATGACAAGACAAACAATAAACTGAAAATGACACACAATTCGCACACACCACCCCTAGGGTACGCCTCACTGTTGCCTTTCGAGAGGTGGTCGTCGAGTATAGGACGTTTTAGTAAGTCCTTATGTCCATGACATGATCCAGTTGCCTCGAAACGGTTGCCTCGGAAAATAAAGGATCAATGGCATAAGGGTAGCTTCTAAGGTGTCCTACTGTTGCTCTGGTGACCACCACGACCCTAAAACTCGAATTGACCCGAATACCTCCAACGGTGGTACTACCTACCTCTCAATGGTGGGATGGCACTACCTAAAGGACATTTAAACAAACTAATTCCTTAGGGTAGGTAGGTTCTCAAAGGTACTCGCTCTAATTTCAAACAAAACAAAAACTCTTTTCACACCAACACACTTTCAAAAACTTTCAAAACAAACTTTTCAAACACTCTGACGCATGAGTTAAACTGAAACTTTTCAAAGAATATTTTTGAAACCCACATTGAAAAGCAAGCACACATTTTGAAAACACATTGAGCAAGTACCTAAGAGCCCATGGATAACCATGGATAGAAAGGGTGCTAATACCTTCCCTTTCTATAACCTACCTCCCGAACCGAGAGCAATCTCTTTAAAGGAATTTTTCTGTGCTTTTGTCCTTTCCTATTGGAGAAAATAAAAGACGGTGGCGACTCTTGCTTACCGCGACAATTCGCGAACCAGCGTTAAAACAGTCAGTTCCAGATCCACCGATCACAGAACTGGCGACTCTGCTGGGGAAAAACTTAAAGTGGGGTGTACCTTAGGACTAAGATCATTGTGTTTTCAATTGCTTTCCTTGTTTGCTTTAAATTGTGGGACTGTCTTGGGAATTCTATAGATCCTAACCCGGATCTGGGGATACCTTCTTAGAAAGTAGCAACAAGGCTGTGAGGGAACTGTGCGGGGTATACCGACATGGTTGAAACAGTCTGCTACGTTGATGTGGCACTTTGGTGTGTACCGGTAACCCTTGAGTCAGTCAAGGAGAGTACGGGGCCTCCATGTGGTGTCATGAAGCATCAACAGACCTTAGGAACCTTAATTGAACCATCTTGGCCTCTTTAGGGTAGTGAGATAACTGACTTTGGTGCAGTCTGAGGTTGGTTGATACTCGATACTACACTCAATTGAGGGTTGCTTTCCTGGAATATTTCGGTCGCCAGTTCAGTGGCTAAATCGAAACGATGAACAATGAAAGCAATCCCGTGATATTGGGAACCTTAGAACCCGGTTACTTTGATTAGGACAGGTTGAACCCACCAACTTCAAGAGGGTACTACCCAGACCCCATGCTGGCCTTAAACCTTAAGGGCCTGTCTTGTGTGCCTTGTGTGCCTTACATGTTTGTCTTTGTAAATATCTGTGGTGTGTTTAATCATAGCATCATGACATCATCCAGCATCATATGCATTGACTAACCATTTCAGGGGTTCGAATTTTCATCTTTGTTCTTGTTTTGTAGGACATGGAAATTGTTCGTAGAAAGACAATTCCAATCAGTCTTGTAAGGATCCCTCCTCAGCTTAAGGAGCTTATATCCAGGATTCCTGAGAACTCTTCATTCAGTGAAAGGCATGGAAGCCTCATCAGCTTGGTCAACACCAACATTGAGGAAGATATGATAAAAGTCCTGTTCCAATTCTTTGACCCTCTGCATCACTGTTTCACCTTCTTGGATTATCAGTTGGTACCTACATTGGAGGAGTTCTCCCGACTCCTGAAGATCCCTATCCTTGATCAGCTACCTTTCAACGGCACAGAAAAGGAACCTAAGCTTGAAGAGATTGCTAAAGCCTTGCACCTACAGTCATCTGACCTCAAGGGACATTGGGAAGTTAGAAGTGGTATCAAAGGGTTCTTAGCCAGGTTTCTGTTTGAAAAGGCCTATGATTGTTGGAACTCCCTTGACTTGCAAGCTTTTGAAGAGGTTGTGGCCCTCCTTGTTTATGGTTTGGTGTTGTTCCCTAACCCAGACCAGCTCATTGATATCAGTGCCGTCCAGATCTTTATGTTCAGGAATCCTATACCTACGTTGCTGGGGGACATCCTTCACTCATGTTACACTCGAACCATGAGAAAAAGAGGTGTCCTTATGTGTTGCACCCCTCTCCTGGGAAAGTGGTTTATTTCGCACCTTCCACAATCAGTCCTGAAGAACGAGCGGGGTTTGAGATGGTCACAACGGTTGATGACTCTTACACATGCAGATATACATTGGTGCCCTAGGTCCAGGGAAGATGTCACTATCATTGATCGTTGCGGGGAGTATCCTAATGTTCCTTTACTTGGAATCAGAGGGGGTATTACTTATAGTCCATGCCTGGCTTGGAGACAATTTGGTTATGCTCGGAGAGATGGTCCTCATGACATGTTGATTCCTGACATAGTTTTTGACTTCGACAACGATACTCAAGGACTTCGCCAGAGGTTTATCAAAGCTTGGAGGATGCCTAGTAGGATAGACAGCAAGACACTGGGGCACAGGAACTCCATCCCTTTGGAGCCTTACCTCAAGTGGGTACGAGCCCGCTCTCAGAAATTAGTGATGCCTTATCCTCACATGCTTCCAGTAATCAAAGAGCCTGCCTTGGAAGGAGAGGTGTCTCATGTTATTCAGCACCCTGATATGCCCACATCCTGGGAAGAGATGCAGAAGAGTTGGATCCAGCTTAAGGAAGAGCGGAATTCTCTTGAGACTAGTTTACATGCCAGTGAAAGGAAGGTCTTGGAGCTCACCCGCCTGTTGCACGAGGAAAGGAATCTCAACACTTACATAGCTCCAAAGAAGATGCGCAACATATTTTGGATGTGATTTGATCTTTTTGTACTTTTGCCCATGAGGCTTGATGTATTAAACAATGATTTTCTTAATAATAACGTGTGTTCCTTTTGGTCTACAACAAACTTGAATTTTCGAACTCTTGAATGCATTGCATAAACACATATCATTCATCATGTGCATCATAGGTACTTTTCTTTTCAGGTTGTTTACCGTTCTTCGCTGTTTATTTCAGCATCATGAACCCTCCTGAATCATCAACCGATGCGGCTATCAAGGCTCTTCAGGCGCAAAACGTCCAGTTTCAGGCGCAAAACGCCCAATTTCAGGAGCTGATCAAGGGCTTGTCTCAGGGTCAACAAGAGTTAAAGACCATGCTGTTGAAGAAGACTAAGAAGAAGAGGAGGACTGTGCTATTTAACACTGGGCGCAGACTCGGGAACACTTTGGTTGTTGAAGCTGAAAGGACTCTTCCATCTGTGACGGAAGGTAGTCACCATGAAAGGGAGGTCACTACTCCTGTGGGCTCTGATACTGAAACAGACTTCAACGACGACCAGTACCCTCCTGCTGAAGACCGGTACAAACAGCTGGAAGACAGATTAAAGGCTGTGGAAGTCCAACGGGTGCCTGGATTGGATTTCGGAGACTTGGGGTTATCTACTGGAGTGGTGATCCCGCACAAGTTCAAAACACCTGCCTTCGTGAAGTATGATGGGGCTTCCTGTCCCAAGATGCACCTCCGTTCTTATGTAAGGAAGATCCAGCCTTACACAGCAGACAAGAACCTTTGGATCCACTTCTTCCAGGAGAGTCTTTCAGGGACTCACCTCGATTGGTTCTATCAGCTAGATGGAATCAGCATTCGTAACTGGGAGGATCTGGCCACTGCTTTTTACAAGCAGTATCAGTATAATGCCGACCTCGCTCCTACGCGTACCCAGCTCCAGGGTATGTCGCTAGGGTCGGGTGAAGGTTTTAAGGAGTATGCTCAGAAATGGAGAGACCTGGCTGGCAGGGTGCAGCCACCGTTGACGGATCGGGAGCTGGTAGATATGTTCTTGGGGACCCTGTCTGGTCCATTTTTCAATCATCTCATTGGTAATTCCTCTGCCGGGTTTACCGATCTAATCCTGACTGGTGAAAGGATTGAGGCCGGTATAAAATCAGGGAAGATACAGAAAGTTGCCTCCTCCAGTACTGAGAAGAAACCCTTCAAAAAGGAGGCTAGTGCTGTATATAACTCCCGGAGAACAGAGCGACCTGAACACCGCCAATCTGTCAGTGCGGTAATGATTGCCAAACCTGCTGCCGCTCCTCGCCCAACTAATCCTCAAAAGTTTGAAAGACCCCGGAGAGAGTTCACCCGGTTAAGCATGACCTTATCACAAATCCTGCCACAGTTGCTATCCACCAATTTAGTGACTGTCAAGGAGGCTCCAAAGTTTCCCAACACTGCATCTCCCAAGTTCAATCCAAATGCTCGCTGTGCTTATCACTCTGATAGCCCGGGGCATAACACAGATGACTGTTGGGCCCTAAGGAATAAGGTTCAAGACCTCATTGATGCCAAGGAGATACAGTTTGAGGCGCCCGAGAGGCCGAATGTTGTAAATGCTCCCATGCCCCAGCATGGAGTGAACGCTGTTGAGGAGAATTTGTATGTAGCTTCGGTGGATGATGTTGCTACTCCGTTGCTGATGGTCAAGAGGAATCTGTTGCTAGCCGGTTTATTTCCGGGATGTAGCGAAAGTTGCCCTCTATGTGTTGCTTCCCCTGTTGGTTGTTCTCTGTTGAAGTCAGGCATCCAAAACCTGATAGATAATAGAGAGATTTTGTTTGAAAAGACTGTTGTTCCTGCTGTTCCTGTTGAAGAAGTGTCAATCGTTACCATCTTCAACAACTATTCCGAGGCTCCTTCAAAGAAGCCTATACAAGTTTTGTCAGTTCACAAGAATGTTCCCATCACCATTACTGTTCCGGGGCCTATACCCTACAAATCTGATAAGGCTGTCCCATGGCACTATGGGGCGGATGTTTATGTTCTGGGTGTGAAACAAGAGTGCAACATTGATACTGGTGTCTCTAACATCACCGGGCCTGCTAAGGTCACTCGTAGTGGAAGACTGTTCTCGCCAGACATTGCTCCTCCAGCAATTCATAGGCCTTTGATCTTCACACCTGCCAGAGTGCCTGTTTCTCCCCCTGATCAAGTATCCACCCCTGCTGCTGAGTCATCTGATACTCAGGGCAAGGGAATTGCTGCTGATGTGCCTGCCAGGACGGAGGCACCAAAGACTATTGTTGAGGCTTCCAAGCAGGAAATGGAAGAAATTCTCAAGATAATAAAGAAAAGTGATTTCAATGTTGTGGAACAGCTGGGGCACACCCCCTCTAAAATCTCCATGTTGTCACTGCTGCTGTGTTCAGAGGCCCATGCAAAGGCTCTAATTGCTTTCTTAAAGACTGCCCATGTACCCCAAGATACGACTGCTGACCAGTTCACCGATTGTGTGGCCAACCTAACTGCTGATAATGGCCTGGGTTTCTCTGATGCCGATCTGACAGCAAAGGGGAAGAATCATAATGATGCCCTGCATGTCTCCATTGAATGCAGGGGCACTACTCTTGCTCATGTGCTGGTTGATACAGGTTCCTCATTAAATGTGCTGCCCAAGAAGGCTCTGGATAGGCTGGATTGTGAAGGTCTAGAGCTCAAACCAAGTAGCATTGTTGTCCGGGCCTTTGATGGGTCCAAAAGAATGGTGCATGGTGAAGTGGACATCCCAATCAGGGTTGGGTCACAGGTATTCGATTCAAAGTTCTATGTGATGGATATCCATCCGTCCTATTCTTGTTTGCTGGGTCGCCCATGGATCCACAAAGCTGGAGCTGTGACTTCTACATTGCATCAAAAGCTCAAATACCCGGTCAGGGGGAGGATCGTAACAGTGCAAGGGGAGGAGGAATACATGGTCAGCCACCTCAACTCTTTCAGATACGTAGAAATGGATGGGGAGTTCATTGAAACCCCCTTTCAACATTTTGAGGAGGTACCACCAACCTTGGCAACAGCAGAAGATGAAGAGGTTTCTCCTATGAAGATGGCCTCCTTAAAGGACGCCCGGGCTGTGATCGAAAAAGGTGAATGTACAAATTGGGGCAAGCTCCCTGATCTTACTCCTAAGACTAACAAGTTTGGGCTGGGTTTCACCACGGAAGCTCAGAAAGCGGTGCGCAAGGCAAGAATTGGAAGACCTCCGTTGCTCATCACTCAGCATGGAGTGAATGCTATTGGAGAGGAAGATGAAGTGGGAGAGTCAGAGTTCGATAGCTGGATCTACCCAACGGCCGACGGTGGATTGACCAATTGGACTGCTAAAGATTTTACTCCCATAACTTTTGTTCCCCAGTAATGAATTTCTTTGTTTTTGATTTGTAATAAACAATAATTTGAGACTATATGGCCCGGTGTCCTACCCGGGGCACCGTGGTTTTATTTATGAGGGCTTTTTGTTTGTCACTATCATATGTCATGAATAAAAGCATTGGACGTTTTTTCACATTTCAAATTTTGCGCTCCTTTTCTTTCCTTTCTTTACATATTGCAAAACAGCTGTATTTACACACACACTCACTCATACAGGTTTCAATCCACTCTGGATCTCACTGGTAACGACTCTGCTACTGCCAGTTATGACTTCGAAAATCCGATCAACTTAGCCGCCGACGAAGGTGAAGATGATTGCGAAGTACCTGGTGAACTTGCAAGACTGTTACAACAGGAAGAGAGGGCAATTCAACCCCATGAAGAGCCAGTGGAAATAATAAACTTGGGTACGGAGGAAGACAAGAAAGAGGCGCAGATTGGTGCCAACCTAGAACTCAGTGTGAAGCAACGGTTGACTCAGATGCTGCATGACTATAAAGAAATCTTTGCCTGGTCCTACGAAGATATGCCCGGATTAGATACCGACATTGTGGTCCATCACTTACCTACTAAAGAAGATTGCCTTCCGGTTAAGCAAAAGGTCCGCCGTATGCGTCCAGAGATGTCCGAGAAGATTAAAGCCGAGGTTATGAAGCAGTTTGATGCCGGGTTTCTTGCAGTAACTTCTTACCCTCAGTGGGTTGCTAATGTGGTGCCGGTACCTAAGAAGGACGGCAAGGTCAGGATGTGTGTTGATTACAGGGATCTGAACAGGGCCAGCCCCAAGGATGACTTCCCTCTACCCCACATTGATGTCCTTGTTGATAATACAGCTCAGCATAAAGTGTTCTCTTTCATGGATGGTTTTTCAGGCTACAATCAGATCAAGATGGCACCTGAAGACATGGAAAAGACTACCTTTGTTACTCAGTGGGGCACCTTCTGTTACAAGGTCATGCCGTTCGGGTTAAAGAATGCTGGGGCAACCTACCAACGTGCCATGGTTACCTTATTTCATGATATGATCCATCATGAGATAGAAGTGTATGTGGACGACATGATCGCTAGGTCCCAGACTGAGGAAGAGCACCTAGATCATCTGCAGAAGTTGTTCGACCGGTTGAAACTGTACAAGCTGAGATTGAACCCGAACAAGTGCACCTTCGGGGTAAGATCTGGGAAGTTGCTAGGCTTCGTGGTCAGTGACAAGGGAATTCAAGTGGACCCTGCTAAGGTCAAAGCCATTCAAGAGATGCCAGTTCCTAAGACAGAGAAGGAAGTCAGAGGCTTTCTAGGACGTCTGAATTACATTGCTCGGTTCATCTCACATTTAACTGCTACCTGTGAACCAATCTTCAAGCTGCTGAAGAAAGATCAGGTAGTACGTTGGAATGATGAATGCCAGGCTGCTTTTGACAGAATCAAAGAATATCTCCAAGAACCACCCATCCTTATGCCACCAGTTGAAGGGAGACCTTTGATACTTTACCTGACAGTGCTTGATAATGCAATGGGGTGTGTGCTGGGGCAGCATGACGAGTCTGGCCGAAAAGAGCATGCCATTTATTACCTTAGCAAAAAGTTTACCGACTGTGAGACCCGATACTCACTGCTTGAGAAAACTTGTTGCGCTTTGGTATGGGCTGCTCGCCGGCTGAGACAGTATATGCTGACTCACACTACCTTGTTAATCTCAAAAATGGATCCTATAAAGTACATATTCGAAAAGCCTGCTCTGTCTGGGAGAATTGCAAGATGGCAGATGATCTTGACGGAATACGACATTCAGTACACGACCCAAAAAGCCATCAAGGGAAGTGTATTGGCAGACCACCTAGCACATCAAGCTGTGGATGACTACCAATCAATGAACTTCGAGTTTCCAGACGAAAGCATTATGATAGTAACTGACTGTGAAATACCCGGACCGGATGAAGGACCTGAACCAGGATCCCGATGGTCTATGCACTTTGACGGAGCCTCCAATGCTTTGGGAAATGGTATCGGCGCCATAATCGTATCTCCACAAGGTACTCATACTCCACTCACCGCCCGGCTGTGTTTCAACTGTACCAACAACATGGCGGAGTATGAAGCGTGTATTATGGGTCTTCAAGCTGCGATTGACCTGAGGATCAAATTTCTAAGTGTCTTCGGAGATTCCGCTCTCGTGATCAATCAGATCAAAGGAGAGTGGGATACGAAACACCCAAACTTGATTCCTTACAGAGAATGCGTGTTGGCCCTGATCCCCCACTTCACAGAGATAACATTTGAGCACTTTCCAAGAGAAGAGAATCAGCTGGCGGACGCGTTAGCTACAATGTCTTCAATGTTCAAGGTTAAATGGGATAATGAAGCTCCCCGGATCATCATCTGGAAACTGGACGAACCGGCATACTGTTGTGATCTCGAGACTGAATTGGTGACTGAGAAGCCTTGGTACCACGAAGTGAAGAGATATCTGGAAGCTCAGGAATACCCTGAAGGCGCATCTGTCAATGATAAGAAGTTCCTGAGGAGGTTTGCAGCCAAGTTCTTTCTTAGCAATGGCATCTTGTACAAGCGAAACCAGGATTCAACCCTACTGCGTTGTGTAGATAAGACTGAAGCAGAAAGAATCATGGAAGAACTACATGAAGGGACCTTTGGTACACACTCCAGTGGGCATACCATGGCGAAGAAGATCCTACGGGCAGGGTATTACTGGTCCACCATGGAAGCTGATTGCTACCAACATTCCAGGACATGCCACAAATGCCAGATCTACGCAGACAAGGTGCATGTTCCTCCGGTTCCCCTGAATGTTCTGACTGCGCCTTGGCCATTTGCAATGTGGGGCATAGACATGATCGGTGAGATAAAACCTACGGCATCCAATGGACATCGCTTCATCCTAGTGGCAATTGATTATTTCACGAAGTGGGTTGAGGCAGCATCCTATGCTACGGTAACCAAGACTGTTGTGGCACGGTTCATTCGGCACAACCTGATCTGTCGGTACGGCGTCCCTGAGCGGATTATTACAGACAACGGTACCAATCTGAACAATAAGATGATCACCGAGCTTTGCGAACAGTTCAAGATACAGCACCACAATTCTTCTCCTTACAGACCGAAGATGAATGAGGCTGTAGAAGCAGCGAATAAGAACATCAAGAAGATCGTGCAGAAGATGACAGTAACTTACAAAGATTGGCACGAGATGTTACCGTTCGCTCTGCATGGGTATCGTACTTCAGCTAGGACGTCAACCGGGGCGACTCCTTTCTCTCTGGTTTATGGCATGGAGGCAGTCTTGCCGATCGAAGTACAAATTCCTTCTCTCCGGATAATGAAGGATGCAAATCTGAACGAAGATGATTGGATCCAGACACGACTTGATCAACTCAACCTTATTGACGAAAAGAGACTTGCTGCTATCTGTCATGGTCAGACGTATCAGAAACGAATGATCAGAGCATTTAACAAGAAGGTCAGGCCACAGGAATATCAAGTCGGGGATCTGGTGATCAAGCGAATCATCCTTCCTCAGAGTGATCCAAGGGGCAAATGGACCCCTACGTACGAAGGGCCATTTGTGGTTAAGCATGTGTTCTCAGGAGGAGCAATGATATTAACCAATATGGATGGTGACGACCTTCCTCACCCCGCCAATGCAGACATAGTTAAAAAATACTACGCATGAAAAAAGACCCGCTAGGCTGACATGTCTAGGAAAAAATTAGGGCTTCCCGTCGAACCAAAAGGGTTCGGGCAAAATGAAGGGATGAAAATGAAAAAATCTGTACACCCGGCAAGTCGAAAACCTGAAAAGGCGGCTTGGGCAAAAATGGGTATCCCGGTGGACTGAAAACCCGAAAGGGCAGTCCAGGCAAAAGTTAGGGATAAAAGCGTAATACTATGTCTCATTGGATCACTTTGCATCCAGAATCCGGTATCTACATCAAGACGGCATCGATCGGTCAGCTTCACCTTCAACCAAGGTCACCAAGTGATGAGACGCTCAGAGTTGTAAAGGCTATAGCAGAGTTGAAACCCAGTGGATCATTCATATTGCACACAGCTGTTTTAATTTCTTTTGTACAAAACTTGTAATAAACTCTTTTGCTCGGCGACATTCCGCTTACTAGGATGTCAGCCTCTTGTACACAAAACGCCTATTCACAATCAATACAAATATACTTTTCAGTTAAACGTGCCAACTGTTTTTTCTTTTTCTGTTTGGTTTTGCGAAAAACGTCCAAGGTTCAATTTGTGATATATGCATTGATAATAATTTGCTAGCTCATAAATATTTGCATACGAGACAGAGAACTAATTGCAGGTGACACTAGAAACAGGGGCAATAAAGAGTTGTTTGAGCAGTCTAATTGTTCTATCCAAGGTACCAAAGTAGGTTCAGCTAAAGAACCTAACCAGACATCTTAAATTCCCCAGAGAGTGAGACAGCAAGTCAGTGCATTCTTCCCCAGCATATCAAAATTTCCCCAGGAGAGTCCCATCCAAGTTCCCCAGGAAAGGTGGAATTCATCTCCCCAAGCAGTAAGCTTATCCCCAGTGTATTCTGGAAGCCCATCCCTTAGCAGAGCACGAACGCGTCGTCCGGCTTGATTTAAAGAGTTATTTCCTTAACAGGATATAACTGGGTTATCCTCAGCCAAAAGCCAAGGAAAGGTCGTCGTCAACGTAGTTCTTTCCTATCCCCAGCGAAGTCTATTCACACTTCCAATACAACAACGGTATCCCCAACAGAGTTACTATCAACATTCAGCAAGGCATCACTCTTCCCACAGAGTATTGCTTCCCAGCATGGTCGCTAGAGTATCTTTTCTCCCCGCAGAATCCTCCATTCGCCAAGTCATTCCGTAACGGAGTCATCTTCTCCTACCGGTATCCTTGCGGTTATCATCCCCAGCGGAAGCAAAATCTATTCTTCGACATCAGCCCGGGATACGACTTCCCGGCACCCGTCAAGGATTCATTTTCATGGACGAAAACATACATAAAACATCACATACATCATTATAGCATGCATAACGCACTGCATCATACAAATCTCATTTATGTTGAGAACATCATTGCTTGATCCATATCATGCATTGCACATGACTGACTTTTATCTTTCAGGGAAAATTCAGTTAAGTTCTCAAGCTACATTTCAAGACCTAGACTGGTTCAGTCAAAGGCCTTCTCTGGTTCAGTTAAATCGTCCCAAGATTTTCCTGATGCTTATCCCTTTGAAGACATTTCAAGACCTAGACTGGTTCAGTCAAAGGCCTTCTCTGGTTTAGTTAAATCGTCCCAAGATTTTCCTGATGCTTATCCCTTTGAAGACATTTCAAGACCTAGACTGGTTCAGTCAAAGGCCTTCTCTGGTTCAGTTAAATCGTCCCAAGATTTTCCTGATGCTTATCCCTTTGAAGACATTTCAAGACCTAGACTGGTTCAGTCAAAGGCCTTCTCTGGTTCAGTTAAATCGTCCCAAGATTTTCCTGATGCTTATCCCTTTGAAGACATTTCAAGACCTAGACTGGTTCAGTCAAAGGCCTTCTCTGGTTCAGTTAAATCGTCCCAAGATTTTCCTGATGCTTATCCCTTTGAAGACATTTCAAGACCTAGACTGGTTCAGTCAAAGGCCTTCTCTGGTTCAGTTAAATCGTCCCAAGATTTTCCTGATGCTTATCCCTTTGAAGACATTTCAAGACCTAGACCGGTTCAGTTAAATCGTCCCAAGATTTTCCTGATTGCTTACCCAGTCAAAGGCCTCTCTGGTTCAGTCAGATCGACCTTAAGATCTCCCTGATTCTTATCCCAGTAGAAGACACCCCAGATTTTTCTCAACGAGCGTTGTTGAAGTTAAAAGTCGCCCAAGGCTCTCTTACCATTCATGCTAAGGAAGTAATCATCCCTGGTTCTTTCATTGCTGTTTGAAGCTCCAGACTCAGCTCCTGTAACCAGTCAGGACACATCTATACCAGGCATCTAAAAAATCAGCTCCTGCAACGTGTCAGGTACTCATTTTTCTGTTTTGCAGGTATGCAGGATCTCGCTAAGGAATCTCCTACGCGATCAACATCCAGATGGCATCTATAAGCCCATCATCCAATCCAGCAATCTCCAAATGGCATCTATAAGCCCATTCCCCCATCATTGCTAACATGTGAGCGCAAATTTCCGGGCACTCTAGTGTCCAATCATCTTTTACCCTCGGATTACGAAAGGCACGTCAGCCAATCTGCATCCTCAGGTCTAAGAAGATTGAACAGGGGCAACTGTTATACCCCAAAATTTGCCCTCCCATATTCTTCAAGGAATTGCCAAGCCAAGTCACAAAATTCCCCAAGGGTTGTGCAGTGCAACAGTCTCCCATACAGTCAAAATTAGGGTTTTGAGTTTGATCAAGAAAAGGAAGTTTTCAAAGGCTCAATCAAGTCTCACATGCCTACAAAGATGGTCAAGTATCCTCATATCAGGTTTCAAGGCATTCAGCTCAAGATTGCACAGTCAAAACCCTAAATTGCACTACAGTCAACTGTAGGGGCAAAATGGTCATTTGACAGTCAAAAGTTCAAATTTTTGGTCAACATATCATTTTGAAGCCACAAACATCATTTGATCAATGCTTGATCATGATTCTCAAAATTTGGCTCAGAAATCATCAAAGATGCAAAAGTTGCTATATTTGGACAGCTGAAAAAGTCAACTGAAATTGACCAGGGCATAACTTTCACATGGATTATCAGAAAAATTCCATCCAAAGCTCATTTTGAAGAGAAAGACATTTCCTACAACTCATCTTCATACTTCAAGTCCAAGAAATGCTCTCACAAAAAGTTATCAATTTCAACATTATAGGTCATTTTCAAAAGTCAACAAAAAGGGACTTTAAGTCAAAGACCATAACTTGAGATTGGTAAATCAAAATGACATGGGACCAAAGGCATTGGTTAAAGGACTCAAAGACTTTTCCAAAATGTCCAAGAACATGTGAAAAGCTTAAAAATTGAGCAAGTTATGCCTTGTAGAAGTTGGGAAATTTTTGTGAAATGGCAAAAGTCAACTATCCTTGAAAATCCAATTTTGACAAAAGGGCCCCATTTTTCTCACTTTGTTCATCCTTGTCATGCCACACACGTGTTCCATGGTTGATTTCAAGACCAAATATTGATTTTTTTATTTTATTTAATTTTTGATGATTTAATTCATTTTAATTCTTTGAAAATTCAAATAAAATTTAAAAGCCAATAGAATAGTGTCAAATGAACTTGGACAATTCTTATGTATCATGAACCAACTCAAAAATCAGGCTAAGGTTCATTTGCACACTAGGTCTAGGTTTTGGCTAGAAAATAGGAAAAATGGTTAATGGAAGAAACCCTAAGACCAATTCTTTCTCAAGCATGGATTAAGGTCAAATAGCAAGCCTATTCCATTCCATAATCATCATTGAGTCCAACCCTAACTAGAACATAGCAAAAGACTCGCTCAAAAGTGGATTGGAACTTTGAAAATTTGGACATAAAATGCAAATCTGAAATCAGTGCTAGGGAGCTTTTCAAGTCTTAATTTTTATACCATTAGCATCTTGGACAATCACTGAACAGATCCCAACCCTTAACCTCAATCAAAACGCGAAGAAACGGTAGTTACCATCCAAACTGTACAGAAGAATTTTTGAAATCGTACTCTCCATTTTAAGCATCTTCTTTGCATTTCAATTGTACATTCTTGTTCCATGTGAAGTTTCTGAGCTAACCCTTGCGTTTAATTTCATTTTTGTGCCATGAATAAGAACTTGCCATTTTTGAATCCTAGGGTTACAGTTTTTTTAATTTAGGGGTTTTCAGTCCAGGAACAATTAGCCCATGAAAGTCACACCATTGCATTCCTGGCATCTGGACGAAGAGAATGAGATACTCGCGCCTAATTTCTGATCACCACAGGCCTATTCGCTATTTCTTGGAAGGCTCCCTAACACTACGTTTCAAAACCGTTGCTTTATTTGTTTGTGTTTCAGGGAAATGGAAGGGATGATGGCGTGGCACAAAGGGATTGGACGAATTTGAATTACGCGCGTTTTGATGACTATGCATTGGTTTTCTTTTATATTGTTTATTTACTAATATATATTAAATGAATTCAAAGTGGCTCAGTGGCCAGGGACACGCGTATGTAATCTCAATGACCTGGGTTCAAGTCCCAGGTCTTGCAAAATTTAATAATATTTTTCATTTCCAATTCACATGCAGCGCTCACATTGATGCTCACCATACTCCATCAGAATTCAACCTCCACGTGTCCCAGGGCCTCAGATCCATGGCCAATGTTCAAGATGCACCATACATCAAGTCAACAGGCGTGCATGTGATTGGAAAAGTCAACAAATTGTCAGCAAATGGGCCAGGCTTTTCAGGCTTGCACCTCCAAATTTGATACCACACCTCCCTGGTTCTATCTTTTTTTTCTTTTTTCTAATTTTCTTTATATTCTATTATTTTTAAATTTACTTGTGTTTTACTTTCTGATTTAATTAATTCTTACAAAAATATATAAAAACATTAAAAATACAGAAAGGACAAAAAAAAATATAATTAATTTTGATTCTTTTTTTTAAATAAATTAAAATGTAACTCATTTAGTTTAATTAGGTTTTAATGTTAATTTTAATTCTTTTTCATAATAAAAATCCAAAAAATGTAGAATTAGGTTAATTATTAATTTTTTATATCATTTTTTTAATTGTTCCTTTTCTCACAATAATATTATTTTTTTTTTATTTTTCATAAATCAAAAATTGTACATAAATTAATTTAGAATTAAATTAGGTTAGAAATTAGATCTCTTTCTTAAAAACTTAAAAAACATTAGAACTAGGGTTTAGCATTTTAATTTTAAATAATTTTTCTCTTTTTCTTTTAAACCTAAAAAACACAAAAACATTATTTTTCATTTAATTTTTAATTTTAGATTCCTTGATTAATTTTAATTATTTGTAAAAGGGTCCAAAGCCCTAATTTTGTTTAATCTCTTTATTTCGCGCATTTGTTTTATATTGTTTAAATAATTCTGTATATGCCCCAAAGCCATGTAATTTAGAATTCTCGCACTTTTATTTATTCGCTTTATTTATCTTCAGTCAAATCGGGTTCGGTTTTTTTGGCGATGTGGACCCGCGCCAGTTGTAATAGTTTAGATTTATTTTCTCGCAAATATATAACTGTTAATAAATATGCATGAAAGAATGAATGCCCAAAAAAATAAAATCGAATCGTTAGATCACCAATACATGACAAGACAAACAATAAACTGAAAATGACACACAATTCGCACACACCACCCCTAGGGTACGCCTCACTGTTGCCTTTCGAAAGGTGGTCGTCGAGTATAGGACGTTTTAGTAAGTCCTTATGTCCATGACATGATCCAGTTGCCTCGAAACGGTTGCCTCGGAAAATAAAGGATCAATGGCATAAGGGTAGCTTCTAAGGTGTCCTACTGTTGCTCTGGTGACCACCACGACCCTAAAACTCGAATTGACCCGAATACCTCCAACGGTGGTACTACCTACCTCTCAATGGTGGGATGGCACTACCTAAAGGACATTTAAACAAACTAATTCCTTAGGGTAGGTAGGTTCTCAAAGGTACTCGCTCTAATTTCAAACAAAACAAAAACTCTTTTCACACCAATACACTTTCAAAAACTTTCAAAACAAACTTTTCAAACACTCTGACGCATGAGTTAAACTGAAACTTTTCAAAGAATATTTTTGAAACCCACATTGAAAAGCAAGCACACATTTTGAAAACACATTGAGCAAGTACCTAAGAGCCCATGGATAACCATGGATAGAAAGGGTGCTAATACCTTCCCTTTCTATAACCTACCTCCCGAACCGAGAGCAATCTCTTTAAAGGAATTTTTCTGTGCTTTTGTCCTTTCCTATTGGAGAAAATAAAAGACGGTGGCGACTCTTGCTTACCGCGACAATTCGCGAACCAGCGTTAAAACAGTCAGTTCCAGATCCACCGATCACAGGCGGTCCAGGCGAAAGTTAGGGAATCAAAGCGTACGACTATGTCCTGTCATCTCGTCACCTGCCTACCAGAAGAAGGTTTGTCCATCAGCAAGCTATCAGCACCTCTCAGGTCTTCCTCTCCCACCTCAGAAACAGGGGCAAGCAATCTAATTGTTCTGTCCTACAAAGTATCAAAACAGGTTAGGCTGAAGAACATAGCAGGCATCTTAAATTCCCCAGAACAGCAAGTCAGTGCATCATTCCTCAAACAAAGTTAACAAGTCTCAAGGAAATCGGGTATCCTCCAGTAAATCCCAATATTCCCCCAGCAGCATATATTCTTAATCCCCGGCAGTCTTGGTCTAAAGATTGTTCCCCGACGGTATCCCAATATCCAAATAACCTTACCCCGGTTCCTCTAGAAATCTTACATGGATTTATCACAAATAACCTTACCCCGGTTCATCAAGAAGTTTTTACACAAACTTATCCAAGTAACCTAACCCCGGTTCCTCTATAAATCTTACATGGATTTATCACAAATAACCTTACCCCGGTTCATCAAGAAGTTTTTACACAAACTTATCCAAGTAACCTAACCCCGGTTCCTCCAGAAGTTTTTACACAAACTTGTCCAGGTAACCTAACCCCGGTTCCTCCAGAAGTCTTACACGGACTTATCATCAAAGTGACCCTACACCGGTTCCTCCTAAAGTCTTACACGGATTTATCAAGAAGTTTTACACGAACTTACCTCCAGATAACCTTACCCCGGTTCTTCAAGAAGTTTTACACGAACTTATCCTGCAGTAACCTTACCCCGGTTCCTCCAGAAGTCTTACACGGACTTATTTCAAGATGACCTTACCCCGGTTCATCAAGAAGTTTTACACGAACTTACCCTGCAGTAACCTTACCCCGGTTCCGCCAAAAGTTTTACACGAACTTATCCCGAAGAAACCCTACACAGGTTTCCTTCTTTCCAAGATGTGGTTTTACACGAACTCATCATCAAAGTAACCCTACCCAGGTTCCTTCTCCATTTCAGATACAGTTTTACACAAACTCATCAGCATGCAACTCTACATAGGTTCCCCCTTTCAACTTATAAAATTACATTCCAAAACTCCCCAGAAGAGTCCAATCCAGTTTCCCCAGGAAAATTGGAATTCATCTCTCCAAGCAGTAAGCTTATCCCCAGTAGATTCTGGAAGCTTATCCTTCACAGGACACGAACGCGTCGTCCGGCTTGATTTAAAGAGTTATTTCCTCAACAGGATATAACTGGGTTATCCTCAGCCAAAAGCCAAGGGAAGGTCGTCGTCAACGTAGCTCTTTCCTATCCCCAGCGAAGTCAATTCACACTTCCAATACAACAACGGTATCCCCAACAGAGTTACTATCAACATTCAGCAAAGCATCACTCTTCCCACAGAGTATTGCTTTCCAGCATGATCGCTAGAGTATCTTTTCTCCCCGCAGAATCTTCCATTCGCCAAGTTTATTCCGCAACGGAGTCATCTTCTCCTACCGGTATCCTTGCAGTTATCATCCCCAGCGGAAGCAAAATCTATTCTTCGACATCAGCCCAGGATACGATTTCCCGGCACCCGTCAAGGATTTACTTTCCTAGACGAAAACATACATAAAACGTCACATACATCATTATAACATGCATAACGCACTGCATCATACAAATCTCGTTTATGTTGAGAACATCATTGCTTGATCCATATCATGCATTGCATATGACTGACTTTTACCTTTCAGGGAAGGTCCAGTTAAGTTCTCAAGCTACATTTCAAGACCTAGACTGGTTCAGTCAAAGGCCTTCTCTGGTTCAGTTAAATCGTCCCAAGATTTTCCTGATGCTTATCCCTTTGAAGACATTTCAAGACCTAGACTGGTTCAGTCAAAGGCCTTCTCTGGTTCAGTTAAATCGTCCCAAGATTTTCCTGATGCTTATCCCTTTGAAGACATTTCAAGACCTAGACTGGTTCAGTCAAAGGCCTTCTCTGGTTCAGTTAAATCGTCCCAAGATTTTCCTGATGCTTATCCCTTTGAAGACATTTCAAGACCTAGACCGGTTCAGTTCAATCGTCCCAAGATTTTCCTGATTCTGTCAAAGGCCTCTCTGGTTCAGTCAGATCGACCTTAAGATCTCCCTGATTCTTATCCCAGTAGAAGACATTTCAAGACCTAGACCGGTTCAGTTAAATCGTCCCAAGATTTTCCTGATGCTTATCCCTTTGAAGACATTTCAAGACCTAGACCGGTTCAGTTCAATCGTCCCAAGATTTTCCTGATTCTGTCAAAGGCCTCTCTGGTTCAGTCAGATCGACCTTAAGATCTCCCTGATTCTTATCCCAGTAGAAGACATTTCAAGACCTAGACCGGTTCAGTTAAATCGTCCCAAGATTTTCCTGATTGCTTACCCAGTCAAAGGCCTCTCTGGTTCAGTCAGATCGACCCTAAGATCTCCCTGATTCTTATCCCAGTAGAAGACACCCCAGATTTTTCTCAACGAGCGTTGTTGAAGTTAAAATCCCCCAGTCTTTTCTCAACAAGCGTCGTTGAAGTTAAAGTCACCAAGATTTTTCTCAAAAAAAAATCAGCTCCTGCAACGTGTCAGGTACTCATTTTCTGTTTTGCAGGTATGCAGGTTCTAGCGAAGGAATCTCTTACGCCATCAAAACATCCAGATGGCATCTATAAGCCCATTACCCTCATTGCCAACATGTGAGCGCAAATTTCCGGGCACTCTAGTGTCCAATCATCTTTTACCCTCGGATTACGAAAGGCACGTCAGCCAATCTACATCCTCAGGTCTAAGAAGATTGAACAGGGGCAACTGTTATACCCCAAAATTTGCCCTCCCATATTCTTCAAGAAATTGCCAAGCCAAGCTAGAAAAATCCCCAAGGGTTGTGCAGTGCAACAGTCTCCCATACAGTCAAAATTAGGGTTTTGAGTCTGATCAAGAAAAGGAAGTTTTCAAAGGCTCAATCAAGTCTCATATGCTTACAAACATGGTCAAGCATCCCCATATCAAGTTTCAAGGCATTCAGCTCAAGATTGCACAGTCAAAACCCTAAATTGCACTACAGTCAACTGTAGGGGCAAAATGGTCATTTGACAGTCAAAAGTTCAAATTTTTGGTCAACATATCATTTTGAAGCCACAAACATCATTTGATCAATGCTTGATCATGATTCTCAAAGTTTGGCTCAGAAATCATCAAAGATGCAAAAGTTGCTATATTTGGACAGGTGAAAAAGTCAACTGAAATTGACCAGGGCATAACTTTCACATGGATTATCAGAAAAATTCCATCCAAAGCTCATTTTGAAGAGAAAGACATTTCCTACAACTCATCTTCATACTTCAAGTCCAAGAAATGCTCTCACAAAAGGTTATCAATTTCAACATTACAGGTCATTTTCAAAAGTCAACAAAAAGGGACTTTAAGTCAAAGGCCATAACTTGAGATTGGTAAATCAAAATGACATGGGACCAAAGGCATTGGTTAAAGGACTCAAAGACCTTTCCAAAATGTCCAAGAACATGTGAAAAGCTTAAAAATTGAGCAAGTTATGCCTTGTAGAAGTTGGGAAATTTTTGAGAAATGGCAAAAGTCAACTATCTTTGAAAATCCAATTTTTGACAAAAGGGCCCCATTTTTTCCACTTGGTTCATCCTTGTCATGCCACACACGTGTCCCATGGTTAATTTCAAGACCAAATATTGATTTTTTTTATTTTATTTAATTTTTGATGATTTAATTCATTTTAATTCTTTGAAAATTCAAATAAAATTTAAAAACCAATGGAATAGTGTCATATGAACTTGGACAATTTCTATGTATCATGAACCTACTCAAGAAATCAGGCTAGGGTTCATTTGCATACTAGGTCTAGGTTTTGGCTAAAAAGGAGGAAAAATGGTTAAGAGTGAAAACCCTAAGACTAATTCCTTCATGAGCTTGAATTAAGGTGAGTTAGCAAGCCAATTCCATTCCATGATCATCACTAAGTCAAACCCTAGGCCTAACACATCACAAGAGGCGCCCAAACAAGCTTTTGAATATTGAAAATTTTGCATAAAAACACAATTCTGAAATCACTACTGGAGGACTTTTCAAGCCTTAATTTTTATACCATTAGCATCCTGAGGCATTTCTAAACGCATCCCACTTCCTAACATCAATCAAAACGCGAAGAAACAGTGGTGATAACTCAAACTGTACAGAGTTTTTTTTGAAATCGTATTCTCAATTCCAAGCATGATCATTGCATTTTAATCACATATTCATGTTCCTCACAAAGTTTCCAAGCTATTCATGGTGTTTAATTTCATTTTTGTTGATCATACACGAAGTTACCATTTTCGAATGTTAGGGTTTCCAGCTTTTTAATTTAGGGCTTTCAAAAATAGGCAAAATCAAAGCTCAAGACCATCGCCATTAAAACCAGCATGTTCCAACGAGCCGGAAACAACCATCGCGAACAATTTATGTAGCCTATATGGCTATTCGCTATTTTCCCATAGCATGCTTAAGGCAACGCTTCAAAACCGTTGCTATTGTGTTTTATGTTTCAGGGCACGCGAGGAAGAAGAAGTCGTGGCAGCCAATGATACGCTCATTTGAATTGCGCGCGTTTTTAAGTGCTATGCATTGGTTTTGTTTTTTTTATTATTTTCTTACCATAATATGTTAACTAACGTTCATTGGCTCAGTGGCAAGCGTGAATTCCATTAACCTCAATGACCTGGGTTCAAGTCCCAGGTCTTGCAAAATTCAATATTATTTTTCATTTCAAGGTCCCATGCAGCGCTGACGTTAGTACATACCATACGTCCTCCTCATCTAATGTCCACGCGTCCACAATGATCAGATCAAGGGCCAAGGTTCAAGGTGCAGCATACATCAAGTCAACAGGCGTGCATGTGATTGGAAAAGTCAACAAAATTCAAAGCAATTGGGCCAGGCTTTTCAAATCTACACCCCTGGTTTGCCTATTTAATTTATTTTTTTTTTCTCTTATATTTTTTAATTACTATTTTATTTGCTTTGTTGTTTTAATCCAATAATAATTATTGTACAAAAACATAAGAACATCACAAAAATCACAAAAAAATCAGAAAAACCAAAATTTAATAATTATTTTATTTTAAATATTGTTTGTTTTTTTTGTATAAATAATAACATGTAAATATTTAGTTTAAATTAGGTTTTTAGCTTTAAATCTTTTTCAATAAAAATCAAAACAAAAACATAGAATTAGGTTAATGACTTTTTCCTTTTAACTTTCCTTATTTTTTGCCATAGTATTAGTGTTTTTCATAATTAAACTAGGGTTGCATTTCAGGTTAGATTTTAATTCTTTTAATAACTAAAATCCAAAAAAATAGAGTTTAGGTTTAATAACTTTTTATTTTCTTTTTTTTTAATTTTCCTTTTTTCAGAATAATAATATTATTTATTTATTTTCATAAATTAAAAAATGTACATAAATGAATTTAGAATTAAATTAGGTTAAAAGTCAATATTTTCATAATAAACTTAAAAAACATTAGAACTAGGATTTTAATTTCAATTAATTTCTCTTTTTCTCATTAAATCTAAAAAACCCAAAAATACCATTTTTCATTTAATTTTAATTTTAGATAACTTAATTATTTTAATTCCTTTAAAGGGTTCAACGCCCTCGCATTTGAGTATTTTTCTTTTTTCGCGCGTTTCATTTATTTCTTTTGTGAATATAATGTACTTGTACCCAAAGCCATGTAATAGCTATTAGACATTTCTTTTCTGCAATTTATTTTAAAACGGGTCTGGATTAATTTGGCGTTGTAGACCCTCGCCCTTTGTAATAGCGTAGGACTTTTATCTTTTCCGCACTTTAAATTCCCGCACTTTTAACTGTTAAACAATAACATGAAAGAATGAATGCCCAAAAATAAAATCGAATCGTTAGATCACCAATGCATGACAAGACAAACAATAAACTGAAAATGACACACAATTCGCACACACCACACCTAGGGTACGCCTCACTGTTGCCTTTCGAAAGGTGATCATCGAGTAGAGGATATTTTAGTAAGTCCTTGTGTCCATTGATCTAGTTGCCTAAAACAAAGTTGCCTCGAATAAGTTGCCTCGGAAAATAAAGGATCAATGGCATAAGGGTAGCTTCTAAGGTGTCCTACTGTTGCTCTGGTGACCACCACGTCCCTAAAACTCGAATTGACCCGAACACCTCCAACGGTGGTGCTACCTACCTCTCAATGGTGGGATGGCACTACTTTAAAGGACATTTACACAGACGAATTCCTTAGGGTAGGTAGGTTCTCAAGGGTACTTGCTCTAATTTCAAAACAAAATCAAAACATCTTTTCACCAACACCTTTCAAAAACTTTCAAAACAAACTTTTCAAACACTCTGACGTACGAGTTGAATTGAAACTTTTCAAAGAATATTTTTGAAACCCACATTGAAAAGCAAGCAAACAATTTTGAAAACACAATGAGCAAGTATCTAAGAGCCCATGGATAACCATGGATAGGAAGGGTGCTAACACCTTCCCTTTCTATAACCTACCTCCCGAACCGAGAGCAATCTCTTTTAAGGAATTTTTCTGTGCTTTTGTCCTTTCCATTTGGAGAAAATAAAAGACGGTGGCGACTCTTGCTTACCGCGACATTTCGCGAACCAGCTTTAAAACAGTCAGTTCCAGATCCACCGATCACACATAGTAATTAATCAAAATCACCCCTTACCTCGCGATGATCCTTCGAATTCACGGCGTTTGGCTTTTTCCTCTCTTCTCTTCTCTTCTCCAATTTCACGTACAATGACTTTTCCAAATAACCTCCTTTTTCTTTTCCTTTTTATCCTTCTTTTTATATTCCTTTTATTATTTTCCAAATAATAGTAATAAATTAGTTATTATTTAGTAGAGCTTTTTACTTCACACACCTCTAATTCAACCTTACACCCCCCGGTCTTCCTTTTTAATTTCATAATTAATTCATCCATTTAATCCAAAATATTATTAATTAAGCCTTTAATTAATTTAATAATTAAATTCCTAATTATTTAACACTTGAATAAATTTGGGGGTGTCACAACTCTCCCCTACTAAAAGAGTTTTCGTCCTCGAAAACATACCTTAGGCGAACAGTTCGGGATACGAGTCCTTCATCTGGCTCTCCAGCTCCCAAGTGACATTTCCATCTGCTGGTCCTCCCCAAGCCACTCTTACCAATGCGATCTCCTTGCCTCGCAACTGTTTCAACTTCCAATCCTCAATTCTCGCAGGTACCGCTTCCACAGTCAAATTCTCTCGTACCTGTATATCGTCTACCCGAATCTCATGAGACGGATCAGCAATGTACTTCCTTAGCTGAGATACATGAAAAACATCATGCAAATTTGCAAGTGACGGCGGCAAAGCAATCTGATAAGCAACTTTCCCAACTCTCTTGGTAATCTGAAACGGACCAATAAAACGTGGAGTCAACTTCTTTGACTTCAAAGCTCGACCAATACCAGTCATCGGAGTAACTCGCATAAAAACATGTTCTCCTTCGCTAAACTCAAGATCTTTCCTCCTCTTATCGTGATAACTTTTCTGACGGCTCTGAGAAGTCCTCATCTTCTCCTGAATCATCTTAATCTTTTCCGAAGTCTGTTGGACAATTTCCGGTCCAATCACAACACTCTCTCCAGATTCATACCAACACAACGGTGTCCGACACCTCCTACCATACAATGCCTCAAACGGAGCCATACCAATGCTCGAATGAAAACTATTGTTGTAGGTAAACTCAATCAATGGTAGATAACTATCCCAAGCTCCACCTTTCTCCAACACACAAGCTCTTAACAAATCTTCCAACGACTGAATCATTCTCTCCGTCTGACCATCTGTCTGTGGATGATAAGCGGAACTCAAACGCAACTTAGTACCCAAAGCTTCTTGCAATCCCGTCCAGAATTTAGATGTAAACCTCGGATCTCGATCCGACACAATACTAGAAGGAATACCGTGCAAACTCACAATCTTCTCAACATACAATTCTGCCAACCTTTCCATCGGATAATCCATTCTTATCGGAATAAAGTGAGCAGATTTCATCAACCGATCAACAATAACCCAGATAGAATCACAATTATTCGATGTCCTTGGCAAACCAGACACAAAATCCATAGAGATTCCATCCCATTTCCATTCCGGAACAAACAACGGTTCCATCAATCCTGACGGTTTCTGATGCTCAATCTTCGACTTCTGACAAACCAAACAAGCATACACAAACTCAGCAATTTCCTTTTTCATTCCCGGCCACCAAAACAACTTCTTCAAATCATGGTACATTTTAATAGCACCAGGATGAATACTCAATCCACTACGATGTCCTTCTTCCAAAATACTCTTCCTAATCTCTGCAACATCCGGAACACACACCCTATTACCAAATCTCATAACACCATTCTCATCAATCTGGAACTCGCCTCCTTGACCTTGGTTGATCAATGTCAATTTATCAACTAACCCAACATCAGACTTCTGTCCATTCCGAATTTCTTCCAGAATACCACTAGTCAGTTTCAACATACCCAATTTCACACTATTCGGAGTAGTTTCACATACCAAACTTAAATCTCTGAACTGCTCAACCAAATCTAACTCACGGACCATTAACATCGACATATGCAAGGACTTCCTACTCAAGGCATCCGCAACAATGTTTGCCTTACAAGGATGGTAATTCAAACCGAAATCATAATCCTTTAGAAATTCTAACCATCTCCTCTGCCTCATATTCAACTCTTTTTGATCAAAGAGATACCTCAGACTTTTGTGATCACTGAACACCTCAAACCGAGAACCATATAAATAATGCCTCCACAATTTCAAAATAAACACAACAGCTGCCAACTCCAAATCATGAGTCGGATAATTCCTTTCATGTACTTTCAATTGTCTCGAAGCATAAGCCACCACCTGCTTATCTTGCATCAACACACCACCTAATCCCATTAATGATGCGTCACAATACACAACAAAAGACTTAGTCGGATTTGGCAAAATCAAGATCGGAGCACTTGTCAACCTCCTCTTCAGCTCTTGAAATCCTTTCTCACATTCAACATCCCAAACAAACATCTGACCCTTCCTGGTCAACTTAGTCAACGATAACGCTAATTTGGAAAATCCTTCTATAAACTTCCTGTAGTAACCTGCAAGACCCAGAAAACTACGGATCTCAGAAGCATTCTTCGGAGCTTCCCACTGAGATACTGCTTCTACCTTCGTAGGATCCACAACAATTCCATTCTTGGAAATTACATGGCCAAGAAAACTTACTTCACTTAACCAGAATTCACACTTGGACAACTTCGCATAAAGCTTCTTCTCTTTCAACAATTCCAACACAACTCTGAGATGTTCTGCATGCTCTTCATCGCTCTTCGAATAAATTAGAATATCATCAATGAACACCACAACAAACTTATCAAGATACGGATGAAATATCCTGTTCATATACTCCATGAAAACACCAGGTGCATTAGTAACTCCAAACGGCATAAAAGAATACTCGTAATGTCCATACCTCGTTCTAAATGCAGTTTTCTGAATATCTTCCGACTTCACAAGAATCTGATGATATCCAGATCTCATATCAATCTTACTAAATACACAAGCTCTAACTAGTTGATCCATCAAATCATCGATCCTCGGCAAAGGATACCGATTCTTGATTGTAACTTTATTCAGCTGTCTGTAATCAACACATAATCTCATTGAACCTTATTTCTTCTTAACCAACAACACCGGAGCACCCCACGACGAAACACTCAGACGAATAAACTTCTTCTCAAGTAACTCCTCCAACAGTTTCTTTAACTCCGCTAATTCAGATGCCGACATACGGTAAGGCGCCATCGGCACCGGACTAGTTCCAGGAATCAAATCTATAGTAAATTCTACCTCCCTCTCAGGTGGAAATTCACTAACGTCCTCCGGAAACACCTCTGGAAATTCATTCACCACTGGCAATCCATCACTCTTTGCTTTTCCCTCCGTTTCTATTGCAAAATACAACATAAATACCACAACACCATCTTTCACAACTAGGTTCATCTGTTTAACTGACATAGTCACATCTTCGACACCAACCTCTTCAGGAAAAATAACCGTCTTCACAAAACAGTTGATGTGAACCTGGTTGAATTCCAACTAGTTCATTCCAAGGATGATATCAAGTTGTTCTAACGGTAGGCACACTAAATCCATACCGAAACCCCTACCAAAAATCACAATAGGACAATTCCTACAAACATACAAAGTAGTCACTGAACCCGACGCAGGAGTATCAATAACCATACTTCCATCCATATTAGAATTTTCCAAATTCAATCTTTTAGCACAATCCAAAGCAATAAAAGAATGCATAGCTCTAGTATCAATAATCACAATCAAAGGTATGTCATTAATAAAACATGTACCTTTAATCAGCCGATCATCTGGCTTAGTCTCTGACCCAGACAATGCAAACACTTTACCACCAGCTTGCTCCTTTTTGGGTTTTGTACACTGAGGACGAGTATGACCTTCTTCACCACAATTGTAACAAGTCACCACTCTTACTCTGCAATCATTGGCCACATGGCCGAGTTTCCCACACTTGAAACACTTCTTATCATTACTTTTGCAATCCACCATACGATGTCCTGTCTCACCACACTTGTAGCACTTAATGGAAGAACTAGAATCTCCTCCACCAAACTTCTTCCAACCATCGGGTCTCTGATTGCTTCTATCATAAGGCTTACCACGATCCGTCTGTTGCTTACCCTTCCTATCAACATACCCTCGAGCATTCGACTTAGTGCTAGCAAGATCCTCCTCTAAAATCCTACTACAGTCAACCAGATCAGGAAATTTTCGGATACGCTGATACTGAATATCCTGCTTAATCTCATCACGAAAACCATTCTCAAACTTGATACATTTGGAAAATTCTCCATCTGCATCGTTAGTATAATGAGCATAATACTTCGCTAACTCAGTAAACTTCGAAGCATACTCACTGACAGTCTTGTTACCCTGCTTGAGTTCCAGAAACTCAATCTCCTTCTTGCCTCTGATGTCCTCAGGAAAGTACCTCCTCATAAAAGCCCTCCTGAACACAACCCAAGTCAACGCAATACCATCTTCTTCCATTTCAGTTCTGGTAGCAACCCACCAGTCATCAGCTTCCTCTGCTAACATGTGAGTTCCGTATCTCACCTTCAGCACAGTCAATTACTCTGAAGATCCTCTCGATCTCCTTCAACCACTTCTGAGCACCTTCGGGATCATGTGCACCCTTGAACAACGGAGGATTATTCCTCTGAAAATTCCCCAATTGTCGGTCAGCACCAATCACAGCTTCCTGCTGGTTCCCTCCGAGTACTCCAGCCAACATTCCCAATGCTTCAGCAAGAGCATCGTCGTTTCTTCCGTTACCTCTTCCGGCCATTGTTCTGTAACATTACAAAACAACCTCATCAGCACACAAGTATCGACATTTGTCATCTTACACTAGTCGCATACAAAAGGGATAACGACACAAGACAAGACCGACTATGCTATGATACCACTATTGTAACACCCCTTCTAAATAACCCGCGAATATATTAATTAAATCAGAGTAACATGGAAAACAGGGATGTCACAATCCAAGATAAATATAAAAACCTCAACTCTACAGTTATCATGCTTTACTGAAGGAATTATTAAGATAAATATTCAAATCAATATCATGTTCTACACAACAAAAATGTCTCAAAACCGGAATAACTTCACTTCATAAATATTCCCAACATAAATTAAACAATAGAGTATAAAATAAAACTCATCATTCAAACGTTTCCCCCAGTGTTACAACCTATCAGAGCACGACACTGACACGTAGACCTAAAGTAACATAGCTCTAGAGCCATCCTCACCAACTCCTGAGCTGCTAACTTTAATCTGAAATCATTAAAGTAAGGGTGAGATTTCTCATAATTAACATGCATTATAAGTTTCTCAATCAACAGTATATCACAAGCATATTATTTCACCCATTTTAGCATAAATTGAGATTCGACACACAGTTCTAATCATACAAGTCATTATGCACAAATCAATAATCAACCAAAGAATTGTAACACTGGAAGACATCCTAACATGTTACAATTACATGCAAACACAAATGCAGACACAATGCATGTGGTACCAACACGTGACCAAGTCACCTAATACTGATCCATCATCAACCGAATACAGCAACCATCGATTCGTCCATAAACACCCGGACACGAATCCAGCCTAACCACCCATCATCACCGGGTATCGGTTAACGGAAATACAAGTCAAATTCCACACAATGGGAATTAACTTCACTAAAACAATGCATATGCACGCACATCACCAGCATGCAACATCAAATCAGTCTATGAAATACATCAATTTATCATAACTGAACCAAAACCAAAATAACATGATATCATTATTCATCATACACACATAAAACAGCATAAACATGCACTTCATCCACCAAGACCTGATACAATCAATTATCATGGATACACCATTGCATATACACCAAATATGCACATAATAACAAACCGCATAATCAGAAAGTCAACACATTTTCAAAATAAAATCAAGTTGCAGTTATTTTCTTCATTTTATAAAATAGAGTATTTAATTTAAGAAACAACGTCCAAAACGGCGACTAAAATGGAATTACGGTTTGAAAGTTATGGATTTTTAAAGTTTAATATTTTTCAAAAAGTTACAGTAGAACCCGGTTCCTACATATACAGGAACCGATTCCTGCGAAGCTCAAAAATCACCTTCTGGAAAATGTATGGGAACCCGGTTCCTACCTATATAGGAACCGGGTTTCCTACGTGCAATTTTGCCAGTTTTTGTACATTTACACAGTGGAACCCAGTTCCTCCCCACTGGGAACCGGTTCCCCACGACCTGCAGAGCCCAAAACTGCTATTTTTGACAGCATTATGTATCTCAATCCATTCCTTTTCATTCCCATACGAATGACCACATCAATGTAACACAGAATTACCCAAGTAACATCAACATAATGTCAAATAACACAATTCAACCATTCCTAACAATCCTATATCATGCAATTGGTTCAATTCCACACAATTTGACAACATTAGGAAACAAATTCTACAAACCTAGAAAATCCTAAATTGAGATTCCTAACATGCTTAATCAATTCTATTGATCCCAAAATCTATAAGGCATAGTAATTAATCGAAATCACCCCTTACCTCGCGATGATCCTTCGAATTCACGGCGTTTGGCTTTTTCCTCTCTTCTCTTCTCTTCTCCAATTTCACGTACAATGACTTTTCCAAATAACCTCCTTTTTCTTTTCCTTTTTATCCTTCTTTTTTATATTCCTTTTATTATTTTCCAAATAATAGTAATAAATTAGTTATATTTAGTAGAGCTTTTTACTTCACACACCTCTAATTCAACCTTACACCCCCCGGTCTTCCTTTTTAATTTCATAATTAATTCATCCATTTATCCAAAATATTATTAATTAAGCCTTTAATTAATTTAATAATTAAATTCCTAATTATTTAACACTTGAATAAATTTGGGGTGTCCACAGCAAACACTCGCAAAAACTTTATTTCCTTTTTAGATAGAGTGTGACATGTCGGAGGCAAATAAGATCTTTTTCATCTATCTTTTAGAGCCAACTGTTGTCTAATATCCATCGCCACTATATCTAAACGGGAACTCTTACTATATTTAGTTTTGCCTAAATGTTTAGAAGTGTTCCTATCAAACTATCACACACATTTTCTCCACATGCATCACATCAAGGAAATGTATTACATCAAAGCTATACCAGTATGGAAGCTCAATGAATATCTATCTCTTTTTCCAAATATTTATCTTAACGGGACTGTCTTTATTCTTTCCAAAGACAACATTAAGGTGTTCTTGTCGTTGATAAACTTTATCGCCAGTTAAAGGTTTAGGAGCACATTCATACTTTCGTTCTCTGTTAAAAGCCTTCAGCAATCTACAATAAGGATGATTGAGTTTTATAAAATTTTGGATGCCCCATGGTAAACAATCTTTTTTCCAAACTCAAGTTGGTGAAAATAGGTATTAGATTCACATATAGGACCTGTTTTATGTCCTTTGACACTGTATTCAACCAAATTTACATATGCAGAAAATTCGTTGATTGTACAAAATAACATTGCACACATCTTAAACCTTTCACCACAATATGCATCATCAACGTCAACACCTTTATCTCACAAAAGTCTTAAATCATCAATTAATCGACTTAGATAAACATCTATGTCGTTTCCATATTTTCTTGGTATATAAACCATCATACTTAACATCATATACTTGTGATTCATGCTACCAAAGGGGTTCATTCCATCTGCGACAATCCAAAGCCTAAGGTTTCTTGGCTCCAGACCAAAATCCGGAAATAATGAATCAAATTTCTTCCATTGCAGAGAATCATCTACATGGCGAATGTTTCCATCATATTTTCTTTTGTCTACATGCCATCTTATATTCTTTGCGTCATTTGCTTTAGCAAAAAATATCTTAAACCTTGAAATTATTAGTAAGTACCATAACACTTTAACGGGAGGATGCTTCTTACTAACATTGTCATTGTCATCATTGTTGTTGTTCTTCAACTTGTAGCGCGACTCACCATATTTTGGACATTGATCAGAATTTTCATACTCTTTCTTGTATAATATGCAATCATTAGGGCATACATATATTTTAACATACTCCAAATCCATTGAACACAATATATTCTTGGCCTCATAACAACAATTCAACAAATTGTTATCTTTTGGTAGCATTTATTTCAATAAACCAAGCAATTCTGTGAAACTTTTATCCGATCACCCACTTTTCCCTCCAGATTAAACCATTTTAACAAGGCAAACAATTATGTAAAACTGGTGCACCTCTTATATAAAGACACATCTTTGACACTACATAAATTATCATAAATATGGGCTTTCATATAAGATGATTCTACCATATCACGGATCATATCTTCTAGTCGATCATTCATATCTTTATCATCTTCATCCATTTGTGACGTCTCATTTTGATTATTATCCACTTCTCTATGCCACGTCCATGTTATATAATTTTGACATATTTCATCACACCATAGGTGATAAAATATTTATTTTTTTGATAGTTTGTTGATATTCCCGCAAACAACACAAGGACACTAAAAATACCATTATTGTCAAAAACATTTTTTTCGACAAATTCAAGTAATTCTAGAACTCCTTTCTCATACACGGGACCTAATTTATCAGCTTTCATCCAACTACGATCCATAACAAACTTAGAAATTTTTATAAAAATACTATTATGAACGACACACTAATGTTATGCTACACACACAAAATCTAAAGCATATTCAGTAATTCTGAATAAAACATAAAGGAAAATTAACCTGAACATTACACATTGAACAATAAACATTAAAATTTCGAAGAACTTCAATAGAAATCATTGATTCATGAAAGAAAATCAGTAATCAATTGATTCACAAAATCATGATGAACTTAAACATTCAGAAGCATTAGAGAGAGAGAGAGAGAGAGAGAGAGAGAGAGAGAGAGAGAGAGAGAGAGAGAGAGAGAGAGAGAGAGAGAGAGAGAGAGGAGAGAGAGAGAGAGAGAGAGAGAGAGAGAGAGGAGAGAGAGAGAGAGAGAGAGAGAGAGAGAGAGAGAGAGAGAGAGAGAGAGAGAGAGAGAGAGAATGGTAACATACCAGATATTCCAAGAAGATGGTGAATATTTCACTTTCAGAAATGATTTTTCGAAAAGGATGTTGAAGATTTCGCTATCGATGTCAGCGATGTCGTAGAACTCAAATGTTATAAAAAAAATAGGAAACTAACTGTTTGACAACATGAAATTGCAAAGCAAACATGGATTAGGTTCAGACACAAACAATCTAATAAAAACTCATTCAATAGAACCAAAATTCTTATAAAAGTTATACAAATTTTTAACAAATTACAAGAAAAATATACAAAAGTGTGATTCGGGAGAGAGAAAAGTATTGCAAAGAAACAATTCATTCAAAACCCTAAATTGATAACACAAAACTAAACATAGAAATTAAGAACCGAAAGAATGAAAAAAAAAACATATACCGTCATGAGAAGTAAAACAAGGGAGTTGCCAATAAATATAGATTTGTAATAGAGAAAGAGCTTTGGTGACTGATATAAAGAAGACGAAAAGGGGTGATAAGATTTCACTAGTTGATAAAAAGAAGATAAAACGCGTTTGAGAAAACTTTATGTTTAAGGAAAACTTTAAGTTTAAGCAAATTCATAATTTTATTTTTTTCATTAATTTTTTTTGAAAATAATGATGTGACTATATTTTCGAAGTATAAACAACCTATACCTACGACAGATTCAGCTATCACTAAAATGCTCAGTAGGTAAATGTCATTTTTCTTGTAGTGACATGTTATCTTAGCCTATGTTTGTTTTTTGGTTCAGAGCCACTTGAATTGATTTTGAAGTTGTAAAACTGACTATTATGTATTTAGTTGCTCCATCGTCAAATTTTATTTTGGATTAGATATGTTTTTAGCCTTTATAAATATTTTTATTTTAATTTTTAATCTCTATAAAAAAATTAAATTTTAATTTTTATAAAATTATTTTTGCATGTAGTTTTAGTCTCTATAAAAGAAATAAAATTGCGTGCAAATGTAATTTTATATGAATTAAAATTCAATTTATTTATAAAAACTAAAAATTATATAATTTTATAAAAATTAAAAACATATTTAATCCTTAATTTTTTACTTAAAAAATTGATTCTAACTAAAAAATCAAAATATAATTTTTATGATAATATTAGTTGTTTTGTAAATATATTTAAAGATAAATTATTCTCCATTCAACTTATGTTAGTATTATTCAAGAGCACTTGGTTGATTAGTTGAGATAGTAAGAATCTCTTTTAACTTAATTAAAAATTATAGTTTCGAATCTAGCTCTTAACAATATTAAGTTTTTAACCTAGGCTCAAAATTAATCTCCGCATTTATGTGCATATGATACCAATTTATAAAATAAAAAAAAACTTATTAAATATTAATTTTATATAACAATTTCTCTTAAAATTATTCTTTTTACCATATCAAAAAAATTTAGACGGTTTGAATGAGTTTTAGTTTTTAGTTTTTAAAAATTATTTTGTAAATTAATTTTAAAAAAGAGTTTTGAAAGGAAAAAATATATTTAATTTATTTTTTGAAAATTATTTAAAAATTGAACAATATTATAAATATGGTATTAATGAAAAGTGTATCATTTTCCCTTATTTTTTACTCTTTTTAATTTTCAAAATTAAAAACCAAAACTAAAAATCTCCAAAATCTATATTAGTTTTTTTATTTTTAAAACTCTCAAATAAAAAATAATTTTGTAAAACTAAACTATTAAATAAGCTTTATAATTTTCAGATTTTAAAATTTTAAAAACAATTTTACAAAACTAAAAAGTGAACCTTAATCTTTTTCCTTTTGTTTATGTTACATTTGTATAATGTATTAAAAAAAGTAATCTTTAACTTGTATTATACAGGCAGGCATAATCATATTCATGTGCTAAGCTTTATTTCAAAGATAAGCGAAGGATGACCCGTAGAATATATTTCGAATTTTCTTAATTTACTTATTTATTTTTTGTTAAATAGTAATTTAGTTTATAGAGAAATCAGTGAACGTGTTTAATTTAACAATATGAGGCTATAGTTATGAATAAAATCATGATAATCATTCATCGTATTTATTACTTATTAAGTTAGAGTTGTATTTCAATTTAGGAGATTGATTCGTGGAAAATGGGAACATTTGCATTCATATGTATAGTCAATTTTATTAGAGTTTTGATGTTTTTGTAATGTGGCGATACATTGTCTATTGTTATGAAAATGATGTGCCCTATCATACAAGGTATGGTCACTGCCGACGGACCTACGTGCAACTAAGAGTATTCACATTTATGTAATTTAAATGTGAATACTCTTCTTACTACTTAAAACATTATTCTTGCAACTTTGTTCAATTCTACACTTTCTGTCTGTTTGACATGTTTTTTAGATCTGTTAAATTATTGATCTTTTTAGATCTGTGAAAAATATCATTAATGTTTTTTAATATGTGATATCTAAGAAGATCAATTTGGATATGCAGATCTTATGCTGATAAACTTGCTAACACTTCCAACCTTTTCGTAATGCTTTTGTTATAGATTTTTTTATTGTAATATTTATTGATTATGCGGAACTTTGCCATACCACTTTTAATGAATAAACTTGCTTTCATTTGATTACGCTAAATATGAAACTTTTAAAGGAGCATGTGATTCGTCAATTACTTTTCTATTTACTGTCCATTATATTGTCATTATCAATTGATCTGACCTGATCAGAAATGGACCGTCACGGCTGGCTCCGAGCTGAAAGCTTTTTGAACGAGGTGGGGGTACCTGCAAGGCACTCCGATGCTGAAGTAAGTAGAAGCACGAGCAGGCAATAATAAGTGTATGGGTAGAATGATGAATACCTGACCCTCTAGAAACAGAGGGTATTTATAGCTCCCAGCGCTGGGTCAAAGTTCCTCCATTGGGCCGGGCAAGTTTGGCCCAATGGAGAAACTGCCAGGTTCTACGTGCGTAGTGGGGACCTGCACGTGGTCCCCTTCCTGGATGTTCTGCGTGAAGTGCGGGCGGACGGAGACGCGGTCTTTTCGGGGTTTCGTTGGAAATGCAGTGGACTGAGTCTGCCCTAGTTGGGGGTGCTCGAGGTGATGTCGAGCTGGACAGCAAGATGTCGAGCTGGAGATGTAGAGGTCGAGCACGTGACCTCAGGGAGCACGTCGGGCACGACTGTGACTCTTTGGTCGGCATGGTCCTCAGCAAGTCCATTTGGATTGGGCCTCAGCAATGCTATTGGACCTGTCGGGCCCAGTCCAGAACAGGAGCCCCCCAAGTCGTGGTTCCTTTGTTATGAGCCATGGCTTGATCTCAGGTCGTTTCCGCTTCGGGGTCTCGCGCCCGGGTCAGAGATGCAGGCCCTCGAGGGCCTCCCCGTGTCGTGCTTGAGGACAAATCTTTCGCGGTGGATGCTCGCAGGACCCTCGCCGGCGCGTGTCTGTCGAGCACGCGAGGTATCTTTTGGGAACTGTGCCGCCACCCTATGAAGATAGGGTCATCATTGCGTTGGGAGCAGTGCGTCGAGGATAGAAACTCCGTGGTTGCCCGAGGTGACGTTTGGTATTCCACGTCATCACTATAAATAGGAACCTTGGGCCCCATAACACGTTTCTACTCTTTGCGCTCCTACTGCTGCTGCTCTTCCAGATTTTTCACAGCTGCGATCTCTTGTTACAGATTCTTTTCCTCCGTAGCCGAATCCACCTTTTGATTCCAAGTAAGTGACTTATCTTCTTTATTTTCCTGTTGTAATGCATGATTTTCAGCGTTTGTAGACGTTTTAGGGACTGTGCGCGTGGGACTAGCCCGGTAAACTCATGCTTAGCTCAACGTATTCATGCTTAGGACCGGCAAACACATGCTCGTGGCCGGTAGATTCATAGTTTTAGGTAACAATCTGCAGCGCTGCCCGGGGTCTTCATGATCCAGGGCGCCTGATTCATGATCGTGCCCGGTATGTTCATGGTCCTGGCCGTAGGTTTCATGATGTTGCTCGTCATGTTCATACCTTGGGTCGACATGTTGGAGAGTGGCCGCGTAGTCGGTCTGGAGAAGGACACATCGAGTTATCTGGATGTCGGGGAGGCGACTGCTTGTTGCAAACTAACTTTTGTGGTCGTGTATGGGACGATTGGGTTTTTCGTACACTACACCTGGTCCGCTAGTCGAGCGTATGGTTTCGTGCCCAATTGACTGGTTTCCCGTGCTCTGCAGGTAACCATGGCGGACGAGCCGTGCTCCTCTGGACGCCACGAACATGAGGAACAAAGTGCCGATGAGGCGGTGAGCTTGATTGATACTGTCGACGACCCTTTGCTGGATTGGGTGGGCGCCGAGCCCCGAGGAATCGCGTCGATATATAGCCGGCGTGACCGAAATCCATATGCTGTCCTCGAAGCGGGCCAGGGCCAGCCTGATTTCCAAAAGAATTTCGTTGTCATGCGTCCGACCTCCCGTGCCCGGATCTGCTCGGTGTACCCAGAGTATAGCTTCCTGATGTACGAGATCGCGTTCAAAGATCTTGGGCTGCAGCTGCCCTTCAGTGACTTTCAGACCGGGGTCTTCACCCATCTGGAGTTGGCCCCATCGCAGCTACACCCGAACTCACTCGCCTTTATCCGGGCGTTTGAGCTGACATGTCGCTTTCTGAGGATCGGGGCGACCATACCGCTTTTCTTTAGAATTTTTCATCTGCAGCGCCAGTCCCGAGGAGGGAAACACAGCTGGGTCTCCTTAAAACAGTCGAGGAGACTATTCAAAATGTACATGGACTCCGTGAGGGGTTTTAAAGACAAGTGGTATGTCGTGCGGCCAGTTACCACATCTGCTTTAGGATCCCTGTACGAGGAGGAGGCGCCCATAAGCGATGATGACGGGGAGGCGGTCTTAGGCAACGATGGGTATCCCGTGATGGCCCGTACAGCCAAGTTCCATGTGCATTGGATGTTCAGGCACTACAAGCACGGGACTGGATACTACCATACTGCTGCGGGCGACATGTGTTCGGAGGACGAGGAGGCGTATGCCACTCTTTGTCGGTTCGTCGACAGCTTCCACCCCGCCCGGTGGGCCACGAGGGAAGGGGAAGATGTCTTAGATGCAGAGGGTTATCCGACATTTGAGTCCCGACCGATTGATACTAAGGCACTCGTGGAGTGTCAGACGTTCAGGCAGGCTGCTCGTCTGCTAGGTCGTTTATTGCTTGAATTTCTTTGCTCGTCATTTATTTATGAACTTGCTCGACACTAACCCGTCTTTTATTTTGTGCAGGCTCGATGGCCGGTCGAAGGGAAAGACTTTTGAAACTGTCTTGCGACCAGAAGCGAGGCAGGAGGGTCGTGAAGGCTCCCCAGGCGACGAGGATGGGCCCGCCACATAGTCTGGGCGCTCCTCGGGTGGTGAGGGTGGATTAGTTGCCCAGCTCGGGGGCCGCGTCGGACGGGATCCCAGAGGTTCAAGAGGTCGATCCTAATGCCGACCTGATACAAAGAAAGAGGACCCGGGTGGAAAGCGGTCTGACTATCAGCAAGGACACCAGCGCCGTCAGGTCTTTCGGGTTTCCCCCTTGTTTCAAAGAGGAGGGTTTCTTCGAGAGATTCCCTCTGTCAGTGGTTGCCGACGAGGCTGAGACTATCAAGAGGATGAGCAAGGAGGATCGGAAGAGGCATCTGGCCGCCAGCATGGACGGGCTGGTGAAAATGGCCGAAATGGCCCTGGTGTTGTCCGAGGAAGGGGGGGATCCTGTCCGTATTGAAGAACTTGAGCAGGAGAAAGAGGCTCTCACCTCGAGCTCGCGGAAGTTGAGGACTGCCCTGGAACGCTCTGAGGAGATGTTCCGCGAGCAGACATCGCTGCTGGATGCTGAGAGGGAGATGCTGGTCCTGGAGAAAGAAAGGTCGGGGAAGCTGGCCGAGGAGGGAGAGCTTCTCCGCGCGGACATGGATCGTCTGGAGATCGATGTCGGGCGCTTGACCCAACAGATTAAGGACATGAAAGTTGTCATGCTTCCTTCCAAGGACGAGCCGGAGGACATAGCGGCTTTGAAGAGTCGATCGGAGCTGGTCGCCCATATCCGGCTACTCGAGGCAGATTGCGTCGGTGCTCTGGAGGAGGGGTTCGACTCTGCAGTCGGCCAGCTTTCCTTGTTAAACCCTGGTCTGGTCACTGAGGGGACGGGCTACACACATCAGATAGTGGATGGCGCGATCGTGCCCCCGCCTGACTCTCCAGTCGTCGATGCTGATGGTTCCGGGGAAGCCTGACTGTAGGATAGCGGGCCTGCGTGCCTTTGATATTTGTTTTTTTTTTGGGCCTGCGTGCCCGTCGGTTGTACGTTATGAACATCGCCGGCCTTCTTGGTCGGTTTATAATTGTTTGCTTTGTCGCCTTTGGGCACTTTTATTTGAATGAATGTTGTTTTACATTTGAATGTTTTGCCCGTGCTTGAAATCTTATATATTTGCATAAAATTTAGCCTAAGTCATGGGCCCGAGGAGTGCCTGTAAGTGGCTGTGATTTAGCGGGTGAATCTGCCCGTCTTCCATTTGTATATGTGCCCGGCCTTCTTTCGCTGGCCAGAGTCACCTAAGTGTTGCGCTCGAGGGGAGAGACTTCCCTTTGACCCTTTTAGATGGCCCATCATTCTTGACGACTTGTCGGGCATATGGAGCGAAGTTGCTCAGTCGGGCGCGAAGCCCGGTAGGGACTATTCGCCCTTGGCGTGAACTGCCCATTGCGAGATGGGTGTTCTGCCTTATGGGTACTACGACGGTGGTGCTCGGTGTAGCTGTCCACGTCGGGCACTGTCGATCAGTCTCGTTTGTCGAGCGATGTTGTGCGGTTTAGCCATATGTCGGGCTTGTACCTCAGCCTCTATACGGAGTCGGACGTTTTTCCTCGTCGACTGGGTGCGGGTGTCGATGGTCGAGGGTCCTAGGTGTCGGTAGTTTTTAACTATAGTACTGCTTTAGCTTAGCAGCGTTTCAGGGTCGTGGTAATGGCTCTCTGTCTAATTTCTCGAGATAGTATGCCCCGGTACCAGTGGTGCCGTGGACGCGATAAGGTCCTTCCCAGTTTGCAGCCAGCTTCCCTTCGCGGGAATCCTTCTGGTTCCTACGTAATACCAGGCTGCCGATTTCGAACTCGCGCTTGATGACCTTGTCATTGTGGCGTAGAGCCACTCGTTGTTTTAGGGTGGCTTCGCGCAGGGCTGCACCCGATCGGATTTCCTCGACTAGGTCGAGTTCGTCCCTTAGCGCCTCGTCGTTCATTTCTTCGTCGAGAGGGTTCTCTGTTCGTCTGGAAGGTTCCATGATTTCAACTGGGATAACGGCCTCGGTGCCATACGTCAACCGAAATGGGGTCTCGCCCATCGTTGAGTGGGGCGTGGTTCGGTATGCCCACAAGACGCTGTGGAGCTCCTCGACCCATCCCCTCTTGGCCTCGCCGAGTCGCCGTTTGAGTCCTCGGAGGATGACTCTGTTTGCGGCTTCGGCTTGCCCGTTGGTCTGAGAGTGTTCGACCGACGTGAAATGTTACTTTGTACCTAGTTTGGTGACGAAGTCTTGGAACCCGTGGTCGGTGAACTGGGTACCGTTGTCGGTCACCAGGGCCCGCGGAATTTCGAATCTGGCGAGGATGTTTCTTTTGTATAAACAGAGGATATTGTGCGAGGTGATTTTTGCGAGGGCCTCGGCCTCGATCCACTTCGTGAAGTAATCCACGGTGACGATGAGGAATTTGTTCTGATAGGTTCCTTGCACGAAGGGCCCGAGGATGTCCATACCCCACCAGGCGAACGGCCATGGGGACGACAGTATGCTCAGCTCGTGCGGAGGGGCGAGGTGCATGTCCCCGTGTTTCTGGCACTTATCATATTTTTTGACGTGTTCCTTGGCATCCTGCTGCATCGTCGGCCAGTAGTATCCTGCTCGAAGGGCTTTCCTTGCTAAGGATTTACCGCCCATGTGCTGGGCGTTGATCCCTTCGTGTATCTCCCGCAGTACTTCAGGGACGGTGGACTCATCGATGCATTTCAGGAGGGGGATGGAGAATCCTCTTCGGTACAGTTTCTGCTCGAGAACCACGTACGAACATGCTCGTCGCTTGGTGACGGTAGCTTCAGCCTGGTTCGACGGGAGTTCTCCTTTTGTCAGGAAATTATAAACCGGGGTCATCCAGGACGTAGCATCCCCGATGGCATGGATCTCGAATGTATTCGAGGGTCGTTCGATACTTGGACGCGCTAGAGATTCCTGGATGACAGATTTGTTCCCGCCCTTCTTTCGTGTGCTCGCGAGTTTGGACAATATGTCCGCCCTCGTGTTTTGCTCGCGGGGAACATGTGAAATTTCTGCTCGTACGAACTTTGTCATGTGTTTTTTTGACTAAGTTCAAATACTCGATGAGGTTGTCGTTTTTGGCCTGGTAGCTCCCCTGTACCTGAGAGGCGACGAGCTAGGAGTCGGTGTAGATCTGTACCTCGCGGGCTCCCAGGTCCTCGGCCAGTCTCAGCCCTGCGAGCAGGGCTTCGTATTCTGCCTGGTTGTTTGACGTCGGGAAGGAGAGAGCTAAGGAGTGCTCGATTACTACGCCTTCCTCGTTTTCCAGGAGGATTCCTACGCCGCTTCCGGACGAGCTGGATGCTCCGTCGACGAAGATGGTCCACCTGTGTTCTTTCCCCAGGGGAGGGTCGTAAGTGGTCATTTCCGCGACAAAGTCGGCCAAGGCCTGTGCTTTTAGGGCTTTCCTGCTTTCATACTGAATGTCGAATTCGGAGAGTTCCAAGGACCACTTCAGCATCCTGCCCGCCATATCTGGCCGACCCAGGAGTTGCCTCACCGGTTGGTCGGTTCGCACGATGATGGTGTGGGCTAGAAAGTAGTGTCTGAGCCTCCTCGCAGCGTTGACGAGGGCCAGAGCAACCTTTTCTATCTGCTGGTATCTGCTTTCGGGCCCCTGTAAGGCCTTGCTCGTGAAGTAGACGGGTTTCTGCCCGTCGGGGGTCTCGCGGACAAGAGTTGCGCTGATGGCTTCGTTTGAAACGGCCAAGTACAAGTACAGCGGTTCCCCGTCGTCTGGTCGAGATAGCACGGGCGGCTGAGACAAGCTTTGCTTTAGGTGGCGTAGTGCCTGCTCGCATTCCTCATTCCATTCGAAGGCTGCTTCCTTTCGAAGGAGTTTGAAGAAGGGAAGGGCGTGCTGAGCGGACTTCACGACGAAGCGGGACAGCGATGTGAGCATGCCGTTCATGATTTATATCGACTTCTTCGACGTCGGTGTTGGGAGGTCGGAGAATGCCCGGCATTTGTCGGGGTTGGCCCGTTCTGTTAGATAGAATCCAAGGAATTTTCCCGCCTTAACCACGAACGTACATTTCTCAGGGTTGAACCTCATTTTACATTGCCTTGCTTGGGCAAAGACTGTCTTGAGATGAGCTGCATGGTCGGTGTCTGCTCGGGATTTGACGATCATGTCGTCCATGTATACCTCGAGCATGTCGCCGATCTGTTTGTTGAAAACTCTGTTCATCATGCGTTGGTAAGTTGCTCCGGCATTTTTCAGTCTGAAGGGCGTTACGTTGTAGTAATAGTTGCCCAAGATGGTCATGAATGCCGTGCAGTGTTTGTCGCCCAGGGCCATTGGGATTTGGTTATATCCCGAATAGGCGTCCATGAACGACAAAGTTTTGTAGCCGACCGAATTGTCGACCAGCATATCTATGTTAGGCAAAGGAAAAGCATCTTTCGGGCAAGCCCGATTGAGATCAGTATAATCAACGCACATTCTCCATTTTCCATTATTCTTTTTCACAAGTACAACATTTGACAGCCAGGTGGAATACCGGGCTTCGGAAATAAAATTTGCCTCTAGGAGGTCTTTTACAGCTTTTTCAGCAGCCTCCGTTTTTTCTGGAGACTGCCTACGCCTACGTTGTACTACGGCCTTGGCAGCTGGATCAATGGCGAGGTGGTGACATGCGACCTCAGGGTCGAGTCTGGGCATCTCCGCAGCGCTCTAGGCGAAGAGATCAGCATTCTCGCGCAGACAGGCCTTGATTTGCTTCCTGGCCAAGTCGGGGAGGTCTTTGCCAATCTTCACTCCCTTGGTCGGGTCTGTGCCGAGGGGAACGAGTTCAAAATCCCCGTTCGGTATTGGTCGGAGTGGGATTTGCTCGCTGCTGGATGGCTCGTCCTGATCGAAGCGGGTGTCGAGGGCTATGGAGTCGACCTTTGGTGGAGCTTTCTGGACTTCTTCCTCGGGGGATGCTTTCCTGTCGGGCTCCTGTTTTGTCCTTTTAGCGGGTCTGGTCCCTATGTCGACGGTATCCCGTCCCTTAGAAGCAGCGTTGAAGCACCTACATGCAGCGGCTAGGTCTCCTTGGATGGTGGCTACCTGTGCCCTCCTGGTGTAGAACTTCATCTTCAGATGGACGGTCGAGGGCACCGCTGTCAGCTCTGCCAGTGTCGGTCTCCCCAAGATGCAATTGTATAGAGACGGGCAGTCAATGACGAGGAAACAGACTTTAACTTGTCTCGTAGCCGTTCCTTCACCGAACGTAACCAGGAGCTCGACATAACCCCAAGGTTTGGAGGTCGATCCGTTGAAGCCTTGTAGATCCGACCCCACATACGGAGAGAGATGTGAGTCGTCCAGCTGTAAGGTTCGAAACAGCTGGTTGTACATCACGTCGACGGAACTCCCCTCGTCGACCAGGATGCGATGCACGTCGAAATTAGCCATTCTTGCCCTTATCAGTAAGGGGATGACCGTGTTCGGGGCTCCACCGGGGAGCTCTTCTAGGTAGAAGGTGATGGGCTCTGACCAGCCCTTCACCCTTTCGAACGTTACTGTTTGCGGGGGAGCCGCGTCGACCAGCTCGTCCAACTTCCTCTTAGCTGAATTAATGGTGAGGTCGTTGAACCCGCCCCCGTTGATGACCATGGCGGAGGGAAAGTATTCCCACCTGCTGTGCGTTGTCAGCGGCTCCTGCAGGTGCTCGGGAATGTCGAAATCTTCGGGCCTGGTTACCGAGAAGGCGGTCTGGATAGGCACCGACTCGTCTGATGGTCGGGTGTCTTCTTCTGGCTCCTTGGCTTCATGGGCGTCACGACGGGGAGCGTCGTTTCGCCTGTATTGCGCGAGCCTCCCTCCCTTGATGAGGGTTTCGATGGCGTCCTTGAGGTGGACGCAGTCCTCTGTCAGATGACCATGACTCCTATGGTATTGACAGTATTTATTTTTGTCCGCCCCTGGTTTGGTGGGAGCAGGTCGGGGACGCTTGACGCCGCCGTCCTTGAAGTCTGTACTGGCACACTCCGCCAGAATACGCTCGCGGGAAGCTGTGAGCGGAGTGTACTCGGTGAAACGGCCCGAGGGGCCCCTTTGTTCCCGGACTTCCCGGGGTCGATCTTCTTTCCTTTTCTCCCCGGTACGTCGGGGAGGAGCCTCTTGGCGTGAGCTGCTGCTGTTGTTGGGACCCCGAGTCCTGGAGTCTCGGGCCCTGTTGGCAGCTTCCCTCTCCTCGTAATCCATATATGCTCGAGCTTTATCGAGGAGAGCGTCGAAAGACCTGGGCGGCTCGATTCCCATGGCTTTTCTGAACTCTGTGCCGGGGAGGAGCCCCCTCTCCAGCAGATATCTCTTCATGTGGTCCGTGCAGGGGACCTGTATCGCTTCTCGGTTGAAGCGGTTGATGAACTCCCTCAAGGTCTTATCCTGTCTTTGGATGATGGCCTCGAGCGCCGCCTCGGTCTTTGGATGGCGCCGAGAAGCGGTGAAGGAACTGATGAACTGGTTCTTCAGGTTCCGCCACGAGGTGATTGAGCCCGGGGCGAGTCCTTTGTACCAGTCCATGGCCGCCTTCCTGAGAGTCGTGGGGAAAAGATGGCACTTGATGGGCCCCCCGACATTATGATAATGGAGCATGGCCTCGAACCCGTCAATATGGTCGACCGGGTCCGCAACTCCGTCATACTCCTTCAGATGTGGGGGCTTCTCCATGCCCGGGGGGATGGGTGCATCCATGATGGCCTGCGACAGGGGACCGCGGGGGTCGTCCTCGTCGCTCCTCTCCGGAGACAGAGATGGGGACCTGTAGTATTGTCTGTCACGGTGGTCGTGCTGAGTCTCCCTCGAGCGTGATGCTCGGTGGTTGAATGTTACACGCCCGTCCCCGACGTGTCTCTTGTCGTGCCTTGCCGGGTCGCGACTGGGTTCTCCGGCAGGGATGACGGGCTGTCTCTCCAAATAGGGGCGCCTCTGCTTTGGCCGGGGAGAGGGGCTTCTGGAGTTCTCCCTGTAGTGTCTCCGCGGGGGAGAAGGGTGTCGAACTTCTGTGACCCGAGGAGGTGGAGAATGTGGCCTCCGATGCCTCCTCGGGGGTCTTCGGTCATCTTCAAGCGCCCTTAGTCTTTCTCCTTGGGCGAAGATGAGATAGTTTATCTGATTAATGGCCGCGAACAGTGCCTGAGTCGTGGCATCTGCCCCGGCGGGAACTGGGACTTCATGGAACCGGGCACCTCTGTAATGAGCGAGGGCCACCGGGTCGTCTTCAAGTGGTGGTGGGAGCGGGGAGGATGCAGTAGCCCCGTCCCTGTAGGAGGAAGTTCCAGGGGCGGTCGTTACAGGAATGGTACTATGGTCGGGGTCGCCGGGGTTATCGAGGTGTCCGTTTTTGTCCGCCGTGTCGTTATTGGTGTCGGCGACACGGACGTTCTGCTCATCGCGAGCTGGATCAGCCATGACAGGTAGTTGAATTTTGAGCTTTGGTCTTTTAAGTTGTTTGTAAGACGGGGAAGCTAGATTCCCACAGACGGCGCCACTGATCTGACCTGATCAGAAATGGACCGTCATGGCTGGCTCCGAACTGAAAGCTTTTTGAACGAGGTGGGGGGTACCTGCAAGGCACTCCGATGCTGAAGTAAGTAGAAGCACGAGCAGGCAATAATAAGTGTATGGGTAGAATGATGAATACCTGACCCTCTGGAAACAGAGGGTATTTATAGCCCCCAGCGCTGGGCCAAGGTTCCTCCATTGGGCCGGGCAGGTTTGGCCCAATGGAGAAACTGCCAGGTTCTACGTGCGTAGTGGGGACCTGCACGTGGTCCCCTTCCTGGATGTTCTGCGTGAAGTGCGGGCGGACGGAGACGCGGTCTTTTCGGGGTTTCGTTGGGAATGCAGTGGACTGAGTCTGCCCTAGTTGGGGGTGCTCGAGGTGATGTCGAGCTGGACAGCAAGATGTCGAGCTGGAGATGTAGAGGTCGAGCACGTGACCTCAGGGAGCACGTCGGCCACGACTGTGACTCTTTGGTCGGCGTGGTCCTCAACAAGTTCATTTGGATTGGGCCTCAGCAATGCTATTGGGCCTGTCGGGTCCAGTCCAGAACATCAATTATTTTGAATATTAGTCTACATTTATGGTCTTATGGTGGTGCTTTAATATTAACTTTTGTTTTGGTTTTTAAGTAATTTTTCTTCATTTGATGAAAAAGAAGAGAAAGACGATGAATGTGAGTCTGATATAATTTTTCTTCGACTAACAATAACAACAAGTGCAAAATAGTTTTTTTTTAAGTATGGTTATATTTTTTTTCTGGTACGTTTTTTATAGTGTAAGTTATATTTTATTTAAAAATTATTTATGTTTTTAAAAAAATATTAATATTTTAATATTCTTTTGTACAAAATAATAGTTCATGTTATTTAAATTAAATTTTATTTAGTTATTTTTATATTATTGTTATTACAAAAAAAAGTAGATTGTTGGAAAATTAAAAGACTCTCGTTTATAAAAGAAAAATATATAATTAAAAGAAAAATAAACAAATAAAATTAATAAAAAATATAACGATAAAATAAATTATCTAACTAAAAAAACTATCTAACTATAAAAAAAATTTAAAATATACCTTATTTCCTTTTCAATATGTTCATATTTAGGATAATAATCAATGTTATTTGTGTAAATAATAAATGATTTTATTAATGAATTTAAATAAAAACTATATGTAGTAATTATTTCTACAAAATATGATATATATGAGTAAAGAATAATTGACCGGCAATCCTCCACATATGTGTCCCAAATTTACTTTTTCTAACAATATTCTGACTTCGTCCAAAACTGACTACTACTTTGTTCATATTATTGTTTTTTGTTAGCAATTTAGCTTTCATATGGCACACAACACTTCAAATGAAATCAAATGTCATTTGGAAGATGTGACAGAATCTTGTCGGAGATGGGCTTAAAAATGTCATCCAAGAAAATTGATCGCATAAGAGATTTCTTTGCGAGAGTCCGTATACCTGTTGTTGAGGAGAACTACGTCGGGGAATACTGGTCTCTGTCTTGGGAGAAAGAGAATTTTAGGAGCTTCGGTCGTCCGTTATTCTACTGGGAAGTCATCTCTTGGTTGAAGAGGTGAAAATGAACTGCTATCTGGTCGTGCTCAAGGCTTTAGAAGGAATTAAATTGTTATTCGGTCACCTCCGGGCTTCAAAGTAATTGGCCGAGTAAACTGTTATTTGGTCAAAATCCAAGTTTCACAGTGTACCTTACTGTTATCTGGTCAAAATCCAGGCTTCACGGTCTTGTATTGCTATATGATCAACATCCAGGCTTCACGATACCTTACTTCCTATCTGGTCAACATCCAGGATTCAAAAGGAAATCAAATGGTTATCCGATCGCCTCCGGTTTTCCCTTTGATTTTGGGGCCTACTAATATCCGGTTAGATCCGGGGCTTCAAAGTAATTGGCCGAGTAAACTTTTATTTGGTCAACATCCAAGCTTCACAGTGTACCTTATTGTTATCTGGTCAACATCCAGGCTTCACAGTCTTGCATTGCTACCTGGTCAACATCCAGGCTTCACGATACCTTACTTCCTATCTGGTCAACATCCAGGCTTCAGAAGGAAATCAAATGGTTATTCGGTCACCTCCGGTTTTCCCTTTGATTTTGGGGCCTACTAATATCCGGTTGGATCTGGGGCTTCAAAGTAATTGGTCGAGTAAACTGTTATTTGGTCAACATCCAAGCTTCACAATGTACCTTACTGTTATCTGGTCAACATCCAGGCTTCACAGTCTTTTATTGCTATCTGGTCAACATTCAGGCTTCACAAAAACTCGCAGGGGATTCAACTATTTTCCAGTCGATCTCCGGGCTTCAGTATAATCAAGATAAAATCTGGTCGAATCCAGGCTTCATAATTGGAACATGAATCTGTACATTGATTTGAATAAGCAAATAGGAAATCATCCGCGTCCGGAGTATCTCTAAGCCGTTTCTGAGCTTTGAATATTTGTTTTAAGTAGCTGTTAATTTTATCCTGAAAAGGGTAAAAGGTTAACTGAAACACAAAGTTATGTTGCATGAAATGTATGATACAATAAGATGTGTTTTATCAATGTTTATGATATGTGAATGTAATTTATGTTGATTCACTGTCTTGCTGAGGAAAATAGTTCCTTGACCGCTGGAGACAAAAAAACTTTGACTGCTGTCGGGGAAAATAAATCCATGACCGCTGTCGGAGATTCAAGATCTTTGACAACCTCTGTGGGGAGAAGCTATACTGCTGGGGAGATCAAGAGTTTGGGTTGTATGCCAATCTACTGGGGACTTCAAGAATGAGAATCTCCGTTCTGTTGGGGGTATCAGGGGAAAACTGAATGGTTTTTGCTGGGGATTGGTAGCTCAAAGTTTCCTCTCCGCTGGGGATCTTAATGACGTGTTGATTTGATCGTGTATGGAAACTTGACTCCGTTGAGGAAGAAGGTTTTAAAATAACTCTCTGGGGAATTGTCTGGTTTTAAAGCGACTCTCCGGGGAAATTGGAGGAAACTGGATGGTCTCCAATGATGTTCAAAGGTTGAAGGTTTGACTCCGTTTGGGGAAGAAAGTTTCATCTTCACTGAGGGTCTGTAGTTCAAAGTTTTGCTCCGTTGGGGATTGGGAGTTTGAAAACTCAACTTTGATGGGGATTTTTGAAACTTAACTCCGCTGGGGATATGTATTTCAAGGCTTTAGTTCCGCCGAGGATCTGGATGATGTACTGCAGGGGATTTCTCTTGGAATAGCCTAAAGACGTTTTCCTATACTTTCAACCTATCAGTAATTATTCTTTCTCATTTCGTTTTATTTGTAAGCAGTGATTATATTCAAAAGCATATGCTCATTTTATAAATCATTGGACGTTTTCAAATAAAACACAAGTGTAAAAAAAGAAAGAAAAGGCAAACAATTTTCTGCACTTTGAAGTATCTTTGTATTAACTTTGTGTAAGTATTTTGTACAAAGGAGACAGACATCCTAGTAAGAGAATGTTGTCATAAAATTGAGAAAAATTTATACAAAGAAAGATGGCTATGTGTAACAATCCCATGGGGTTCCCATTCTGCTATAGCCTTCGTAACTCTGAGTATCTTGTCCATTCGTTGCTTCGTCCGCAGATGATTGGATTAATCGGAAGCTTGGAGCTTGTCCGTGAAGAGATTGTCCTTAAAGTGATCCGACGAGACATAGTCATACGCTTTAATTCCCTAACTTTTGCCTGGATCGCCCTTTCGGGTTTTCGATCCACCGGGAAACCCCTTTTTGCCCAAGTCGCCCTTTCGGGTTTTCAACTTGCCGGGTGTACAGATTTTTTTGTTTTATCCCTAATTTTTGCTTGAACCGCCCTTTCGGGTTTTCGATTCACCGGGATGCCCATTTTTGCCCAAGTCGCCCTTTCGGGTTTTCAACTTGTCGGGTCGTTTATGTGTAGTATCTTTTGACTATGTATGTGTTTGTAGGGTGCGGCAGGTCGTCGCCGTCCATGGTGGTTAGAATCATAGCCCTACAGAAAAGATGTTTTTTTATCACAAATGGTCATTCATAGGTAGGAGTCCATTTTCCCCTGGGATCACTTTGCGGCAAGATGATCCGCGTGATTACAAGATCTCCGACTTGATACACCTGACGTCTGAATTTCTTGTTGAAAGCCTTGATCATTCGTTTTTGATACGTCTGACCATGACAAACAGCAGTAAGTCGCTTCTCGTCAATCAAGTTAAGTTGATCAAGTCGGGTCTGAATCCAATCATCTTCACTCAAGCCAGCATCCTTCATGATTCTCAGGGAAGGAATCTGAACTTCCATAGGTAAAACAGCTTCCATGCCGTATACCAAAGAAAAGGGTGTTACCCCAATTGATGTACGCGTTGTGGTACGGATCCATGCAGAGCAAATGGTAACATCTCATGCCAGTCCTTGTAGGTGACTGTCATCCTTTGAATGATCTTCTTGAAATTTTTGTTCGCAGCTTCGACAGCACCGTTCATCTTTGGCCGATAGGGAGATGAATTGTGATGTTGAATCTTGAACTGCTCGCACAGAGCGGTGATCATAGTGTTGTTAAGGTTTGTACCGTTGTCTGTGATGATCCTGTCGGGGATACCGTACCGGAAAATGAAGTGTGGCTTGATGAAGCGGTCGGCCACATTCTTTGTAACAGAGGCGAAAGAAGCTGCTTCGACCCACTTGGTAAAGTAATCAATAGCCACCAGGATGAAGCGGTGTCCATTGGATGCTGTAGGCTTGATCTCTCCAATCATGTCGATACCCCACATTGCGAATGGCCAAGGAGCTGTTAGGACATTGATAGGAACTGGAGAAATATGTACCTTGTCCGCATAGATTTGGCATTTGTGACAAGTAGTAGTCTGCCCTTAGAATCTTCTTAGCCATCGTATGTCCGCTCAAGTGGGTGCCAAAAGTACCATTATGCAGTTCAGTCATGATCTGCTCAGCTTCAACCTTGTCCATACAACGAAGCAGAATGCAATCATGGTTGCGCTTGTATAGGATACCATTGCTCAGGAAGAACTTGGCAGAAAATCTCCTTAAGAACTTTTTGTCGTTGACTGAAGCTCCTTTAGGGCATTCTCGAGTCTCGAGATACCTTTTGATTTCGTGAAACCAGGGTCGGTCCACTACTTCTTCGGTATTAATCTCGTGAGAATGTGCAGGTTCGTCCATCCGCTCAATGGTGATTTGGGGAGCCTCATTATCCCAGTTAAGTTTAAACATGGATGACATTGTAGCTAGAGCATCCGCTAGCTGATTTTCTTCTCGTGGGAAGTGCTCAAAGGTAATCTGCTGGAAATGAGGTAACAATGTCAGGACATGTTCTTTTTAAGGGATAAGATTGGGATGTTTAGTGTCCCACTCTCCTTTGATCTGAATGATGACCAAAGCGGAGTCTCCAAACACAACCAAAGATTTTATTCCCAAGTCAATAGCAGCCTTGAGACCGAAGATGCAAGCTTCATACTCGTCCATGTTGTTGGTGCAGCTGAAGCAAAGTCTAGTGGTGAAAGGTGTATGGCAACCTTCTGGAGAGATAAGTACCGCGCCGATACCGTTGCCAAGTGCATTTGAAGCACCATCAAAGTACAGGGTCCATCGGGATCCTTGTTCAGGTCCGTCATACGGTCCGTTACCTTCAATGTTGTCCAATGTCATAATGTCTTCGTCGGGGAAGTCGAAGTTCATGGATTGGTAATCTTCGACAGCTTGATGAGCTAGATGGTCAGCTAGTACACTCCCCTTTATAGCTTTTTAGGTTGTGTACTGGATATCATACTCAGTCAGGATCATTTGCCATCTAGCGATTCTTCCAGATAAAGCAGGCTTTTCGAAGATGTACTTGATCGAATCCATTTTAGAAATCAGCAGAGTGGTATGTGTCAACATATACTGCCTTAGCCGGCGAGCAGCCCATACCAAAGTGCAGCAATTTTTCTCGAGCAGTGAGTAGCGAGTCTCACAGTCGGTAAACTTTTTGCTAAGGTAATAAATGGCATGCTCTTTTCGACAAGACTCGTCATGTTGGCCCAGTACACACCCCATTGAATTATCCAAAACAGTCAAATACATGATTAGCGGCCTTCCTTCGATGGGTGGCATCAAGATAGGAGGTTCTAGCAAATACTCCTTGATTTTATCGAAAGCAACTTGACAGTCATCATTCCATTCAACCACCTGATCTTTCTTCAACAACTTGAAGATTGGTTCACAGGTAGATGTTAGGTGAGAAATGAACCTTGCAATGTAGTTTGGGCGTCCTAAGAAACCTCTGACCTCCTTTTCAGTGCGAGGAGCAGGCATTTCTTGTATAGCTTTGACTTTGGCAGGATCAACCTCAATGCCTTTGTTGCTGACAATGAAACCCAAGAGTTTACCAGACCTAACTCCGAAAGTGCACTTGTTAGGGTTCAATCTGAGCTTATACTCCTTTAATTTGACAAACAACTTTTGCAGATGGTCGAGGTGTTCTTCTTCTGTTTGCGAACGGGCTATCATGTCATCTACGTAGACTTCGATCTCATGATGTATCATGTCATGAAACAAAGCTACCATGGCTCGCTGATAGGTTGCCCCGACATTCTTCAGTCCGAATGGCATCCTTTATAGTAGAAGGTACCCCACTACGTAACAATAGTAGTCTTCTCCATGTCTTCGGGGGCCATTTTGATCTGGTTGTACCCTGAAATCCATCCATGAAGGAAAATACCTTATGTTGAGTTGTATTGTCAACCAAGATGTCAATGTGCGGTAGTGGAAAGTCATCTTTAGGGCTAGCCCTATTTAAGTCTCTGTAATCCATGTACATTCTCACTTTGTCGTCCTTCTTAGGTACGGGCACAATGTTAGCAACCCATTGTGGATAGGAAGTAACAACAAGAAACCCAGCATTGAACTGCTTCATCACTTCGGCTTTGATCTTTTCTGACATATTGGGCCTCATTCAGCGGACTTTCTGTTTAATTGGTGGGTAGTCTTCTCTTGTAGGGAGACAGTGAACCACAATATCTGTATCGAGTCCCGGCATGTCTCCATAGGACCAGGCGAAGATCTCAACATATTCATTCAACGGCTGAACTAAGCACTCTTTGACATTTGGCTTTAGGTTGGCACCCACTTTAACCTCTTTTATGTCTTCAGCAGTACCCAAGTTGATAGTCTCTAACAACTCTTCATGGGGCAAAGTAGCCCTTTCTTCCTGTTGTAGAAGTCTAGACAACTCTCCAGGCACTTCACAGTCTTCATCACCTTCGTATTCAGCATGATTGACCAGATCTTTAGAGTCACTGAAGGCCATAGCAGAATTATTGCCCATGGAATCCGGAATGGAAGGGTACATGCATTTTGTGAGTGTGTGTGTGTGTAAGGGATAGCCACCTTTAAACAAATAAAATGTAAAAAGAAAGAAAATGAACACAAAAGTTTATATATGAAAACGTCCATGATTCATTAAAAATGACATATGAAGATGAAAATATCAAGCCCTTACAAATGGACCTATGTGCTCCGGGTAAGGCACAAGGCAAAAAGAGTGTACGAATTGTTTAATAATTATTACAGACCAAAAGAAATGTTCGAAATATAAATTACTGATTTATGAAAGTAATGGGAACGAAGTCTTTCGCCTCCGAGTTGTTTAGTCCTCCTTTGGCAGTTGGAAAGATGCATTCTTCAAAGCTACTCTCATCTTCACCATCCTCCAAAGCATGAACTCCATGATGAGTGATCTTTAATGGTGGCCCTCTAGCCCGGGAGCAGCGCATAACCTTCTGAGCAGAAGCAGTGAAACCCAAGCCGGACTTATCTGTCTTGAAAGGAAAATCTGGTAGCTGACCCCATACTGTGCTTCCTCCTTCCTCGATCACAGCCTTTGCATCTTTAAGGGATGACATCCGGGACACAGGCTTGGTAATGATGGGTACAGAAGTCATTGTCTTGGTGTTGGCTGAAGATTTTGATAATGTTATTTAGAATCCAAATGAGTTAAACGTTTTGATCGAAATGGAATTAAACGTCATATTTCGAAGTTGCAGAAGCAATGTTTCGAATAAGTGTGTCAAAGCTTGGAGCTTCGAGCGGCAATTATGGGAACATATCTAAAGGAGTCTCGAAACAACAGCGAAGCTGTGTTTGGGAAAAGCGTTCGAAACGGAGAAACACCAAAGCATTTTAAATTCAAATGGGAGCGTGACTTTCAAAGTTTGAAAGTTATATGTTGGAGCATTTGGGGACACGTGGAGAGATGAAAGAAGCATTGTCCTGCATGTTCGAAACGTGGCATAATCCTATAGCGAGACCGTTAGGGTCGAATTAGTATAAATGGAAGTCTTAGTATTAGGATTTCGTGTGCCATATCTATTATACAAAATACTCAATAACATTCAAACTACCACATGGCAAGGGAAACGAATGCAAGAGAAATGTATGTATGATAGCACCATGTATTTCTGATTTAGTGAAAACCTTTTACCATTTCTAGTACTTTCCTTTACTCTTTTGTCAAACAACATTTACAAGTTTTCTTATTTACAGTCTTTTCACTTCGAAGTCTCTTCCTCAAAGTTTTACGTTTTATTGTTTTCTTTATATTTCAAGCACTCTATATTTCAGAAAACTGTCACATTTTCCATACCTTTACCTTCAAGTCTTGTCTTTCGAACGCATACTTTTACTTAAAATCATTTACAGATTTCTTGCATTAAACGCTTTCTTCACATTTCAAACTTTTACGTTCCAGAAACCCTTTATGTTAACCGTTTTGTAAGTCGAAACCATTTACTTCATTTTCATGCAGTTTTATATGTCTTTACAATTTACAATTAGCATTTATTCGTATAACTTAGTGTTCATACACATTTTGATTACATCTTTAGACTCTTAGAGAGAGAGATCGAAACAAGCCAAACACTTATATAATATCAACCATGAATAATTGTTTGATTGTGAGAATAACCTTAATATCCAAGGAGTCCTAGGATCAATCTAGTCGATCCTGTGAGTTACCAGAGGGATTGAATAACAGTAAGAAAGATTATTCGATAGTTTGGAAGACTAGCGGTTGTTTACCAGAAATCACTGGAAACAAATTGGCACACCTGGTGGGACCAATAATTGGATATCAGAATTAAGGATTGTTGAGACATAACCATTACAAAAACGTTGGAACCTAAGAAGTTTGCTGTTTTATGAACCTGAGAAGTGGTAAGATAACCAACAGCAACCAACCTTTATCCAGAAGAAAACGTTTGGACAAAATGTCTAATTCAGACAATCAACAAGGGGACCAAAGTGGCCCACATGCAACAGGCACTAACGCGTCCATTTCGAGCGGAACATCTAATGTAATCCCTTCGAATGCACAGTCTGTTGCATCTTCGACCAGTAACATAGCCACCAATAGAATAAGTGGCATATCAACTAATAGTTCGATCTTAGGAAATACTGGAACTATGGGCTACCCTGGGGGATTCGTTCCACCATCAGGGACACAATCCCATTTCGCCACCCCATTAACTAGACCACCCGGTTTCGATGGCAATAGAATCAGAAATTCCTCTTATGGAATGCCAACGTCTTTTATGGCAGGTTTACACAATTCCACATCAAATTCATCTCCACAACTAGGGTCTGGGTCTGGGGCGAATCAGTTTATGACAAATAACCAAGGGTCAGTGGGTTATAGCACATTGCCTATCCTAACCATAGATAACCAGTTGGCTTTTAGGCAATTGATGGATGACAGTAACCATAATATGATAGGGGTGTTAGCGCAAACCATGCAGGAAATATTTGCCCCAATAGTGCAGAATGTGACTGTGACGAACAGGGAAAACGCTGACAATATGAGCCGAATAGCAGATTTCTTTGCTCCTCCAGAAAGGCGTAGGCAGAATCAGGCGGGATTTCGAACAAACACGCCTGTTATAGAACAAATTGCTAACGACCCAATTTATAGACCACCCAGAGAAGAAGTTAACTTAGGGGCCAGGGCACCAAGGTTAGAAGCCCCAATAATCCCGGGTCCACAAAGGGAAGTTATGGAACCAGGGGCAAGGATCGAAAGGCCAGAAGCCCCAGAATTTCGAGAAGAACAACCTAGGGGAGTTGTTTTGGTTGGTCGAAATCAAGATGCCGATGCCGTCGTTCATAGAATTCGAAACGATAACATCTTGGCAGAAAACAACCTAACCACCATGATAGAAAGGGTCATGGCCCAGAATGGCCTCAATACAGGAATGAGGAGGCCAAATTACGCTTCTCCTATATTGGATTGTATAATGCATACTGATTTACCAAGGGGATATAAAGTCCCCAAATTTACAAAGTTCGCTGGGGATACCAATGAGTCAACAGTCGAACACATAGCGAGTTATCTAACCGAAGCGGGAGATATAGCCAATAATGAAGATCTCAGGATCAAATACTTCCCATGTTCCTTGACAAAAAACGCCTTCACATGGTTTACCACTTTGCCCCCTGGGTCCATTGACACTTGGACTCTCTTAGAGAGATTATTCCATGAACAATTTTACATGGGACAATCGAAAATAAGTTTGAAGGAACTGGCCAGTGTTAAGAGAAAGTTCACCGAACCCATAGATGATTATTTGAATAGATTTAGGCTGTTGAAATCCAGATGTTACACAGTAGTGCCTGAACATGAGTTAGTCGAAATGGCCGCCGGTGGCTTGGATTATTCTATTCGAAAGAAACTAGATACTCAGTATTTGAGGGACATGGCTCAGTTAGCCGATAGGGTTCGACAGGTCGAAAGACTAAAGGCCGAAAAATCCAGAGTCTTTAAGAATAGCAAGAAAGAAAGGATTTCCTATGTTGGGACTGAGGAAGTAGAAGAATATCCTGAATTCGAATTCGAAGAGGTCGAAATTGACCTCGCTGAATTAAAACAGGCCCCGCCTTATTCCTGCAAAATGTTAGTTCCCACAAAAGGGAAAGATATTGTTGAAAATGAGAAAAGTGACAAATTTCCAAAGAAGGTTTATACCTTCGACGTCACTAAATGTGACGAAATTTTTGACTTGCTTGTCAAGGATGGCCAACTAATTGTGCCATCAAATGTCAAAATACCTCCTTTGGATCAGAGAAAGAAGAGGGGATTTTGCAAATATCATAGTTTCCTAGGCCACAAGACCTCACAATGTTTTCTTTTAAGGGACTTGATTCAAAACGCGATCAAAGATGGCAGACTAAAGTTTGCTGATAAGGTGAAGATGAAAGTGGACGAAGATCCCTTGGACGTCGCAGACACCAACTACTCCGAGCCTGCATGCATTGGAGAGGTCAACATGGTGGAAACTGATCGAAGCGACGCCCTAACAGAAGAGAAGGGTACTGGAATTGAAAACTGGGTGATGGTCGAAGTCAGCGAGGAGGTCACTGAAGACATCCAGAATACGCCAGAGACTTCGATTGCTGCACCTATAGCTGTTGCAGGAGAAACCCAGGCTACTGAAGGCCAGGGGGATCAAAACGAAGGATTAACACAAGGCACTGAGAGCTTGAGGCTGGAATTGGAGAAAGTCCAAATCACGCAGCCAATTCCCCCTCAGAAGGAAATATGGGACACTCTAGGGGAACCCAGTGGAAAATTTGACTATTTGGTCAAATATTCTGCCCCAGAGAGTTCGAAGGTTCAGATTGAGGATATAAAGCCCACAGGATGGGGTGATGATGAAGCTAAAGAGGGGGATGTGGAAATAAATATGGTGGATATGGAAAGGCCTCGCTCTGAGATGGAGGAAGTGGAAAAATACTTAGAAAAAGAAAAGTACAGAATGGGGGATAATCACACTGGAGATGCTAGTCTCAAAGATTATCTCATGACATGCCACAAAGGAGATTCAGGCATGATATTGTGCCCTAGGTGCAGCATCCTCTGCAATCAAAGAATTGCTGTGAATTTCGAAAGGGTACAGAGGGCTCGAACTGGCAACAATTGGCGTCAGGATAACCAGCTTTTTAGGTGTTATCCCAAGGCTGGGGAAAGTTTGCTGGAGTTTGTGTTTCGCTGCTACAAAGGGGCAACCAAGTGCTTGATTTGCCCAAGGTGTTCTGCTGTGTATGACCAAAGCATGGCCAGGGCCTTCGAAACGATTCCCTTCGCCCCTTGCTGGAACCATCAAGAAACTGCCCAGATGGGCCCAAGTTTCGACAACAGACACAAACAGCGAAGGCCTGATAGCCCTCACCCCAAGGCTGCTCGAAGAGTAACTTTCAAACTCCCTGCTGAAGTGCCAACCGATAGATGGTTACAAGTCAGAAATGACAAAGGCAAAGATAGATGGAGAAACGCTGAACGAAATGCACGCCATGCTGTGACGTACAGGAAGCAATTCAACACGGCAAAAAGGGAGGAAGTGAGATTAGAGAATTACAAAGGAAGGAACCCCATGTCAAGATCCCAGTGGCACAGACAGCAAAGGATTCGAAAGGCTGAGAGAGAGGCTGTGGCAAACAAAGGGGATACTTCAACAAAAAACCAAGGTGAATCTAGCACCAACAAACCAAAAAATCAAACCGAAGATAAACCTCCAGTCAATAGGAGGCTCTTCTCTGAAGAACAACGCGATGAACCAAAGGAATACACTCCAGGCCCGGAAGAGGATGAAGATATGATAACAGATAACTTCGAATCGGAGGGGGAGTCTTCATTCAACTTGAACTGTAACGTGGTGTCTGTGCTTCCCTGCGAATTTGGGCAGGAAACCGAAATCAACGAATATGAGGAGGAAGACACCACAGATTTGATGAAACATAGGCCCGTGTGCTACTACGTGATGGACAATGGGGCTGTTGAGGAACAAAATGCGTTCTTCGAACATCCAGAACCTGCAATGAAGAACCATCTCAAACCACTTTTCATTCGGGCGAAAGTTGGTGTCCATGGTGTGAACAAAGTTCTAGTGGATGGGGGTGCTGCAGTCAATTTGATACCCCATTTCATGCTAAAAAGATTAGAGATCTGCGAAGGAGATATCAAGCCCCATAATATGGTTATGTCCAATTATGAGGGAAAAGTGGGCAAAACACTGGGGGTGGTCCAGTTGGAATTGACAATAGGCTCAAGCTGCAGGCCCACCATGTTTATGGTGATCGAAGCCAAGGCCAACTATAACCTGCTGCTGGGAAGAGAGTGGATCCATGGCGTGGGGGCAGTTCCTTCGTCAATGCATCAGCGACTAGTTCTGTGGAGAGATGATGGAATCGTGGAAAACATCGAAGCAGACCAGAGTTATTTTATATCAACTGTCAATTTAGTTGACAAAAGGGACTATGATAAAAATCTGGCAAAGATTGCTCCATGTGTTCCAAATGATGAGATTAATGAAACTAGAAACGCCCACTACTACATGACACTTCGTCATGACGGCCTTTACTGGGATAGAACAATAATCAGTGAAGAAGAGGAAGTCGAAAGCACTATACAAAAACGGCCAGCAGGCTGGGACTTCGACAACCTTAGCCATGACTGAGTCTACCTTTTTCGAAAGGATTTCGGCCTATATGGCTGAGAACGAATCAAAAGCGGCCTTAGAGGCTGAAATAAATAAATCAACTATAAAGACGAACGAAGTTAGTGGGGAGGGTTCGAAATGCTCACCCATCAAAGAATTTGAGATGGATCAAAGGTTGGATGCCATCTATGATAAAGAACCCTTAGGCTTCGAAAGGGACCCCATAAACTCAGGTGTCAAAATGTTGGCACAGGATCCGCTCGAAGAAGTCAACTTATGGGATGAAAAAACGAAAAGAGTAACTTACATAAGTGCTAAACTTATCCCAGGCCTCAAGAAGAAAGTGATCGAAGTCCTTAAGGAAAACAAAGATTGCTTCGCATGGGATTATGATGAGATGCCTGGTTTAAAGAGGGAGTTGGTCGAACACAGACTGCCAATCAAAGATGGCAAGAGGCCCATCAAACAAACTCCCAGAAGATTCGCACCAGCGGTCCTCACAAAAATTAAAGCTGAGATCGAAAGGTTGCTGCGCTGCAAATTCATCAGAACAACAAGGTACGTTGAATGGTTAGCAAACATAGTACCCGTTATTAAGAAAAATGGTTCTTTAAGAATTTGCATAGATTTTAGGGATTTAAACACTGCAACCCCTAAGGATGAATATTCCATGCCCGTGGCAGAAATGCTAGTAGATTCCGCTGCAGGGTTCGAATACTTGAGTATGTTAGATGGATACTCTGGGTATAACCAGATTTTCATTGCTGAAGAAGATGTTGCAAAAACAGCATTTCGTTGCCCAGGAGCCTTAGGCACCTACGAATGGGTGGTGATGCCTTTTGGTTTAAAGAATGCTGGGGCAACTTATCAAAGGGCAATGAATTCAATTTTTCATGATTTCATTGAAACCTTCATGCAGGTGTATATTGACGATATAGTCATCAAATCTATATCTGCAGAAACACATTTGCATCATTTAAGCCAATCATTCGAGCGAATGAGAAAACATGGCTTAAAGATGAATCCCCTTAAATGTGCATTTTTTGTGCAGGCTGGAGATTTTCTTGGTTTTGTGGTCCACAAGAAAGGAATCGAAATCAACCAGAACAAAACCAAAGCCATAATGGAGACGAAAGCACCTGCGTCAAAAAGGGAGTTGCAATCTCTGCTAGGGAAAATTAACTTCCTCAGAAGATTCATCTCGAACCTGAGTGGAAGAACCCAAGCTTTCTCTCCGTTACTTCGTCTGAAGCAAGGTCAAGCCTTCGAATGGAACGAAGCTCACCAGGAGGCGTTTGACAGAATAAAAGAATATCTTTCTCAGCCTCCTATTTTGTCTCCACCATCATGGGGGAAGCCCATGAGATTGTACATATCTGCCTCTGAAGTTAGTATAGGTAGTATGCTAGCACAAGAGGATAGCAATGGCGTCGAAAGAGCCATATACTATTTAAGTAGAGTGCTAAATGATGCAGAGACCAGATATAGCAATTTAGAAAAGCTATGTCTCTGTTTGTATTTCTCTTATATGAAACTCAAGTATTATATAAAACCTGTTGATGTTTATGTTTCATCTCACTTCGATGTCATTAAACATATGCTTTCAAAACCAATAATGCATAGCAGAGTTGGCAAGTGGGCTTTAGCCTTAACAGAATATTCATTGACTTTCATGCCTTTAAAAGCTATGAAAGGTCAAGTGATTTCTGATTTCATTGTGGACCATTCGTTGGTTGAGCAGACAAGCATGAGTTACGTCGAAATGCAACCATGGAAATTGTACTTTGATGGTTCAACCCACAAGAATGGAAGTGGTGTTGGAGTCCTTCTAATTTATCCTGAAGGAATTCCAACAAAATTCAAGTATAAATTAGATGGTCCTCGTTGTTCGAACAACGAAGCTGAGTATGAAGCGCTCATTGTTGGACTTGAAGCTTTGTTGGAATTGGGGGCAACCAGAGTCGAAATTAAAGGAGACTCTGAATTAGTGGTCAAACAAATCACAAAGGAATACAAGTGCATAAAGGAAAATTTAATGGTATACTTCGTCATAGTCAATAGGCTATTAAGGAGATTTGAATACATGGATATTCAACACATACCAAGAATAGAGAACCAAGAAGCAAATGACTTAGCGCAGTTGGCTTCAGGTTATAAAGTGTCTACCAAGAACTTTAAGGATTTGGTCGAATTAAGGGGAAGAGTTATGGCTACTAGATTCACACCATCGGATCTGGAAAGTATGAGATTGGGATATGCTGAGAAACAGGGATTCGAAATACTAGCCATAAATACTTTGTCAGATGCAGATTGGCGAAGTCCATTGAAGAGTTATTTAGCAGACCCAACTCTAAAGGTGGATAGAAAAACAAAATATAGAGCATTGTCATATCTCCTCATGGGGAACGAATTGTTCAAAAAGACCCAAGAGGGTGTATTATTGAAATGCCTAGGAGAGAGTGAGGCATATTTAGCATTGTCTGAAGTCCATAATGGGGCATGTGGGGCACACCAAGCAGGCCATAAAATGAAATGGTTGCTATTTCGATACGGTTTGTATTGGCCTAGCATGCTCAAAGATTGCATAGACTTTGCTAAAGGATGTGAGGAATGTCAGAAACATGCAGGAATTCAACATGCCCCTGCAAGTGAGTTGCATTCGATCATCAAACCATGGCCATTTAGAGGGTGGGCATTGGATTTGATAGGAGAAATAAATCCTGCTTCGTCCAAAGGACAGAAATACATCTTGGTGGGAGTAGATTATTTTACCAAATGGATCGAAGCTATACCTCTGGTAGTTGCTGATCAAGAGGCAATTATTGAATTTATACAAAAGCACATTATCTATAGGTTTGGATTGCCAGAAAGCATAACTACAGACCAAGGCTCTGTATTTACTGGTAGAAGATGCAAGGATTTGCCCAAGAAATGGGGTTTATATTGCTAACATCAACACCATATTATGCTCAAGCAAACGGACAAGTCGAAGCAGCAAATAAAGTAATAATAGGATTAATCAAGAAGCATATTGGCAAGAAGCCAAAAAATTGGCACAAAACTCTGGACCAAGTGTTATGGGCTTGTAGAACATCTCCTAAGGAAGCTACTAACACTACGCCTTTCCAACTTACATTTGGTCATGATGCAGTGTTACCAGTAGAAATTCATCTGCAATCAGTTCGAATTCAGAGACAAAACGAAATCCCAGCTGCATTATATTGGGAAATGATGATGAATGAATTAGTGGAGTTGGACGAAATTAGATTACATGCGTTGGAAATTTTGATGAGGCAAAAAGAAAGAGTGGCCAGAACATACAATAAAAGGGTGAAGAAAAAAGTATTCATTATTAATGACTTGGTTTGGAGAGTCATATTGCCTATGGATAAGAAGAATAAAGCGTTAGGTAAATGATCACCTCATTGGGAAGGACCTTTTCGAATATTAAAAGTGTTCTCAAACAATGCATACGAAGTCGAAGAACTCTTGGATGATAAACGTGTCCTAAAGGTTAATGGGAAATATTTAAAGAAATATAAGCCAAGCCTGCGGGAGATTCGAATAGTAACAACATAAACAAAATATTATAAAAAGCCAAGATGGCAAGATAGAATGCCAAAATGGCGTTGTTCGAATATTACATGTAAGAAACCAAAATTATAGTCAGATAAACATCAAAATCTAGAAATAAGCATTATTTTTCAATCGATTAAAGGTGCTTCGAAATGTTTCAAGTTTCTGCTGAGCGAACCGCCTGGCTCCTTCCAAGGTTGCCACTTCTCCTTTAAGTTGTTCTGCAGTCTCCATTTCTGCAAGCCCCTGGTTGAGAAGCTCTTCGAATTGGTTACCTGCAGGATTGGTTTCGAAGGCTAGTTGTTGTTCCTTAGCCTCCTTAACTTTCTGTTGAAGTTCCAGAATCTGCCTTTCCCAAATAAGAATGGACTCAGCTTGAGCCTCATAATCAGTTTTCGCCTGTTTCATATGTATAGCTTGATCCTCAGCTTCTTGAGAGAGTTTCGAAGCTTGTTCATAAGCGGCATCCATGGCAATGCGTTTCTCTTGAACCTTCTTGGCAGCAGATTCGTCTTGGAGAAGGTAGCCAGTTACGTTGTCCAGCAAATTCTGAAGATCGAACAAGAGAGTACTAACTGGCAAGGAGCAGGTGGAAAGATTGACCTTGGTGAGCAGCTCCTTCATAGTATAGCAAGCAGTACTATCTTGCTTAAGCACTTCGAATATATCCACATTGAGAATAGTTCTCCTAATTTTGTTAAGAAGAACAACTCTTTCATCTGTGGGAAGAGGATAGTTGGTTGAACTTGTGCCAGCCCTAGCGAGTGGGACGTCCCTCTGAGCCAACTTTGCCTTCATATACCCAATAGGGTCATTTCGTCTCAGAAGTGCCAGTTCCTCGTCAGTCATTCGAGACAGAGAGGATTGGGGGAGTTCCACGCGTAGGGGAACCACGTTTGTTTCAACCTCTAGAGGTTCGTTGATTGCATTACCATCCCCCTCATTCGCTTCATGCTCTTGGTCTTCTTCATCCTCGTCCAAGTCTACCACTTCGATACCATCCCTTTCGCTGCTATTTGCATTGGACTACGTCCCAGCAGTCGAATCGTCATTGACATTTTCCTCGTCATTGGCATTTTCCTCCTCAGTTTCTTCGTCTGCAGATTCTTCGGCTCTTTGCCCAGAATCAGCTTTCTCTTCTTCAGTTTGAGTGTCCTTTGGGTCCTCTTGAAGAGTTTCAAGAGGGGACTTTTGAAGAGAAGCCCTTTGCGAATCCTCTGCAGACGTTTGAAGTATTGTTTCGTTCACCTTTTTCAGAGGAATGGAGGTACCTTGATCATCCTGCTGTTCAGAAGTTCCAGCCAGAACCGCCATATTGGAGGAACCTTTATTTTGGACTAAGTTGCTGGAATCTCCTTGAGGAGAGGAGTTGAGCGAAGCAGCAGCCTTGGATGGTGAGGTCGAAATGGTGGAAGTTGGATTCAAGATGTTCTGCAAGGAACAGCAGAATGTTAAAGAAAACATTCACCAAGGTAATAAGAAGTTAGTATTAGAAACAATTTTTAGAGGTTCAATTTACCTGTGGACCCTCAGAGGAGAGGTTACTAGCTATACGTTCCAACGGTGGGTTGGAGGTCGAAGGTGGATTTTTGGATTTTGGTAAGGGAGCAGTATCCCTGGAATCGAGTCCAGAGACACTAGTCGGAACGGCGCTTTTAGAAGTATCTTTCTTTGGCTTCTTCTTCAAAGCAGTATTTAAGTTTCCTCCAGCCTTGGGGTCTTCCCCAGTGGTGCTTGATTTCCGTTTCTTGGGAGTAGTAGGAGGAAGCTTGTTGGTCTGAAAGAGTTTTAACGAAAAGTTAGATATAAACCATAAAGCTTGAGTGAATTCGAAACATCAAGGCTAAGTGATTACCGTTGGAATTAGAGCACTTGTTGTTGTTGGCGTTATTGTTGTTGTTGTGGTTGCAGCAGTAGTAGTTGTTTCGGGTGGAGTCACTTTGTCAGTAGTTTCGATGGAGGCTTGAGAGGCACTCCCTTCCTTCGACTTCGAGGCAGCTGTCTTTATCCTGATAGCTGAGAATCGAAACAATTAAAGCAAAGGTTAAAGATATGGAAAATAAAAGACATTTGGGATTTTCCCAAGCATTCGCACCTGTGCCTTGATCAGATTTAATTGACATGGCAGAAAGGTCGTATCGAAGGTGTCCTGGGAAATCATGAAGCCAGTATCGAGCCCATGTCACAGTCTCAGATGGCTTTGGTTTCCTTTGAAGATATTTGAACATCTCTTTGCAAGTAAACCACCATGGATATGGGGGAAACCAAGCCAGAGCCAGTTCTGAGGTAGGTAATCTGGGAAATTTAGGTGGATGCATTTCGAATGCCAACCTATACCTATCCTCAGGTGACAGCCCTGAAGGAAGTTTTAACTTAGAAACTTTTTGTTTAAATTTTTCCTTCAAGGTCTCAGCTGCTTGATGCACAGTGGAGTCCAAGCGCGTGGCGTCGTAAGTAGTTTCAAAATAATTTTGAAAAGCTTTAATCTCTTTGGCATGAGTAAACATACCTTTCTTTGCTGGTACCTGCACATCGAAGGCATCAATTAGTTTCTGTCGAATTGTAAGTGTATCGAACATATAAGTTTGATAAAACTTAATCCACCACTCCAGAAATCCTTTAGCCGCGAGATGGGTAGGTTCGAAGGCTATCAGCTCAAATTGGGCAAAGCCTTGATATTGTTCTTGCTGTATTTTGGCTTCCCTTGCCTTGAAAGTTCGTCCAGAAGTGATGGCGCTCTCAGTTTGGAACAAAGGTTCAGGAATCAGTTGGCATAAGCCAAACTGCCTCGAAACGAAGTTTGGTTGGTAGGCAAAAAGAAGAATTTGGTTCTTGGTTGGGGTTATCCTTGAAGAGATGAGTCTAGGCAGCAAGAAAGCTCTCCATACATCCTGAATCTCCTTGCTCTTGATGGCTTCTGAGAGAGCCATGGTGAACCAAGAAGGTCCATGAGCCCTCGAAGCAAAAGGCGCCATGCTCTCTTCGAACTTGTGCCTTTTGGAGAATATCATGATGTACTTCGAGAATTGAACTTTGAAGTCATCTTTGTCATCATTAGGAGTTAGTCTTCAAAGCCTAGTGCCTTCGACTATCCTATCACTTATCTCAGAATCTTGCTCATCAATGGTATTGGCGGTTGATAAGGAGGGTTCGAACATGGCATTTAGCCATAGTTGGAGTAACCAAAATGGGCCAGCCAATAAAATGTTTTTGGAGGTGTGGGATTTGAGGCTCGAAACAGCTGACCTCAGGCTTTCATAGAGGTCAACTAAGAGTAATTCACTTAGGCACACTTTTCGATTTTCATGTAAATCCCTAGCTAGAGGAATGAACCTACTAGCTACCTGTAGGGATCTACTACAGAAAACGTATCTTGACAGCCACAGGGTTAAAAAAGCAATGTGCTCTACGTCAGACACATTGTCCCCTTCAGCATGATAATGACTGATAAATTTGGAAAAACTGGCTAACTTGACTTCGAAGTCAATTATGCTTGAGTGCTCTTCGTTGTCAGGAACATAAGTTTCTCCCACTGGCGACAACCCAGTAATGGCCGCTATATCGAAGAAGGTTGTGGTGATCATTCCACCTGGGAGATGGAAAGTGTTGTAGGTACTGTCCCAGAAATAAAGGGACGCGAATAGCAGAGGATGGCTGTAGGTGAATCCAGGTTTCGATAGCTTAATCAGGTTATAAATGCCTAATTCTTCCCATTGCTGGGATTTCTTGGCTTCTACTTTTGTGAACCAATTTTGATAAGCAATATTAGAAGTAGGGCAAGATCGAAATGGCTTAAAATTGCTTTTTACATAATCCAAAACAAAGGGGTCCTTGGGAAGAACAGTTGGGGTTTCTATGGTATTTGAACTAGGAGATTCTACTGCCCTAGGGGCATCCATTTTGTTGAATAAGGGTTTGAAGCTATAACAGACGAGAAAAATTGTCCTGGTGTCCTTTAATATTTCAAAAACCGTAAGAGGGCCATTTAAGGCTAACCTCTTACCAGCAACGTGGGTAGGAATGAGTACCTGTGATGCGTACAGCATTTCTTTTTCTTTGGAAATCATCTGAGGAGCAAGAGCAGATTGGCCTTGAATGGTGATGATTTTACTTTCCATGGTAGCTCCTGTAGTTTTTCCTTTCTTCTTGGAGACTTTCTTGAGTTGAGATGAAGTAGAAGAAGACATTTTGAGAGATGTTGAAAGCTTGGATTGTTTTGTGAGAGAAGGAGGGTAAAAGATTCAGAGTATGAAAGATTTAGAGTGTGAAAAGAAAAGAAGAAGATTAAGTTGATGTTTTATAATGGGGAAGTTTAAGCATCCACCGAATAGAGGTGTGATACGTGGAGATCATGGGTTGGTATGATGAAGAGGTGGCGTGAAGTTAATATAGGTAATAGGCGTGATTTAAAAGATAATCATTACTTATAACTGCACCACGCTGTGAAGTGACTCCGGGCGGTTAAGGAATCCAAAAGGTGCTATGATTGATGTGACTGGAGTCAAATGCATTAAATGTTACGATGATTCGAAAGTCCTATCAAAATCTTGTGTAGATGTTTAAAATAGGTATTTCTCAAAGGAATCGAAATACATATTTTAAAGGGGCAATTTGTTGGCTGAAGATTTTGATAATGTTATTTAGAAGCCAAATGAGTTAAACGTTTTGATCGAAATGGAATTAAACGTCATATTTCGAAGTTGCAGAAGCAGTGTTTCGAATAAGTGTGTCAAAGCTTGGAGCTTCGAGCGGCAATTATGGGAACATATCTAAAGGAGTCTCGAAACAACAGCGAAGCTGTGTTTGGGAAAAGCGTTCGAAACGGAGAAACACCAAAGCATTTTAAATTCAAATGGGAGCGGGACTTTCAAAGTTTGAAAGTTATGTGTTGGAGCATTTGGGGACACGTGGAGAGATGAAAGAAGCATTGTCCTGCATGTTCGAAACGTGGCATAATCCTATAGCGAGACCGTTAGGGTCGAATTAGTATAAATGGAAGTCTTAGTATTAGGATTTCGTGTGCCATATCTATTATACAAAATACTCAATAACATTCAAACTACCACATGGCAAGGGAAACGAATGCAAGAGAAATGTATGTATGATAGCACCATGTATTTCTGATTTAGTGAAAACCTTTTACCATTTCCAGTACTTTCCTTTACTCTTTTGTCAAACAACATTTACAAGTTTTCTTATTTACAGTCTTTTCACTTCGAAGTCTCTTCCTCAAAGTTTTACGTTTTATTGTTTTCTTTATATTTCAAGCACTCTATATTTCAGAAAACTGTCACATTTTCCATACCTTTACCTTCAAGTCTTGTCTTTCGAACGCATACTTTTACTTAAAATCATTTACAGATTTCTTGCATTAAACGCTTTCTTCACATTTCAAACTTTTACGTTCCAGAAACCCTTTATGTTAACCGTTTTGTAAGTCGAAACCATTTACTTCATTTTCATGCAGTTTTATATGTCTTTACAATTTACAATTAGCATTTATTCGTATAACTTAGTGTTCATACACATTTTGATTACATCTTTAGACTCTTAGAGAGAGAGATCGAAACAAGCCAAACACTTATATAATATCAACCATGAATAATTGTTCGATTGTGAGAATAACCTTAATATCCAAGGAGTCCTAGGATCAATCTAGTCGATCCTGTGAGTTACCAGAGGGATTGAATAACAGTAAGAAAGATTATTCGACAGTTTGGAAGACTAGCGGTTGTTTACCAGAAATCACTGGAAACACTTGGCTGCCGCAACTTCAGGAGAAACCTCTTCAAAGTGTTGGAAAGGGGTTTCTATGAATTCACCATCTAACTCCACATAGAGAAAAGAATTAAGATGGCTTATCATATACTCCTCCTCGACATGAACTATTATGATTTTCCCCTGGACTGGGTATTTGAGCATTTGGTGTAGAGAAGAAGTGACTGCCCCAGCGTTGTGGATCCAGGGTCTTCCCAACAAGCAAGAATATGAAGGACGGATGTCCATCACATAAAATGTAGAGTTGAAAATTTATGTTCCCACTTTAATTGGGATGTCCACCTCCCCGTGGACCATCCTCTTAGAATCGTCAAAGGCTCTAACAATGATATTGTTGGGCTTTAGGTTCAAACCTTCACAGTCCAATCTGTCCAATGCTTTCTTTGGCAGGACATTTAAAGACGACCCGGTATCAACCAGAACGTGAGCAAGAGTAGTCCCTCTGCATTCCACTGAGACATGCAGCGCATCATTATGCTTTCTCCCCTTAGATGTTAGATCGGCATCGGAGAATCCAAGACCATTGTCGGCGGTTAGGCTGGCTACACACTCCTAGAACTGGTCCGCGGAGGTTTCTTGAGGAACGTGGACCGTCTTCAGGAATTTGATCAAGGCTTTGGCATGAGCCTCGGAACAGAGTAGTAGGGCCAGCATAGAGATTTTTGAAGGGGTTTTCCCCAGTTGTTCTACGACATCATAGTCACTTTTCTTAATTATTTTTAAAATCTCCTCCATTTCCTTTTGAGTGGTATCAGGGATGACCAAAGGCTGAGCCCTCGTCTTGAAGGGCGCTTCCTGGATCCCCTTACCTTTATCAGCAGCGACAGTAGAGGGTACAACTACGGGAGTAACAATTTCTTCAATAACTGGACTTCGCACAAAGATGTTGACCGGCACAGGAGTAACCTTAGGAACTTTTGAGGGTCCGAAGATTGCCCTTGGAGGAGAAATCTCCGGAGAGAAAATTCTTCCGTTGCGGGTGATCTTACTCATCCCAGCGATATTTCCTATGTCAGGAGTTTCTTCATCGGAATTTTCTTCCACTAATTCAATATGCTTAACACTGTGGTAGAAGATCTCTCCTCCATAATTCCACGATATTGATTTATTGGACTTGTATGGGATAGGCCCCGACATAGTAATCTTCAGCGGTATAATCTTTGGATCGGATGTAATCTTAACAGGTCTTTTGGAGACCTTAGAAAGATTAGCGGAAAAGGTAATTATAGCAATATCTTCGACAGGAATCGGAATAACAAGAGTTTTCTCAAAGAGGATTTATTGATTATCCATTAGGCGTTGGATGCCTAACTTCAATAAAGGACAGTCGGATTGTAGGGACGAACAAAGGTAACAATCTTTTTCACAGCCTGGGAAAATCCCGACTTTCAACAAATTCATCTTGATTATTGGCAAAGGGGTCATCAAATTATCAATAGCAGCAACATACATATCCTCTTCAATAGCATGGACATTGTAACCATGCTTTAGCATCAGGGAAGAGATCACATTCGGCTTTTCGGGCGCGTCGAATTCCACCTCCTTGGCATCTATTAAATCCTGGATCTTGTTTTTGAGGGCCCAACAATTGTTGGTGTCGTGCCCTATGTCGTCTGAATGATAAGCACATTTATCGTTGGCATGGTAAAAAGGAGAAGTTGTATTCGAATTTTGTGGTGGCTCTCTCAAGGTTGTAAGGTTTAACTTCAAGAGATGGGGGAGAACCTGGGCAGGCGTCATGTTTATTTTGGTGAATTGCCTAGCAGGCCTTCCCACTCTTTATTGGTTGGTTCTAGGTTGATCGTTTCTAGGCTGATCAGCTGCAGTCTTTTGAATCATTACAGCCCCACCGCTGGCCGGCGCTCCACTCTTCCTCGACCTCTTTGGGAGTAAACAGATGACACCTCTTTCTTTGCTGGAAAAGGTTTTTTAACGGCAACGGAAGCAAATGTATCTTTTTGAATTTTACCATTCTTGATGCCAGCTTCGACTCTTTCACCAGTCAAAATTAACTCGATGAACCCCGCAGACGAACTCCCTATCAGGTGATTAAAGAATGGACCTAACAAAATCCGCAAAAACATATCAACAATCTCTATTTCAGACAACGGTGGCTGCACCCTTCCAGCCAAGTCCCTCCATTTCTGGGCATACTCCTTAAAGCCATCATTAGAGACCATACCCATACTCTGTAGTTGAGTACGAGTAGGTGCTTAGTCTGCATTATATTGATATTGGCTGTAGAAGGTAGCAGTCAAATCCTCCCAATTGTGTACATCAGATCTCTCAAGATGGTAGAACCAATCTAATTGCGTCCCCAAAAGACTATCTTGAAAAAAGTGGACCCACAGATTCTTATCAGAAGAATGAGGTTGGATCTTTCTGACGTAAGATCGTAGGTGCATCTTCGGACAAGATAAACCATCGTATTTAGAAAATGTAGGCACCTTGAATTTAGGGGGAATCACAATCCCAACAACCAACCCTAGCTCTTCGAAGTCCAGCCCAGGCACTCTTTGTACCTCCATAGCCGCCAGACGCTCTTCCAGATTCTTATACTTGTCGTCTGCACAAGGGTACTGCTGCTCAGAATAGTCTTCATCCTCTTCGTCTTCTTCTTCAGCCTTAGACTCATATGGTACTGCAGCTCCCTTTCCTTTACCTATCCCTTCATCAGATGTTGAGGGTAAATCCAGGACCCTTCTAGCTTGGTTCTCAAATCTTCTACCCAGAGTAGCCACACCAACTCTTTTCTTTTTATTTTTCTCTTTTTCCTTTTCCTTCTCTAACAGTGCTTTAAGATCCTCCTGACCCTTTGCCAAGGTCATGAGGAGTTGTTGGAACTGTGAATTCTGTGCTTGTAAGTCTTTGATCGTCTGCTCTATATCCATCTTGTTGAAATAAACAACAGAGAGATAAGGAAACCTGGTGTGAAGACCTGTTTATGCATATGATGAATGATATGTATTCATGTAATGCATTCAAGGATTCAGAAATTCAAAGTTGTTACAAACAAAAAGAACACCTGTCATATTAATAAGAAGAATTTGTTAGTACATAAATGCCCCATGGGCAAAATATTACAAAATTCTAATGTAAAAAGACGTTGCGCATCCTCTTCGGTGCGATGTAGGTATTGAGAGTATGCTCTTCGTGGAGTCAACGAGTAAGTTCCAAAACCTTCTTCTCACTGGCGTAGAAGCTGGCTTTAAAAGTGTTTCGTTCTTCCTTGAGCTGTATCCAACTCTTTTGAAAATCTTCCAATGATGTTGGCATGTCAGGATGTAGGAGGCTGTATGGAACCTCTCCTTCCATAACAGGCTCTTTGATCATAGGCAGAATGTAGGGGTAAGGCATCATAAGACTCTGGGCGCGGATTCGTACCCACTTGAGGTAAGGCTCAAGGGGGATAGAATTCTTGTGTCCCAGTGTCTTACTGTCCACTTTGTTGGGCATCCTCCAAGCTCGGATAAACCTTTGTCAAAGTCCTTGAGCGTCGTTGTCGAAGTCAAAAACCAAGTCTAGAATCAGCATGTCATAAGGGACATCCCTTCGGGCATACCCAAGTTGTCTCAGAGCTAAACAAGGGTTATAGGTAATGCCTCACTTAATGCCAAATAGTGGGACATTAGGGAATTCCCCACAACGATCAATGATGATGACATTTTCTCTGGACCGAGAACACCAATAAACATCAGAATATGTGAGAGTCATCAACCGTTGTGACCACCTCAAGCCTTGTTCATTCTTCAAGACTGACTGGGGAAGGTGAGAAATAAACCACCTTGCTAGAAGAGGAGTACAACACATGAGAACACCTCTTTTCCTCATTGTTCGTGTGTGAAATGAGTGTAGGATGTCCCCAAGCAATGTAGGCACAGGATACCGTGATATGAAAATCTTGACAGCATTCACATCTATAAGCTGATCAGAGTTTGGGAACAAGACCAACCCATAGATGAGAAGGGCTAAAATCTCCTCAAAAGCTTGCAGATCTAGAGAATTCCAGCATTCTTGTACCTTCTCAAACAGAAACTTTTCCAAGAAACCCTTGACAACACTTCTGGTTTCCCAATGACCTTTGATATCAGATGGTTGCAAGTGTAAGGCTTGAGCAACATCTTCAGGATTTGGCTCTCTTTTTGTACCGTTGTAGGGTAGTTGATGGAGAACACGAATGCTCAGGAGTTGAGAAAATTCCTCCAAAGTAGGCACTAGTTGGTAATCAGGAAATGTAAAGCAATGGTGTATGGGGTCAATGAACTGGAGGAGAACTTTCACCATGCATTCTTCAATGTTGGAGTTGACCAAGTTGAGAAGTCTACCATGTCTTTCAGTGAAGGGAGAATTCTCTGGAATCTTGGAAGCAAGCTTCTTGAGTATAGGAGGAATTCCCACAAGGTTGACCTGAATAGTTTTCCTACGGAGTGAATCCATAACCTACAAAACAGGAACAAAGATGAAGATCCAAACCCTTGAAATGGTTAGTGGATGCATATGATGCTTTATGATGCTCATGATGTATGCACAAGTATATGTACAAACAAACCACACAAGTTCCTAGTTTCAGGCTTGCATGGGGTTTCATAGGTAAGTACCCTCTTGAAGTTTAGTTGGCTCAACCTGTCCTATAAATAGTAATCGGGTTCTAAGGAGCTCAATATCACTGAATTGTTTTCTGTGTTCATTGTTTTAGTTTAGCCACTTTACTGGAGACCGAAATATTCCAAGAAAATAAGCCTCAATGAGTGTAGTATCGAGTATCTACCAACTTCGGACTGCACCAAAGCCGGTCATCTCACTACCCCTAAAAAAGGTCAAGATGGTCAAGTAAAGGTTCTAAAAGTCCATTAGTGCTTCATGACATCACTCAGCGGCCCCGTATTCTCTTTGATTGACTCAAAGGCTACTGGTACCCATAAATATGTCACACTAATATAGCTATTGCTTCAACCATGTCGGTATACCCCGCACAATTTCCACAACGTATTGCTATTTACCTATGAATGTTTCCCAAATCTGGGTAGAGGATTCAAACCCAAACAATAGAACCAAATGTAAAGCAATCAAAGCAAACAAGATAAGCATGTAAAGGTGATATAAACCCTAAGGTAACCCCACTTTTAGATAATTCCTCAGCAGAGTCGCCAGTTCTGTGATATGGTGGGAGAACTGACTTGAGGTTTTGCGTTTGTGTTTGCAAATGTTTCGGTTTAGCAAGAGTTGCCACCGACTTTTTATTTTATCCAAAGGAAAGGTCAAAAAGCACAGGAAAGACCTTTGAGATGTTTTCATTGGGTTCGGGGGGTTGTGATCGGTGGATCTGGAACTGACTGTTTAACGCTGGTTCGCGAAATGTCGCGGAAGCAAGAGTCGCCACCGTCTTTTATTTTCTCCAAATGGAAAGGACAAAAGCACAGAAAAATTCCTTATAGAGATTGCTCTCGGTTCGGGAGGTAGATTATAGAAAGGGAAGGTGTTAGCACCCTTTCTATCCATGGTTATCCATGGGCTCTTAGATACTTGCTCATTTGTGTTTTCAAAAATGGTTTGTTTGCTTTTCAATGTGGGTTTAAAAAAGTTTCTTTGAAAATTTCAGTTCGACTCTTGTATCGGTCCTCAAGAGTGTTTGAAAAGTTGCTTTCGAAAGCTTTTTGAAGAGGTGTCGGTGTGAAAAGTATTTTTGATTTGTTTTGAGATTAGAGCAAGTATCTAGAGTCGTCTACCTACCCTAAGGAATTAGGCTGTGTAAATGTCCTTAAGGTAGTGCCATCCCACCATTGAGAGGTAGGTAGCACCACCGTTGGAGGTGTTCGGGTCAATTCGAGGTTCGGGACATGGTGATCACCGGAGCAATAGGAAGACACCTTAGAAGCTACCCTCATGCCAGGTTCCCGGATCATGAGGACTTACTAAGACATCCTCTACTCGACGATCACCTTTTGAGGCAAGGCAACAGTGAAGCGTACCCTAGGGGTGGTGTGTGACTTGTGTGTCGTGTTCATTTACATTTATCTTGTTCATGTCAAAGTGACCTATGCGTTTGTTTTTATTTTTTGTCCATTCATTCTTGCATGCATTTGTTAACAGTTAAAAATTGCGAAAAAGGTAAAGTTCTAAACTATTACAAAAGGCGCGGGTCCACATCGCCGAAATTTCCAGGACCCGATTTGACAGAAAAATAATAAAGAATTAAAATAAAGTGCGAGAAATTAATATTTACATGGCTTTGGGAGAGGTACATAAAAGATTATACGAAAAGAAATTAAATGTGCGATTTAAACTAACATTAGAAACGAGGGCGTTGGACCCTTTTTGCGAAATTAAATTAAATGATCAATTGAATTAAAGAAAAAGAAATTATTTTTTGGTATTTTTGTATTTTTATGATTTTAATGAGATTAATTGAAATTAAAATGCTAACCCTAATTCTAATTGTTTTTTTAGTTTATTAAGAAAGTATTAAAGTTTAAACCTAAATTAACCTAATTATTTATATGCAATTTTAATTTATAAAAATAATAGGAAATATTTAATTACTATGAAAGAAAAGAAAAAAAGGATAAAAATTATTACCAACCCTAATTCTACCAAGTTTTAAGTTTATTAAAAAAAAATTAAGATTAACCCTAGATTAAAACTAATTAATTAATAAAGGTTTTATTTACAAAAAATATTAATTAAATAAATATATTTTAATTTTGTCCTTTCTGATTTTTTGTGTTTTTTAGATTATTGTGAAAATAATAATTATAAGGAATTAAAAGAAATTAATTAAAATAAAGAAAAGAAAAATATAAAAAGAGTAAAAAAGAAACAAACTCTAGGGGGTGCTGTCCCCAAGTGGAGGGTTGGTTGTAGTGATTTGGGCCCAAGCATCTTTGGCCTCGTTGACTTCCATGCCAGCGTGTAGCGCTTTTGACTCACGTCCATGATGTTCCTCAAACTGTGGCCCTCTGATTGATCTTGGCATACGCGTGGCAAGCTGGGAATTGTGGACGTATGGTGGTCTCCAGCGTTGAAACTGCATAGAAGCGTTAATAGAAAAAAATCATGGAAAGGGTGAGGGACCTGGGGCTCGAACCCAAGTCCTGATGATTACCAATGCTTATGCTTGCCAAATGCGCTGCTTTGTTTCTTTGTCCATCATATAGCTAATAAACATAATAAAATAAAACAAAGGTTAGTGCTTCTTTTTCGCGCGAATATTTGAATCAACCAACCAACGCTGGACACTTCATCATCTTCCTCCTTGTTTGTTTATTCCCTGAAAATAGAAAGTGGTTAGCGGGGGTTTTGAACCCCCCCAAAACATGCAATTTTATGAAATAGCGAATAGGCCGTCCGGCCATATAAATTAGGCGCGAGGATTGATTCGTTTTCGTCTGAACACGCTGAATTTGTTCATGGTATTGGCCTGTTCTAATTTTACAATAGCTGGAAACGCCCAATTTAGAACTTGGAAAACCCTAGATGATAACAATGGTGGAATCACGTATAGTGCACAAAAACACAATTAAATTACACAGTTAGCATCAGAATCCATCAATTAGTCAGAATCCATAAGAAAAATGCAATGAATGTGCTTGAAAATCAAAATACGATTATGCATATTATATGAAAAAGTTTAATTTCTGGATACCGATTCAAAGGGCTATGCGTATGGAAAGCTATCCAGTTAGACTCAGTGATGTCCTAGGAAGGTAATGGAATGAATTTCTTGGCTTGAATCGACCTAGAAGATGGTTTTCAGATTTGAGTTGTTCTTGAAAAATTTCAAGTTTGTTTAGGGATTTCTGGCGCAGCTTGGAGTCCATGATCACTAGGGTTGCGTTTTGTATTTATGTGTGGATGATTTAGGTTAAGAAAATTGATCAAAAAGATCCATGAATTGATGAATCAATATTTGATTTTTATGGCATTATTTTCCAAATCTTTTTTCATGCTTTTTGGCTTCAATCACCTCCAATCACCTTTGATTCTTTCCTAACTTGATTTGCACGAAATATTGAGTATTTATCATGCATAAAAAGATTGAAAAACCTAGGTTTAGCATTTTTTATATATTTTAATTAATTAAATGAATTTCTAGCATTTAAAAATTCAAATAAATAAAATAAAAATGATAAAAACTTCCCTTTGGGCCAAATGGTCGTGCACATGCCTTGGATGATGAATTGTGGAAGAAAAAGAGGCCCATTAGCATTTTTAGGTCATTTGAATCAATGTTGACTTTTCAAAATATCCAAAAATTTCCCAACTTCCACAAGTCATAACTTGCTCAATTTTTAAGCTTTGCTCATGTTCTTGGACATTTTGGAAAGGTCTTTGAGTCCTCTAATCAATGCCTTTGGTCCCATGTCATTTTTATTTACCAATCTCAAGTTATGGCCTTTGACTTAAAGTCCCTTTTTGTTGACTTTTGAAAATGACCTATAATGTTGAAATTGATAACTTTTTGTGAGAGCATTTCTTGGACTTGAAGTGTGAAGAGGAGTTGTAGGAAATGTCTTTCTCTTCAAAATGAGCTTTGGATGGAAATTTTCTGATAAACCATGTGGAAGTTATGCCCTGGTCAACTTACAGTTGACTTTTTCAACTGTCCAAATATGGAAACTTTTGCATCTTGATGATTTTTGAGCCAAGCTTTGAGAATCATGATCAAGCATTGATCAAATGATGTTTGTGGCTTCAAAATGAGATGTTGACCAAAAATTTGAACTTTTGACTGTCAAATGACCATTTTGCCCCTACAGTTGACTGTAGTGCAATTAGGGTTTTGACTGTGCAATTTTGTGCTGAAAGTCTTGAAACTTGTCATGAGAATGCTTGACCATGTTTATAAGCATATGGGACTTGATTGGACCCTTGGGAAATTCATTTTCTTTGTCAGAACAAAAACCCTAATTTTGACTGTTGGGAGACCCTTTGAACTGTGCAACCCTTGGGGAGATGTTGAAGCATGCTTTTGACAAATCTTGAAGAATATGGGAGGGCAAATTTTGGGGTACAACAGTTGCCCCTGTTCAATCTTCTTAGACCTGAGGGTGCAGATTGGCTGACGTGCCTTGCGTAATCCGAAGGTGGAAGATGATTGAACACTAGAGTGCCCAGAAATTTGCGCTCACATAGTAGCAGTGTGATGGTGGAATGGGCTTATAGATGCCCTTTAGAGATTGATGGATAGGATGATGGGCTTATAGATGCCATGCTAAGAGATGATGGATAGGTGGATGGGCTTATAGATGCCATCTGGATGTTGATCGCGTAAGAGCTTCCTTAGCGAGAACTTGCATACCTGCAAAAAAGAAAGATGATTATCTGACCTGTTACGGGAGCTGGTCTTCAAATTCTTTGTGTAGATGTGTCCTGACTGGTTACAGGAGCTGGATCTGGAGCTTCAAACGGTGATGAATGAACCAGGGATGGTTACTACCTCAACAGGAACGGTGAGAGAACCTTGGATGACTTTAACCTCAACAGCAATCGTTGAGAAAATCTTGGGATGATTACTACCTCCGCAGTATCGGGGAGAGAACCACAGGCGACTACAACCTTAACAGCAAACATTGAGAGAATCTTGGATAATTTCAACCTCAACAGCAATCATTGAGCGAAATCTGGGATTACCACCTCCGCAGGATCGGGGAGAGAACCATAGGCGACTACAACCTCAACAGCAAACATTGAGAGAATCTTGGATAACCTCACTTCAACAGCAATCGTTGAGCGAAATCTGGGATTACCACCTCCGCAGGATCGGGGAGAGAACCATAGGCGACTACAACCTCAACAGCAATCATTGAGAGAATCTTGGAATTACCACCTCCACAGGATCGGGGAGAGAACCATAGGCGATTACCACCTCAACAGCAAACATTGAGAGAACCTTGGATAACTTCAACTTCAACAGCAATCGTTGAGCGAAATCTGGGATTACCACTTCCGCAGTATCGGGGAGAGAACCATAGGCGATTACCATCTCAACAGCAAACATTGAGAGAACCTTGGATAACTTCAACTTCAACAGCAATCGTTGAGCGAAATCTGGGATTACCACCTCCGCAGTATCGGGGAGAGAACCATATGTGATTACCACCTCAACAGCAAACATTGAGAGAACCTTGGATAACTTCAACTTCAACAGCAATCGTTGAGCGAAATCTGGGATTACCACCTCCGCAGTATCGGGGAGAGAACCATAGGCGATTACCACCTCAACAGCAAACATTGAGAGAACCTTGGATAACTTCAACTTCAACAGCAATCGTTGAGCGAAATCTGGGATTACCACCTCCGCAGTATCGGGGAGAGAACCATAGGCGATTACCACCTCAACAGCAAACATTGAGAGAACCTTGGATAACTTCAACTTCAACAGCAATCGTTGAGCGAAATCTGGGATTACCACCTCTGCAGTATCGGGGAGAGAACCATAGGCGATTACCACCTCAACAGCAAACATTAAGAGAACCTTGGATAACTTCAACTTCAACAGCAATCGTTGAGCGAAATCTGGGATTACCACCTCCGCAGTATCGGGGAGAGAACCATAGGCGATTACCACCTCAACAGCAAACATTGAGAGAACCTTGGATAACTTCAACTTCAACAGCAATCGTTGAGCGAAATCTGGGATTACCACCTCCGCAGTAACGGGGAGAGAACCATAGGCTATTACCACCTCAACAACAAACATTTAGAGAACCTTGGATAACTTCAACTTCAACAGCAATCGTTGAGCGAAATCTGGGATTACCACCTCCGCAGTATCGGGGAGAGAACCATAGGCGATTACCACCTCAACAGCAAACATTGAGAGAACCTTGGATAACTTCAACTTCAACAGCAATCGTTGAGCGAAATCTGGGATTACCACCTCCGCAGTATCGGGGAGAGAACCATAGGCGATTACCACCTCAACAGCAAACATTGAGAGAACCTTGGATAACTTCAACTGAGACTTTATCAGGAAAATCTGTTTGGGGTCGATTTACCTGAACCAGACAAGGTCTTGGAGTCTTCAACTGAGTCTTCAAAAGAAAAACCTTTAGGAGTCGGTTTAACTAGACCAGAGAAGGCCTTTGACTGGATAATAACCAGGAAAATCTTTGGGAGTTGATTTAACTGAACCAGACAAGGTCTTGGAGTCTTCAACTGAGTCTTCAAAAGAAAAACCTTTAGGAGTCGGTTCAACTAGACCAGAGAAGGCCTTTCACTGGATAAGAAATCTTTGGAGTCGATTTAACTGAACCGGTCTAGGTCTTGAAATGTAGTAGAGAACTTAACTGAATCTCTCCTGAAAAGTAAAGGTCAGTCATATGCAATGCATGATATGGATCAAGCAATGATGTTCTCAACATAAATGAGATTGTAAGATATGATGCATACATGCATGCTGTAATGGTGTATGTGATGTTTAGGAATGTATTTTTTTTTCCGTCTTAGGAACATAAATCCTTGACGGGTGCCGGGAAATCACTCCTGGGCTGATATTGAAGAATAGATTTTTACCTCCGCTGGGGATGATAGTTGCAAGAATACCGGTAGGAGAAGAGGACTCCGTTGGGGAATAAACTTGGCGAATGGATAACTCTGCGGGGAGAAAAGTACTCTAACGATCTTGCTGGGGAGCAATACTCTGTGGGGAGAGAGGTACTTTGTTGAATTGTTGATAATAACTTGCTGGGGACACCCTTGTTGTATTGGAAGTGTTGATAGACTTCGCTGGGGATAAGAAAAAACTGTGTTGACGGCGACCTTTCCGTGGCTTTTGGCTGAGGATAACCCAGTTATATCCTGGTAGGGAAATAACTCTTTTAATAAAGTCGGAGGACGCGTTCGTGCTCTGCGAGGATAAGCTTCCAGAATCTACTGGGGATAAGCTTACTGCTTGGGGAGATGAATTCCAACTTTTCCTGGGGAAACTGGATTGGATTCTCCTGGGGAAATCTTGAATTGTATCGGGGAAGTGATTCCTTTGAATGTCTGATATACCGCCGGGGAACAATCTTTAGGCCAAGACTGCCGGGGATGCTTGTTAAGAGTACGTATATACTACTGGAGAATGTTGAGATCTGATGGAGGATACCCAACTTCCTTAAGTTTGATAATAGCTTTGCTTGGGGAGAGTGCACTGACTTGCTGGCTCACTCTCTGGGGAATTAAGATATCTGGTTATGTTCTTCAGCCGAACCCACCTTGGTACCTTGGTGGACGGAACAATTAGACCGCTTGGACAACTCTTTATTGCCCCTGTTTCTGATGTGGGAGAGGAAGATTCCTGTGGGGTGCTGATAGTTGTTGATGGACAAACCTTCTTCTGGTAGGCAAGTGATGAGATGACAGGACATAGTCGTACGCTTTGATCCCTAACTTTTGCCTGGACCGCCCTTTCGGGTTTTTAGTCCACCGGGATACCCATTTTTGCTCAAGCCGCCTTTTCAGGTTTTCGAATTGCCGGGTGTACAGATTTTTTTTCATTTTCATCCCTTATTTTTGCCCGTACCCTTTTGGTTCGCCGGGAAGCCCTTATTCTTGCCTAGGTGTGTCAACCTAGCGGGTCTTTGATTTTGCGTAGTATCTTTTCGACTATGTCCATGTTCTCAGAATGTAGGGAGTTGCCCCTGTTAGAAGTGTTTTGCCACGCCACCAGAAGATGTTTGATCAGGCAAGATTCGTTGTTGGAGTGCCCTAAGTGACTCAGGCGGAGATTTTCCCCTGGTTATCTTGGCATTTTGAAAGATTCTCCGAATCTTGACTGAATTGCCCCAGATAATAGACAATAGTCATGCCATGCCCCTTGATCGGAAGTACTTTTGTTCATTAGGCATTCGTCGTGCGAATTTCTATGTTGTTCAAACAAAAAGTCATATGCAAACAAAGTTAGGTTAAAAATGCAAAGCTCATGTCTGTCTTGAAGATTTTGAAAATGCATTCTTTTTCATAAAACAAATGAATGTTTGTAAAATGTGATGTCAACTCCGTATTTACTGTAGGCCTTAAGAAGTCAGGATACCTTTCGTCACAGTATGCTTTCGAACTAACCCATGCTTCAGCTAGGACTTTTAAGGGTTATAACGTGGCCTGGTTCACGGTTTAAGAAACAAAGGATAAAGGCTCAAATTATCTGTACCCACCCGTTCTTCGTGATGTTCTTCAAACCTAAACTCAGTTGATCGTGCGTTAGACCTTGTTTGAGTCTTTTGCTCTAATATACCAGTGATGGTTCGGATATTGATGATTTATTCTGAATAGGAAGTCATTTTTGTTTTTGTTGAGGGTTTGTAAGACCTCTTTCTTTTCTGATTTTTTTTTGTTATCCCTTTTTTTTTTGCTTGAACTGTTTCCTTTTTTGGAATCACAGTCAGCGGGATGCCCCAGTTTTGTAAGTCTCCTTCATGGGTTTTGACTTAATGAGTTTTTTATTTTTTGAGATAATGACTGCCTTTCTTTATTGATTATTCGGAACCATCACTGTCTTTCTTCGTTTTGTAAGGACTTCTTTGGTGCCATTTGTTATGCACTTGGATCAACTGAGAGAACTACCCTGCCCCGGGTTATGATAAAGGGTTTTAAATTTCGAAAAGAAAAACTCCTACTTCTTTGGCTCAGAGGGGTTGACGAGGGATTATCATCCTTATAACTCCAGTGTTTAGGGATTGAAACAATGCCTGTACCTCATCAGCGGGATCTGTTCAAAAGCATACTGTAATGATCACGGTATCGTTTTCGTCATCCTCCCTCAAGAGGCTTAGAATTTTAGATCAAGAGTTGACATCAGAAAAAATATGAAAATAATTTGCATTTAGTGAATACGAATATATTGCTTCAAAACAGACATATGCGATGCATTAATGGAATAACAATGTTTAACATGAGTAAATGTTTGAACGATCAAAAGAAAATTACAACTTGAAATTTCTAATGAACAAAAGCTTCTTAATTTGAACTAGTCATCTCAGATGGAAGATTCTTAGCAGAAGATTTCTATTTGGCCGCCCGGCATGAACTCCAGCATCCTTCCGTCGATCAAGTCCTGGATCTTGTTCTTCAAGCTCCAACAGTCGTCGGTGTCATGTCCAGGACTGTCAGAATGGTAGGCGCATCTTTCATCAGGGTTGTAAGTAGGAGCAGAGGTGTCGGGATTCTGGGGAGGACCCTTTAAAGTAATCAGATTGACCTCCAACAAGCGTTTCAGCATTAAAGATGATGGTATACCAGTCTCAGAGAAATGTCTTCCAGGTGTATATCGCTTACGCCGATTACCCCGTTGATGCTGGGTTTGTGAAGTAGTAACAACTTGGGGAGGTCCATTCTTCACCATACCAGACTGTTGTCCTCTTGGTAGCTGATCAAAGACTTGGTCCCTGACTCGGACTGGTAGCTTCATGTTGGATTTGCCTTGGTGGAGTTGACTGATCATGGTCCTCAACTCTACTTGCTCCTGAGCTAAACCTTGGATGAGAGCCCTTTGCCCCAGCATTTGGGTTTTCAATGTATCTACCTCAGCTTGTAGGCGTTTCAGCCGTTCGTCCTTGTCATCTTCGGGACCTTTCTTGGCCAGATTCCCCATGAGGAGTGTCCTCAACTCTTCCTGCCCCTTGGATAGGCCTAGGAAGATTTCCCTGAACTGAGTCTCTTGAGCGTGAAGGTCCTGGTTATCTTGTTGTGAAGCCATTGCTGAAATAAACAGCGAGAAAGGTAAGTGACCTACAACAAGGATACCTGTTATGCAATGATGAGTATGACATGCATGTAATGTTTTCAAGGACCTCGCGGGGTAAACAAGAAAATTTGTTAGCATTTGGATCCGGTAGCTTGATTGAAAGAACTTCATATTTGTTGAGAGTCTTTCTTCCAAGGGTCAAAGGCTCACCATATCAAGTGGGTCATAGCCTCTGACTCAAGTCATCAACCTTATTTTGCTTTCCAAACAACCTTGGCTGGGGGAACCTTCTTCAGGAGTCAAAGCTCACCATATCAAGTGGGTCATAGCCTCTGACAACTTTGGCTAGAGGAAAATAAATCCTCTTTGCCCCTTGCTAGATGTTTGATTCATCATGACCTGCATCACAGACCCTTGAGATCCTTGAAATGGGTTAGTCCTTATGCAGGATGTATGCAATGGTATGATGTTATGCTATGCATGGGGGTAATGTAAGTAACACTGTTATGAGTCCCAATTAAGGACTGCAAACCAAAACCTTCAAGAAACTCAAGTAAAACCTGTCATGAGTCCCAATTAAGGACTATAAACAGAACCTGCAAGTAGTTAGTACACCCTGTTATGAGTCCCAATTAAGGACTATAAACGAAACCTGCAAGAAACTCATGCATCAGATAACAAGCACGCAAGTAGTCAAGTACGAAGGCACACAAGTCACACAAAAGAAACCCTTAGAGTTTAGGCCAGCATGGGGTCTGGGTATTACCCTCTTGAAGTTGGTGGGCTCAACCTGTCCTATTAGAAGTAACCGGGTTCTAAGGGTCCCAATATCACTGGATTGCTTTCATTGTTCATCGTTTCGATTTAGCCACTGAACTGGCGACCGAAATATTCCAGGAAAGCAACCCTCAATTGAGTGTAGTATCGAGTATCAACCAACCTCGGACTGCACCAAAGTCAGTTATCTCACTACCCTAAAGAGGCCAAGATAGTTCAATTAAGGTTCCTAAGGTCTGTTGATGCTTCACGACACCACGCGGAGGCCCCGTACTCTCCTTGAGTGAACTCAAGGGTTACCGGTACACACCAAAGTGCCACATCAACGTAGCAGACTGTTTCAACCATGTCGGTATACCCCGCACAGTTCCCTCACAGCCTTGTTGCTACTTTCTAAGAAGGTATCCCCAGATCCGGGTTAGGATCTATAGAACTCCCAAGACAGTCCCACAATTTAAAGCAAACAAGGAAAGCAATTGAAAACACAGTTATGAACTAACCCTAAGGTACACCTCACTTTAAGTTAAGTCCCCAGCAGAGTCGCCAGTTCTGTGATCGGTGGATCTGGAACTGACTGTTTAACGCTGGTTCGCGAAATGTCGCGGAAGTAAGAGTCGCCACCGTCTTTTATTTTCTCCAAATGGAAAGGACAAAAGCACAGAAAAATTCCTTATAGAGATTGCTCTCGGTTCGGGAGGTAGATTATAGAAAGGGAAGGTGTTAGCACCCTTTCTATCCATGGTTATCTATGGGCTCTTAGATACTTGCTCATTTGTGTTTTCAAAAATGGTTTGTTTGCTTTTCAATGTGGGTTTAAAAAAGTTTCTTTGAAAATTTCAGTTCGACTCTTGTATCGGTCCTCAAGAGTGTTTGAAAAGTTGCTTTCGAAAGCTTTTTGAAGAGGTGTCGGTGTGAAAAGTATTTTTGATTTGTTTTGAGATTAGAGCAAGTATCTAGAGTCGTCTACCTACCCTAAGGAATTAGGCTGTGTAAATGTCCTTAAGGTAGTGCCATCCCACCATTGAGAGGTAGGTAGCACCACCGTTGGAGGTGTTCGGGTCAATTCGAGGTTCGGGACATGGTGATCACCGGAGCAATAGGAAGACACCTTAGAAGCTACCCTCATGCCAGGTTCCCGGATCATGAGGACTTACTAAGACATCCTCTACTCGACGATCACCTTTCGAGGCAAGGCAACAGTGAAGCGTACCCTAGGGGTGGTGTGTGACTTGTGTGTCGTGTTCATTTACATTTATCTTGTTCATGTCAAAGTGACCTATGCGTTTGTTTTTATTTTTTGTCCATTCATTCTTGCATGCATTTGTTAACAGTTAAAAATTGCGAAAAAGGTAAAGTTCTAAACTATTACAAAAGGCGCGGGTCCACATCGCCGAAATTTCCAGGACCCGATTTGACAGAAAAATAATAAAGAATTAAAATAAAGTGCGAGAAATTAATATTTACATGGCTTTGGGAGAGGTACATAAAAGATTATATGAAAAGAAATTAAATGTGCGATTTAAACTAACATTAGAAACGAGGGCGTTGGACCCTTTTTGCGAAATTAAATTAAATGATCAATTGAATTAAAGAAAAAGAAATTATTTTTTGGTATTTTTGTATTTTTATGATTTTAATGAGATTAATTGAAATTAAAATGCTAACCCTAATTCTAATTGTTTTTTTAGTTTATTAAGAAAGTATTAAAGTTTAAACCTAAATTAACCTAATTATTTATATGCAATTTTAATTTATAAAAATAATAGGAAATATTTAATTACTATGAAAGAAAAGAAAAAAAGGATAAAAATTATTACCAACCCTAATTCTACCAAGTTTTAAGTTTATTAAAAAAAATTAAGATTAACCCTAGATTAAAACTAATTAATTAATAAAGGTTTTATTTACAAAAAATATTAATTAAATAAATATATTTTAATTTTGTCCTTTCTGATTTTTTGTGTTTTTTAGATTATTGTGAAAATAATAATTATAAGGAATTAAAAGAAATTAATTAAAATAAAGAAAAGAAAAATATAAAAAGAGTAAAAAAGAAACAAACTCTAGGGGGTGCTGTCCCCAAGTGGAGGGTTGGTTGTAGTGATTTGGGCCCAAGCATCTTTGGCCTTGTTGACTTCCATGCCAGCGTGTAGCGCTTTTGACTCACGTCCATGATGTTCCTCAAACTGTGGCCCTCTGATTGATCTTGGCATACGCGTGGCAAGCTGGGAATTGTGGACGTATGGTGGTCTCCAGCGTTGAAACTGCATAGAAGCGTTAATAGAAAAAAATCATGGAAAGGGTAAGGGACCTGGGGCTCGAACCCAGGTCCTGATGATTACCAATGCTTATGCTTGCCAAATGCGCTGCTTTGTTTCTTTGTCCATCATATAGCTAATAAACATAATAAAATAAAACAAAGGTTAGTGCTTCTTTTTCGCGCGAATATTTGAATCAACCAACCAACGCTGGACACTTCATCATCTTCCTCCTTGTTTGTTTATTCCCTGAAAATAGAAAGTGGTTAGCGGGGGTTTTGAACCCCCCCAAAACATGCAATTTTATGAAATAGCGAATAGGCCGTCCGGCCATATAAATTAGGCGCGAGGATTGATTCGTTTTCGTCTGAACACGCTGAATTCGTTCATGGTATTGGCCTGTTCTAATTTTACAATAGCTGGAAACGCCCAATTTAGAACTTGGAAAACCCTAGATGATAACAATGGTGGAATCACGTATAGTGCATAAAAACACAATTAAATTACACAGTTAGCATCAGAATCCATCAATTAGTCAGAATCCATAAGAAAAATGCAATGAATGTGCTTGAAAATCAAAATACGATTATGCATATTATATGAAAAAGTTTGATTTCTGGATACCGATTCAAAGGGCTATGCGTATGGAAAGCTATCCAGTTATACTCAGTGATGTCCTAGGAAGGTAATGAAATGAATTTCTTGGCTTGAATCGACCTAGAAGATGGTTTTCAGATTTGAGTTGTTCTTGAAAAATTCCAAGTTTGTTTAGGGATTTCTGGCGCAGCTTGGAGTCCATGATCACTAGGGTTGCATTTTGTATTTATGTGTGGATGATTTAGGTTAAGAAAATTGATCAAAAAGATCCATGAATTGATGAATAAATATTTGATTTTTATGGCATTATTTTCCAAATCTTTTTTCATGCTTTTTGGCTTCAATCACCTCCAATCACCTTTGATTCTTTCCTAACTTGATTTGCACGAAATATTGAGTATTTATCATGCATAAAAAGATTGAAAAACCTAGGTTTAGCATTTTTTATATATTTTAATTAATTAAATGAATTTCTAGCATTTAAAAATTCAAATAAATAAAATAAAAATGATAAAAACTTCCCTTTGGGCCAAATGGTCGTGCACATGCCTTGGATGATGAATTATGGAAGAAAAAGAGGCCCATTAGCATTTTTAGGTCATTTGAATCAATGTTGACTTTTCAAAATATCCAAAAATTTCCCAACTTCCACAAGTCATAACTTGCTCAATTTTTAAGCTTTGCTCATGTTCTTGGACATTTTGGAAAGGTCTTTGATTCCTATAATCAATTCCTTTGGTCCCATGTCATTTTGATTTACCAATCTCAAGTTATGGCCTTTGACTTAAAGTCCCTTTTTGTTGACTTTTGAAAATGACCTATAATGTTGAAATTGATAACTTTTTGTGAGAGCATTTCTTGGACTTGAAGTGTGAAGAGGAGTTGTAGGAAATGTCTTTATCTTCAAAATGAGCTTTGGATGGAAATTTTCTGATAAACCATGTGGAAGTTATGCCCTGGTCAACTTACAGTTGACTTTTTCAACTGTCCAAATATGGAAACTTTTGCATCTTGATGATTTTTGAGCCAAGCTTTGAGAATCATGATCAAGCATTGATCAAATGATGTTTGTGGCTTCAAAATGAGATATTGACCAAAAATTTGAACTTTTGACTGTCAAATGACCATTTTGCCCCTACAGTTGACTGTAGTGCAATTAGGATTTTGACTGTGCAATTTTGTGCTTAAAGTCTTGAAACTTGTCATGAGAATGCTTGACCATGTTTATAAGCATATGGGACTTGATTGGACCCTTGGGAACTTCACTTTCTTTGTCAGAACAAAAGCCCTAATTTTGACTGTTGGGAGGCCCTTTGAACTGTGCAACCCTTGGGGAGATGTTGAAGCATGCTTTTGACAAATCTTGAAGAATATGGGAGGGCAAATTTTGGGGTACAACATGGGTAGATTATGAAAATGGAAGGTGCAAGCACCCTTTTCATCTATGGTTATCCACGGGCTCTTAGTTACTTGTTTAGATCACTTGCTTTTGTTTTTCAATTGTTTGAAATGGTGCTTTGTGTGTGGTTTTGAAAATGTTTTGAAAAGAGGCCATCGTTGTGGCAACCTTTGTAATGATTCTTGTTTGAATATATACAAAGGTGTTTGTCTTTTGAAAAGATGTTTCAATGTTTGAAAGTTTGTTTTGGGAAATGTTTTGAAATTGTGTGGTGATGTGTTTTTGAAAATAGCAAGGATGTTTGCAAGTTTTGATCAAGTAACTAGGAGCATCTACCCTATCTACTCAAAGATCTTTCCTACACATTTTTAACCCTTTTGACAGTGTTGTTTTACCATTGCATTTGGTAAACAACTTTGTGTTTGGATGTTAAACGGGACAGGCACGGGTCATCGTATTGACCATGATAGCAATTGTGTTAAGTATCTTTAGCAATTTTTGAGGGACTAGATCATTTTGTATAGGCGACCAAGATAGCGTCATCGAGGGACTATGATCTTTGCTTTGTTTTGCCAAGATACTCAACATGCATACCATGACCATTTTAAAGGCAACAAGTGGATGAAACCCTAGGGGTGCATGTGTGCATTGTGTTGTCAATTTACATGCTTTTAGGTCTTGTATTAGGTCTAGCTATTTGTTTTGATTTTGGATATTGCATACAAACCCTAATCTCCATCATGACATATTTGAAAGCTATAAATGCGTAAAATAAATCTACGACTATTACAACATTGATATGTGGAGGGGGATACAATTTTTAATGAGGAGTATTTGCAAGAAAATAAAACCCTAAGATTAACTATTACATCCAAATTTAATTCTTTGTATCAAACAATAAATAAGCAAATATTTAAATAGACAATTAAATAAATATGCAATATATTATAAATATGCAAAAAGAAATGTTTTATTTTTATGTGTGTAAAAATAAAATATTTAATGTATTAAAAAAAAGAAGAAAAAAAAGGTTATTTTTTGTTAAGGGTAAAAAACCCTAATTTTTGGTTTAAGAATATGTATATATTATAATATTTGTTTATGTATAATAAAATAAAAATATATACAAATTTCAAAAAATAAAAATATATTAGAAAAAATATTATTTAAGTATATAAATAATAAAAATAAAAGTATAATATTTTTTGTAGTATTTACAAGTTTATTTAGAAAAAATAAAAGTATATTATTTAAGAAAACTATTTTTTATGTTAGAAAAAATAATTTAAAAAAATACAAAATAAAATGTAAAAATTTATGAAATTTTTTTTGGTAATTTTTTATGTTTAGAAAAAATAAAACAAAAATCAGAAATGTAAATAAAATAGAAAAAATATAAAAAAATAATGAAATGGGCCAGGGGGTGCAATCAGCAAGCCGGGGGACGCTAAAAGTGAGAAATAGCCAGGCCCAGCCCAGCTACTTCATCTTCAACCTTCATTCAAACAAAAATATGCGCGCTTCCTGTACAAATGTCCAACTCCTGCATACGTGCTCTAAAGCAAAAACTCACAACACAAAAGTTATAGCATTTTTCAACACGATTCCAACCATATAAAGAACTTAATCTAACTCTCAAAGACCAGAGAGAATTTCTCTGGCCCTAATTTCTAACCTAACTTTTTTAGAATGTTCATCAATCAAATTATCTCAACACAGTTAACTTAAATAAAATCTATGCATATGTATAGCTTAAGGGCAATGAGTACTATAATTTTTATTCACAAACCTAAGCCTAATGATTCCTAAATAGAGAGATAGAAAGTTGGAAAATATTTGCTTCAGTTGAACATGATTATGGCAATGTAGAGGTTTTTAGTGAGGCCTGAGATGTTAGTGAGCTTGCCCGAACTTCCTCTGACCTTCCCCAATGCTTTGTTTGCTTTGAGCTTGCTTGAATAAGCCTGTAGAAGTCAACCTACACAAGCTGAAATCAGAAATGGTGAAGCTTGCAAATGGAGTTACAGTAAATGTACAATGGTTGTGATAGCTTAGGTGGGTTATATGGAATGTATTGGAAGAGGTTTGGGGCAAAACGCACGAGTAGTTTGTGTTTTGGAACTCAAAGTGCAGAAACGGCCCTATTTTACAAGAAGATGGTGTTTTTGTGTTTTGGAAGGCTTGAGGGTTGATTAGCTCGTGCTTCTGACTCAAGGAAATATGCAAAAGTTGTTTCAAATGCTTACAAACTTTGTTCTTATCAGATTTCAAAGATATGGATATTTTGCAAGTTTACTTGGTTTTGAAGTAAAAGTGTGAAGTGATACAAGACAGGCCTGTACAAGCTATCTTCAAGCATGCATAAGATTGTTGTACCTTTGTCTAAGTTATTGGAACTTGTTTGATGCAAAGAGAGGGGTCCAAGGCTCAAGGGAAGCAAGTTGACATAAAGTTGCCTTTATCAAAATGGCATAGTTCACTTTTTTGCCAAAAATGGATTAAACTCTTGTGTAAACTTCCATTGATCAGAATAATGCCTTAAACCATTGAGTTTGAATTCAATTTTTGAGTGTGGAAGGGTTTAAATACCTGTTAGCAAGTACAAGTGAGGCTGGATAGAGTTTGCAATTTGTGTCAATATGAAACATGCCATGGATCAAAGTGAGTTTTTGCCAAATTCAAACCTTCGATTCTCCCTAACCATAAATGATTTTGGAGAGTTCTTGGACATTTTGGAAATCTTGTAACATGCTATACAATCCATATTTGAAATGCATTTTTATATTCCAAGTGTAACTAGGTGAAAAATTTCCATGAAGATATGTCAAAATCCTGCCTAAACTAGGGCAAAATTTCACTAAGTTAAAAGTTTCATGGACCTTTGTTCCAAAAATCATAACTTGAGATCCAAGCTTCTTTTGGGAAAAATTTGTGAATCAAATTTGTAGATTTTGTGAAGGACTACAACTTTCATGTTGGAAGTTTTGTTTGAATCCAACTGCATCATGGTGAAAATGTTGGGCAAAGTTGGGAAAAAATGAGAAAATTTCATAACTTAGAAAAATTCTAAGTTATGAAATTTTTCAATCTTAAACCCTAATTTGCAAAATTAGGTTTCTTGATGAAAAAGTTTCATTTTTTGACTCATCTTGATGAAAAATGACCCTTGGCACTTGATTTCGACCAAAAAGTCAAAGTTTGACTTTTCAGTGTACAATTGATTTTTGATCAGTTGATTGGAAAATTCATTTGTCAATCCAATGCTTTTGAGATCTTTTGAACCTTGTGAATAGGTAAAGATGATGCCATTGAGTCCTTGAATCCATGCTTGAACCCAATTTTCCATTGGCTAGGTTAAAAGTCAGAAATTGCCCTTCTGCAGTCAAAACCCTAAAAATGACCATTTTGCCCTTTTGATGATCTGATCAAATTTCTTGAGGAGTTATGGTCCAAACTTGATAAAAGGGTTCATATGAGCCTATAATATTGATGTGGATCAAAATTTATAAGGTTTGACTGTAAATTGGCCATAGTTGACTTTTTCCCCAATACAGCTGATTTTTAGGTCAACTGTCCAATTAACTGGGCAAAAATTTGATTCAAGGCTTGAAACTTGGTATGAGCAATATTATAAGTCCAACATGAAGCGTGAAAGTCACATTGAGCATTAGAAGTCCAAAATTCCTTGTACAAACTCAAACCCTAATTTAGGTCAACAATGCAAGGAGATGTCTTGAGCAGAGCAAACCCTAGCTTGGTCTTGAGTTCAAAGAGTCTTGTAAGGAGAAATCTTGGTAAAATGAGAGGGAAAATTTTGGGATACAACATCTGTATCTATAAAATCATTTCTAAGTTATTAGCATCTAGGCTTAAAAGAGTTATGGGAAATTTAATCTCCCAAGGTCAGTCAAGTTTTGTTCTTGGATGATAGTTGCTTGATGAGGTTCTAGTTACTAATGAAATCATTGATTTAGAAACTAGAGCAAAGAAGGATTGTATGCTTTTCAAAGTAGACTTTAAAAAAGCATATGATAATGTAAGTTGCAAGTATCTTAGGTTTACGATGAAAAATATGGGGTTTGGGTAAATTTGAAATGGATGAAAATACGTGTCTTCAATAGTCATATGTTTGTGTTAGTCAATGGGAGCCCTACTTTGGATTTTGAAGTAGGGTGAGGGATAATACAAGGCGATCCACTATCACCTTTTCTTTTTGTTTTTTTAGTGAGAGGGATAGCTAGATTAGTCAATAAAGCTAAAGAACTTGGAGAGTGTCAAGGATTCAGAATCAAGGATATGGTTTCTTTTTAGATCCTCTAATTTGCTGATGACACATTATCGATAGAAAAAGAAAATTGGAAGAATATTTGGAGCTTAAAGTCAATTTTAAGGGGTTTTGATAGGTTTAGGTCTTAGAGTTAATTTTTTTCTTCAAAAGTAAGCTTTATGGTATCAATGTGAACAAACATTTTATTCATGCAACCTCATCTTTTCTTTCTAGCAACAAGGAAGACATGCCTATCACTTTTCCAGAAGTTCCAATAGGATCTAACCATAGAAGAACCTAGATGTACAAACCTATTATAGACAAGATGAGAGCTAAGTTGGCTAATTGGAAGGGTATATTCTTATCTCAATTAGGGGGGGGGGGGGGTCACTTTGATTAACTCAAACTTAAATAGTCTTCTAATCTTCCTACCATCTGTCCTCAAGGCCCGTGTGAGGGTTTGAAATGAGATATCTAAAATTCAACAACATCTTCTAAGGAAGGTCCATTAGGTCAAGTGGAATCAAATTTGCAGGCCTAAAACCCAAGGGGGTTCAGGTGTGAAGAACATTAAGGATTTTAATAAAGCTATTTTTTCTGAATGGAAATGGAGAGTTCTAGTTGAAAAAGGAGTTGTTTATTCAGATTTTTGAGGATTGGATATGGCAATATTGAACCGATAATTCTGAATGGGGCCTTAGGAAAAGGTTGAAGGAAATAGTCGATTTGGTGGCATGGTGTAGTCATAATTTGCAGAAGAACATCTAGAGCCACTCTAGGTTTTTCTGGAAATGATATATATAGATTGGGATATGGGAAATACATTCCTTTATGGTCAGCTATTTTGTGTGGTTTGGAATCTATGAAACACACCTATCCTGATTTGTTCTCAATTGGCAGGGATCAAGTTAGCTCAGTTGATCAAAAGAGTTCTTAGATCAATGGTGTTTGGGTTTGGAACAATTTAAAATCATATGAACATTGGGAAGTGAATCATTTGAATTATAAGTTTGAGTTTTCAGACTCCTTGTTTGAGCTGGCTCCAAGAGTTTGAGTATACGACAACTTTGAGTGGAAGGCAGAAAGTGACAAATATTTTTTTATCAGTTCTTGTTACAGATCCTTAACTCTTGACAGAAATTGGGAAGATATTGATGGGGATCAAGCTGAATATTTTAAGGTCATTTGGAGAGCTCAAGTCCCTGTTAAAGTCAAAACCTTTGGTTGGAGGTTATTCCTAAACCGTTTGCTAAGTAAAGATCAAAGGTGTAGAGGAGGGATAATTGATGCTAATATTGAAGTGGCTTGTGTGTAGAAGGTTTAGATTGAGGTTGATAAGTGGTTTGGTATATTGTTATGCATGGAAGGCACTTCTTGGACGAGCTTTAACATTAGTAGAAGAAATTTGAAAAGGAAGATACTGAAAATGAAGGAATGTATTTTTTGGTTGGCAACAACTTGGTGCATATGGAAGCATATGAATGATATTCTTTTTAAAATTTTATTTTGTAATATTATGGATTTTATTTGGTTTATGAAGATGATAGTTTAGAACTAGAGAGTTATAGGAGAATTTACAAATCCCAAATATAGTTTGTATGATTTATTTGTTGCTTCTTTAAGTTGTTTTTCTCAATTGTAGTTGGTTTTAAATTTCTCTTTTCCTTTTCTTAGATCTCTATGTAATTGGTCAAGAGTATCCTTGTACTCTATTCAATCATTTGTCTCCTTGTATATCACAAAAAAAAAGTTTGGAAGTTTGAAGGAGACATTAAAGGGAAGAATTCAAAAAAATGATTTTTTTTTTAAAATATAGAGAATTATTTAACATTTTTTGAAAAAAATGATTTTATATAGAATAATAAAAGAGTGTTTATCATTAACATATTTTTAATTTTTGAAATACTATAACAATAAAAATTATATTTGAATAATTTGTCTAAACCCTAAAAAATCCTCCAAATCCTTCCTCAAATACAGTTTTTTAGTTCTTCCAAAAATTATAGAGATTTTGATTTTTGAATGGAAATAAATCCTTTAAAACCCTTCTCACCTAATTTTTTTCTATTTTTTCACTAAATCTTTCCCTTTTTTAAAAAACTCTCTCCAAACTCCCAAACAAAATATTAAAATTTTTAAACTCCTAAGAGACTTTTAATTTTCATAATGAGATTCAGATCTTACTCATCTCTCTGTATTTTTCTCAATCATCTTCCATCTCTCCTTCCGCCTCTTTTTTAATCATCTTCGATAACTTTCCAACAAATCACCACCACACTAGAACCATTTTGTGCTTGTGCACCATCCATATTATGTTACATCTATTATCTTCCATAGATTGGGAGATTTTTCAATAGTTTTTTTTAATAAGATAATATATAAACATAAAAAAGGATTACAAAACAAAAGAGGGGGGGGGGGGGAGGGGGGAACCAAAACCCTCTCAAAATTAAGCAAACCTAAAGAATGGCAACCCTAGCTTATTCTTTATAAAATCAGCTCTAATACTCTCCGGTATAGAGGAAAAGTAAGTGGTATCAATCAAAGAAAGACATATGTTAGCAAGGGAATCTGCACAACTATTCTCTTCTCTAAAAATGTGAGAAACTATAAAATTCCACTTAGATACAATACTGATACAATTAAGCCACTTATTTGTAATCTATTAGGGAACACAATAAGGAGGACTGAAAGTTTTCACCACCGCCTTCGAATCCCTTTCCAACCCAAGAAAAAACCAATTATGCTCATGAGCAAACTCAATAGCTAGCATAGCTCCCGACAGTTTGGCAATGAGAAAATTAGAGACACCTAAAAAAGAAGCCAACGCACCCCTAAAGGAACCTCCATTATCTCTAGCAATGACTCCATAAGCCAAAGCTCCCAAAGGAGTTTGGGAAGCTCCATCACAGTTCAATTTAACCCAGTTCAATAGAGGAGGCTTCCAAAAAATCTCCAAAATATATGGGACACGAGGCAGACAAATAGAAACCTTAAATCTTTTAAGGATCCCAAAATCACGCATAGAAAGACGAGGACCTGCAACGGTAGCATTACCGACTATGGAAGCCGCAAAAAAATATAAACAGAAGAAAAAGTAAAGGTAGTTATGGTGTCATTAATTCTAACCAGATTCATAGCCTTCAAAATCACGTTGAGCGTGAAAATGGTAGCGACTTTAATGATGAAAAAATTATGATTAGCACCTACTGTACCAACCAACTTCCAAATATCCGGTCAGCCCTGTATGGAGTAATTGATATTGAGCATATCTTTAATCCAAATCCAAAGCTTAGAGGAAAAATAACATTAAAAAAAGATGTGATTCTGATTCCTCCGCCAAACCGCAAAGATCGCATCTAGAGGAGAGGAGAAACATCTTCTTTTCCATTGATCATCCGTCGAAAGCTTATGGTGAATCAGATGCCACACCATAAATGACTTAGAAGGAGAAATCAACTTATTCCAAATTCATTTCCAATATTCCATATTAGTGCCTCTGTTGCGCTTGAAATCGAAAGCTAACTTAAGAGTTAAATCGCCATCAGAAGATTGGTGCCAACACCTTTTATCCCGACGAGCATCCAGAGGAATATGGCAGGCACTTATCTACATCTAGGTGGAAATTGGAATGCTAATGTCAGATTTCGAAATATCCCAATAACCATTGACTAAAATACTGCTGACAGATTGCTCATTGAGCAAGGATGGGACATCATTTTTATAGAAATTAGTAAAATACGTGTACATACGCACGAGTATGAGAATGAAACACATATTTATTTTTAAAATGTAATAAAATAAAATGAAAGACAAAAGGGTATAAACATATTTTTTTAAAGAAATATATATTTTTATTTTTATTTGAATTATAAGTATAAAATTTTTCATTTATAAAGTTTTTTATTTTTAAAAGAAATATATATTTTTATTTAAATTATAAATATAAAATTTTTCATTTGTAAAAATATTTAAATATAATATATTTTTCTCCTATGCAAATATTATTTTTGTTTTGACATTATTTATAAAAATATTTAGATCAATAGAAAATTTATTCTCATTTAAAAATATATTAAAATTAATTCATTAATTTAAAAATATTTTAAACTAATTTATAAAAAGCATATTTTCTCATAGTTGTATAAGTAGTACACTTTTTCTAAGAAGTGAGATGTACTAATCTATAAGAAACAAAATAATTTCTTTAGTTACATCAATATAAATATTTTAAATTAATTTATAAAAAACAAAATAATTTCTTTAGTTACATCAATATAAATATTTTAAATTAATTTATAAGAAACATAATAATTTCTTTACTTACATCAATATAAATATTTTAAATTAATTTATAAAAAACAAAATAATTTCTTTGGTTACATCAATATAAATATTGTATCACTTCAAGGAATATCATTATTACCTCAAACATAAATGTTATTATGACCATTTAAAATATGATTTTTTAATTAGAAATTTTTATATATTTAATACTCTTAAGGTAATTAAAAAATATTTATTAATTATTTAATAATTTTTTATTTGCTATATATAAACAATGATATAAATATGTAGTAAAAATTTAAATAAATAAGGAAAAAAGTAAAAGAAATGTGTAATCGAGATTAGTTTTTTTTTATTTTTTTTTATTTTTATAATTACACATGGAAGCTTGTATTGGTAAAGCAAAGTTTAATTGGGTAAAAGAAAATGGTTTTTGGATAGGTTATTTTTATATTTTAATCTTTGAATTGGTTGTTTATTCACTTTTATAAAATATTTTTCAGTTTTTCAATGATATATAAAAGAAGGTTAATTAAGAGTATCGATACACAAAAATGAATATCGTATAGTATATTATTAAAATAAAATGTCAATTAAAACTCAATACCACCATCCTAATTTATTAATATTTAATTATAAATATCATTAATTAAAATGTCACTCGAGACTAAAAGTCACGTTAGTTAATGTTTGAGTTTGTTTTTTTAAATAACAAAAGAAAAAACCATGTTACTTTATGTTTGAGTTATTTTATTAATAGACTGATGAATAAAAAACTAATAAAAATCAACCATCATTTAAAAAAAAGAGAGATATTAGAGAATAATCTTTATTCTTCTTAAAAATAAAATAAGAGATATTAAAAACTAAATTTGTAGTTTTAAAGAAAATTTAAATCTATTTCTAATTAGTTTTTCTCATTGAAAAATAAATTTATAAATCGTTTTTCGTAAATATGAAGAGCAAGAAAATACATTTTTTAAAATTTGAAAAAATAATAAATTAGTTTAATTTAAAATTAATAAAAATTAAAGATATGAAGTCCTAAAAAGATATGCAGTCCTTACGAAATTCAAATAATCAAAACTAGTTTATATTTTTAATTATTTAAAAAATTGATCTGGATTGAGCTTACACTTGCCCTTCGAACGGGAAGTCCAAAAACAACTCAAATTAGGGACCGTTGGGTAATTCCTCACTTGACCGTTGGAGGACGTGGTCCACGATCCCACGACAGCCATCTTAAACTGTCCTCTGGAAATCACGGGTTCAATCCTGTTCTTGCAAAGCAGTTGGCCAGGGGGGAGTCCACTTGTTGGACTCCATACACACGTAAGCCCTGACCGTTCCTGTTATTATGCCTCAACGTGGCCCAATAGCGGGAACTTTGGCCCAACGCTAGGGGGCTATAAATACCCTCTCTCCTAAGAGGGTCTGGTATTCAATTCAATTCATCTCTCTGAACTCATACTTGCTTGCTCATTCCGCAACTTATTTTGCCATTGGAGTATCTTGCAGGTACCCCCGTCTCATTCAATTTCTGCCCGAGCAAGCTGTGACGGTCCATTTCTAATCCGATAAGATGAAAAATAAAAAATAAAAAATAAAAAATAATAATAATGGTCATTAATTAATATTTAATTAAATATTATTGATTGATTTATTACATCTTTTGGTCCACACCATTATTTACCCTTTTGATAATTCTGACATTTTTTATTTTCCAAAAACAAAAGGCACGAGTCAGTAAGAAAAACGCAAAAGAGAATGGTTTTCCTCTTTCATTGGTCCCCTGTCTCTCTCTTTTTTCAAAAAATAATTCTTCAAGGAAGCAAAGAAGAATGAAAGGGTCAAAGGAATACTATCAACGACAGATTTTGAGAAATAGGTAGGTGCAATTTCTGGCGGTGTACATGGGTCGTGGTGGCCGACAACGTATGCTTGTGACAGTGATAAAATAAATAGTGGTACAAACATAGGAAATGGTCAGAAGCACTATTTTTGCCAAAAAAAAAAGAGAGATGGTAGTTGTAAAAGCTTCTTTTTTTCCCTTTTCTACTTCCTTCTTCTTCTTTTCCTTTTTTCAATTTTGTGTTCTTAATGAAATGATATTGCTGATTATGGTGAAGATGAGGTTGTTGTGTATGATGTTGTTTGATTGTTGTTAATGGTGAAAGATTTATGATATTAATTATGAATTGGAAGAACTCACAAGTTTCCATAGATGAAGTTGGAAGGGAAAGGAAAACAAAAAATGAAAAGAAGATAGAGAGTTGTGATGGTTAAAGGAAGAAAATGTTGCGGAAATATTGAACTGGATTTTGTATTTCCAGGGATGAGAAAAATGAGTTATGCAGAAAAATTGTAATTGCATTTCTAATTTAAAGGGACGAGAGAAATGAGTTTGTTGTAAATATGTTATTTTTACTATTGTAAATATTATTCAATTCAAAATATGGTAGCACAAGCTCTCGTTCAAGAGGGATTTGCTTCCGCATAAAAAATAACCCAGCCACCTTAATTGTCGTTTCTTTTTCAAAACCCTAACTGCCTTACTTATGGTTTTTTCTTTCAAAACCCTAGCCTCCTTAATTGTGATTATTTTTTCAAAACCCTAGCCGCTGTAATTGCGGGGTTTAGGTTCAGAAGTATTATTCACTATAGGGTATTGTTCATCCGGGACATTGTTCATCGATGGAATTACTGTTCACTAGTGGAATCATTGTTTATTGCTGAAATTATTGTTCATCGACACCATTATTCATCATTGGAACATTATTCATTACACCATTGTTCACTTAAAAAAAACTCAATTGAAGGTTGTATGCCTCTTTACGACTAATTTACTGGTTCTTTTTTATTCTATTGAGTCAGACTCATTCGCATGACATCCATCAATATGTTAGAAGGAGAATTGATCCAACTCAACAAAGATGAAGTAGAGAGGCTGAGATCCCTCCTTAGTAAGTTAGAGAAACCAAATGGTACTTCTATGTTGGTACATTTGCGTTTTCACTTCCTCTCGGTAAGTCTCAATTTTTTTTTTGGATTTAATGCCTCAGATAAACCCTTTAACCAATACTGGATACTGGATTCTGGAGCCACTGACCACGTGACACCTTTACGCACACACTTTTCTACTTATTCACCATGTTCTAGCAACAACAAAAAAATCCACTGCAAATGGTACCCTTATAACTATAGTTGGCAACTAGCCTAATTTCCATCTATAACCCTTCAAAATGTTCTTCATATTCCCAAATTGTCCACTAGCCTAATTTCCATACAAAAACTTACAACCGACCTATCATGTAATGTTGTTTTTTATAAAAATTCTTGTGTTTTTCAGGACAAGAATCCAGGGAGCATAATTGGAAATGCTAGAGAACAAAATGACCTTTATCATTTGGATAATCAAACTTTTCCTCTAAATCTATTCAGCAACAATAAATCCTTTTATTTATAATCAATTAAAATCAACAGAGAGAAGGTCTTATTGTATCATTATCGTTTTGGTCATCCATCATTCAGAGCCATAAAATAATTATTTCCTTTATTATTTAAAATTTTAGATGTGGAGAGTCTTTGTTATGAGGCGTGTCAACTTGCTAAACACAAGCATGTTTCTTTTCCACTCAATAATAAAATAGTACTTTTCCATTTTACTTAATTCATACTGATGTTTGGGGTTCTTGGAATGTTCCAAATATATCAGGTCCTCATTGGTTTGTAACATTTATTGATGATTGCAATCGTGTTACTTTGGTCTACTTGTTAAAACAAAAATCTGAAGTTTGTTAGTTGTTTCTTCACTTCTTCTCTATGGTTAACAATCAATTTTGTGTGAGTATTAAGAGAATTAGGTCTGATAAGGCCAAAGATTACTTTAACCACAATCATAATTTTTTTTTGTCAAAAAGAAGGTATTATTCACAATCTTCTTGTGTTAAAACCCCTCAACAAAATGGGATTGCTGAGATAAAGAATGGGCACTTGCTAGACCAAGCACATGCTATGATATTCCAAAATAGAGTTCCTAATAAATATTGGGGTGAAGTTGTCTTAATTACATCATATCTCATTAATCGTTTACCCTTTACCGTCATTGCCTCCAAAACTCCTATGGAAGTCTTATCCTCATTCTATCTTGATGTGTCTACGTCAAGTAATCTGACCCCTAGAATATTTTGGTGTACGTCATTTGTCCATATCCATAGAGATGGTAGAGGGAAACTTGATCCTAGAGCGTTAAAATATGGCTTTATAGGATTCTCTTCTATCCAAAAGGGTTACAAATGTTATTATCCATCACCTCATACATTCTTTGCCTCTCGAGATGTTACCTTCCATGAGCAAGAATGTTACTTCCTTCAAACTCTCTTCAGGGGGAGAATATAAATAAGAAAGATGAGTCTCTCTACTTTCTGACCTTATTTTTGAACCAGAAGTTGAGACTGAAACTAGTGGTGACAATGTTGATAGTGAACTTGATTATGGAAAAAATGGAAATGTTGAAACTGATGTAAGATTTGGAAAGAATTTAGTATATACAAGAAAGAAGAACATTCTTAAATCTACTCATATCCGAGAATCCAATCAGACATTACATGAGGTAACTTCTCCCGATCCTTCAAGCACTAGTGATTCCATTGTTGAATTTTCTCATGAACAAGAAACAAAATCTAACTCAATACTACCACCACACTATAAGGATTTAGATATTCCAATTTCCCTTATAAAAGTTACCAGAAATTGTACTAAAAAGACACTTTACCCTATATCCAACTATATAAGTTTTGAACATTTTTCACCCACCCACAAACCATTCCTCACAAGTCTAAACACTATAAAAATACCTAACTCTTTATCTGAGGCATTTTCTGGCAGGAAATGGAAACAAGCCATGGACTTGAAGATGAAGCCACAAAATAAGAACAATACTCGAGAATTGGTTTCTCTACCAAATGGAAAGAAATTTGTATGGTGTAGATGGGTATAAAATGTAAAATACAAGGTGGATGGATCTATTGAGAGGTGTAAAGCAAGATTGGTTACCAAAGTATTCACCCAAACTTATGGAGTAGATTACTCAAAGGCATTTTCTCTGGTTGCTAAAATGAATACTGTAAGGTGATATTATCTTTAGCAGCTAATTAAAATTGGAATTCACTATAATTTAATGTGAAAAATGTCTTCCTTCATGGAGAACTTGACAAAGAGATCTATATGGACGCACCCACTGGATACTGTGAACGTACTACCACCGATATCGTGTGCAAATTAAAAAAGACTTTATATGGGCTAAAGCAATCACCACAAGCATGGTTTGGAAGATTCACCAAAATTATAATTTGTTTAGGGTTTAAACAAAATCTAGGAGATCATACTCTACTTATCAAACATTCTGAGAGAAGGGGAGTAAAAAATTTATTTGTGTATGTGAATGACATTATAGTGAAAAGTGATGATGAAAAGGAGAAATAATTGTTAGCTGAACACTTAGCCAAGGAGTTTCAGATTAAGACCTTGGGAAAGTTGAAGTACTTTCTGGGAATTGAAGTTTCCCACTCTAAGAAAGGAATCTTCCTATCTCAACAAAAATACATTACCAATCTTCTACGAGAGACGAGTAAGACAACATGCAAGCCTATAAGTACACCAATTGATCTAAGTGTAGAGTTGGGGAACACGGAAGAAAATATTTCGGTTGATAAAGATATGTTACTTTTGCTGTAAGCCTAGTCAGCCAATTGGTGCACCAACAAAAAGGAGATTCATTTACAAGTTGCACTCCAAATCGTGCAATATTTATAAGGAACTTCGGGTTGAGTAATTTGGTTTGAATGAAATGGAAGTGTAAGTATTGAATCATGTAATGATGCTGACTATGCATGGTCAGTTATGGATAGAAGATCACTACAAAATATTGTACCTTTTTTTGTGGTAATATTGTGACTTGGAAGAGTAAAAAACAAAGTGTTGAATCTAGATATAATGCTGAAGAAAAATTCAGAGTAATGTCACAGGGTATATGTGAACTACTTTGGTTGAAAGTAATATTAGAAGACTTGAAGATAAAGAGTGATGAACCAATGAGACTTTATTGTGATAATAAATCTGCTATTAGCATAGTCCATAATCCAGTGCAACATGATAGAACCAAACATATTGAAGTTGACAGGCACTTCATCAAAGAAAAGTTAGATAGTGGTATTATTTTTACTCCATATGTTTCTTCTCAAGACAACGTTGCAGATCTTCTAACTAAGAAGCTGAACAACAATAACTTTGAAAATATTGTTTCCAAGCTAGGAATGATAAATATTCATTCACCAGCTTGAGGGGGAGTTTTGTAAATACGTTATTTTTACTACTGTTAGTATTCAGGCTTTTAGTCCATTAGCTAGGCCCATTATATTAGAATGGTCTTATATAAATAAATTAGTGTTTGTAATTTTAACACACTTGAAATATATTATTCCATTTAAAACATAGTTGGTGTTTTCTAGGTGTGAGGGAGAAAATAAAATGACTGGGTTTTGCAAAGAAGATGGAAAATACAGAGTTTTGATAAGACGTTTTAGTTTTTCAAAAATATAAAATAAGATTAAAAGTTGGAAAGTATTGAACAGGAAAGTAGTTGGGTTATGTTTAGGGCGATTTCAAATTGTTTCCAAGCAGAAAACATTGAAATATAGAAAATGTAGTATGTTGGTGAACATAGATGTAACATATAGCAGAGTAACATAGTGCAAAAGAAGCCGAGATAGGTTATATTTGGATAAATTAACAAACTTAGTTGAAAAAGTAATTGTTGGACTGAAAATAACCCCAAAAGCACAATATATCAATAGAAAAGCAAAAGGTATAATAGTTTTTTTCCAGAGCATACTATCTTCTTATATTATAGATGTTTAGCCATATGACATGAATTTCTCGTCATTTAAATAATAATGATATGTTGATAGATACTACTTATCATTTATAATATTAATTATAAGATTTAAAATTATTATCAATGATACGAGTATGAGTGTGCAAAATATCCACTTATGGGGTCCAAATTCATAACCAGATCCAAATTCATTTTAAATATTTGGATATAATTAAGTAGTTATTAACTCGTTACTTTGTAAATGGTTTGGTTATACAATGATATTTTATTTTTGGATATTGTTATAATATGGTTTTAATCTAAAAACATAAAATAAAGTTCAATTATTTTAAGTTAATTTAAATTTTATTAGTTGTTTCTTGGATTTAAACTTTATAAAATCTAACAATTAATGATTAGATTTTAGACAACAATATCACAAAAATTGAGTGAATGTTTTTTTTTTATGTTTTTTTTTTGTGGTTGAAATCTCATTTTCAATCGTTCACTTTCGGTTATGCTAATAATCGAAAGTGAACGATTAGAAATGAGATTTTAAATAATGTGATTATGGATCGTAGCTGGGTGAAAATCAGTAGATTAAATAAAGAGAATGAGAATGGAGTGATACAATTTATTGATTTTACTGGAAAATAATCTTCCTAAAAATAATGGGATTTTTTGGTGTCCTTGTCCCGAAGGTAACATATTACCGAATCATAGTTATGAGGCTAAGAAGATATTGTGTCCAATGGGTTTGGACTATGTCAAAATACATGCATTTCCGTAATGATTGCATCTTATATAGGAAATATTTTGAAAACTTGAAGAAGTGCCCGAGGTGTGGGGAGTCACACTACAAGCAAAAGGACAATGATGTTGATGACGATAATGGTGTAACTAGCAAGGATGTTACTTCCAAAGCGATATGGCACTTATCGATAATTCCAAGATTCAAGAGATTGTTTGCTAATATTAATAACACAAAGAATACTAGATGACATGCAAATGAAAGAGTGTGTGATGGAAAAATTCGCCATGTAGTTGATTCATTGCAATGGAAGAAAAATGATTCCTTGTTTCTAGATTTTCCCTTGAACCAGAGAACCTTAGGATTGGACTTTCCACCTATGGAATGAACATTTTTGGTAATTTGAGCACTAACCATATGTCATGGTCTGTTCTTCTCATAATTTACAACCTATCTTTGTGGTTGTGCATGAAATGATGATTTCGGGTCCAAGACAAACAGGGAACAACATAGATGTTTTTTAATGTCATTTATTAAATATTTAAGACTCTTGTGAGAGGAAGGTGTTGATGTTGATGATGTGTATACATGTGATAACCATAAGCTGCATATTTTTCTGGGTACAACGTCAAGGGACATAAAGCGTCTCCTATATGTGAATTTTATACATATCACCAACAATTACAAAAAGTAAAAAAGATAATTTATCTTGGTCATCGAAAATTTCTAAGACCTAATCATCCATATCGTAAATTATAAAAGAATTTTAATGGAGGGCAGGAGTTTGATATCACTCCAAAATCCTTAACCAGGAAGGAAGTTTATAAAAGACAACTACACATTAATGTTGTCTTTAGAAAGAAGAAGAAAAAGCTCGTGGAGAAAAATATTTGGAAAAAGAGGTTGGTGTTCTTTGATCTTTCATACTGGTCTAGTCTAGATGTAAGACATTTTCTTGATGTGATGCATATGGAGAAAAATATATGTGATAGTTTGAATGGAACACTTATCAATATTAAAGGTAAGACAAAAGATAATAAATAATCCCGCAAAGATATGGTTGTGATAGGTATACGACAAGAGTTATCCCTAAAAGAAATAAGAAATATAACCTATTTTCTCTCAGCATGTCACACTCTGGCTAAAAAAGAAAAAAAATGTTTTGGAGAATGTTTGCAGGGTATCAAAGTTCCTCAAGAGTAGTGTGCATGTGTGTGGCCTAGTGGTGATGGCTTGAGTCCTAAAAGTGTGCTCCTCTCAAGGTCTCAGGTTCGAATCCTGCTAAATATTAAGATTTCTTATTAAAAAAAAAGTTCCCCAAAAGTACTCATTAAATATGAAGAAACGTACGTCAATGAATGATCTCAAGTTAGTTGGCTTAAAATCTCATGATTGTCAGGATAACTATGACCAGATTGTGCTTATTCTTCAATGTTATATGTAGTAAAGTTATTGATCATGGAAATTTAGAGATGTTTTTCCCTCCATCATTGTTTCACATTATGGTTCACTTAATTGTTCATCTAGTATGAGAGATTAGAATTTATGGTCCAGTTTATTTATGGTGGATGTATCCGATAGAGCTATACATGAAGATTTTTAAAGGGTATACAAAGAGTCATCACCGTCCGAAAGCTTCAATCATTAAAAGGTACATCACAGAAGAAACTATTGAGTTTTGTACAAACTATTTCTCATAAGTGAACTCTATGGGAATTCATGAGTCTCGTCATGATGGATGTTATGATGGTAGAGGTATTGAAGGTTTAAATGTTAAGATATTTGACCAAGATGTAGTTCTTCAAACATATTTCTATATATTGAATAACCTTAGTGATGTTCAGCCTTATTTCACTGCTCACAAAAGTCTTATAAAGAAAAAGTTTTCCCGGGTGAATGAAAAATGAGTTTTGATAGAGCATAACAAAATTTTTGTAACTTGGTTTAATAATTTTTCCTAATATAGTTACTCCATGAGCGTGATATTTAGATTCTAATTTATTATATAGATCACGCCTTTAAAATTTCTCATTAATCAGAAATCATTTTACATGTTAACGAGATCCATATTAGAAAGTAATGTCTTACAAAACTTCATGAAAATCATTAATTTTTATCATTCTTTTTAATATATCAAATGATTTCTGATTGATGAGAAATTGTATAGGCGTGATCTATATAATAATACATTTCTATTTACAAGTGGATTTTTTTTATACAGACATGGAGTGAAGAGTTATCGAAGACATCATATTATTAAGCTTCATATATATATATATATATATATATATATATATATATATATATATATATATATATATATATATATATATATATATATATATATATATATATATATATATATATATATATATATATATATAATAAGAATTGTATAATATATTAACTTATTTCATAGTTGATAGTAAATGTTTACTTATGTATAGAGAACAACTTTACATTTTGATAGGGTGGATACTTTTAAAAGAAATTTATAGTATCAAAGCTTAAGTGAAAATCCAATAATTTAAATGTTTTACTTAGGAATGCAAATAAATATTTATGGGAAAATATAGAATGATATTTGTGTCCGCCTCATTTAATAAATATGATATTCATATTTGTTCTATATTTGTGTGAATATTTGTTAATTAGATAATTTATGGATTTTAAGATATGTACGCATATTTATGGACAATATTTTTTTAAAATTATTTTTTGAAAAAAAATTATTCAACTTCTTTTAAAGACACAAAAAATTATTATCTCATAAAATCCATACAATTTTCTCTTATTTTAACAACAAAATTTTGTTACATTAATTTCTTTCATCACAATCACAAGCTTAATTTCCTTCTTTAAATAAATTAAACTAATGGTATTTAAATAATTTTATAATTTATTAACGAATATGGATATCCGTATACACATATTATTAAACCAATATCCATATTCATTTAAAAACGGGTATTTAAATATCCAATTATTTTATCCGTGAATATCTATTAAAATACTCGCCCTCCACCCATGACACATTTTATCCACATATATTTATGGGTACAAATTTTTTTGCCATCCTTATTTTAACCGATTATTATCGATGGCAGGTTTTATGTAACCGATACAATTAATTTATGTTGTTAGTTTTTGTTAGTTGTATCACAATTTATTATAAGTTGTATAAATACTCAACGGGTATCACAATTAATGTGAATGCAAATAAAAATTATCACCCTCAATTATACTCTTTTTAACTCTCCTATATCTCTCATTTTCCATATTTAATTACTCCATTTTTACCATTTAAAAATCGTTTTCTTTTTGTATTTTTGAAAAAACACGATTTTTGCATTTCTGAAAAAAAAAACGTTTTTTCGTATTTTTGAAAAAACTCAATTTTTTTTATATTTTTAAAAAAAAAATCAATTTTCTGTATTTTTAAAAAACTATTCTTTTTTGTATTTATGAAGAAACTTGATTTTTTTTGTATTTCTAAAAAACTTAATTTTCCGTATCTTTGAAAAACTTCTATTTTTTTTTGTATTTAAAAAAAAACAATTTTTTTGTATTTCCAAAAAACTCTATTTTATGTTTTTTTGAAAAATATCTTTTTTTTCTTCATATTTTTGAAAAAAAACCAATTTTTTGTATTTCTGAAAAAAAACTAGATTTTTTGTGTTTTCAAAAATATTTTTAAGAAAAATTGATTTGTCATATTTCCGATAAATCATTTTTTAGAAAAAAAATCGTTTTCTTTTTGTATTTTTGAAAAAAATGATTTTCGCATTTCAGAAAAAAAGCGTTTTTTCGTGTTTTTGAAAAAACTTAATTTTTTTCGTATTTCTGGAAAAAAAAATTAATTTTTCGTATTTAAAAAAAAAACTATTTTTTTTGTATTTTCGAGGAAATTTGATTTTTTTTGTATTTTCAAAAAACTTGATTTTTCGTATTTTTGAAAAACTTCGATTTTTTTTTATATTTAAAAAAAAAATCAATTTTTTCGTATTTCCGGAAAAAAACTCTATTTTATATTTTTTTGAAAAATATCATTTTTTTTCGTAATTTTGAAAAAAATTGATTTTTCGCATTTCTGAAAAAAACTAGATTTTTTGTATTTTCAAAAAAATTCGATATTTTTAAGAAAAATTGATTAGTCGTATATCTGAAAAAAATGATTTTTTTTTTTGTATTTTCTTTAAAAAAAATGATTTGTTGTATTGTCGGGAAAAATGAATTTTTTGTATTTCTAAAAAGATCAATTTTTAAATAAAAAACAATTTTTATTTTAAAAAGAACTATTTTTATTGTTTGTTTTTAAATATATTTAATAGATTTAAAATATATAATAAAAATAATCTATCAAATTATTAAAATATGTTCGATGAATTGAATTAATCTATATATATAAATGAATGAAATTTGATTCAATCTATTAATTTTTTTTTATATAATGGATAAATTGAATAAAAATTTTAGTAGATCAATTAGATGGATTTTGTCCTCTAAATTAAAGTATCATTGATGTAATTATAAAAAATTCTAACAACTAATTACTATATAGATATAATATGACCTGGATCACTTGGTTAAGAATTACTAAGCTTGTGTAGGAGTACCAATATTTGATTCTTGTATCAATCTTGGGGAGCAGCCAAGAGATATTGCAACTTAAACAGTCAAGCAAAGATTAATCTCATAGTCAATCTAAAGAATCGATGTTTATGGTAATCTTCATGTGATGCTAAAGAATCTAAATACAGTTTTTCCTATAGAAAAATATACCTAATTACTTACTCATGCAGCTATAATTCTGATCGGACAAATATATCAAGGTTTGACTAGTGACAGAATCACCCCACCCTATACAACACACCAATTCTAACTAAAAATTAATTTTATTTTTCAAAAATAAAATGAAATAATTATAATTTTTAAAAAATAAAACTAAGATTTTTTATTGTAAAACTATTGTTTTGGATGAGACATCTTTTTAATTAAAGAAGACTAAGATTTTCTTGGAAACCTAGTTAACTAAATTTTTTGACTGCATGTCGTACGTAACAAGCTTTTTAAACTTTTAAGCAGAACTTAAAATAATTAAATATAAATAATATTTATTATTATTATTATTATTATTATTATTATTATTATTATTATTATTATTATTATTATTATTATTAATAATATTATTATTATTATTATTATTATTATTATTATTATTATTTTAAATTTCATATTTTTGAATGAATTATAAATTTGTTAATTTTTTTAAATAATTTAAGTTGATTAACCTACTTAAATTTTCAAATATTTAAATATAAGTTATAAATTGGAATTGAAATAAAATATCATATGATGTAATGGACAGACATTGGGAGCAGAGCGAGTGTTATACAACTAGTCATCGTTTATCTTGAGCCACCATTTTATTAGTTCGAGTGTCATTCTTTTTGTTTGATCGCCTCTTGCTTAGATGTATCACCCCATCTTCGTGTTTTTCCATTCATAACGCAAGATCGTGTATAAAGTGTGTACCAAGTCAACATGTGTATCGTGAAACTTAACCACACCTCTTGAATTTCAGGAAATCAACCATCCACTTATGTAAAAGTTGTTATATTTTAGAGAGGTTTCTTTTCCTCAGTGGAGATTCCTGGAGGCTATAAATAAATTTGTGCCACAACACTGATGGGATAACCAATAACATCAAGAAATTTTTATATACAGTAGTTTCTCACCTCACGTGAGTTAGCTTTAAATACCCTAACAACCTGCCTCTAACAACCATTATCCACTAGGAATTCTGAAATATTTGTATTTTGCAAGTATAATTGGCGTCCATCTTGGGGTCCCGGTAAAACTAATCTAGGCCAAGCACATTATCTACTCATAATCGCTTTCACCATCTTCTCACGAAGATGTTCGAGCAAAGTTCCAAGAAGACCACCAACACCATCGTTGGAGGTTTCTCCAGGGGAGTAAAATCTAGCTTCTCCCAGAGAAGATGCGATCAACAGGTGTAAATAACATACATCACACCCGTAAGAGCCCCCAATGTCTCTAGTTGGAATTAAGAGTCCAGAACCAACTTTCCAAGAGAATACATTATCACTGTACTCCCCCACAACAACATCCCATGATTATCACGATTAAGCATGCCAACTAAGATGTGAAACAGGTGTTAATCAACCCTGGAAGCTCTGCAAACATCCTATTATAAAGCACCTTTCAAAGGATCCAAATAGATCTCCATAACATTTGATCTTTCCCAGGGTCTCTGATCGGTATATCGAGCGAACACATATAGGTCAAGGGCAACATCGCCCTCAAAATAACATTTAGTTTAGGGGGGGGGGGGTGGGGGGGGGGGGGGGCGGGGGGTGGGGGGGGGGGGGGGGGGGGGGGGGGGGGGGGGGGGGGGGGCGGGGGGGGGCGCTAAGACCATATAATTAAAGTATCATGTAGTAGACAACACACCCCATTACAAACATCATCCTAGGAAGGCCCACTCATAAATTACTTGAGGAGGTCTTTTCCCCTCGCCACTTAAACTTAAAATATCCATTACCTAATGGGCGCGTGGGTATGGTCAGAGAAGATCATGCAATCTCCCAAGAGTGTTACCTAAACAACTTGGAAGTAACAATGGGTCCCCTTACCCTGGCTCCCACCACCCCTCACCCTGAAATGGATGATGCATATATTGTAAGTTGGGACCCAAGATTAGGGGCAGAAAGTGAAAGACTTACCCAACTAAAGATTTGAAAGAGGTCTAAATCGGGCCCATGCATCACCAGGTTACTAAGTTGGTCACCTTATTGTTTGAATATAAAAAGGAAGATCCATGTCATCCATGCGGGTTAATTATATTGTTGGACTTCCACATGAAGATCTTTGCCGCCCTATAGGATAATTATATTGTTAAACTCCCACATAAAGATCCTTGCCACCTTACATGGTAATTATATTGTTGAACTTCTACATGACGATCCTTGCTGCCCTATGGGGTAATTATATTGTTGGACTTTCACAAAAATATTTTTGTCACCTTATGGGATGATTATATTGCTAGACTTCCACTTGAAGATCTTTTCTGCACTACATGGTAATTATATTGTTTGACTTCCATAGGAAGATCCTTGCCCCCGTACGAGGTAATTATTTTTATGGACTTCTCCATGAAGATCCTTGTTGCACTACATGATAATTATATTGTTGGACTTCCACATGAAGATCTTTTTCATCCTACAAGGTAATTATATTACTATACTTCCCCACGAAGATCATTATCGTCGTATAGGATAATTATATTGTTGGACTTCCATGGGAAGATCCTTGACGCCCTACTGGGTGATTATATTGTTAGACTTCCCCAAGAAAATATCAGTCGCCCTACGGGATAACTATATCACTAGACTTCCACAAGAAGATCCTTGCCACCCCACGAAGTGATTAGATTGATAGACCATTATAGAATAATCCTTCTGCCTCAATAGAACTCTCACTCAATGAAAATACTATGAATTACAAAACAACGCCGTACTGAGAATGGCATGAAAAAATCACCAAGGAAATGAACATAGCTCTTAAAGAATGGCCCATAAAAAGTAGGGGTACAAAATGCCCTACAAATGACAGGAATATGAATAACATACTAAATCCAAATAATTGAACTCTCCCTAAGCAATGCTTGAGGAAATCGTCCTCCGAGGGACTCAACTAAAGTCTCACATGAGGGACTCAACTGAAGTCTCTCATAAGGGACTCAACTAAAGTCTCGCCTGAGGGACTCAACTAAAGTCTCTCCATGAGAGTTTTCGTCCAAATCCTCACCAATAAGATGATTTGAAGCTTATAGACCAGAATTTGGAAACACATGCTTGACGAGGCTCCTCAGAAAGGTCAAAATATGAGTCATAGGCTAAAACACTTTGGCCTTTACGAGCCTTCATACTTGAGGGACTGTATAGTGGCATAACAGAGAGAGACCTTGGGAGTAGGATGAGTGGCATACGGTTGGTCTTTGCCCATCCCCGAGTCACCTTTTTATTTGATTGAGCACCATTTGTTTGGTTCAATCTCCTCTTGTTTGGATGTATCACCCCATATTCTCGTTTCTCTGTCCATAACGAGTGATCATGTATGGAACATGTATCAGGTCAACAGTCGTGAACGGGAAATAATGGGACTTAAATACACCTCATGAATTTTATGGAATCAACTTCCCACTCTTGTAGACGTTTCTATATTCTAGGGAGATTCAGTTCCCTTAGTGGAGATCCCTTAGAGCTATAAATACATCAATGTCACAATATTGAGGGGATAACCAATAACACCAAAAAATACTCATATACAATAGCTTATCACCTCACGTGAGCTAACTCTCAATACCCTAAATAGAATTTTGAGGGAATTAATATTAGGCTTAAATGCAATTTTGGCCCCCCTAAATTTTCCAATTGCTTGATTTTGGCCCCCAAGTTTCAATTGCTTGATTTTGGTCCCCATAAGTTTTTTCAATTGCTTGATTTTGACCCTCTAAGTTTCAATTTCTTGATTTTGGCCCCTAAAATGTTCTAATTGCTTGATTTAGGCTCCTCAAGTTTGTCCCCTTTTGCATTTGATAGTCCCTCAGTAACATGTAGACTAAACTTTTTTTGAGTTACTTTTTCTCTTCTTTTTTTACTTTATTTTTTTAAATAATTTTCTTCTCTACAATTCTATTTTTCTTCTCTTTTTAATAGTTAAGCTTTGAACGAAATATCTTGAAAATCTTAATTATTTCATTCAACATATATTGAATGATAAATTATTTTGACAACAAAAAAGATAGACCACTAGCTAATTAAAATAGCTAATTAAAATAACATACTCTTTAGCCAATAACATGTGTGAATCTTTTAACAAAATTATTTTAAAATATAGGGACAAACCTACAATATCCCTTATAAAAAGATTAAAATTCTATATGACCAATATGATTTTTAGACTTCGGGACTTTATGCTTAAATATGAGGAAACTATTGGCCAAATAATTTGTTATTTTAATTAGTTATTGGTCTATCTTTTTGTTGTCAAAATAATTTTCCATTAGACATATGTTGAATGGAATATTTAACATTTTCAAGATATTGCATTCAAAACTTAACTATTAAAAAGAGAAGAAAAATAGAATTATAGAGAAGAATTTTTTTTTTAAAGTAAAAGTGAAAAAAAAAAGAGAACTTTGGTCTTATTGTCATTAGGGGACTATTAAATATAAAATGAGACAAATTTGAGGGGTCAAAATCAAACAATTGAAATTTGAGGGAATGAAAAACAAATAATTAGAAAACTTGAAGGACCAAAATCGAGCAACTAAAACTTGAGGGACCAAAATCAAACAATCGAGAAATTTGGGGGACCAAAACTATATTTAAACCTAAATATTAAAATAAAAAAATTAAGCTATTTAATAAATTTAAAAAAACAATATTGATTATAAATATCAATAACTTGTTTGTTACTATTATTATTACATTAATTAAATTTAATACTAGTTGAGTTATCTTAGTCACTCTTTCAGGTAGTTTTTTAAACTTAACTTAAATAATTTATTTGAATATATTTAAATAAAACAATTTTCATGTAAACTATAATAAATTATACTATAATTTTGAAAGATTAGACTCTAGTCTTATAATAACACTAAGACATTAGGAGTGGCAAACAGGCATGTTCGTCCTATTTAGTCATTCTCTGCAAAAACTCGCATAAAACAAAATGGAACAAACATTATAGAGGGATAAGTCATATAACCCTTGTTTTCCCCGAAAAAAATAAGAGCAAGACGGGGAGGATCCACAGGCACTGCCCCTTTAATGCTTAAAAATTACAAAAAAAATATGTTAATGTCCACGCCGATAAAATCTCACAAAAAGTGAAGCGGATGGAGATATACATATTAGAGTGTGTGGGTCTAAAATTTTTATCCTCCTCGCAAAAAATGTGTGCAAAACAGATGAACCTCACAGGCCGAACTCGAATTTAGATTCAGTGCAGTCGACATTTTGCTGCATTCACGTAGTTACAACTTTTACAACCCTTTAATCACGAATGGACAATTCAGATTTAATAGAGTTTTGAATTTTTTAAATAGTAAAAATAGTGGTTATAAAATATAGACCGTATGATCTCAATCAAACAGACAAGAAGCCTTTATAGCATGAATTCGTTCTTTTCTGACTACAATGAATCAGTATCCTCTGAACTCATACATGTTGAGGTTGATTGAAAATATATATGTTAAAGAAGTCCCACATCACTTATTTTTGTAAATGAAGAGGAAGTCCAAGACTATATATAAAATTAAGTTTTTCCAAGTCTCACATCGCTTAGTTTAGTGATTGAAGAGGGAGTCCAAGGCTATATATAGGATTCAAGTTTTTCTTTATAAGATGTACCAATCAAAAACACTTTAAGTTTGTATTTGACTTTTTTATTTTCTCTTATACTCTTTTTTTAGAGTGTAGTGAGAGGTAGGTAAATATTTGCTTCTGGAGAGTGTGGGTGTATTAGAACCTTGGGGAGTTTAAGAATAGTCTATATGTTGTAACAATTTTCACATAGTGATATTCTCTTGATGTCATTTGACAGCAATCATGGTTTTTCTTTGATTTGGAGTTTTCACGTTAATCTCTTGTATTGTTATTTTGTTCCTCTTTTTTCTCTATGTTTTTTGCCAACAAGTGTTATCAAGAGTCTTGATTTGGTGGAGTATAAACTTTAGTATGATTTGTGGTTGCAGTTTTGTTTGATCTTCCACATCAAAAAAGAAATTTTATACTCTGTTGGTTGGGAAAATTTTAGTTTGATGCAAGAAAGATTTTGGTTGCAATGTCAAGATTTTCAAGTGCAATGAAGATTGATTTAGAGAAATTTGACGGAAGAATCAATTTTGACTTGTGAAAAATTCAAATCCAAGATGTTTTGATACAATTAGGATTACACAAGGCGTTTAAATGAAACATTTCTAAAATGGACAATGAGAAGTGGTAGGAACTAGATTTGAGAGCTTCAAGTACAATTTGTATGTCTTTGGCCAAAAATATTCTTGTGAATATTATTGGTATGTCGTCAGCCAAAGAGCTTTGGGAGAAACTTGAAGGGATATATCAAGGAAAGGATATATCAAATCACTTATTATTGAATGAGCAGTTTCATAGCTTGCATATGGATAAACATACAAAAGTATCTGATCATCTAAGTATTCTAAATGGTATTGTTTCTAAATTATAAACTATTGGAGTCAAGATTGATGATGAAGATAAAACTTTGAGACTCATATGGTCTCTTCCATCTTCCTATGAGCATATTAAACCGATTTAGATATATGGGAAGGAAACTGTTGAGTTTTGAAGATGTTTCTACTAAAATTATTTCTGAAGAAAGAATAATTATTTTTGACTTGTGGAAAGTTTGAGACAAAGATGTGCTGATATAATCAAGATTCCACTGGTGTGAGATTATGTCCATGGTTGAAGAGCTTCCTATCAATATGAAAGTTTCACCATAAAGTTTCAACCTGATTTTCGACATGTGAAAATTCTTTAAGTGATTTACCTTCAAGTGAAGTATACTCTTATTTAGGTAAAGTATGGTAGTTTTTAAAACTATGATTATCAGTGAAGACAATGTGAAAATTCTTGGAGTGGTGTAGCTTCAAGTGACTATACTCTTTATGATGGATTATGATTGTCAGTGAAGACAATGAAAGTTAATGTATTATTTTCAATCAAGGTGGAGATTGTTGAGGTTGGTTGAAAATATACATGTTGAAAAAGTCTCACATTGCTTATTTTTGTAAATGAAGAGGGAGTCCAAGACTATATATAAAATTAAAGTTTTTCCAAGTCCCACATCACTTAGTTTAGTGAATGAAGAGGCAGTCCAAGACTATATATATGATTCAAGTTTTTCTTTACAAGATGTACCAGTCAAAAATACTTTAAACTTATATTTGACTTTTTTATTTTCTCTTATACTCTTGTTTTAGAGTGTAGTGAGAGGTAGTTAAATATTTGCTTTGGAGAATGTGGATGTATTGGGGCCTTGGGGTGTTTGAGGATAGTCCATGTGTTGTAAAAAAATTTCACATAGTGATATTCTCTGGTTGTCATTTGACAACAATCATGATTTTTTCTTTGATTTAGAATTCCCATGTTAATCTCTTGTGTTGTTATTTTGTTTCTTTTTTTTTTTTTCTATGTTTTTTTCCAACAAATACATTGATATGCTTCATGTTAGGACATAAGCACATACATTAAAGTGAGAGCAGGTAGCCCCACAAATTAATTTATATGTATAATTTTATCGTTTTTTATTATAAACTAAATATATTTCTATTAAAATTTTGATTTTTTTTTTTGAATAACTAAATGTGCGTGAAAGATAAATTAATAAATGCTTGTTTGATCAAATACATTAAAATAAAAAAGTCCAATACGTTAACAATATAAAAGAAAATGAAATATAAAGACAAAACAACTACAATTTATAAATTTCAATATGATGTTGTCCAATTGCAAGTGCACGACAATGTTAAGTAGTATAATTAGATCTAATTCACAGAAAGATGCATATGAGTATCAAATTTTATCTTAACGGTGTTCAGCTAAACCGATCGTAAAGTTGGTTGGCTTAGTACAAGTTGTAGTAAAATTAACAGATAATAAAAACATGACACATGGTTGTAATCATCTATCAAGATTTATCCTATTAATTATCAAAATCTGAACACGATAATATCTAAGTAATTTATAGAAAAATAGATAAATATGTATGACATCCACTTTCACGGCGTTCATATCTAGATGTGTTTCGGTATAGCTAAACGGTTCAACCAAGAGCGAAACGCCTTGTCACGCGACACCGAAGCTTAATTGTTTCTCAATTGAGATCAGATCTCCTTGTCACTGGCACCTCAAACTTAATTGTTTAGCAATCCACGATCCAATATTGATTCATATTCTTTGGGACTATGATCGTATCTGGGTTGTCTTTGCTTTCGCAACCGATAAAAATATATTTATGGTCTCGTGTTCTAAAATAAAATAAAAAACTAAAGATCTCTTAGTTTATATTTTAATTAATCAACCAGGGATCGTTATGAGATAGACTATCATGAGCCCTGTCCTTATAAAACTACTCACTAATGGTGAGATCAACAACAACTAAACAAGGTAAAAACATAGCATGCATAGAAAATAAATAATGTAATGTAATAAAATGAAATAAACTTAAAGGAAAACAATACTTGGATGAAGGAAATCTAGAAATTACAGCAGAAATTGCAGGAAAAATTACAAATAAAAGCTTAGAACAAAGACTGAAACTGAAATAAGATATAAAACCAAGAGTCTCCTAAGTGTCACCCTTAGGTATCTATGTAATCCCCCCTAACTCTCTCAAGCTAATGGTCCTACTTATATAAAAATTCTATTTAATCAACTTAAATTCGTGTTAATACAATATTGGACCACTAAGCATTGAATTGAGTTGTTTTTGAGCTTCTAAAGGTTACATAGATCACTTAATTTTGAGTTAAAAATTATAGGCAACTTTAAGGACATCAAAGAAGAAGTTTTGGAAGTTCAAAAGTCGAGAAAACAATGCGGAATTTCAAATTTCTCAACAGAAACTAGGCTTGACTCGGGCAGTGTCAGGCAACATGGTCAAACCGTGTTCTCCTCAGAAAATTACTATAGGGGCGACTTCAAAGGCCAACACGGCTAGGCCGTGTTAGTCAAGGGTTTTGTATTAGAATGACTTGCGAACACGTGATTTTTCCATCTTTTTTGATTCAATCTTTCCTGACACTTCCTTATTAGCGGAAATCAATAAATATAAACAAAAGCGCATAAAAGAGACACAAAATGATGAAAAGACACAAGAAATCAAAAAAAAAAAAGCTAAAAATAATATGCAATATTCACTTATCGAACACCCCCAAAATTAAATTGTTTCCCATCCTTACGCATCAAGCTCGCTTAGGAAATTTTTTGGATCAAGCGATTCAATTCTTCAAAAGCTCAAGAGAATGAAATCAGTGGTACTCATACATGGCTTGTTGTTCTGATCGGCTAAGATCTAGGTTTCTCCATACTTATTGACAACAAAATAATTATAATAACACAATCCTGTAAAATAGATACAGACAAAAGTTTCCTATTTCAGTCACTTCTCTAACTATGCTTTGGACTTAAGTCAATTTTTTGATATTTTCCCCTTTTGTTCGAACAATCATATTAATGCAATTAAAATAATGATAAACATCACATGCACAAGATCTATCGAGAATTTTTTTTTTAATTTTACACCAAGAATATGCCAGACTATCAAAATAAACTACTCGGGAAGTATTTCTAAGAATCAGAGTGTTATGGTACAAAATACACGTTAGACTCAGATCCTACCCATGAAATGTAGGATGTTTGGGTAATGTCGATTTTATAAACTTTCATAGGGTCCCTAAACTTAGTCTATCATCCCTTTAAACCTATATACTTTATCATGCATTTCTCAGGCTTAAAAAAAATTCAGAAATTTTTCTAACAACTCAAATTTTGGGGAAAATCTAACAATGATACATGCAACACAAACAAACTATCCTAAACATCACACAACTAAAAAAAATAAAATGTGGAAATAAATCTTGTGGTTCCTCGATATACTAGGGATGGTTATTATAGAAAAATTTGGGTGATCTATCCACCATGGATGATAGGTATTATGCTAAGGTTGGTTACTGTTCACATAACTGGCCATATTTTGGTTAGACCCCATGCATACAATAAAAGAAACCACAGAAAACTAAAAGTTGGTTTAGTCTTTACGGTGCTAGAATAAACTTTCAAATATCAAAATTATCTCCCCAAAAACGACACCAAAAACTCGATGTTACCCAATCATAAGTGCACAACAATGCAAAGAAGCATAATAAGATTGAACCCACATAGAGATGTATATGATTACTTAATTTTATCCTACTGGTGTTTAACTAAATCCATCACAAAGTTGGTTGGTTTAGCGCAAATTTAAATAAAATTAACTGATAATAAAAACAGGACACGAGGTTGTGATCATCTATCAAGACTTAATCTATTGATTATCCATATTCGAAAATGAGAATATCTAAGTAATTTGTAGAAAAGTAGATAAATATGTATGACACCCATTTTTGTGGCGTGCCTAGCTAAGCGTGTTTTTGGCACAGCTAAACGGTTCAGCCAAGAGCAAAACACCCTGTCACACAACGCCGCAACTTGATTGTTTCTCAACTTACATCAAGTCTCCTTGTTAGTGGAACCTCAAACTCAATTGTTTAGCAATCTGTGGTCTGATATTGATTCACATCCTTTCAAACTACGATCATATATGGGTTTCCTTTGCTTTCTCAACCGACACAAATATATTTATGGTCTCGGATTCTAAAATAAAAAGCACCAAAAGTTCTTATAGTTCATATTTGAATAAATCAACCGAGGATCATTATAAGATAAACTTTCATGTTCCCTTGTCCTTATAAAACTACTTACTCATGGTGAGATCAACAATAACTAAACAAGGTAAAAACATAGCATGTATAGAAACTAAATAAAGTAATGTAATAAAATGAAATAAGAGAAATAAACTTAATGGAAAACAATAGTTGGATGAAGGAAATCTATAAATTACAGCAGAAGTTGCAGAGAAATTATAAATGAAAGTTTAGAACAAAGAGTGAAATTGAAATAAGCTGTAAATACAAGAGTCTCCTAAGTGTTACCCTTAGGTATCTATCTAATGTCTCCCCACTCTCTCAAGCTAATGATCCTACTTATACAAAAAATTCCATTTAATTACCTTAAATTCGTGTTAATATAATAATGGACCACTAAGCATTAAATTGAGTTGGTCTTAAGCTTCTAAAGGCCACATAAATCATTTAAATTTATGCTAAATTTTTTAGGAAGATTTAAGGACTTCAAAGAGGTAGTTTTGGAAGTTTAGAAGTTGGGAAAACGTTACGGAATGCCAAAGTTTAGAGCAGAAACTGGGCCTGACACTGGAAGTTCGTGTTAGGAAACACGATCGTGTCAGGCAACATGTCTAGACCGTGTTCTCCTCGGGAAATTACTATGGGAGCACCTTCAAGGGACAACACGGCCCGTGTTAGATGACACGACCATGCCGTCTTGGTCATGGGATTTTGCTATTGGAATGACTTACGAACGCATGATTTTCCATCTTTTTTTATTCAATCTTGCCTGACACTTCATTATTATCTGAAATCAATAAAAACAAACAAAGGTGCATAAAAGAGACATAAAATGATGAAAACACACAAGAAAGTAGAAAGAAAATAAGCTAAATACGATGTAATAATCCCTTATATAAATGTATCTTCAATATTTAAATATCAAATTAAATTATATAATTTTGTAACTTCTAATATTTTAATTAATAATAATCGTCTCATTGTACACTAATAAGAAAAAAATATATGATAAATTTAGTAACCAGTTTTTTTTTCAATTTCATGTCAAATCATTGTTGAAGTATGCCTTAAAATTTAAGTTATGAAGATAAATAAAATATGTTTTGAGATTGCATAAAAAAGAAATTATTTGGTGGTGAGATAATGGGTCTGGGTCTGATGGGTAGCCTGGTCTATCGAAGCTCGGGTCTAGTTTTCTCGGTGAACATGTATTGGGCTTTGTTGCTTAGGTTCATGGATCCGTTTATTAATGGGTTATGTCTCAGGTTGTTATGAATGTGTTGGGCTTTAGTAGATATAAATACGTATCCTTATCATTCTTGTCTTAACAACCTTCTGAACTTTAAAGCTCAAGACAGAGAGAATAGTTTGAGAATCATAGTGGTAATCTTAGAGAGAAAAGGGAAAATTCCTAAGAGTGTATTCTTGGAATTTGGAAACCCTTGGAGTTATATATGGGGGGATTGAGAAACACTTCTAAATACCTCGGGCATATGTGATTCATATATAGAGATAGTTGGATAGATTGAGAAACATTAGGGTAGAAAATAAGGTTTGTTATAAGGAACTTGGATAATTCTTTTCTTGTAACTCATTTCTAATATTTTGTAACAAATCTTGTAAGTATAGTGAATCAAAGATTTGCTCTCTATCTCTCCTAGAGTAGATCATTTGATCGAACTGGATAAAAAAGTTATTATGCTTATTCTCTTTATCTTGTTCTTCTAAATTAAATTATTGTCTTGTTGAACTCTTTACCTTTATCCTTATATCACTTTAAGGATGTCATTTTTTATGATAATGAATGTACAATAATGTCATTGAAGTCCAAAGGACGGTGAGATCCAAATAATTTTTAAAGATGAAAGATTTTAAGATTGGGGATAATGGTGAAGGCTTGAGTGCCTCAAAAGGAGGAAGTGACCGTAAGGAGTGTCCAAATAAAAGATGTTTGACAAGTCAAAATTAAAATGTTTAATTTGTCAGAAACTCGATCACTTCAAAAGGGATTGTTCCGAGAAGAAGGACAATGAAGATTTTGCTCAGATTGTTGCTGCCTCTGAAGAGGATTCTTATGAGAGTGTTGGCGCATTAATGGTGTTGAATTTCAAGATTGAAAAGGATTGGGTCATGGAATCAATTTTCTCTTATCAAATATATCAAAGAAAATAATAATTTGAGACTTTGAAGGTGGAAGAAGATGGAGTAGTTCACCTTTGTGACAATAAGGTTTGGGAAATTCATGGTACTTCTACAGTCAAACATAAAATGTTCAAATATCGTGATTTTCTTCCTCATAATGTGAGATATGTTCTGGAGCTCAGGAAAAATTGTTATTCATAAGCATGTTTGATGATCTAGGCTACTACACATGGTGAAATGATCATAGTTAAAAAGTTCCAAAATAGGTTATTGTTGTACCACAAAATTTTCCCTCTCATTTTATCCAGATTCTCCTCACAAGTTTTCTTGGACTCAAGCCAGATTAGGGTTTGCTCAGCTCAAGACATCTCCTTGCACTGATAAACTGAAATTAGGGTTTGAGTTTGCACAAGGATTTTTGGACTTTCAATGCCTCATGTGACTTTCATACTTCATGTTGGACTCCTAAGACTGCTCATACCAAATTTCAAGCCTTGATTCACATTTTTGACCAGTCAATTGGACAGTTGACCTAAAAATCAACTATATTAGGGAAAAAGTCAACCATGGACAATTTACAATCAAACCTCCTAATTTTTTACCCACATCAACAATATAGACTCATATGAACCATTTGATCAAGTTTGGACCACAACTCCTCAAGAAATTTGACCAGATCAACAAAAGGGCAAAATGGTCATTTTTAGGGTTTTGATTGCAGAAGGGCAATTTCTGATTTTTCACCTAGCCAATGACAAATTGGGTTCAATAACGATTTCAAGGACTCAATGGCATCATATTGACCTAATCACAAGGTTCAAAAGATCTCAAATGCACAAGATTGACAGATGAATTTTCCAGTCAACTGATCAAAAATCAACGGTACACTGAAAAGTCAAACTTTGACTTTTTGGTCAAAATCAAGTGCCAAGGGTCATTTTTCATCAAGATGTGTCAAAACATGAAACTTGTTCATCAAGAAACCTAATTTTGAAAATTAGGGTTTAAGATTGAAAATTTTCATAACTTAGAAATTTTCAAAGTTATGAAAATTTCTTATTTTTTCCCAACTTTGCCCAACTTTTTCACCATGATGCAATTAGATTCAAAGAAAACTTCCAACATGAAAGTTGTAGTCCTCCACAAAATCTATAACTTTTATTCACAAATTTTTCCCAAAAGATACTTGGATCTCAAGTTAATGATTTTGTGAATAGAGGTCCAAAAACTTTCTAACTTAGTGAAATTTTGCCCTAGTTTAGGCAGGATTTTGACCTATCTTCATGGAAAATTTTCACATATTTCCAATTGGAATCTCAAAATGCATTTCAAAGATGGATTGTAGATCATGTTACAAGCTTTCCAAAATGTCAAAGAACTCTCCAAGATCATTTGTGGTTAGAGAGAATCAAAAGTTTGAAAATGGTAAATTATCACTTTTGGCCAAGGCATTTTGCACATTGCTACAACTTGCAAATCTGTCCAAACCTTGCTTGTACTTGGTTTACAGGTTATAATCTTTTCTACACTCATAAATTAAATGCAAACACATTAGATTAAGGCTTTATTCTGAGCTTTAGAGCATTGTACAAAGAACTATTCCAAAAATGGCAAAAAGATAACAATGTTACTTTGATAAAGGTCACTTTTAGCAACTTTGTTTATCTTGAGCCAATGACCCAATCTTTTGTAGCAAACAAAGTTCACTAATATCAGGCAAAATTCACCAACTATGTGCAGCTAGAATACAGGCCTGTACAGGCCTTGGCATTGTCAACTTCAACTTTTGCTTCAAAAGCAAGTAACTTGCAAAAGTCCACACAACTTTTGGAATCTGATAAGAGCAAGCTTTGTGTTCATTTCAAACTAGTTAAGCACATTATCTCAGGCCAGAAACACGATCTCTTAGCATCTAAAACACCCAAATACATCAAAACACTACGTTCTTGTCAAAACAGGGCAAGCCCTGCAGAACCACTTCCAAATCCAAATCCACTCGTGCATTTTGTCCCAAACCACTTCAAACACATTGCATACATCCCATCCAAGCTACCCAAGCCCTTCTCAAGCCACTGTAACTCCATTTTCACACTTCACCATTTTTACTTTGAAGCTTTGCAGGTTAAGTTCTACAAGCACATTCAGGAAGATTCAAGGCAAGCCAATCATTGGGAAAGGTTGAGTGAACTTCAGGCAAGCTAACACGACCTTCAGGCCTCATCCAAAACTCCTACATTGTCATATCCAAACTTGACTGAAACAGGTATTTCTTAAACTTCTATCTCCTTATTTAGGAATCATTAGGCTTAGGTTTGTGAAGCAAAAATGTAGCCCTTAATGTCCTTGAACTGTACATATGCATAAAATTCATTTATGTTAACTGAGCTAGGAGAATTCGGGTGTTGAAGTTGGTGAAAAAACTAAGTCAAGATTTAGGGCCAATGAAATTCTCTCTGGTCTTTGAGAGTTAGATCAAGTTTTTTACATGGTTAGAATCGTGTGATCGTGAGCTATAACTTTCATGTTGCAAGATTTTGTTTTTAAGCACATATGAAGGAGGTACGGTTCGAGTTGCAGAAGCGCGCGTTTTTGTTCAAAGGTCAGGGATGAAGCTGTAACGTGGGTTGGGCTTGTTTGCTTCTGTTTTTGACACCCCCTAGCTTACTTTTTACACCCCATTGGCCCATTTATTATATTATATATTTTTCATTTATTTCACATTTCTGACTTTTATTTATTTTTCTTGAACATTAAAAATCATCAAAAATATTTTCTTAGTTTTTACATTTTTATTTTATTATTTTTATTATTTTTTATGACAAAAAAATAGTTTATTAGATAATATATACTTTATTTTCTTGAATAAATTTGTAAATAATACTGAAATACTTAAATATTTTATTTTTATTATTTATACACTTAAAATAATATTTTCAGATAATATTTAATTTTCAACATTTTTGTATATATTTTTATTTATTTTCTGGTACATAAAAATGATTAAATAAATAATAGAAATACATTTCTTTTTAAAACAAAAACTAGGGTTTCCACCCTTTCCAAAAATAATCATTTTTTTTATTTTCTTATTTTTAGGACATAAATGAACTTATTTTTACATACATAAAAATAATACAAAAACATCCTTTGCATATTTATATTTATTTGTACATTTAAATATTTGTCTATTTATTTATTTGTGCAATATTTCAATTTGGTTGTAATAATAGTTTTAGGGTTTTATTTTATGCAATATCCCACTATTCAAACTTGTATCCCCCTCCCCATAATAATGTTGTAATAGTCTTAGATTTACTTTCACGCATTTTATTGCTTTCAAATGCCATGATAGTAAGATTAGGTTTTGTATGCAAAGAACCAAAATCAAACAAATAGCATGACTAAACACAAGACAAAAATGGATGAAAAATGACAACACAATGCACACAAGCACCCCTAGGGTTTCATCCACTTGTTGCCTTTAAAACATGGCCTTGGTATGCATGCTAGGTATCTTGTCAAAACAAAAAAAATAAAAAAATATCATAGTCTCTCGATGACACTATCTTGGTTGCCTATACAAAAATGATTTAGTCCCTCAAAAAACTTGCTAAGATACTTGGCACAATTGCTATCATGGTCATACGATGACCCGCGCCCGTCCCGTTTAACATCCAAATACAAGGTTGTTTACCAAATACAATGGTAAAACAACAATGTCAAAGGGTTAAAAATGTGTAGGAAAGATCTTTGAGTAGGGTAGACAACTCCTAGTTACTTGATCAACTTGCAAACATCCTTGCTATTTTCAAACAAACACGCAATTTCAAAACAATTTCCAAACAACTTTCAAAAACATTGAAACATTTTTCAAAAGACAAACACCTTTGTATGCATTCTTACGAACAAGAATCATGACAAAGGTTGCCTAGACAAGGCCTCTTTTCAAAATATTTTCAAAACCACACACAAAGCACCATTTCAAACAATTGGAAAAGCAAAGCAAGTGATCTAAATAAGTAACTAAGAGCTCATGGAAAACCATGGATGAAAATGGTGCTAGCACCTTCCCTTTTCATAATCTACCCCCCGAACTCAAGAAAACAACTCAAAGGTCTTTCCTGTGCTTTTTGACCTTTCCTTTGGATAAAATAAAAAGTCGGTGGCGACTCTTGCTAAACCGAAATATTTTGTGAACACAAACCTCAAGTCAGTTCTCCCATCGCATCACAGATTTGGCAACTCTGCTGGGGAATTAAATTTAAAAGTGGGGTTACCTTAGGGTTTAGATCACCTTTACTTGCTTATCTTGTTTACTTTGATTGCTTTACATTTGGTTCTTCTGTTTGGGTTTGAATCCTCCACCCGGATTTGGGGAAAACATTCATAGGTAAATAGCAATACGTTGTGGAAACTGTACGGGGTATACCGATACGGTCTAAGAAATAGCTATGTTAGTGTGACATATTTGTCGGTACCGGTAGCCTTTGAGTCAATCAAAGAGAATACGGGGCCGCTGAGTGATGTCATGAAGCACTAATGGACTTTTAGAACCTTTACTTGACCATCTTGGCCTTTTAGGATGTAGTGAGATGACCGGCTTTGGTGCAGTCCGAAGTTGGTAGATACTCGATACTACACTCATTGATGGTTGTTTTCTTGGAATATTTCGGTCGCCAGTAAAGTGGCCAAACTGAAACTATGAACACAGAAAATAATCCAGTGATATTGAGCTCCTTAGAACCCGGTTACTATTTATAGGACATGTTCAGCCAACTAACTTCAAGAGGGTACTTACCTATGAAACCCCATGCAAGCCTGAAACTAGGAACTTGTGTGATTTGCTTGTACATATACTTGTGCATACATCATGAACATCATGAAGTATCATTTGCATCCACTAACCATTTCAAGGATCTTGGATTTTCATCTTTGTTCTTGTTTTGTAGGCTATGGAATCACTCCGCAGAAAAACTATTCAGGTCAACCTTGTGAGAGTTCCTCCTCAGCTTAAGGAGCTTACTTCCAGGATTCCAGAGTATTCTCCATTCAGTGAAAGACATGGTAGACTTCTCAGCTTGGTCAACTCCAACATAGAGGAAGACATGGTGAAAGTTCTCTTCCAGTTCTTTGACCTCCTACATCACTGCTTTACATTCCCTGATTACCAGTTGGTACCTACTTTGGAGGAATTTTCTCAACTCCTGAGGATTCCTGTTCTCCATCAACTACCTTTCAACGGTACAGAGAGAGACCCAAAGCCTGAAGATGTTGCTCAAGCCTTACACTTGCAACCATCAGATATCAAAGGTCATTGGGAAACCAGAAGTGGTGTCAAGGGTTTCTTGGCAAAGTTCCTGTTTGAGAAAGCTCAAGAATGCTGGAATTCTCTAGATCTGCAAGCTTTTGAGGAGGTTGTAGCACTTCTCATCTATGGGTTGGTCTTTGTGATCGGTGGATATAAAACTGACTGTTTAAAGTTGGTTTCGCGAAATGTCGCGGAAGCAAGAGTCGCCACCATCTTTTATTTTCTCCAACATGGAAAGGACAAAAGCACAGCAAAATTCCTTATGAGATTGTTTCTCGGTTCGGGAGGTAGATTTATAGAAAGGGAAGGTGTTAGCACCCTTTCTATCCATGGTTATCCATGGGCTCTTAGGTACTTGCTCTTATGTTTTCAAAATGTTTGCTTTTCAAAATGTGAGTGGGCTTGAAAAAGTTCCTTTGAAAGATTTCTGAATAACTCTTGTATCTGTCCTCAAGAGTGTTTGAAAAATTTGTTTTTAAAGCTTTTTGAAAGTGTAAGGTGTGAAAAGTATTTTGTTTGTTTTTGAAAAGAGCAAGTATCCATGAGTCATCTACCTACCCTAAGGAATTAAGCTGTGTAAGTGTCCTTTAGGTAGTGCCATCCCACCATTGAGAGGTAGGTAGCACCACCGTTAGAGGTGTTCGGGTCAATTCGATTTTAGGGACAGTGTGGTCACTGAAGCAACAGTTAGGACACCTTAGAAGTAACCCTAATGTCCTAGATCCTTATTAATCCGAAGCAACCGTTTCGAGGCAACTGTTTCAAGGCAACTGTTTCGAGGTAACTATTTCGAGGTAACTGGATCTTTGGACTAAGGGTGACCTCTAAGACGTCCTATACTTGATGACCACATTTCGAAGGCAACGAGTGAGGCGTACCCTAGAAGTGGTGTGTGCATTGTGTGTTGTATTCAGTTAATGTTTGTCTTTGTTATTAGTGAGCTACGAGTTGTTTTTATTTACATACATTCTTTCATGCAAGTTTAGCAGTTAAGGGGTGCAGAAAGTAAATTGCGGAAACATAAATCCTACGCTATTACAAGGCGCGGGTCTATACATCGCCAAAAATTACAAAGACCCGTTTTGATAAATAAGTATGGAAAGTAAATAAAAACAGTAAAGATCCTAATTACTATTACATCCGGAGGCAATTACATAATAATCAAACTGTGCGCGAATAAAAATTAAATCGGAATTTTCTAAGGGTGTTGACCCTTTTAAGAAAAGAAATTGATTTTTTGGTCTTTTTTGTAATTAAAATGAAATTAAAGCTAATTAATGACTAATTAATTAATTTAATTAAAAGAAAATATATTTTTTTTTTTTATGTTTTTATGAAATAAAATAAAAAGAAATAAAATTCTAGGTTAACCTAATTCTAAATCTATTTTAATTATTAAAAAAAAGTTAAAATGGCCTAATTAAAAAAACTAATTCAATTATTGTTTATTTACCAAAATAAAATAATAATAATAATAATGATGTTAATTCTTTTTGGATTTTTTATGAAAATGTTAATTGATTAATTGTTAATAATAAAAATAATTGAAAGGTTAGAAATTAAATTGGAAAAAAAAAAAAAAAAAGAATAGAAAAGAATAAACCAAATGAAAGGGGGTATTGGGCCAGGAAGGAGGGTGTAAGATTGAGATTATGGCCCATTTGCATCTCCAGCTCGTTTGACCTTTTTGATAGCCTGTGCCCACGTTGACTCCATAGTATGGTGTGCTAGCCTTCTGGACCTTTGGATCTGCAAGCGCGGTATGAGCCTCGGGACTTGGCAAAGGTTGCTTTAGCCACGTGCTTGTTTTGATCTGAAGATGCTCACAACTATGTTTTAGAACTCTCACTTTTTGAATAATTTTTGGTTTTGCTCTTGGCCGTTTCTGCACACACTCTTTTTTGAATGAGGTTGGGAAGGCTTGTATATATAGTAATATAAAGTGTATCAATAAGAATAATGGTCATTAAGCTTATGCAATTATGTTCTTGATTTCCTCCATAACCAACATTGAACCATTTGCCATATTTGTGAAATTTTGAATTTTTATGCCCATAATAGGCCATGCACGAATTTGGAATGTGTTTTAAGGTGTATCAAAGCTAATCATCACAAAATATATCCCTCCATTGATTTCTTTGATTTTTATTTGAATTTTAAAGATTTAAAATGAATTAAATCAAATAAAATTAAATAAAAATGGAAAAATTAATTTTAAATCTTGAAATAAATTGTGGGACATGTGGGAAGCATGGCCAAGCTGAATCAAGTGGAAAAAGTGGGGCCCTTTTGTCAAAAATGAAGTTTCAAGGATAATTGACTTTGGCCATTTCACAAAAATTTCCCAACTTCTCCAATGCATATATTGCTCAATTTTGAAGCTATGAACATGTTCTGTGACATTTTGGAAAGGTCTTGAAGTCCTCTAACCAATGCCTTTGGTCCCATGTCATTTGAATTTACCAATCTCAGGTTATAGTCTTTGACTTAAAATGCCTTTTTGTTGACTTTTGAAAATGACCTATAATGTTGAAATTGATAACTTTTTGTGAGAGCATTTCTTGGACTTGGAATGTGAAGATGAGTTGTAGGAAATGTCATCCCCTTCAAAATGAGCTTCGGATGGGATTTTTCTGATGAACCATGAAAAAGTTATGCCTTGGTCAAGTTACAGTTGACTTTTCAGCTGTCCAAAAATAGAAACTTTTGCATCTTGAGACTTTTTGAGCCATGCTTGTGAAATCATGATCAAGAATTGATCAAATGAGGATTGTGGCTTCAAAATAAGATGTTGACCAAAAATTTTGACTTTTGACTGTCAAATGACCATTTTGCCTCTACAGTTGACTGTGGAGCAATTAGGATTTTTGACTGTGCAATTTGATGCTGTGAGTCTTGAACCTTGACATATGGATGCTTGACACTGTTTATAGGCATGTGGGACTTGATTGAGCCCTTGAAAACCTCAACTTCTTTGCAAGAACCAAAACCCTAATTTGACTGGCTTTAGGAGAGTGGTTGACTATGTAACCCTTGAGTAAACTTTGAACCATTTGATGAGGATGCTTGTCAAAACTTTGAAGAATATGGGAGGGCAAATTTTGGGGTACAACAGTTGCCCCTGTTCAATCTTCTTAGACCTGAGGATGTAGATTGGCTTGTGTGCCTTTCGTGATCCGAGGGTGGAAGATGATTGAACACTAGAGTGCCCAGAAATTTGCACTCACATAGTTGAGTATCAGCGGTGTGATAGCGGGGAATGGGCTTACAGATGCCATTTGGAGGGATGGTGGATAGGAGGATGGGCTTATAGATGCCATCTGGAGGTGTGACAGAACCTAGTCGGGAATGGGCTTATAGATGCCATTTGGAAAGATGGTGGATAGGTGAATCTGAATAAGAAATAGAATAGCTTCCGTGTCTGGAGCATATCTAGTCTGTGTCTGATTGCTGACGTCTGAATAAATGGTAGAATGACCGCCGTGTCTGGGGTATATCCATACTGCATGAGTAACAGAATGTTATCCGAATCTGGATCGTATCTGGACTGAACAATAGAATAGCATCTGGGATGGAGCATCTCTAAGTTGTCTTTAGAAGTTTGAATCTGAATAAGCAATAGAATAGCGTCCGGATCTGGAGCATCTCTAGGCTATATTTGAAAGGAAATCTGAATAAGCATCAAAATGTCGCCATGTCTTGGTCGCATCTGAACCATCTCTAGAAGGAAATTTTGAATAAGTAAAAGAACAGCATCCATATCTGGAGCATTTCCAAGTTACCTCCGAAAGGAAATCTGGAATGAGTATCAGAACGTCGCCATGCCTGGGTCACATCTGAACTATCTCTAGAAGGAGTCTTGAATAAGCAAAAGAACAACATCCATATCTGGAGCATTTCCAAGCTATCTCTGAAAGGAAATCGAGAATGAGTATCAGAACGTCGCCATGCCTGGGTCATATCTTAACTATCTCTAGAAGGAGTCTTGAATAAGCAAAAGAACAGCATCCATATCTGGAGCATTTCCAAGCTATCTCTGAAAGGAAATCTGGAATGAGTATCAGAACGTCGCCGTGCCTGGGTCACATCTGAACTATCTCTAGAAGGAGTGTTGAATAAGCAAAAGAACAGCATCCATATCTGGAGCATTTCCAAGCTATCTCTGAAAGGAAATCTGGAATGAGTATCAGAACGTCGCCATGCCTGGGTCACATCTGAACTATCTCTAGAAGGAGTCTTGAATAAGCAAAAGAACAACATCCATATCTGGAGCATTTCCAAGCTATCTCTAAAAGGAAATCTGGAATGAGTATCAGAATGTCGCCGTGCCTGGGTCACATATGAACTATCTCTAGAAGGAGTGTTGAATAAGCAAAAGAACAACATCCATATCTGGAGCATTTCCAAGCTATCTCTGAAAGGAAATCTGGAATGAGTATCAGAACGTCGCCATGCCTGGGTCACATCTGAACTATCTCTAGAAGGAGTGTTGAATAAGAAAAAGAACAGCATCCATATCTGGAGCATTTCCAAGCTATCTCTGAAAGGAAAACTGGAATGAGTATCAGAACGTCGCCATGCCTGGGTCACATCTGAACTATCTCTAGAAGGAGTCTTGAATAAGCAAAATAACAGCATCCATATCTGGAGCATTTCCAAGCTATCTCTGAAAGGAAATCTAGAATGAGTATCAGAACGTCGCCGTGCCTGGGTCACATATGAACTATCTCTAGAATGAGTGTTGAATAAGCAAAAGAACAGCATCCATATCTAGAGCATTTCCAAGCTATCTCTGAAAGGAAATCTGGAATGAGTATCAGAACGTCGCCATGCCTGGGTCACATCTGAACTATCTCTAGAAGGAGTCTTGAATAAGCAAAAGAACAACATCCATATCTTGAGCATTTCCAAGCTATCTCTGAAAGGAAATCTGGAATGAGTATCAGAACGTCGCCATGCTTGGGTCACATCTGAACTATCTCTAGAAGGAGCAAAAGAACAGCATCCATATCTGGAGCATTTCCAAGCTATCTCTGAAAGGAAATCTGGAATGAGTATCAGAACGTCGCCATGCCTGGGTTACATCTGAACTATCTCTAGAAGGAGTCTTGAATAAGCAAAAGAACAGCATCCATATTTGGAGCATTTCCAATCTATCTCTGAAAGGAAATCTGGAATGAGTATCAGAACGTCGCCATGCCTGGGTCACATCTGAACTATCTCTAGAAGGAGTCTTGAATAAGCAAAAGAACAGCATCCATATCTGGAGCATTTCCAAGCTATCTCTTTAAGGAAATCTGGAATGAGTATCAGAACGTCGCCATGCCTGGGTCACATCTAAACTATCTCTAGAAGGAGTCTTGAATAAGCAAAAGAACAGCATCCATATCTGGAGCATTTCCAAGCTATCTCTGAAAGGAAATCTAGAAGAAGTATCAGAACGTCGCCATGCCTGGGTTACATCTGAACTATCTCTAGAAGGAGTCTTGAATAAGCAAAAGAACAGCATCCGTATTTGGAGCATTTCCAAGCTATCTCTGAAAGGAAATCTCTTTGATGTAGATATGTCCTATCTAGATACAGGTATCAAATCTGGAATTGCGACAGTTGATAGTAACCGTCTTTGGATTGACCTTTTTCCTGAAAAGGCAAAACATCAGTTGTATGCAATGTCATGATGCATGAACTGCATGATTTTAAGATGCTCTCAAAAATAAATGAGATTTGTGTTGTATGATGCGTATGCATGCCATAATGTATGAAGATGTGATGTTTATGAATGTATTTTCATCTAGGAAAATAAATCCTTGACGAATGCCGGGAAGTTGAATCCTAGGCTGATGTTGAAGATTAGAGTTCTTCATTTCCGCTGGGGATGATGGTTGCAAGTATAAACCGATAAGAGAAGATGACTCCGTTGGGGAATAAACTTGGCGAAGAGATTACTCTGCGGGGAATACTCTGTGGGGAAAGAGAGGTATTTTGCTGAGATGTTGATGATAACTCCGCTGGGGATACCATTGTTGAGTTATGGTGGAAGATTTGATGAACTTCGCTGGGGATAGGAAGACTTCGCCGGGGACGATCTTTCCGTGGCAATTGGCTGAAGATAACCAAGTTATAAGCTCTAGTGAGGAATAACCTTTGAATAATGTCGGGAGACGTGTTCGTGCTCTGCAGGGGCAAGCTTCCAGAATCTACTGGGGAGGATGATTCAACTCTCCTGGGAGAACTTTTGAACTGTACTGGGGGAAGTGGCTCCACTGGATGTCTGTGTTCCGCCGGGGAACAATCTTACATTAAGACTGCCGGGGATGCTTGCTTGGGAACATCTGTATACTCCGCTGGGGAATGTTGAGATCTTCTGGGGATGCCCATCTTCCTTATGGCTGACAGTAGCCTAACTCCGCTTGGGGAGAGCGTTGCTGACTTGCTAGGGATACTGTGCCTCTTCGGGGTTGATGAGAGACCAACTCTGCTTGGGGAGAGCATTGCTGAAACCTGTTTTACTCCCGGGGAGTGGAGGCCTCTTGGTCATGTTCTTCAGCTGAACTTGCCTTGGTACCTCGGTGGACAGAGCAACCAGATCGCTTAGACAATTCTTATTGCCCCAGTTTCTGCGGGAGAAGAAGATACCTTGTGGAGGTGCTTGATAACTGCCGACTGACAAATCTTCTTCTGGTAGGCAAGTGACGAGATGACGGGACATAGTCGTACGCTTTTGATCCCTAACTTTTTCCTGGACCGCCCTTTCGGGTTTTCAATCCACTGGGATACCCTTTTTTGCCCAAGCCGCCTTTTCAGGTTTTCGACTTGCCGGGTGTACAGATTTTTTTCATTTTTCATCCCTTATTTTTGCCCGAACCCTTTTGGTTCGCCAGGAAGTCCTTATTTTTTCCTAGGTGTGTCAACCTAGCGGGTCTTTGATTATGCGTAGTATTTTTTCGACTATGTCCACGCTCTCAGAGTGTAGGGAGATGCCCCTGTTGTTGTGTTGCGTTGCCATACCAGAAGATCTTCGTTTGATCGTCCAATGCCCCAAGTGATCCAGGTGGAGGATTTGCCCCAAGCTGGTTGGCCTTTTGAGAGATTCTCCGAATCTTGACTTAACTGCCCCAGATGACGGATAATGATCATGCCATGCCCCTTGATTGGAGGTACTTTTGTTCATTAGACATTCGTCGTGCGAACTTCTATGTTGTTCAAACAAATAGTCATATGCAAGCAATGTTACATTAAAAATGCAAAGCTTATGCTTGTCTTTAAGTTTTTGAAAATGTGTTTTTTCAGTAAAACCAGTGAATTTTGTAAAATGTGATGTCAACTCAGTATTTTATAGCAAACCTTAAGGAGTCAGGATACCTTTTGTAACAGTATGCTTTCGAACTAACCCATGCTTCAGCTAGGACTTTTAAGGGTTGTAGCGTGGCCTGGTTCACGGTTTAAGAAACAAAGGATAAAGGCTCAAATTATATTTGTACCCACCCGCTCTTCGTGATGTTCTTCAAACCTAAACTCAATTGATCGTGCGTTAGACCTTGTTCGAGTCTTTGTCCTAATATTCCCATGATGGTTCGGATGTTGACATTTTATTTGGAATAGGCAGTCGTTTCTTTTTTGTTGTTGTTGAGGGTTTATAGGACCTCTTTCTTTTTTGATTTTGTTATCCCTGTCTTTTGCCTGAACCGTTTCTTTATGGTTACAGTCAGCGGGATGCCCCAGTTTTGTAAGTCTCCTTCATAGGTTTTGACTTATTGGGCTTTTATTTTTGAAAGATAAAGACTGCTTGTCCTTATGATTATTCGGAACCATCACTGTCTTTTGTTTTGGAAGGACTCCTTTGATGCCGTTCGTTGTGCACCTGGATCAACTGAGAGAACTACCCTGCCCCAGGTTATAATTAAGGGTTTTAATTTTCCAAAAGAAAAACTCCTACTTCTTTGGCTCGAAGGGGGTAACGAGGGATTATCTTCCTTATAACTCCAGTGTTTAGGATTTGAAGCAATGCCTGTACCTCATCAGTGGGGTTTGTTCAAAAGCATACTGTAAATTATGGTATCGTTTTCGTCATCCTCCCTCAAGAGGCTTAGAATTATTAACCGAGCGTTGATCATCACAAAAAAAATATGAAAGCAATTTGAATATAGTGAAAATAATTGGATTAATTCAAAAACAGACATATGCAGTGCATTAACGAAATAAAAGAGTTTGCTATGACATTAATTGTTTGTATAAGCAAAAATTACAACTCGGAAATTCAAATAAACAAAAGCCTTCAATGATTGGGCAAAGGAGCAGTGATTATGTTTGGAGTCTCTGGTGCTTCAAACTGAATCTCTCTGGCGTCAATCATGTCTTGGACCTTGTTCTTCAGAGCCCAACAGTTGTCCGTAGTATGCCCCGGGCTATCAGAATGGTATGCGCACCTATCGTTGGGATGATAGTTAGGAGCAGAAGTGTTTGGATTCCGGAGAGGAGCCCTTAAGGTAACCAGCCCTGCCTTCAACATTTGCTGTAGCGCTTGATCCAGGGACATGTTGATCCTAGTGAACTGTCTCTTGGGTGCGACATCCTTACGTTGCTGCCCCTGTACTTGTTGAGTAGGCCTAGGATTAAAGATCTGGGTTGCCCCTACATGTTGATCATGGCGACCCTTTTTACTATGCACAACATTGGACTCCTTCTTCCCACTGTAAGGCTTTTTATGAGCATCAGCAGGTGCAGCTTCTTGAATCTTTCCAGCCTTGATACCAGCTTCAATCCTCTCCCCGGTCAAGATCAAATCTGTAAACCCAGCAGAAGAATCCCGATCAGATGGTTGAAGAAAGGACCAGACAGGGTCCCCAAGAACATGTTGACGAGCTCACGGTCAGTCAAAGGCGGCTGCACCCTTCCAGCCAGGTCTCTCCACCTTTGCGCATATTCCTTAAAACCTTCACCCGTCCCCAGTGACATACCCTGGAGTTGGGTACGTGTAGGAGCGAGGTCGGCATTATACTGATACTGCTTATAAAAAGCAGTAGCCAAGTCCTCCCAGTTACGAATAGTGGTTCCATCCAGCTGATAGAACCATTCGAGTTGAGTCCCTGAAAGACTCTCCTGGAAGAAATGGATCCATAGATTCTTGTCTGCCGTGTAGGACTGGATCTTCCTTGCGTAGGAACGGAGGTGCAGCTTAGGACAGGAAGCCCCGTCGTACTTTACAAAGGCAGATGCCTTGAACTTGTGAGGGATCACCACCCCAGAAGATAAACCTAGGTCCCCAAAATCCAACCCAAGCACACGTTGGATATCCATAGCATTTAACCGGTCCTCCAACTGTTTGTACCTGTCCTCGGCAGGAGGGTATTGCTCATCATTGAAGTCTGTCTTAGTGTCAGAGACTACGGGACTAGGAACCATTCCCTCTTGCTGACTGCCTTCCCCAACAGATGGAGTAGTCCGCTCAGCTTCATTCTGCAGTGTATTCCCAGATCTGCGTCTAGGGTTGAACAAAACACTCCTCTTCTTCTTCTTTTTCAAGAGCAGAGTCTTCAATTCCTGTTGTCCTTGTGCTAAGCTCATGACCAGCTCCTGGAACTGGGCGTTCTGGGCCTGGAGGGCCTTGATAGCTTGTCCATTAGATGATTCAGGATTCATGATGACTGTTGAAATAAACAGCGAAGAAGGTAAGTGACCTGCAACAAAGGGTACCTGTAATGCAATGATATGTATGTATGCATGCGATGTTTTCAAGGATCTCGCGGGGTAAACAGAGAAACTTGTTAGAATTCGAATCCGGTAGCTTGATTGAAGGAACTTCACGTTGTTGAGAGTCCTTCTTCAAGAGTCAAGGCTCACCATATCGAGTGGGTCATAGCCCCTGACAACCTTTGGCTAGAGGAAAATAAATCCCCTTTGCCCCTTGCTGGACAGTTGGTTCATCATGACCTGCATCACAAGCCCTTGAGATCCTTGAAATGGGTTAGTCTTTATGCAGGATGCATGCAATGGTATGATGTTATGCTATGCATGGAGTGATATAAGTAGACCATGTTGTGAGCCCAGATAAGGACTGTAAACAAAACCTGCAAGAAACTCATGTGTTAGGTAACAAGAATGCAAGTAGTCAAGTTTGAAGGCACACAAGTCACACATAAGAGCCCTTAGAATTTAGGCCAGCATGAAGTTTAGGTACTACCCCCTTTCAGTTTCGTTGGTTAAGACCTGTCCTAGAAAATAGTAACCGGGTTCTAGAGGATCTCAATATCATTGGATTGTTTTCTGTGTTCATTGTTTCGATTTAGCCACTGAACTGGCGATCAAAATATTCCAAGAAAACAACCCTCAATGAGTGTAGTATCGAGTATCAACCAACTTCGGACTGCACCAAAGTCAGTTATCTCACTACCCTAAAAAGGCCAGGATGGTCAAGTAAGGTTCCTAAGGTCAGTTGATGCTTCACGACACCATGCGGCGGCCCCGTACTCTCCTTGACTTGACTCAAGGGTTACCGGTACTCACCAAAGTGCCACATCAACGTAGCAGACTGCTTCAACCGTGTCGGTATACCCCGCACAGTTCCCTCACAGTCTTGTTGCTACTTTCTAAGAGGTATCCCCCAGATCCGGGTTAGGATCTATAGAACTCCCAAGACATGCCCAATAATATTAAAGCACACAAATCAGGCAATTGAAAACATAAGTATGATCTATCCTAAGGTACACCTCACTTAAAAGTGTCCCCAGCAGAGTCGCCAGTTTTGTGATCGGTGGATATAGAACTGACTGTTTAAAGTTGGTTTCGCGAAATATCGTGGAAGCAAGAGTCGCCACCGTCTTTTATTTTCTCCAACATGGAAAGGACAAAAGCACAGCAAAATTCCTTATGAGATTGTTTCTCGGTTCGGGAGGTAGATTTATAGAAAGGGAAGGTGTTAGCACCCTTTCTATCCATGGTTATCCATGGGCTCTTAGGTACTTGCTCTTATGTTTTCAAAATGTTTTCTTTTCAAAATGTGAGTGGGCTTGAAAAAGTTCCTTTGAAAGATTTCTGAATAACTCTTGTATCTGTCCTCAAGAGTGTTTGAAAAAAAAAATTTTAAAGCTTTTTGAAAGTGTAAGGTGTGAAAAGTATTTTGTTTGTTTTTGAAAAGAGCAAGTATCCATGAGTCATCTACCTACCCTAAGGAATTAAGCTGTGTAAGTGTCCTTTAGGTAGTGCCATCCCACCATTGAGAGGTAGGTAGCACCACCGTTGGAGGTGTTCGGGTCAATTTGATTTTAGGGACAGTGTGGTCACTGAAGCAACAGTTAGGACACCTTAGAAGTAACCCTAATGTCCTAGATCCTTTTTAATCCGAGGCAACCGTTTCGAGGCAACTGTTTCGAGGCAACTGGATCTTTGGACTAAGGGTGACCTCTAAGACGTCCTATACTTGATGACCACATTTCGAAGGCAACGAGTGAGGCGTACCCTAGAAGTGGTGTGTGCATTGTGTGTTGTATTCAGTTAATGTTTTTCTTTGTTATTAGTGAGCTACGAGTTGTTTTTATTTACATACATTCTTTCATGCAAGTTTAGCAGTTAAGGGGTGCAGAAAGTAAATTGCAGAAACATAAATCCTACGCTATTACAAGGCGCGGGTCTATACATCGCCAAAAATTACAAAGACCCGTTTTGATAAATAAGTATGGAAAGTAAATAAAAACAGTAAAGATCCTAATTACTATTACATCCGGAGGCAATTACATAATAATCAAACTGTGCGCGAATAAAAATTAAATCAGAATGTTCTAAGGGTGTTGACCCTTTTAAGAAAAGAAATTGATTTTTTGGTCTTTTTTGTAATTAAAATGAAATTAAAGCTAATTAATGACTAATTAATTAATTTAATTAAAAGAAAATATATTTTTTTGTTTTTATGTTTTTATGAAATAAAATAAAAAGAAATAAAATTCTAGGTTAACCTAATTCTAAATCTATTTTAATTATTAAAAAAAAGTTAAAATGGCCTAATTAAAAAAACTAATTCAATTATTGTTTATTTACCAAAATAAAATAATAATAATAATAATGATGTTAATTCTTTTTGGATTTTTTATGAAAATGTTAATTGATTAATTGTTAATAATAAAAATAATTGAAAGGTTAGAAATTAAATTGGAAAAAATAAAAAAATAAAAGAATAGAAAAGAATAAACCAAATGAAAGGGGGTATTGGGCCAGGAAGGAGGGTGTAAGATTGAGATTATGGCCCATTTGCATCTCCAGCTCGTTTGACCTTTTTGATAGCCTGTGCCCATGTTGACTCCAGAGTATGGTGTGCTAGCCTTCTGGACCTTTGGATCTGCAAGCGCGGTATGAGCCTCAGGACTTGGCAAAGGTTGCTTTAGCCACGTGCTTGTTTTGATCTGAAGATGCTCGCAACTATGTTTTAGAACTCTCACTTTTTGAATAATTTTTGGTTTTGCTCTTGGCCGTTTCTGCACACACTCTTTTTTGAATGAGGTTGGGAAGGCTTGTATATATAGTAATGTAAAGTGTATCAATAAGAATAATGGTCATTAAGCTTATGCAATTATGTTCTTGATTTCCTCCATAACCAACATTGAACCATTTGCCATATTTGTGAAATTTTGAATTTTTATGCCCATAATAGGCCATGCACGAATTTGGAATGTGTTTTAAGGTGTATCAAAGCTAATCATCACAAAATATATCCCTCCATTAATTTCTTTGATTTTTATTTGAATTTTAAAGATTTAAAATGAATTAAATCAAATAAAATTAAATAAAAATGGAAAAATTAATTTCAAATCTTGAAATAAATTGTGGGACACGTGGGAAGCATGGCCAAGCTGAATCAAGTGGAAAAAGTGGGCCCCTTTTGTCAAAAATGAAGTTTCAAGGATAATTGACTTTGGCCATTTCACAAAAATTTCCCAACTTCTCCAATGCATATCTTGCTCAATTTTGAAGCTATGAACATGTTCTTGGACATTTTGGAAATGTATTGAAGTCCTATAACCAATGCCTTTAGTCCCATGTCATTTGAATTTACCAATCTCAAGTTATGGTCTTTGACTTAAAATGCCTTTTTGTTGACTTTTGAAAATGACCTATAATGTTGAAATTGATAACTTTTTGTGAGAGCATTTCTTGGACTTGGAATGTGAATATGAGTTGTAGGAAATGTCATCCCCTTCAAAATGAGCTTTGGATGGGATTTTTCTGATGAACCATGAAAAAGTTATGCCTTGGTCAAGTTACAGTTGACTTTTCAGCTGTCCAAAAATAGAAACTTTTGCATCTTGAGACTTTTTGAGCCATACTTGTGAAATCATGATCAAGAATTGATCAAATGAGGATTGTGGCTTCAAAATAAGATGTTGACCAAAAATTTTGACTTTTGACTGTCAAATGACCATTTTTCCCCTGCAGTTGACTGTGGAGCAATTAGGATTTTTGACTGTGCAATTTGATGCTGTGAGTCTTGAACCTTGACACTGTTTATAGGCATGTGGGACTTGATTGAGCCCTTGAAAACCTCAACTTCTTTGCAAGAACCAAAAGCCTAATTTGACTGGATTTAGGAGAGTGGTTGACTGTGTAGCCCTTGAGTAAACTTTGAACCATTTGATGAGGATGCTTGTCAAAACTTTGAAGAATATGGGAGGGCAAATTTTGGGGTACAACAGTCTTGTTCCCAAACCCTGATCAGCTTATAGATGTGAATGCTGTCAAGATTTTCATGTCTCGGAACCCTATACCTACATTACTTGGGGACATCCTACACTCATTTCACACACGAACAATGAGGAAAAGAGGTGTTCTCATGTGTTGTACTCCTCTTCTGGCAAGGTGGTTTATTTCTCACCTCCTACATCCTGACATGCCAACATCACATGAAGATCTACAACGGAGTTGGATACAACTCAAAGAAGAGCGTAATTCTTTTGAAGCCAACCTCTACGACAGTGAGAAGAAGGTTTTAGAACTTACGAGGCTACTACAAGAGGAGCGTACTCTTAATGCCTACATCCCACCAAAGAGGATGCGCAACGTCTTTTTATCATAGATTTATTTATTATTTTTCCCAAGCGGCTTTTGATGTACTAACCTCTATTTTAATTAATATGACGTTTGTTCCTTTTTGTATGAAACAAATTTGAATTTCTGAATCCTTGAAAGCATTTCATAAATACATATCATTCATCATATGCATAAACAGGTCATAACACCAGGTTTCCTCATCCTTTTGCTGTTTATTTCAGCACCATGGATCTTGAACAAACGGTTAAAGACTTGCAAGCTCAGAATTCGCAATTCCAACAGCTACTCTTGACCTTGGCTAAGGGGCAGGAGGAGCTCAAAACTTTTCTTGAGAAAGAGAAAGAGAAGAAGAAGAAGAAGAAGAAGAAGAAGAAGAAGAAGAAGAGAGCTGGTATGGCTACCTTGGGTAGAAGATTTGAAGGTCAAGATAGAAGGGTCCTAGATTTTCCATCAACCTCCGAGAAAGGGAAAAGAGACTATTGTGCCCTCAGATTCTGAAGCTGAAGAAGAGGAAGATGAGGACTACTCAGAGCAATAATACCCTCCTGCAGATGACAAGTTCAAAAATCTGGAAGAACGTCTGGAAGCTATGGAGATTCAAAGAGTGCCTGGGCTGGACTTTGAAGAGCTAGGGTTGGTATCTGAAATAGTCATCCCTCCGAAGTTTAAAGTGCCAATGTTTTCCAAGTACGATGGGGTGTCTTGTCCCAAGATGCACCTACGATCTTATGTCAGAAAAATTCAACCATATTCTGCTGACAAGGATCTATGGGTCCACTTTTTCCAGGACAATTTGTCGGGGATGCAGTTGGATTGGTTCTACCAGCTAGAGAGGTCTGATGTGCATAATTGGGAAGATTTGGCTGTTGCTTTTTACAAACAGTATCAATATAATGCGGACCTAGCACCAACCCGTACTCAATTACAGAGTATGGGCATGGTCTCCAATGAAGGATTCAAGGAGTATGCCCAGAAATGGAGAGACTTGGCAGGGCGAGTGCAACCACCTCTATCTGAGAGGGAGCTAGTAGACATGTTTCTGGGAACTCTATCGGGACCTTTCTTTAATCATCTGATTGGAAGTTCCTCTGCAGGGTTCACCGAGTTGATTCTGACTGGTGAGAGAGTTGAAGCCGGCATTAAAAGCGGGAAAATTCAAAAAGATACATCTACTTCTGTCGCCATAAAAAAACCTTTTCCAACCAAGAAAGAGGTGTCAGGTGTCTATTCTCAAAGAGGTCGAGGAAGAATCGAGCGCCGGCCAGCGGTGGGGGCTGTAATGATTCAGAAGTCTGCAGCTGATCAGCCCAGAAACAATCAACCAAGGACCAACCAAGCTAGGGTGGAAAGGCCTGCTAGGCAATTCACCAAAATAAACATGACGCTTGCTCAGGTTCTCCCCCATCTCTTGAAGTTAAACCTTACCAGTTTGAGAGAGGCTCCGCAGAACCCGAATACAACTTCTCCTTTTTACCACGCGAACGCCAAGTATGCTTATCATTCAGATAGCCTGGGGCACGACACCAATAATTGTTGGGCCCTCAAGAACAAGATTCAGGATTTAATAGACGCTAAGGAAGTGGAATTTAATTCCCCTGCCAAGGCACGGCCACAATACCCATGCCATTGAAGAAGACCTTTTTGTTGCTACTATTGATGATTTGATAACTCCGCTACTGACGATCAAGTTAAATTTGCTGAAAGCTAGGATCTTTCCAGGATGTGGAAAAGATTGCTCCCTTTGTTCATCCTTATCAACCGACTGTCCATTGTTGAAGTTAGGCATCCAGTGCCTAATGGATAATCAAGAAATCCTTTTTGAAAAGACTCCTGTTACTCCGACTCCTGTCAATGACATTTCAATAATCACCATATCCGCCAATCTTTCCAAGGTCTCCAAAAGACCTGTTAAGATTACATCGATCCAAAGTCTGTACCTCTGAAGATAACTATGTCGGGGCCTATCCCATACAAGTCCGACAAATCAATATCGTGGAATTATGGTGGAGAGATCTACTACCACGGTATTAAACAGATTGAATCAACTGAAGAAAGTTCTGATGAAGAGACTTCCGACATTAGAAACATTGCCGGAACGAGCAAAATCACCCGTAGTGGAAGAATTTTCTCTCCGGAGATTGCCCCTCCAAAGGCAATCTTTGGACCCTCAGTCGCTCCCAAGGTTACTTCTGTATCGATCAATATATCTGCCAGAACTCCCGTCATTATTGAAGAAGTTGCACCCCTGTGGTTATTCCCATTACTGCTGCTGCTAATGATAAAGGAAAAGGGATCCAAGAAGAGCTCGTCAGGACGAGGGCTCAGCCATTGGTTATCCCCGAAACTACTCAAAAAGAAATGGAGGAGATTTTGAAAATAATTAAGAAAAGCGACTATGATGTTGTGGAAAAACTGGGGGAAACCCCCTCAAAGATCTCTATGTTGGCCCTGCTGCTCTGTTCAGAAGCTCATGCTAAAGCTCTTATCAGATTTTTGAAGACGGCCCATGTGCCCCAGGAAACCTCCGCGGATCAGTTTCAGGAGTGTGTAGCTAGCCTAACAGCCGACAATGGTCTTGGTTTCTCCGATGCTGACTTAACATCTAAAGGTAGAAAGCATAACGACGCCCTGCATGTCTCGGTGGAATGCAGAGGGACGACTCTAGCACACGTCCTGGTAGACACTGGTTCATCGTTGAACGTCTTGCCGAAGAAAGCCTTGGATAGGTTAGATTGTGAAGGTTTAACCTTTAAGCCCATTAATATAATTGTCAGAGCTTTTGATGGTTCTAAAAGGATGGTTCACTGAGAGGTGGACATCCTGATCAAGGTGGGCACTGAAACTTTCAACTCTACATTCTACGTGATGGACATCCGTCCTTCCTATTCTTTCTTGTTGGGAAGACCCTGGATTTACCATGCTAGAGTTGTTACCTCCACTCTTCATCAAATGCTCAAGTACCCTGTCCAGGGTAAAATTATAACTGTTCACGGCGAGGAGGAGTACATGATAAGCCATCTTAATTCTTTCCACTATGTAGAATTGGATGGTGAATTCATAGAAACCCCTTTCCAACATTTTGAGGAGGTAGCTCAGGAAATTGCAGTGACCAAGACAGTGGCTTCAGCACCTTTGATTACAAAGTCTACACCTTGGATGTCATCCCTCAAAGATGCAAAGGCTGTGATTGAAGAAGGAGGAAGTACAATCTGGGGGCAACTTCCAGACTTTCCTTACAAATCTGATAAATTCGGCTTGGGTTTCACTTATTCTGTTCAAAAGGTTGTACGCTGCACCCGGGCTGGAGGGCCACCATTGAAGATCACCCATCATGGAGTCAATGCTTTAAAGGATGGTGAAGAGGAGAGCAACCTTGAAGACTGGTGTGATCGGTGGATCTGGAACTGACTGTTTAACGCTGGTTCGCGAAATGTTGCGGAAGCAAGAGTCGCCACCGTCTTTTATTTTCTCCAAATGGAAAGGACAAAAGCACAGAAAAATTCCTTATAGAGATTGCTCTCGGTTCGGGAGGTAGGTTATAGAAAGGGAAGGTGTTAGCACCCTTTCTATCCATGGTTATCCATGGGCTCTTAGATACTTGCTCACTTGTGTTTTCAAAAATGGTTTGTTTGCTTTTCAACTGTGGGTTTTAAAAAAGTTTCTTTGAAAATTCCAGTTCGACTCTTGTATCGGTCCTCAAGAGTGTTTGAAAAATTGCTTTCGAAAGCTTTTTGAAAAGCTGTCGGTGTGAAAAGTATTTTTGATTTGTTTTGAGATTAGAGCAAGTATCTAGAGTCGTCTACCTACCCTAAGGAATTCGTCTGTGTAGATGTCCTTTAAAGTAGTGCCATCCCACCATTGAGAGGTAGGTAGCACCACCGTTGGAGGTGTTCGGGTCAATTCGAGGTTCGGGACATGGTGATCACCAGAGCAATGGGAAGACACCTTAGAAGCTACCCTCATGCCAGGTTCCCGGATCATGAGGACTTACTAAGACATCCTCTACTCGACGATCACCTTTCGAGGCAAGGCAACAGTGAGGCGTACCCTAAGGGTGGTGTGTGATTTCTGTGTCATGTTCAGTTATTTTGTCTTATTCATGTCAAGGTGATCTATGCGTTTGTTTTTATTTTATCATTCATTCTTGCATGCATTTATTAACAGTTAAAATATTACGAGAAAGTAAAAGATTCTAAGCTATTACAAAAGGCGCGGGTCCACATCGCCAAAATTAAACCAGGACCCGATTTGACAGAAAATAAAGAAGTAAAGTGCGAGAAATAAAATGTCCGAGTTTACAAGGCTTTGGGAGAATTACATTAATATTATAAGAAATAAAATAAAATGCGCGAATTGGAATTAAAATTGGAAGCGAGGGCGTTGGACCCTTTTTAATGAAATTAAATTAAATGATTAAACTAATGAAATTAAAGAGAAAAAGAATTTTTTTTTTTTTTGAGTTTTTGGATTTAGGAATTTTTATGAGAAAGATTAAATGAAATTAAAATATTAACCCTAATTCTAATTTTTTTATTTATTAAGAAAACATGTTAAAATTAAACCTAAAATTAATCTAATTATTTACATGGTAATTTAATTACAAAAATAATATTTAATAATTAATTATTGTGAAAGAAAAGAAAAAAAGGATAAAAATTGATTAAAACCTAATTCTACCAATTTTAAGTTTATTAAGAAAAATGTTTGAATTAAACCTAATTTTACAAAGCTAAAATTAATTAGTGATATTTATTTACAAATAAATAACATTAAATAAAAATACTTATTTTTTGTCTTTTTCTGATTTTTATATTGTTTTTTTTTATGAAAATAAATTAAATTAAAGGAACTAATTAAAAAAAGAAACAATTGAAACAAATAAAATAAAGAAAAGAAAAGAAATACAATACCTTAGGGGGTTCTGTCCCCAATTGGAGGTGAATTGGAGTGGTTTGGCCATTTGTGTTCTGGCCTCATCATGCATAAGTTATTCTACTTTGGCCATTTGGCTTTTGGCTTTTGGCCATTTGCGTTTTGGCCATTTGCGTTTTGGCCATTTGCGTTCCTTAATCTTCTCATGTTTGTCTCGCCATGTATTGGGGTCATGTGTAAAATGTTCTGTTTTGGCCATTTGGCTTTTGGCTTTTGGCCATTTGGCTTTTGGCCTCAACGTTCCTTAATGAACCTGGGATCCTGTCTAAATCTGCAGTGTTGAACCTCATGAACACATTAAATAAAATCATAAAAATTCAAATAAAACCAACATATGAAGAAATTTAATGTTTAGGCACAATATGGCATGTATGAATGATTATACCCTTTTGATCATGGAGATCAAATCAATCTTACCCTTACTGGAAGATTAGTGACCTGAATGCTTTTATGCCTTACTGGAAAATTAGGATCATGGAGATCAAGTCAGCCTTATCCTTACTGAAGAAGTAATAAGATGTTGGTTTGTAACTGAGATGGCTTGTTTGTAGTGAGAGAGGGATTTGTAATAAGGATTTCAGGATTTTAGGGTTCTTGAAAGAATTTGATATTCTTGTGGCAAGGTTTTTTTTCTCTTTTTTTTTCCTCTTCTTCTCCTCTTTTTTCTCTGGTTTGTGTGAATGAAGGTAATTATATAATGGAAATTAGGGTAAAGCAAATGGGCTTTGAATGTGCAATTGGGCCTCCAATATTCACTTGAATTCGTCACTTTCCAGGCTAAATCGCAGGGACTTAAGTGCATTTTTTGAAGTTGAAATGTGAAAACAAAATGTAGCCGATATCGAGAACTAACTCCTGTCCGAAAATCGACTCAATCGGATAAACGGTGAATTAGTTATGAATTTTTGAAGTTTCAGCTCAGACAAACTTATTTTGGGCTCCAGTGTCGACTCTGACACGTTCTTCAATAAAAAACTGGTATTGATCGGTGCATAATTTGGTCTCGACTTTTGAAGCAAAGTTGTAGATCTATGAGTCAGTGACCTTGTGTAAAAATATGAGTCCAATCCGATAAAAATTGACCGAGTTATGAATTTTCGAAGTTTCGGCTCAGATGAAATAATATTCAGCATTCAGGATTTTCAGTGTGTCACGCACTCTGAGCAAAAAACGAAGGCCTTTTGAACACCGTTTGAACTCGATACCTCCTGTGAAAATGTAGCCAACTCAATTTGTGAAATTTTGGCGCCGGAACCAGCTCGATACGATGAAAATCGACCAAGTTATGATTTTCTGAACATGACGCAAGTAAACTTCTGTCACAAATTTTCTGTGCAAAAATACTTGATAAATCCACATTTTTGAAGACCTTCTGATCGAAATTGGCTTCCAGCCATGAGAGATGAAAACGTAGATAATGTCAAGACGGAATTTTGGCCACCGGAACAGGTTCAATACGAGCCACGATCTTCAAGTTATGAATTTTTTAGCGCGTAAAAACTGCACTTTCAGCACACTTTTTCACCATATTTCTTCGAGAAAACTCACACATTCGGATACCTTCTTTAAAGAATTGACTCTTGAGCCGAACCTGAATTTGAGAATATGTTATCAGAGATATCTTGGCAAAATAATACCTGAATATGACGCGCCGGGTTGGACTTGTGAATTTTTCTTGAAATATTTTGAGAAATATGGGAGGGCAAATTTTGGGGTACAACAGTTGCCCCTGTTCAATCTTCTTAGACCTGAGGATGCAGATTGGCTGACGTGCCTTTGGTAATCCGAGGGTGGAAGATGATTGAACACTAGAGTGCCCAGAAATTTGCGCTCACATAGTAGCAGTGTGATGGAAATGGGCTTATAGATGCCATTTAGAGATTGATGAATAGGATGATGGGCTTATAGATGCCATCTGGATGTTGATCGCGTAAGAGATTCCTTAGCGAGAACTTGCGTACCTGCAAAAGAAAAATGAGTACCTGACATGTTGCAGGATCTGGTTTTCAGATGCTTTGTATATATGTGTCCTGACTGGTTACAGGAGCTGAATCTTTAAATTCTTCAGACGTGCCCTGGCGAGATACAGGAATCGGATCTGGTAATGTTAGTCTTCAACGGATACACCCTGGCAAGATTCAGGTATCGGATCCTCGAACTCTTCAGACACACCCTGGCAAGATACAGGAATCGGATCTGGAATTCAGAAAGGTTGGTGAGTTGTCTCTACTGACAGGTTATTTCCATGGACGGGTGGTCTATAACGACGAGTGTCTATAACAACGAGTGTATATAACGACGAGTGTCTATAACAACGAGTGTATATAACGACGAGTGTCTATAACGACGAGTGTCTATGACAACGGGTGTCTATAACGACGAGTGTCTATAACGACGAGTGTCTATAACGACGAGTGTCTATAACGACGAGTGTCTATGACGACGAGTGTCTATAACGACGAGTGTCTATCACGACGGGTGTCTATAACGACGGGTGTCTATAACGACGAGTGTCTATAACGACGAGTGTCTATGACGACGAGTGTCTATAACGACGAGTGTCTATAACGACGAGTGTCTATGACGACGAGTGTCTATAACGACGAGTGTCTATGACGACGAGTGTCTATAACGACGAGTGTCTATGACGACGAGTGTCTATGACGACGAGTGTCTATGACGACGAGTGTCTATGACGACGAGTGTCTATAACGACGAGTGTCTATAACGACGAGTGTCTATAACGACGAGTGTCTATAACGACGAGTGTCTATAACGACGAGTGTCTATAACGACGAGTGTCTATAACGACGAGTGTCTATAACGACGAGTGTCTATGACGACGAGTGTCTATGACGACGAGTGTCTATGACGACGAGTGTCTATAACGACGAGTTTCTATAACGACGAGTGTCTATAACGACGAGTGTCTATGACGACGAGTGTCTATGACGATGAGTGTCTATGACGACGAGTGTCTATGACGACGAGTGTCTATGACGACGAGTGTCTATGACGACGAGTGTCTATGATGACGAGTGTCTATGACGACGAGTGTCTATAACGACGAGTGTCTATAACGACGAGTGTCTATAACGACGAGTGTCTATGACGACGAGTGTCTATGACGACGAGTGTCTATAACGACGAGTGTCTATGACGACGAGTGTCTATGATGACGAGTGTCTATGACGACGAGTGTCTATGACGACGAGTGTCTATAACGACGAGTGTCTATAACGACGAGTGTCTATAACGACGAGTGTCTATAACGACGAGTGTCTATGACGACGAGTGTCTATGACGACGAGTGTCTATAACGACGAGTGTCTATGACGACGAGTGTCTATGACGACGAGTGTCTATGACGACGAGTGTCTATAACGACGAGTGTCTATAACGACGAGTGTCTATAACGACGAGTGTCTATGACGACGAGTGTCTATAACGACGAGTGTCTATAACGACGAGTGTCTATAACGACGAGTGTCTATAACGACGAGTTGTATCAGAGAAATCTTTCGGCATTGATTTAACTGGATTTGTATTCTTTGACTGGGTTGGTCTCTTTTGATTGTATTCGTCTACATAGCTGATCTTTTAACTGTATCTTTCCTGAAAGGTAAAGGTCAGTCATGTGCAATGCATGATATGGATCAAGCAATAATATTTTTTCAACACATGAGATTGTATGATATGATGCGTATATGCATGTATCATGATGTATAACAATGTGATGTTTATGAATGTATTTGCGTCTAGGAAAATAGATCCTTGACGGATGCCGGGGGGTCAAATCCTGGGATGATGTTGAAGAATAGCTTTTTTGCGTCCGCTGGGGATGATAGCTGCAAGAATACCGGTAGGAGAAGATAACTCCGTTGGGGAATAAACTTGGCGAATGGATTTCTCTGCGGGGAGAAAAGTACTCTAACGATTTTGTTGGGAAGCAATACTCTGTGGAGGGAGCGATACTTTGTTGAGATGTTGATAACAACCTGCTGGGGATACCATTGTTGTGTTGGAATTGTTGATAGACTTCGCTGGGGATAAGAAGACTTCGTCAAGGACGCTCTTTCCGTGGCTGATATTGAAGAATAGCCCAGTTATATCCTGGTAAGGAAATAACTCTTTGAATAAAGCCGGGCGACGCGTTCGTGCTCTGCAGGGATAAGCTTCCAGAATCTTACTGGGGATAAGCTTACTGCTTGGAGATGGATTCCAACTTTCCTGGGGAAACTGATTTGGACTCTCCTGGGGAAGTTTTTGAACTGTATCGGGAAGTGACTCCACTGAATCTACCTTGATACCTTGACGAAACAATCAGATCGCTTAACCGACTCTTTATTGCCCCTGTTTCTGATGTGGGAGAGAAAGATACCTGTGGAGGTGCTTGAGGACTGCCGATTTGACCAATCTTCTTCTGGTAGGCAGGTGACAAGATGACAGGACATAGTCGTACACTTTGATCCCTAACTTTTGCCTGGACCGCCTTTTCGGGTTTTCAGTCCACCGGGATACCCATTTTTGCCCAAGCCGCCTTTTCAGGTTTTCGACTTGCCGGGTGTACAGATTTTTTTCATTCCACCCCTTCATTTTGCCCGAACCCTTTTGGTTCGCCGGGAAGCCCTAATTTTTGCCTAGGCATGTCAACCTAGCGAGTCTTTGATTATGTGTAGTATTTTTTCGACTATGTCCATGTTCAGGGAATGTGGGGAGTTGCCCCTGTTGGAAGTATTTTGCCACGCCACCAGAAGATGTTTGATCAGGCAAGATTCGTTGTTGGAGTGCCCTAAGTGACTCAGGCGGAGATTTGCCCCTAGTTATCTTGGCATTTTGAAAGATTCTCCGAATCTTGACTGAATTTCCCCAGATGATAGACAATAGTCATGCCATGCCCCTTGATTGGAAGTACTTTTGTTCACTAGGTATTCCTTGTGCGAATTTCCCTGCTGTTCAAACAAAAAGTCATATGCAAACAAAGTTATGTTAAAAATGCAAAGCTCATGTCTGTCTTGAAGATTTTAAAAATGCATTATTTTTCATAAAACAAGTGAATGTTTGTAAAACGTGATGTCAACTCCGTATTTTACCGTAAGCCTTAAGGAGTCGGGATACCTTTCGTACAGTATGCTTTCGAACTAACCCATGCTTCAGCTAGGACTTTTAAGGGTTATAACGTGGCTTGGTTCACGGTTTAAGAAACAAAGGATAAAGGCTCAAATTATTTGTACCCACCCGCTCTTCGTGATGTTCTTCAAACCTAAACTCAGTTGATCATACGTTAGACCTTGTTTGAGTCTTTGCTCTGATTTTCCGGTGATGACTCGGATGTTGATAACTTATTTTGAATAGGCAGTCATTTCCCTTTCTTTTTTTTTGTTGTTGAAGGTTTGTAAGACCTCCTTCTTTTTTATTTTTGTTATCCCTTTCTTTTTTTGCCTGAACTGTTTCCTTTTTTGGGATTACAGTCAGCGGGATGCCCCAGTTTTATAAGTCTCCTTCATGGGTTTTGACTTAATGGGTTTTTTATTTTTTGAGATAATGACTGCCTTTCTTTATTGATTATTCGGAACCATCACTGTCTTTTTTTCGTTTTGTAAGGACCTCTTTTGGTGCCATTCGTTATGCACTTGGATCAACTGAGAGACTACCCTGCCCCAGGTTATGATTAAGGGTTTTAAATTTCGAAAAGAAAAACTCCTACTTCTTTGGCTCAGATGGGTTGACGAGGGATTATCATCCTTATAACTCCAGTGTTTAGGGATTGAAACAACGCCTGTACCTCATAAGCGGGGTCTGTTCAAAAGCATACTGTACATTGTGGTATCGTTTTTGTCATCCTCCCTCAAGAGGCTTAGAATTATTAATCAAGAGTTGACATCAGAAAAAATATGAAAACAGTTTGCATATAGTGAATGCGAATATATTGCTTCAAAACAGACATATGCGATGCATTAATGGAATAACAATGCTTAACATGAGTAAATGTTTGAACAAAAGAGAATTGCAACTTGAACATTCGAATGAACAAAAATTTCTCAATCCTAGCCATGTTTTGGCAAGGGAGCAGTGATCACCTGGGGAGTCTTGGGTACTTTAAACTGAATCTCTCCAGCGTCGATCATGTCTTGGATCTTATTTTTCAAGCTCCAACAATCCTCTGTAGTATGCCCCGGGCTGTCAGAGTGATAAGCGCAGCGGGCGTTGGGGTTGTACTTCGGTGCCGTTGTATTTTGGTTCTTCGGAGCTTCTTTTAGAGTTACCAGCTTGGTCTCCAGCAACTGTGGCAATATCTGGGATAAGGTCATGCTGAGCCGAGTGAACTGCCTTCTCTCGCTCTTTTGTTGGTTGTGATGTTGAATTTGTGACACTGAAGCCATTTGAGGAGCTCTCCCCTTACTTCCTTGTCTCAAAGGTGGTTGAACGATGACTGGCTTTTTTCCTCAGACTTTTGCCTCAGTTGGTTACCCTGAAGAAGTTGGTTGACGAGAAACCAGAGCTCATCTTGTCTTTGAGCTAACCCTTGAATGGCAGTCATCTGCCCCAGCATATGGACCTTCAATGCATCCACCTCAGCTTGTAGGTGTTTCAGCCTTTCATCCTCAGCACTGTTCCTGACAAAGGTCCCCATGAGAAGTGTCCTTAGCTCCTCCTGCCCCTTGGATAGATTCAGGAGGATTTCCCCGAACTGGGTCTCTTGAGCAAGAAAGTCCTGGTTGTCTTGTTGGGAAGCCATTGCTGAAATAAACAGCGGGAAAGGTAAGTGACCTGCAACAAGGGTACCTGTCATGCAATGATGTGTATGTATGCATATGCAATGTTTCCAAGGATCCCGCGGGGTAAACAAGAAAATTTGTTAGAACTCGGGTCCGGTAGTTTGATTGAAGGAACTGCATGTTGTTGAGAGTCCTTCTTCAAAGGGTCAAAGGCTCACCATATCGAGTGGGTCATAGCCCCTGACCTTAGTCATCATGTCTGGTTTTGATTTCCAAACAGCCTTGGTTAAGGGAACCTTCTTCAAGAGTCAGAGCTCACCATATCAAGTGGGTCATAGCCTCTGACCACTTTGGCTAGAGGAAAATAAATCCTCTTTGCCCCTTGCTAGATGTTTGATTCATCATGACCTGCATCACAAGCCCTTGAGATCCTTGAAATGGGTTAGGATGTATGCAATGGTATGATGTCATGATGTATGGGGTAATATGAATAAACCCTGTTATGAGCCCTTATTAAGGACTATAAACAGAAACCTGCAAGAAACTCAAGTAAACCTGTCATGAGTCCCAGTTAAGGACTAAAAACAAAACCTGCAAGAAACTCGGTAAACCCTGTCATGAGTCCCAATTAAGGACTATAAACGAAACCTGCAAGCAACTCGGTAGACCTTGTTATAAGTCCTAATTAAGGACTATAAACAAAACCTGCAAGAAGCTCAAGTGTCAGACAACAAGCATGCAAATAGTCGAGTACGAAGGCACACAAGTCACACAAGAGAAACCCTTAGAGTTTATGCCAGCATGGGGTCTGGGTATTACCCTCTTTCAGTTTGTTGGTTCATACCTGTCCTATTAGAAGTAACCGGGTTCTAAGGGTCCCAATATCACTGGATTGCTTTCATTGTTCATTGTTTCGATTTAGCCACTGAACTGGCGACCGAAATATTCCAGGAAAGCAACCCTCAATTGAGTGTAGCATCGAGTATCAACCAACCTCGGACTGCACCAAAGTCAGTTATCTCGCTACCCTAAAGAGGCCAAGATAGTTCAAATAAGGTTCCTAAGGTCTGTTGATGCTTCATGACACCACGCGGAGGCCCCGTACTTTCCTTGACTGAACTCAAGGGTTACTGGTACACACCAAAGTGCCACATCAACGTAGCAGACTGTTTCAACCATGTCGGTATACCCCGCACAGTTCCCTCACAGCCTTGTTGCTACTTTCTAAGAAGGTATCCCCAGATCCGGGTTAGGATCTATAGAACTCCCAAGACAGTCCCACAATTTAAAGCAAGCAAAGAAAACAATTGAAAACACAGTGATCCTAGTCCTAAGGTACACCTCACTTTTAAATTTAAGTCCCCGGCAGAGTCGCCAGTTCTGTGATCGGTGGATCTGGAACTGACTGTTTAACGCTGGTTCGCGAAATGTTGCGGAAGCAAGAGTCGCCACCGTCTTTTATTTTCTCCAAATGGAAAGGACAAAAGCACAGAAAAATTCCTTATAGAGATTGCTCTCGGTTCGGGAGGTAGGTTATAGAAAGGGAAGGTGTTAGCACCCTTTCTATCCATGGTTATCCATGGGCTCTTAGATACTTGCTCACTTGTGTTTTCAAAAATGGTTTGTTTGCTTTTCAACTGTGGGTTTTAAAAAAGTTTCTTTGAAAATTCCAGTTCGACTCTTGTATCGGTCCTCAAGAGTGTTTGAAAAATTGCTTTCGAAAGCTTTTTGAAAAGCTGTCGGTGTGAAAAGTATTTTTGATTTGTTTTGAGATTAGAGCAAGTATCTAGAGTCGTCTACCTACCCTAAGGAATTCGTCTGTGTAGATGTCCTTTAAAGTAGTGCCATCCCACCATTGAGAGGTAGGTAGCACCACCGTTGGAGGTGTTCGGGTCAATTCGAGGTTCGGGACATGGTGATCACCAGAGCAATGGGAAGACACCTTAGAAGCTACCCTCATGCCAGGTTCCCGGATCATGAGGACTTACTAAGACATCCTCTACTCGACGATCACCTTTCGAGGCAAGGCAACAGTGAGGCGTACCCTAAGGGTGGTGTGTGATTTGTGTGTCATGTTCAGTTATTTTGTCTTATTCATGTCAAGGTGATCTATGCGTTTGTTTTTATTTTATCATTCATTCTTGCATGCATTTATTAACAGTTAAAATATTACGAGAAAGTAAAAGATTCTAAGCTATTACAAAAGGCGCGGGTCCACATCGCCAAAATTAAACCAGGACCCGATTTGACAGAAAATAAAGAAGTAAAGTGCGAGAAATAAAATGCCCGAGTTTACAAGGCTTTGGGAGAATTACATTAATATTATAAGAAATAAAATAAAATGCGCGAATTGGAATTAAAATTGGAAGCGAGGGCGTTGGACCCTTTTTAATGAAATTAAATTAAATGATTAAACTAATGAAATTAAAGAGAAAAAAGAATTTTTTTTTTTTTTGAGTTTTTGGATTTAGGAATTTTTATGAGAAAGATTAAATGAAATTAAAATATTAACCCTAATTCTAATTTTTTTATTTATTAAGAAAACATGTTAAAATTAAACCTAAAATTAATCTAATTATTTACATGGTAATTTAATTACAAAAATAATATTTAATAATTAATTATTGTGAAAGAAAAGAAAAAAAGGATAAAAATTGATTAAAACCTAATTCTACCAATTTTAAGTTTATTAAGAAAAATGTTTGAATTAAAGCTAATTTTACAAAGCTAAAATTAATTAGTGATATTTATTTACAAATAAATAACATTAAATAAAAATACTTATTTTTTGTCTTTTTCTGATTTTTATATTGTTTTTTTTATGAAAATAAATTAAATTAAAGGAACTAATTAAAAAAAGAAACAATTGAAACAAATAAAATAAAGAAAAGAAAAGAAATACAATACCTTAGGGGGTTCTGTCCCCAATTGGAGGTGAATTGGAGTGGTTTGGTCATTTGTGTTCTGGCCTCATCATGCATAAGTTATTCTACTTTGGTCATTTGGCTTTTGGCTTTTGGCCATTTGCGTTTTGGCCTCAACGTTCCTTAATCTTCTCATGTTTGTCTCGCCATGTATTGGGGTCATGTGTAAAATGTTCTGTTTTGGCCATTTGGCTTTTGGCTTTTGGCCATTTGGCTTTTGGCCTCAACGTTCCTTAATGAACCTGGGATCCTGTCTAAATCTGCAGTGTTGAACCTCATGAACACATTAAATAAAATCATAAAAATTCAAATAAAACCAACATATGAAGAAATTTAATGTTTAGGCACAATATGGCATGTATGAATGATTATACCCTTTTGATCATGGAGATCAAATCAATCTTACCCTTACTGGAAGATTAGTGACCTGAATGCTTTTATGCCTTACTGGAAAATTAGGATCATGGAGATCAAGTCAGCCTTATCCTTACTGAAGAAGTAATAAGATGTTGGTTTGTAACTGAGATGGCTTGTTTGTAGTGAGAGAGGGATTTGTAATAAGGATTTCAGGATTTTAGGGTTCTTGAAAGAATTTGATATTCTTGTGGCAAGGTTTTTTTTCTCTTTTTTTTTCCTCTTCTTCTCCTCTTTTTTCTCTGGTTTGTGTGAATGAAGGTAATTATATAATGGAAATTAGGGTAAAGCAAATGGGCTTTGAATGTGCAATTGGGCCTCCAATATTCACTTGAATTCGTCACTTTCCAGGCTAAATCGCAGGGACTTAAGTGCATTTTTTGAAGTTGAAATGTGAAAACAAAATGTAGCCGATATCGAGAACTAACTCCTGTCCGAAAATCGACTCAATCGGATAAACGGTGAATTAGTTATGAATTTTTGAAGTTTCAGCTCAGACAAACTTATTTTGGGCTCCAGTGTCGACTCTGACACGTTCTTCAATAAAAAACTGGTATTGATCGGTGCATAATTTGGTCTCGACTTTTGAAGCAAAGTTGTAGATCTATGAGTCAGTGACCTTGTGTAAAAATATGAGTCCAATCCGATAAAAATTGACCGAGTTATGAATTTTCGAAGTTTCGGCTCAGATGAAATAATATTCAGCATTCAGGATTTTCAGTGTGTCACGCACTCTGAGCAAAAAACGAAGGCCTTTTGAACACCGTTTGAACTCGATACCTCCTGTGAAAATGTAGCCAACTCAATTTGTGAAATTTTGGCGCCGGAACCAGCTCGATACGATGAAAATCGACCAAGTTATGATTTTCTGAACATGACGCAAGTAAACTTCTGTCACAAATTTTCTGTGCAAAAATACTTGATAAATCCACATTTTTGAAGACCTTCTGATCGAAATTGGCTTCCAGCCATGAGAGATGAAAACGTAGATAATGTCAAGACGGAATTTTGGCCACCGGAACGGGTTCAATACGAGCCACGATCTTCAAGTTATGAATTTTTTAGCGCGTAAAAACTGCACTTTCAGCACACTTTTTCACCATATTTCTTCGAGAAAACTCACACATTCGGATACCTTCTTTAAAGAATTGACTCTTGAGCCGAACCTGAATTTGAGAATATGTTATCAGAGATATCTTGGCAAAATAATACCTGAATATGACGCGCCGGGTTGGACTTGTGAATTTTTCTTGAAATATTTTGAGAAATATGGGAGGGCAAATTTTGGGGTACAACAACTGGATATTCCCAACTGTTGACGGAGGACTGTGCAACTGGGAGGCAAAGGACTTTATTCCGATTACTTTCATACCGCAGTAATTTATCTTTCGAACATTTCTGTTGGTCTGTAATAATTCTTGAACAATTCGTACACTTTTAGCTTGTGTCTTACCCGAGACACATAGGTCCATTTGTAAGGGTTTTAATTCTTCATCTTCATATGCCATTTTAATGAATCATGGACGTTTTCACATATAAAGTTTTGTGTTCATTTTATTTCTTTTTACATTTTATTTGTTTAAAGGTGGCTATCCCTTACACACACACACACTCACAAATGCAGGTACCCTTCCATTCCGGATTCCATGGGTAACAATTCTGCTATGGCCTTCAGTGACTCTGAAGATCTGGTCTACCAAGCCGAGTACGAAGGTGAGGAAGATTGTGAAGTGCCAGGAGATTTGGCTAGACTGCTACAACAGGAAGAAAGGGCTATTCTACCTCATGAGGAGCTGTTGGACACTATCAACCTGGGTACTGAGGAGGATAAGAAAGAAATCAAGATAGGTTCCAACTTGGAGCCGAGCGTCAAGGAACGCCTAATTCAGCTGTTACATGACAATGTTGAGATTTTTGCCTAGTCTTACAAAGACATGCCAGGACTAGACACAGACATCGTGGTACACCGTCTACCTATAAGAGAAGACTGTCCACCGGTCAAGCAAAAGGTCCGCCGTATAAGACCTGACATGTCTGAAAAGATCAAAGCAGAAGTAATGAAGCAGTTCAACGCTAGATTTCTGGCTGTTACTTCCTATCCACAATGGGTTGCTAACATTGTGCCTGTGCCTAAGAAAGATGGCAAAGTTCGGATGTGTGTGGATTACAGAGACTTAAACAGGGCCAACCCTAAAGATGATTTTCCACTACCGCACATCGACATCTTGGTTGACAACACAGCTCAGCACAAGGTATTTTCTTTCATGGATGGATTTTCAGGTTACAACCAGATCAAAATGGCACCTAAAGACATGGAGAAAAATACTTTTGTGACACAATGGGGTACGTTATGCTATAAAGTGATGCCATTCAGACTGAAGAATGTCGGGGCAACCTATCAACACGCCATGGTGGCTTTGTTTCATGACATGATACATCATGAGATTGAAGTCTACGTAGACGACATGATAGCCCGATCACAAACAGAGGAAGAACACCTTAATCACCTGCAAAAGTTGTTTGTCCGACTAAAAGAGTACAAGCTCAGACTGAACCCTAACAAGTGCACTTTCGGAGTCAGGTCCGGTAAACTCTTGGGTTTCATTGTCAACAACAAAGGCATCGAGGTTGATCCTGCCAAAGTCAAAGCTATACAAGAAATGCCTGCTCCTCGCACTGAGAAGGAAGTAAGAGGTTTCTTGGGACGCCTAAACTACATTGTTAGGTTCATCTCTCACCTAACATCTACCCGTGAGCCAATCTTCAATTTGTTGAAGAAAGATCAGGTGGTTAAATGGAACGACGAATGCCAGATTTCCTTTGACAGAATCAAGGAGTATTTGCTTGAACCTCCTGTCTTGATGCCTCCCGTAGAAGGAAGACCGTTAGTCATGTATCTGACCGTCCTAGAAAATTCAATGGGGTGCGTACTGGGGCAGCATGACGAGTCTGGCCAAAAAGAGCATGCCATTTATTACCTTAGAAAAAAGTTTACCGACTGTGAAACCAGATATTCACTGCTCGAGAAAACTTGTTGCGCTTTGGTATGGGCTGCTCGCCGGCTAAGGCAGTATATGTTGACTCATACCACTTTGCTGATTTCTAAGATGGATCCGATCAAGTACATCTTCGAGAAGCCTGCCTTGTCTGTAAGGATAGCTAGATGGAAAATGATTCTAACCGAGTATGACATACAATACACGACCCAAAAAGCTATAAAGGGGAGTGTGCTAGCTGATCATCTTGCACATCAAGCTGTTGAAGACTATCAATCAATGAAGTTTGAGTTCCCAGACGAAGACATCATGACTTTGGACAACTGTGAAAGTAACAGACCGTATGACGGACCTGAACAGGGATCCCGATGGACCCTGTACTTTGATGGTGCCTTCAATGCACTTGGTAACGGTATCGGCGCTGTGCTTATATCTCCAGAAGGTTTCCATACTCCTTTCACCGCCAGACTCTGCTTTAACTGCACCAACAACATGGCCGAGTACGAAGCTTGCATCTTTGGTCTCAAGGCTGCTATAGACTTGGGAATCAAATCTTTGGTTGTGTTTGGAGACTCAGCTTTGGTCATCAGTCAGATCAAAGGAGAGTGGGACACTAAACATCCCAATCTTATCCCCTAAAAAGAACATGTCCTGACATTGCTACCACATTTCAAGCAGATCACCTTGGAGCACTTCCCGCGAGAAGAAAATCAGCTAGCAGATGCCCTAGCTACAATGTCATCCATGTTTAAACTTAACTGGGATAACGAGGCTCCCCAGATTACCATTGAACAGATGGACGAACCAGCGCATTGTCACGAGATTAACACCGAAGAAGTAGTAGATCGACCTTGGTTTTACGAAGTCAAAAGGAATCTCGAGGCTCAGGAATACCCTGAAGGAGCTTCAGTCAACGACAAAAAGTTCTTAAGGAGATTCTCGGATAAGTTCTTCTGGAGCAATGGTATCTTGTACAAGCGCAATCATGATTGCATTCTACTCCGTTATTTAGACAAGATTGAAGTTGAACAAATCATGGCTGAACTGCATGATGGCACCTATGGCACCCACTCAAGCGGGCATACGATGGCGAAGAAAATCCTTCGAGCAGGCTATTACTGGTCTACCATGGAAGCTGACTGCCATCAATACTCCAGAACTTGTCACAAATATCAAATCTATGCGGACAAGGTACACATACCTCCAGTTCTTCTCAACATCTTAACAACTCCTTGGCCCTTTGCTATGTGGGGAATCGACATGATCGGAGAGATCAAGCCTACAACATCTAATGGACACCGCTTCATTCTGGTAGCCATTGATTACTTCACCAAATGGGTCGAAGCAGCTTCCATCGCATCCGTTACAAAGAATGTTGTTGCCCGCTTCATCAAGCAGAACCTCATTTGCCGGTATGGTGTCCCTGACAGGATCATCACAGACAACAATAAAAATCTGAACAACACTATGATCACCGCTTTATGTGAGCAGTTCCAGATTCAACATCACAATTCATCTCCCTATCGGCCAAAGATTAACGGTGTTGTCGAAGCTGCGAATAAAAATATCAAGAAGATCATACAAAAGATGACAGTAACCTACAAGGACTGGCATGAGATGCTACCGTTCGCTCTCCATGGGTACCGTAGCACGGCTCGTACATCAACTGGGGCAACACCCTTTTCTTTGGTCTACGGTATGGAAGTTGTCCTGCCTATTGAGGTTCAGATTCCCTCCTTGAGAATCATGAAGGATGCAGGTCTAAGTGAAGACGATTGGATCCAGACCCGACTTGATCAATTGAACTTAATTGACAAGAAGAGACTCACTGCTGTTTGTCATGGTCAGACATATCAAAAACCGATGATCAAGGCATTCAATAAGAAAGTCAGACGACAAGTATATCAAGTCGGAGATCTCGTGATCAAGCGTATCATTTTACCACAAGGTGATCCCAGGGGCAAATGGACTCCTACTTACGAAGGACCATTTGTGATAAAGAACATCTTTTATGGTGGAGCAATGATATTAACCACCATGGACAGCGACGATCTGCCGCACCCTGTGAACACAGACATAGTTAAAAGATACTACGCATAAACGACCCGCTAGGTTGACACACCTAGGCAAAAAAAGGGCATCCCGGTGAATCGAAAACCCGAAAGGGCGATTCAGGCAAAAGTTAGGGATAAACACCAAAATTTGTACACCCGGCAAGTTGAAAACCCGAAAGGGCGACTTGGGCAAAAAAGGGTTTCCCGGTGGACTGAAAACCCGAAAGGGCGGTCCAGGCAAAAGTTAGGGAATTAAAGTGTATGACTATGTCTCGTTGGATCACTTTAAGGATAATCTCTTCACGAACAAACTCTTGGCTTCTGATCAACCCAATCACCTTCGGACGAAGCAGATTGGGACAAGATTTTCAGAGTTACGAAGGTTATAGCAGAATGGGAACCCCATGGAATTTTTACACATAGCCATCTTTCTTTGTATAATTTTTTCTCATTTTTTACGACAACATTCTCTTACTAGGATGTTTGTCTCCTTTGTACAAAACACTTACTCAAAGTTAATACAAAGATACTTCAAAGTGCAAAAAACTATTTGTCTTTTCCTTTTTACACTTGTGTTTTATTTGAAAACGTCCAATGATTTATTAATGAGCATATGCATTTGAATATAATCACCCTTTACAAATGAATGAATTGAAAAGATTAATTACTGACAGGTTGAAAGTATAGGAAGACGTCTTTTAGGCTATTCCAGGGGCAATCCTCTCAGTATATCACCAAAATCCCCGGCGGAGTTCAAAAATCTGATCAAAATCCCCATCAGAGCTAAATTTCAAAATCCTCATCAGTTAAATTTTCAAACTCCCGATCCCCAGCGGAGCCAAAACTTTGAACTACAGATCCTCAGCGGATATGAAACTTTCTTCCCCAGCGGAGCTAAAACTTCAACCTTTAAACCCCAGTGGAAACCATCTAGTTTCTACAAATTCCCCAGCGAATTATCTTAAACCAGATAATTCCCCAGCAAGTTGCTTTCAAGCTTGACAAGCTAACTAGACAACAACTTTGGATAATTCCCCAGTAGATTGGCATACAACCCAAACTCTCAAACTCTCTCCAAAGCAGGAATGAGTTGTTCTCCACAGGGTCTCCTAAACTCTTCAGCAGTATAGCTATTCCCCACAGAGTTTTTACCACTCTCCAACAGGATAAACTTTCTCCCCGCAGAGTTATTCTTATTTACCAGCAGATTGAAGATTCTCAATCCCCAGCCACAGTCATCAAGGTTCTCGGGACTCCCCAAGCAGGTTTCTCAAGCAGCACTTGGCTTTATTCTTACAATGGAATATCTGCCATTTTTAACTTCAAAAGACATGAAGATTCTCATCCCCAGAGAAGTCAGGATTTATCTTCCCCAACAACAGTCAAGGGTTTTGTTATCCCCAGCTGTCAAGGATTTATTCTCCTCAACAATACAGCAAATCAGCTTACACGCGCATAGATTACATTCATATATCATAAACATTGATAAAGCACATTCATTGCATCATACATTTCATGCAACATAACTATGTGTTTCAGCTAACATTTTACCCTTTTCAGGATAAGATTAAAAGTTATCTCTAACAAAGATTTCAGATACAGTACATATACACTCCAGACACGGAAGTCATTTCTGGTACTCATTCAAGTTTTCAACGTTAAGATACTATAAAATTCTCACAAGCTCTCTGGTTTAGTCAAATCAATGCTCAGGTTCCTGTTCCAGTTCAAGTTATGAAGCTCAGATTTGACCGGATAGTATCTTGATTTTTTCTCCATCACACTATGAAGCCCGAATTTGACCGGATATTAGTTTAATCCCCAGCAAGTTATTGTAAAGCCTAGATTTCGACCAGACAACAATACAAGATACTATGAAGCCGGGATTTCGACCAGATAACAGTGAGGTACACTGTGAAGCTTGGATTTCGACCAAATAGCAGTTTACTCGGCCAATTACTTTGAAGCCCGAATTCGACCAGATGTCAGTAGCCCCAGAAGTCAAAGGGAAGCCCAGATGCGGCCAGATAACCACCTGATTTCTTCTGAAGCCTGGATTTCGACCAGATAGCAATACAAGACCATAAAGCCTGGATTCGACCAGATAATGGTATATTACACTGTGAAGCCTGGATTTTGACCAGATAACGGTACAAGACACTGTGAAGCTTGGATTTTAACCAAATAACAGTTCTTACCTGGACAATTACTAAGAAACCCGGATTCGACCGGATATTAGTATGCCCTTTAAATTCAAGTTGAAACCCAGATGCGACCGGATAACCACTTGATTCCTTCTGAAGCCTGGAACACGACCAGATAAGAATTGAGAAATGGCAAGGTCTGGAGTACGACCAGATAGCCAGTTTAATCTCATCTCCTCATTAAACCACTGCAAAGCCTGGAGTACGACCAGATAGTAGTTCATTTTCATCTCCTCGACTAAGAGATGATTCCTCAGTAGAGTAACGGACGACTGAAGCTCCTAAATTTCTATTTCTACCACGACGGAGACCAGCATTCCTCGGTGTAGTCCTCCTCAACAACAGGTATACGGGCTCTCGCAAAGGAATCTCTTATGCGATCGACACTTCTTCTGATGGCATCTTTAAGCCCATCTTCCGACTTCAACTTCCAAATGGCATCCTTAAGCCCATTCCCTCAACTATTTCATCGAGTGCAAATTCTTGGGCACTCTAGTGTCCAATCATCTCTTACCTTCGAGTAACGAACGGCAGAACTCGTCAATCTAACTCTTCAGGTTCAAGAAGATTGAACAGGGGCAGTTGTTGTACCCCGAAATTTGCCCTCTCATTTTATCCAGATTCTCCTCACAAGTTTTCTTGGACTCAATCCAGATTAGGGTTTGCTCAGCTTAAGACATCTCCTTGCACTGATAACCTGAAAATAGGGTTTAAGTTTGCACAAGGATTTTTGGACTTTCAATGCCTCATGTGACTTTCATACTTCATGTTGGACTCCTAAGATTTCTCATACCAAGTTTCAAGCCTTGATTCACATTTTTGACCAGTCAATTGGACAGTTGACCTAAAAATCAACTATATTGGGGGGAAAGTCAACCATGGCCAATTTACAGTCAAACCTCCTAATTTTTGACCCACATAAACAATATAGACTCATATGAACCATTTGATCAAGTTTGGACCACAACTCCTCAAGAAATTTGATCAGATTAACAAAAGGGCAAAATGGTCATTTTTAGGGTTTTGACTGCAGAAGGGCAATTTCTGATTTTTCACCTAGCCAATGGCAAATTGGGTTCAAGCATGATTTCAAGGACTAATTTTCATCATATTGACCTAATCACAAGGTTCAAAAGATCTCAAATGCACAAGATTGACAGATGAATTTTCCAATCAACTGATCAAAAATCAACTGTACACTGAAAAGTCAAACTTTGACTTTTTGGTCAAAATCAAGTGCCAAGGGTCATTTTTCATCAAGATGTGTCAAAACATGAAACTTTTTCATCAAGAAACCTAATTTTGAAAATTAGGGTTTAAGATTGAAAATTTTCATAACTTAGAAATTTTCTAAGTTATGAAAATTTCTTATTTTTTCCCAACTTTGCCCAACTTTTTCACCATGATGCAATTAGATTCAAAGAAAACTTCCAACATGAAAGTTGTAGTCCTCCACAAAATCTACAACTTTGATTCACAAAATTTTCCCAAAAGATGCTTGTATCTCAAGTTAATGATTTTGTGAATAGAGGTCCAAAAACTTTCTAACTTAGTGAAATTTGGCCCTAGTTTAGGCAAGATTTTGACCTATCTTCATGGCAATTTTTCACATAGTTCCAATTGGAATCTCAAAATGCATTTTAAAGATGGATTGTAGATCATTTTACAAGCTTTCCAAAATGTCAAAGAACTCTCCAAGATCATTTGTGGTTAGAGAGAATCAAAAGTTTGAAAATGGCAAATTATCACTTTTGGCCAAGGCATTTTGCACATTGCTACAACTTGCAAATCTGTCCAAACCTTGCTTGTACTTGGTTTACAGGTTCTAATATTTCCTACACTCATAAATTAAATGCAAACACATTGGATTAAGGCTTTATTCTGAGCTTTAGAGTATTGTACAAAGAACTATTCCAAAAATGGCAAAAAGATAACAATGTTACTTTGATAAAGGTCACTTTTAGCAACTTTGTTTATCTTGAGCCAAGGACCCAATATTTTGCAGCAAACAAAGTTCACTAATAACAGGCAAAGTTCACCAACTATGTGCAGCTAGAATACAGGCCTGTACAGGCCTTGGCATTGTCAACTTCAACTTTTGCTTCAAAAGCAAGTAACTTGTAAAAGTCCACACAACTTTTGGAATATGATAAGAGCAAGCTTTGTGTTCATTTCAAACAAGTTAAGCACATTATCTCAGGCCAGAAACACGAGCTCTTAGCATCTAAAACACCCAAATACATCAAAACACTAAGTTCTTGTCAAAACAGGGTAAGCTCTGCAGAACCACTTCCAAATCCAAATCCACTCGTGCGTTTTGTCCCAAACCACTTCAAACACATTGCATACATCCCATCCAAGCTACCCAAGCCCTTCTCAAGCCACTAACTCCATTTTCACACTTCACCATTTTTACTTTGAAGCTTTGCAGGTTGAGTTCTACAAGCACATTCAGGCAGATTCAAGGCAAGCCAAGCATTGGGAAAGGTTGAGTGAACTTCAGGCAAGCTAACACGACCTTCAGGCCTCATCCAAAAATCCTACATTGCCGTATCCAAACTTGACTGAAACAGGTATTTCTTAAACTTCTATCTCCTTATTTAGGAATCATTAGGCTTAGGTTTGTGAAGCAAAAATGTAGCCCTTAATGTCCTTGAACTGTACATATGCATAGAATTCATTTATGTTAACTGAGCTAGGAGAATTTGGGTGTTGAAGTTGCTGAAAAAACTAGGTCAAGATTTAGGGCCAATGAAATTCTCTCTGGTCTTTGAGAGTTAGATCAAGTTTTTTACATGGTTAGAATCGTGTGATCATGAGCTATAACTTTCATGTTGCAAGATTTTATTTTTAAGCACGTATGCATAAGGTACGGTTTGAGTTGCAGAAGCGCGCGTTTTTGTTCAAAAGTCAGGGATGAAGCTGGAATGTGGGCTGGGCTTGTTTGCTTCTGTTTTTGACACCCCCTAGCTTACTTTTTACACCCCCTTGGCCCATTTATTATATTTTATATATTTTTCATTTATTTCACATTTCTGACTTTTATTTATTTTTCTTGAACATTAAAAATCATCAAAAATATTTTCTTAGTTTTTACATTTTTATTTTATTATTTTTATTATTTTTTATGACAAAAAATAGTTTATTAGATAATATATACTTTATTTTCTTGAATAAATTTGTAAATAATATTGAAATACTTAAATATTTTATTTTTATTATTTATACACTTAAAATAATATTTTCAGATAATATTTAATTTTTCAACATTTTTGTATATATTTTTATTTATTTTCTTGTACATAAAAATGATTAAATAAATAATAGAAATACATTTCTTTTTAAAACAAAAACTAGGGTGTCCACCCTTTCCAAAAATAATCATTTTTTTATTTTCTTATTTTTAGGACAAACTGAACTTATTTTTACATACATAAAAATAATACAAAAACATCCTTTGCATATTTATATTTATTTGTACATTTAAATATTTGTCTATTTATTTATTTGTGCAATATTTCAATTTGGTTGTAATAATAGTTTTAGGGTTTTATTTTATGCAATATCCCCCTATTCAAACTTGTATCCCCCTCCCCATAATAATGTTGTAATAGTCTTAGATTTACTTTCACGCATTTTATTGCTTTCAAATGCCATGATAGTAAGATTAGGTTTTGTATGCAAAGAACCAAAATCAAACAAATAGCATGACTAAACACAAGACAAAAATGCATGAAAAATGACAACACAATGTACACAAGAACCCCTAGGGTTTCATCCACTTTTTGCTTTTAAAACATGGCCATGGTATGCATGCTAGGTATCTTGGCAAAACAAAAAAACAAAAAAAAGATCATAGTCCCTCGATGACGCTATCTTGGTTGCCTATACAAAAATGATCTAGTCCCTCAAAAAACTTGCTAAGATACTTGGCACAATTGCTATCATGGTCATACGATGACCCGCGCCCATCCCGTTTAACATCCAAATACAAGGTTGTTTACCAAATACAATGGTAAAACAACAATGTTAAACGGTTAAAAATATGTAGGAAAGATCTTTGAGTAGGGTAGACAACTCCTAGTTACTTGATCAACTTGCAAACATCCTTGCTATTTTCAAACAAACACACAATTTCAAAACAATTTCCAAACAACTTTCAAAAACATTAAAACATTTTTCAAAAGACAAACACCTTTATATACATTCTTACGAACAAGAATCATGACAAAGGTTGCCTAGACAAGGCCTCTTTTCAAAATATTTTCAAAACCACACACAAAGCACCATTTCAAACAATTGGAAAAGCAAAGCAAGTGATCTAAACAAGTAACTAAGAGCCCATGGAAAACCATGGATGAAAAGGGTGCTAGCACCTTCCCTTTTCATAATATACCCCCCAAACTCAAGAAAACATCTCAAAGGTCTTTCCTGTGCTTTTTGACCTTTCCTTTGGATAAAATAAAAAGTTGGTGGCGTCTCTTGCTAAACCGAAACATTTTGAGAACACAAACGCAAACCTCAAGTCAGTTCTCCCACCGTATCACAGTTATATATTTTAAAAGGTTCTAATGTTGTTGTTCATTCATCAAGAGATAATGAAGACTTTTATGAAAAGGATAAGTTATGAGATTTGAGGTCATGGTATGGTGGATGTATGAAGGTTATTTCAGTGCACTTTAATGAATTTTGCAGAAGATACGAGATAAAAAGCGCATTTAACTGTTGAGTTAACATGGAGTTTTGGGGGGTAAGGCTAGTGCAAAATAACTTACCTGATAGGCAGGTATTTATTTACAATAATAGAGTTCCAAACAGTTATGAAGGTTTGTAGTAGGAAGACTATAACCTACTCTATTTTGAAGGTCATCAAAATTTTGTTTATTGATCAAATCAAGCCAAATCCGCTTGATGGTAAAGCTGTAGCATGTATCTCTAATGGTTACCCAAGAGGTAGGAAAGATTATGAGTTATTAGGAATGAAACTAGGAGGACCAAAGTTCATCAATTACAAATGTGTTAATTATAGCGAGTCTCATTAGAGGAAAAATAGTAAGGAGCTGAGGATATAGATTTTGGAAATTGTGGCAGAGAAGACTCAATTTAACGTTGAGGTTTCTACTATGGATACTAGTAGTAGTGAGGAAATGATTACATGGGTCTCTGATTATTATTTGATTTGTTATAAGGTAAGGATAAAGATTGTATCATCTCAAAGTGACAATTATGCAAGCCTTGGGTTTAATGTTTTGAATGTGGTTGAATGGTTCCAAAAATAAAAAATAGGGGCCTTCGGGGAGGCATTCGAAAGTAGGTGTCATCAAAGATGGTTGAAGAACAATACTTGTCGGCTTATTAGACAACTAAAGTCAACAAATATGGTTGAAAGCAAGTGGATACAAGTGGACGCAAGTGGCACGATCAAGGTTAGTGATGCTTGAACTTGATAAAATTTGTTCAATAGATGTTGAATTGGTAGATGGCGGCAATATGGTTGATAGGTAAATTGATATCACCTTTGTTTCAAGTCAAGGTGGAGAGTGTTGATGTACACATTAAAATCATAAGTGATGAAGAGAAAGAAAATATATTTTGAGATTGCAGAAACCAAAAATTAGTCTGGTGCCAGAGCCAGTGGTGCAATAGTGAGTCCGAGTCCACTGGCATTCAGTTTGTCGGAGCTCACATCCAATTTTCTCAGTTCGCATGTATCGACCTTCATTGTTTAGGTTTGTGGATCGATTTGCTAATGTGTTATATTTTGGGTTTTTTATAGATCGGTTGGGTTTCAATAGTAATAAATATGTGTCTCTATTATTATTTTCTTAACAACTTTCAAAACTTTAGAGCTCAAGACAAAGAGAATGGTTTAAGGATCCTAAAAGTAATTTGAGAGAGACAGGGGTAAATTTTTAAGAGTGTGTTCTTGGAATTTGAAAAATCCTAGAAGATATCTAAGGAAAGTTGAGAAACACTTTTAAGCACATTGAATTTATGTGATTCATATATAGAGAAAGTTAGAGAGATTGAAAAATATTTGAATACAAAATAGCGTTTGTTTTTAGAAATTTGAGTGATTATTTTCTTATAACTCATTTGTAATTTTTTGTTATCATTTTTGAAAATATAATAAATCAGAGTTCTCTCTTTTAAAATAAATTATTTGATCAAACTTAATAAACAAATTATTATATTTGGTCCTTTAATTTATTTTTGTCAAATTAAATCGTATTTCATTGTGAATTATTTTGGCTAAAGATGATTTATTTTGATTTTATTAATCTTTCAATTTTACAACAATAATGATGATGAATAATAAAGAGATGTCTTAATTAGGCGTTGAAAGTTTGGATCCGATTATGACTAAGGCTTTGCAAAATTTATTTGGGCTAAATGTATTCCCACTCAAACAACAAACTTTCTAAGGCAGAGTTATAAATTGTGATTGGACAGATAATAGTATGGAGTCATGATTATTCATTACTTAAAGAAGAAATTCAAGTTTTCTATATATAAATAAAGTTTTGAACAAACTTATGATTATTCATTACTACCAAAATGATAAAAGTAAAGATTAAATTATGAGATTTGCTGGAAGGTCCTGGTAGGGTAAACCAAATAAATGCTGATGTACAATGGGATTTGCTGCTCAGAAAACCTACAAAACGTGATAGAATAGAATCCACTAAAGGTCCACAACAAATCCCATGCCCTTATAATACTGCACACCAGTTGGCCCCATTGTATCTCCACATGCAAATTTTAATTCATATGTACAGAACCACATCAATTTAGGGGACCACCAACCTACTGCGACACAAGTTTATGTGGCTATGGACTAGTATAATTTTAGGACAGCTGACACTCTAAATAAAGAAATTGGGTTTGCTTTCTGAAATCATCCTTTAAAGCCACTACGCCAAAAAAAAATCTAAGAAAGTGTTTTTTTTTTGCTTTTAAAAGCGCTTAAAAGCACTCTCTAAGGTGGCGCTGCTATAGGTTTTAGCAGCGCTTTTTGTTTAATGAAAAGCGTTTTCGTAGGTCTACTTATGACAACGTTTTTTCTAAAAAGCGCTCTCTTAAGTAGGTTTTTGGCAGCGCTTTTTTATGAAAAAACGCTTTCATTGGTAGCGCTTTTTTGGAAAAAAGCTTTCATAGGTTGTCTTTTAGCAGCGCTTTTTCTTGGAAAAGCATTGTCATATGTTTACCTTAGACAACGCTTTATGTGAAAAAGCGCTGTCATAGGTCTACCTATGAAAGCGCTTTTATCCAAAAAGCGTTTTCATAGGGTGTTTTTTTTAGAGGTATAATTTATATAATTCATATACCTGCATTGTTTGCAACATATTATTTATATAAACCAGTTGCCATAACCTGTAATTCATAAAAAGCGGTAATACATTTTTGTATACCAAATTCATATACCAAAATTTATATACACCATTTTTGTATCTCAAATTATATATAAACCATTGTTTTCAGTATTATAACTCAAAATCAGTCTTACAAAATCAACCCACAACAACTAAACCAGTCCTTATATTATTCTCTGCTCAATAAAATATTAACACAACTCCTCTTTGGTTTCTTCCAACTGAAGTTTCATGTAATATGCACATTTGTACTCATCGAAGTACTACATAACAAAACATAATATGCATGATTTAGTTAAAAGTAAAAAATTATATGAAATATCCGAGAAATAATAAAACAAATCCTGTGTTATAAATTCATACTGTGACTGAAATCTCTATTTGATTCAGTTGAATGATTTCTTTGATAAACCGCATAACGAAGTATCCGCAATCTATACCGTTTTGCTGTTGAGGACACTACATAGAAAAACAAATAAGAATATATAGTTGTATTGTTTTATCAAATAGCGTAAATATTATAAGCAAAATAGTGGAAATTAATATACCTGCACTTTGATCCAATTAATGTTGTTTGATTTAGACCGTCGTACCCGAGCTTCTCTTTGACACCAGAATACTTGTATCGCTCTAACAAAATAAAAATATATATTTAGAACAATGTCACAGAAATAATTAAATACATAAATACACACAAATATTTAGAATAATCTCACTTACGTATCAATCATTAACTTCATATCCGGATAATTTGTCCAATCACCGTCAATCGAATTCAGATAATAGACCACTTCTTTTATAGGATCAATAGCAACCAACAACTAGAGACGTCTATAAATTAAAACAACAGTTTAGAAGAAATTTTTCTACGCAAAAATTACAAATATTAAAATGAACTTAGAATGAAAATCTAACCCTGTAGGAATAGTATTATACGCCCAAAGATATAAGCTTTCTGTACTGCCAGTTGCCATGAATCTTTCGACTAAGTGCTCTCTTACTGAATCTGGTTCCCTACCAATTGTCGCTCCGCTGACCCGGGAGGAAGACACAAAATGGAATATGTTTGACAATTGATTCCCGCGCATCAATTTTTCATATAACAGCCTTAAATAAAAACATAATTAATACTAGAGTATATTCATTGAAAATGTTTAAAAAAGATTTCAGCTAATTACATAATATAAAGATGGGGTTACCGGATGTATGCGTGCATGATACTGACGCCCAATTCTTTATGACGGAAAATCTGTTCCACGTCCTCATGTCCAATTATTTCGGTGCAAGGAAAACCAAAGATACCTTGATCCATATCCATTTGACGAATACCACCATCCATCAAATTTGTTGTTCCCACTATTGTTTCAAGACACTGCCGGTATCGAGGGAAAAATCTAGTAGGCACCTTTTTCTTGGGTGGTACGCCAATGATTTTCTGGCTCACTTGTTGTGACCCTTGAAAAGGTACCTAAAAATCATATAAACTCAGTTAAATTATAAAATTATGCAGTTTTTTATTCGGATCATATAATTAACACTTTAAACGTACCTCTTTTGGTGATACGTCAGACTCGTCGTGCCGCAAAATCCCTTTACCCTTAGATGCGGGTGTTGTAGGAGTCTATAATTACCATGTAAATAACTGAGGTCAGAACTGACAGTTGAAGACTTAAAGATTCATAATTGTTTTCAACATACCTGATCATCTATGAAAATGAGGTCTGATGGCCATGCAACAAAAGATCCTATTGCATCTCGCAGCAATGTGGTCTCAGCAACAATGTCAGGTACCGGCAGCAACGCATCCATATCTAAAGCAATGTCAACCGATACTTTCATGTGTCCATCCGGAAGCGGTCTATTATGAAGTAAATCTCCCGAACTGTTATGGACTTTTCCCTTGTCAACTAGTCGATAAGTCGGTGACGATAGGTATAGCTGGCAAGATGAAATGCCCTAAACCAATAATAACCGTTAGAAGTGACTAAAAATATTCTATAATAATAACGGATATATATTGAAAATTACCTCGGGAAATTTATGCTAACAGTTGATACTAGCTTTGTCACTAGTTTCTTTCAATTGTGAACTGCTCTTTTCCGCCATATATCTCTCTTTATCCTTCTGCAATTCAAGAACTTGAGCTTGTAAATCCTGCAATGTTTGCATCACTTCTGCATTGCTAGGATTTCTTCTCCTTGGATGCTTATACAAAGAGGTTGGAGTCACACCATGACCTTTACCCCTCACCCGACCCGGATACTCAGCAATATTTAGTGCTCGACTAAGTACGCTCCTGGTATCCTGATGATCCTCACCTGGGGATACCGATTGCGACAAGGTCTCCTGTAATTCAATTACATATAAAAAATTATTAGTGGAGATAAAAAATTACTTAAATATTAATAAACATTAATTGATTTAACTAAAGACACAATCTTATACTTACACATTCATCATACACATGTTGAATATCGGGATTAACAGCTTGATCCTTGCCCACACGGGCTTCCTTCCACAACAAATGTGCCGGTAGTGATGTTGCGTCACTTTTCGTCTCTTCTAACTACGCAATGACGGAAGTCTTAAGATCATCAACTATAACACATTGAGAGAATTAATAAGATCGTAGAGTTTATATTTACTTACAATTTTTTCCTCTAAGCGAGCATATCCCAAACGCCCTTTTTTGTATGGATATGCGGGTTTTGACGCTCTCTCGCGATTGATAGCACTCACTTTCTTGAAATTCTCGTCTCTTCTTTGGCCTACAAAACCAACCCATTCTTCAGGTGTAATGAAGTTCTCATATTTCTTTGGACGTTCCGGATCCTCTTCAAGAAAATTTCCTTCATCATCTTTAAGATACTTGTTTGTTAAAAATGTTCTCCACCCTCTGTGTCTTTTTCCAGCCAAACCCATTATATACTTTTTACGGGTATCTTCAATGTTAAAAGACCCCTACAAAAAAACATACGCATAAAGTGTGTTAGTAAAAGAAATTTAAACACATATTATCGTCAAGATAAAGCAAATAACAAAAACCATATATGTACCTTTATCTCAGTCCAAACTTTCTCCTTAGCCTCATCCAACTCTCCTCTTTTCCATCTAGGAGTGGTGATCAGAATGTGTATACGAACAAGCGTACCAATGTAGCTTGTCAACTTTGCAGCATTAGACCCAATTAATTGGTCATTATCATTCCATTCTACATTATATGTTACTCCTCTATCTCTATCACGGATGATTCCCCTCATAATAGTTATACCTCGTGTAATATCTTTTTCTGAAGTCTTTTCTGAAGTATTTTTTTGAGTATTTTCAGGAGCATTTTCAGGAGCATTTGCATCTTTTGAGTTTTCTTGATTACTAGCCATTTGACCTGTAATAATGAAAAAAAATAAAAATGAAATGGCAAATAAAAATAAAATGACAAATATAAAAATGAAATGACAAATAAAAATGAAATGGAAAATTAAAATGAAATGACAAATATAAATGAAATAGCAAATAAAAATGAAATGACAAATATAAAAATGAAATGACAAATAAAAATGAAATGGAAAATTAAAATGAAATGACAAATATAAAAATGAAATGACAAATAAAAATGAAATGGAAAATTAAAATGAAATGACAAATATAAAAATGAAATGACAAATAAAAATGAAGTGACAAATAAAAATAAAATGACAAATTAAATTTTATTGAATGATATAGGCTATAATTATATATACTATTACCCTTTTCACTAAGGTCTCTTTCTTTTCTTGGTAGGAATGTGTTCTACTCGTCTCTTAACAACGCGGACAGTTGGATTGATCCAAATACCCTCATTATGATCGTTTCTAATACATGATTCATTATCATTTTGATCAGTTATGGTTAAAGATTCAATGTCAACACCAATATCACTTTGATCTCCAATGCTTTCATCAATTACTTTGTTAGATAATAGCACTATAGACCATTTCGTACTTGTCGGATCATTGACATAGAACACTTGTTTAGCTTGAGAGGCTAGAATGAAAGGCTCATCTTTGTACCCCACCCTATTAAGATCCACTTACAAAAAAACCTGACTTATCCATTCGTATGTCATTATTATTTTCAACCCACTTGCAACCAAATATAGGAATCTGAAACTTCTCGTAATCAAACATCAAAATGCGCTCGATAACCCCAAAATATGACAGGTTTGCAAATTTTGGATTTAAGTTCTTCACACTTGATATATGCATTGCTTCAGCGATCAAGGTGATACCATTATTTTGCATAGTACTTTTGTCATCCTGTTCTTTGGTATAAAATGTGTATCCATTAATTGCATATTGTGATACGGTGGGAGAACTGACTTGAGGTTTTGCGTTTTGTATTCGCACTTGTTCGGTTTAGCAAGAGTCGCCACCGACTTTTTATTTTATCCTAAAGGAAAGGTTAAAAAAGCACAGGAAAAACCTTTTGAAATGTTTCGTGGGTTCGGGGGGTAGATTATGAAAAGGGAAGGTATTAGCACCCTTTTCATCCATGGTTATCCATGGGCTCTTAGTTACTTTGTTTTAGATCACTTGCCTTTGATTTTCAATTGCTTGAAATTGTGGTGTGTGTGTGTGTGTGTGTGTTGAAAATGTTTTGAAATAGATGCCTTGTCTTAGGAAACCGTTGTAATGACTCGTGTTTGAGTATATACAAAGGTGTGTATCTTTTCGAAAAGATGTTTCAAATGTTTTTGGAAGTTTGTTTTGAAAGTGTTTGTGGAGTGTGGTTTGAAAAGTAGGCAAGCGTGTTTTGCAAGTTGATCAAGTAACTAAGAGTTTGTCTACCCCTATTGTACTCAAAGGTTTTTCTCATGTTTTAACCCTTTTAACAATTTTGTTCCACCATTGTATTTGGTGGACAATCTTGCGTTAGGATGTTTAACGGGACAGGCGCGGGTCATCGTATGGACCATGAATGCAATGGCGCCAAGTGTCTTTTGGCAATTTGCTTGAAGGGACTATGATCATTTTGATAGGAAACTTTCGAAAGCGTCATCGAGGAACTATGATCATTTGAATTGTTTTGTTTTGCCAAAGATACTCAACGTGCAAGCATGGCCCATTTTGGAAGGCAACAAGCGGGATTACCCTAGGGGTGCAAGTGTGAATGTGTATTAATTTCATGTATTTGTTTTTTGTATTAGGTTATCTAGCGTTTGATTTTATGTACATACAAACTCTAGGTCTAACCATGGTATAATTCGAAAGTGATAAATTGCGGGAATTTAAAGTCCTAAACTATTACAAATGAGTATCCGGGGATGGGGGTACAATTATTTACAAATGGGGGATGAGACTTATTAGGAGAATAGTATCCAAATATTTACAACCAAATCGAATCAATCGCAATCTCAAATGCAAAGTAATAGCAATGTAAAAAGGGACAAGCAAATGTATCAATGTATAAGAAAGATGAAATGTGTATTGTAAATGTGTATGTGATTTATTTACAAGCGATGCAAATATTACCCTAATATACTTATTAAGTAATTTATTTATGTATCAATATTATTTTTTTTGGTATTTTGTTAATTATGTACATGTGTTTTAGTTAAAAAAGAAATATTCAACCTAAAAGTCTATTTTTCATGCTTTTCTATGAATATTTTATACAAGGGTTTTAATTAAAGAGAAAAAGTTTTAAGTTTGAGAAAAATCAAAGTTTATGTATTTTAATTAGTATTTTTATATACAAGGATTTATATATATAAAAAAGAGAAATTTAAGATAAAAGTCTATTAATCTAATTAAACCTAATGGTCATGTAAATAAAGAAAGTTTTATAAAAAAGAATTAATGCATTTTTAATTTATAAAAAGAAAAATAGACTATGTTAGTTTAAATTATAAAATAAAATGATAAAAAGGTTAGTTTATGTTAGAACAAAAGAAAATGGGCTAAGGGAAATTCAAAGGCCCAAATAAACACGTGCTGATTGGAACAAAAGAGGGGGGGGGGGTGCATCCGGATTTGGAAATGGGCTTAAGTCTGATTAGGAAAGGGCAAGGCCCATTTTGTTTCATAACGTTTTGTAAGGGTTTGAACATTGTTGTTTCATTTGGATTCTAGGGTTTGTGAGAACACAGAGGCGCGCCGTTCACTTCGTCCTCTTCGTTCGTTCTCTTTGAGCCAAGCATTCTTGAACGCGATTCTCCCCTGCCTAGCCACCAGCGCCACCGTCCGCTCCTTCTCTCTTCATGGATCATTCCAGGAGTGACAAAGCAAAGGTAACAGCTTCTCCGTTTCGTCCTAGTGGTTTCGTGTTTGTCTTGCTCATGCATGTTTTAGTTTCGTTTTCTGGTTTTTAAGTGTTGTTGTTGTTTGAGGCGCGTGAAAGAAAAAAAGGGAGGGATACTACCTTTTGGAGACGGAGGAGGAGATGGGATTGGAGGCGCTTTGGACGGCCGGAAGCGAGGGCTTGGTGATGATGTGCGCTTTGGAATTCCCGGTACTTTTGTATTTCGCCTTTTAGGTTTTGTGATGAGCTTCTGAAAACCTTAGCCTTTGGTTCTCTCTTATGCTTATATGCATCTGTTGCCTTTGATTCTTTTCCTCTTCTTATGTTCGCCCTTTGCTTCTGTATGCTAGCTTGATGTGTTTTCAATGATGGACCTTTTTGGTTCTGAGAACCTCGTTTGGGTGTTTGCTTGCTTGAGATTGAACACTTATTTTTCTTTTCTTGACTTGCTGGCTTCTGAGTTGTCTTGATGATGGTGTTGCTGGATATTAGACCCTGTGATGAACACAGTTCTGAGGGTGTTGGCTATTTTGCTGATTCTGAGATGGTTTGGATTGATGGTATGTATGCTTAGGCTTCAGTTTATGGCTTAGGCTTGCGTTACAGACTAGCAGGTTTATGCTTTAGGTTTTTACGCAGGCATGAGGCTTTAGGCTTGACATGGTTTTGTTTGTTATGTTTAGGCTGAGCAGTTTGATGGCTTAAGGTTTGTGAGTTTGTGTTTGTCACAGTTTGGGCAGGATGCAAGCTTGAGGCTTTAGGCTTGACAGTCTGATGTTCTGAGTTTTTTATGGTTTGAGGCTTATGGTGTTGAATGCAGGTTTAAGGTTTATGGTGTTTTGGTCGAGATTACAGGTTACGCTTGCTGTTTCTGGTTTGTTTGAAATAGTTTTGGCAGTAGGCAAGCTTGACAGTTCAGGTAGGTTTTGATGAACTTGAGGGCTATTAGGCTTTGTGTGACTTGTGAGATATATATGTTATGCAGGTTGATGGCTTTTTGTTTTATATCTCCCAGGGTCTTGGCCTTGTATCTTTTTGAAAGGCAGGATGTGTTATTATTTTTTATGTATATTTGTTTTCTTTGGATTTGGTCAATGCTTGGACAGGTTTTGCAAGGCTTGAGGTTTTCACGCTTTATAATATCCTGCTGTATATGTTCTGCCTCTTTCCTCTATGTATTCTGATACATCATGTTTATATCTTTTGCTTAGCCTCTAGCCTGTTGTACTGTAAACTGCTTTCCTCTCTCTTTCTCTCTCCAAATTAAAGAAAAGCATTTTTATTGCTTAAATTTGTCTTCTTTCTGAAAAAGTAAACTGGCCTTTGGAAAATGATGATTTGAACATTGTTTGCACTTATCCCTTTCCTCTGCATATTTTCCATATTTCTTGCATATTGTGTGTACTTTATTGACAGCTTTTGGAGTTTGATATCTTTTGGCATCCTTGGACAATTTTGACAGCTTTTGGCTTAGTTTGAAATTGTGATTCAGTTTGCCTTTATACTTGCACATGCTGTTTGGAAACTTGGTTGACAATATTTTGATTTATGCAGTATATTTGAAAATTTGAATTTGTGCATTTCACATTTTTGCAAGACATTCTATCCCTCTTTGTGAACCGAGAGCAATCTCGTGATTTGCAGAGAGGGAAAACTGATTCCGGCCAGTTGCTTTTAATGATGAATCCAATTTTTATCTGCTTTTAATTTCATTTCATCTGCTTTTGACTTTTTCTTTTACTTTGTTTTGCAGATGAAAAATAATTGAGCAACAAGGGAGCATTGGATAGAAGATGAAGACTTAGGAATTTTAGGACATAGTTTTATTTTCCTTTTAATCATTATAACATTATTATTGTAAATACTTTGTAAACAATTACTGTATTTAAATAACAATTGTACAAATAATTAAAGATAAATAAAAAAGTCTTTTTATTGACATTCATTTTTAATTCTTCTTCAAATGTTTGTCTAATTGTTTATAATTCTTAAATTATAATAAAATGGAAATAAATTCCAATTATTCTAACTTAAAATAAATAAACGATTGATAAACACTATGGTCTTAACATCAATCAATAATAAACCCGGCGCTCCAATTATTCAAAGCAATGCACAATTAATCAAACAAAACGTCCACATGCCTTTTCTTTTAATGATTCAATCAAACACTGCAAGCTCCCAGTCAGAAACCTCAGTCCATATTCCAGAATAAATTGAAAAGCACTGTAGAATTAATTATTTTTTTTGAGAATGCACGCACAAAACCCTAATTCTTGATTAAATGTTAGAGAAGCATCCGCTTGATCAAAACCCGAGCCAACTCAACCAAACCCTAAGCAATCTGCTTGAACTGTTTTAAAATCAATGACAACCCTAAATTTTGTCTGACTAACAAGAAAAGTCTGTTTGACCGATTCTTGAGCCAGTCTGAAAAATCAGGAAAAGCCCGAAGCTGTGATTTCTTGTGGAAAAATAAGAGGGCAAATTTTGGGGTACAACAGTTGCCCCTGTTCAATCTTCTTGAACCTGAAGAGTTAGATTGGCAAGTTTGCCTTTCGCGACTCGAGGGTAAAAGGAGATTCGACACTAGAGTGCCCAAAAAATTTGCACTCGGTGATGTGATGGTAGAGGGAATGGGCTTAAAGATGCCATTTGGTGATGGGCTTAAAGATGCCATCTGGAATGTGACAGAATCTTGTCAGGGGATGGGCTTAAAGATGCCATCTGGAAATGTTGAATTGTATGTCATTGGTGAGTGGACGAGTATCAGAAAGGTATCCATGTTTTGGAACATCTCTGAATTGGGGTTCTGAACAAGCGATAGATTGACATCCATGTTTGGAGAATCCGTAAACAGTTTTCAGGAGTTGAAGTTGAATAAGAAATAGATCAGCATCCATGTTGGGAGGCGTCCGTGAATTGTTTTCAAAAGTTGAGAAGAATCTGAACAAGCGAAAGGTTAACATCCGTTATTGGAGAACCTGTAAACTGTTTTCAGAAGTCTTGAATCTGAAGCTTACTAATCTTTATCCTGAAAAAGGGTAAGATATTAGCTGAAACACAAAGTCATGTTGTATGAAATGTATGATGCAATGTATGTTATATCAATGTTTATGATATGAATGTAATGAATATGCATGTAAGCTGATGAGCTATCCTGCTGAAGATAGATGAATCCTGGAGGGCTGAGGATAAAAGAATCTTGACTGCTGCTGGGGAGGGCAAGAATCTTTTGATCGTTGAAAATGAGAAGTCCTGGGACCACTGTTGAGGGATCAGGAGTTTGGATTGTATGCCAATCTACTGGGGATTCTTGTCTTGAGGAGATCTTCACTAGAGAATATTCGAATATTCTGTGAGGAACTAAGAATGAGTCTTCATTCTGCTAATGCTTAACTGTTATCTGGTTGATCTCCAGGCTTTCACAGAAGCTTGTATTGTCATCTGGTCGTAATCCAGGCTTCACAATAGCTTTGTTAAGCTGCTATTCGGTCAAATCCGGGCTTCACGGCTTGTGTTAAAGATATACCACTATCTGGTCGACTCCAGGCTTCGTAGTATTCTTGACTGCTGTCTGGTTGTAATCCAGGCTTCACAGAAATTTGTATTGTCATTTGGTCGTAATCCAAGCTTCACAATAGCTTTGTTAAGCTGCTATCCGGTCAAATTCGGGCTTCACGACTTGTGTTAAAGATATACCACTATCTGGTCGACTCCAAGCTTCGTAGTATTCTTGACTGCTGTCTGGTCGTAGTCCAGGCTTCACAGAAATTTGTATTGTCATCTGGTCGTAATCCAGGCTTCACAATAGCTTTGTTAAGCTGCTATCCGGTCAAATCCGGGCTTCACGACTTGTGTTAAAGATATACCACTATCTGGTTGACTCCAGGCTTCGTAGTATTCTTGACTGCTGTCTGGTCGTAGTCCAGGCTTCACAGAAATTTATATTGTCATCTGGTCGTAATCCAGGCTTCACAATAGCTTTGTTAGGGATTAAACTAATTATCCGGTCGAATCCGGACTTCATAACTTGCTCTGAGGGGACATACTTATCTGGTCGTAATCCAGGCTTGACAATATGCTGTAGGGATTAAGATACTATCTGGTCAAATATGGGCTTTGTAACTTGAATCTTGTGAGAATTTGATCTTTGACGACTGTGGCTTCCAACAGATGATGAAGGAGCTTTTGACCGGCCGATCAATCTGAAAATGTAATTTGTTTTGGAGAATAAATCCTGGACAAATGTTGGGGAAATAAACCCATAACCAAAGTTGGGGATGGAAGAACCCTGGGGTTACTGAGGATGAGAAATCCTTGTTGTCTGCTAACTGCTTGGGGGAATAAGATCTTCACTTGTTGAGGGATCTTAGGACCACTGCTGGGGATTGGAACTCCTTGGTGACTTGCAGGGTGAGAGAATTCTGATGATCTTTGCTGGGGAGTTCAAAACCTGGTAGACTTATGATGGAGAGGTATGACTGAGAATCTTCAGTCTGGTGGGAAGTATCTCTGTGGGGAGAATGTTCACTGGTCTGGTTCCACTAGGGATTAATAGTTGGAAGTTTTAGCTCCGCTGGGGATAGGATTTTCAGATTTTAGGGCTCCACTGGGGGTGCTAAAACTTAACTCTGAGGGGAACTAAGTTCTGGAAGGTTCTCCGGCCGGGGAAGTCAGCTTTGAGAAAGCTCCTGTTCTGCTGAGGATCCTGGAGTTTAACTCTGTTTGGGGAATCCTTCTGAAAGGGCATCGAGATGTCTATCCGTACCTTCAAGCTATCAGTAATCACCCTTTCCTGATTTGTAAGGAAATGACTATGTTCAAATGCATATGCCTACTTAACAAAACATTGGACGTTTCTCGAGTAAACATAAGTGCAGAAGAGAAAAAAGGAAGACAAAGCAAATTTGTGTATTTGGAAAAGTATTTGTATTAACTTTCTATGAGCATCTTTGTACAAAGGAGACAGACATCCTTGTAAGAGGATGTCGCCGTAAAAATTGAAAATTTTATACAAAAGAAAGATGGCTATGTGAAACAATTCCATGGGATTCCATTCTGCTATAGCCTTCACAACTCTGAATATCTGCCCATTCAATGCTTCGCCTGCCGGTGACAGAATTGACCAGAAGCTTGGAGCTGGTTGATGAAGAGATTGTCCTTAAAGTGACCCGACGAGACATAGTGATACGCTTTAATTCCCTAACTTTTGCCTGAATCGCCCTTTCGGGTTTTCGATCCACCGGGAAACCCCTTTTTGCCCAAGCCACCCTTTCGGGTTTTCGACTTGCCAGGTGCACAGGTTTTTTTTTTGCTTTATCCCTAACTTTTGCCTGAACCGCCCTTTCGGGTTTTCGGTTCACCGGGATGCCCATTTTTGCCCAAGCCGCCCTTTCGGGTTTTCGACTTGTCGGGTTATTTTATGCGTAGTATCTTTTGACTATGTCTGCGTTCGCGGGGTGCGGAAAATCATCGCCGTCCATGGTGGTCAGAATCATTGCACCACCAGAAAATATGCTCTTGATCACAAATGGTCCTTCGTAAGTAGGAGTCCATTTTCCCCTGGGGTCACTTTGTGGTAAGATAATCCGCTTGATCACGAGATCTCCGACTTGATATACTTGACGTCTGACTTTCTTGTTGAAAGCCTCGATCATCCGTTTTTGGTACGTCTGACCATGGCAAACAGCAGCGAGTCGCTTCTCGTTGATCAAATTGAGTTGATCAAGTCGGGTCTGAATCCAATCATCTTCATTCAAACCTGCGTCTTTCATAATCCTTAAGGAAGGAATCTGAACTTCCATGGGCAGGACAGTTTCCATGCCATATACCAAAGAAAATGGGGTTGCCCCGGTTGAAGTACGTGATGTGGTACGGTATCCGTGCAGAGCAAACGGTAACATCTCATGCCAGTCTTTGTAGGTGACTATCATTTTCTGAATGATCTTCTTAATGTTTTTGTTCGCAGCTTCAACAACACCGTTCATCTTCGGCCGATAGGGAGATGAATTGTGATGATAAATCTTGAACTGTTCGCATAGAGCGGTGATCATAGTATTATTCAGATTGGTTCTGTTGTCTGTGATGATCCTGTCGGGGACACCGTACCGGCATATAAGGTTTTGCTTGATGAAGCGAGCAACCACATTTTTTGTAACAGAGGCGAAGGAAGCCGCTTCGACCCATTTGGTGAAATAGTCAATGGCAACCAGGATGAAGCGATGTTCGTTGGATGCCGTGGGCTTGATCTCTCCAATCATGTCAATGCCCCCACATTGCAAATGGCCAAGGAGCTGTCAGCATGTTGAGAGGAACCGGAGGAATGTGCACCTTATCGGCGTAGATTTGGCATTTATGGTAGGTACGGGAGTGTTGATAGAAATCAGCTTCCATGGTAGACCAGTAATAGCCTGCCCTTAGAATCTTCTTAGCCATCGTGTGTCCGCTCAAGTGGGTGCCGAACGTACCGCTGTGTATCTCAGTCATAATCAACTCTGCCTCAGCTTTGTCCACACATCGGAGTAAAACACAATCATGGCTGCGTTTATAGAGGATGTCGTTGCTCAGGAAGAACTTGGCAGCAAACTTCCTTAGGAACTTCTTGTCATTTACTGAAGCTCCTTCGGGATATTCTCTAGTCTGGAGATACCTTTTGATTTCATGAAACCAGGGTTGTTCCACTACTTCTTCGGTATTAATCTCATGACAATGCGCAAGTTCATCCATTCGCTCGATGGTTATTCGGGGAGCCTCGTTATCCCAATTAAGTTTAAACATGGAAGACATTGTAGCCAGAGCATCTGCTAGCTGATTCTCTTCTCCCGGGAAATGCTCGAAGGTGATTTGCTCGAAATGAGGCAACAATGTCAAGACATGTTCTTTGTATAGGATAAGATTAGGATGTTTGGTATCCCACTCTCCTTTGATTTGACTGATAACCAAAGCCGAGTCCCCAAATACGATCAAAGATTTGATCCCCAAGTCTATAGCAGCCTTGAGACCAAAAATGCAAGCTTCATATTCAGCCATGTTGTTAGTACAGCTGAAGCAAAGTCGGGCCGTGAAAGGTGTGTGGCAACCTTCCGGGGAAATGAGTACCGCACCGATACCGTTTCCAAGTGCATTTGAAGCACCATCAAAGTACAGGGTCCATCGGGATCCCTTTTCAGGTTCGTCATACGGTCCGTTACCTTCAATGTTGTCCAAATTCATGATGTCCTCATCTGGGAAGTCAAATCTCATGGATTGATAATCTTCGATATCTTGATGAGCTAGATGGTCAGCTAGTACACTCCCTTTTATAGCTTTTTGGGTGGTGTACTGGATGTCATACTCAGTTAGGATCATTTTCCATCTAGCGATTCTTCCAGATAAAGCAGGCTTTTCGAAGATATACTTGATAGGATCCATTTTGGAAATTAACAGAGTGGTATGAGTCAAAATATACTGTCTTAGTCGGCGAGCAGCCCATACCAAAGCGCAACAAGTTTTCTCGAGCAGTGAGTAGCGAGTCTCACAGTCGGTAAACTTTTTGCTAAGGTAATAAGTAGCATGCTCTTTTCGACCAGACTCGTCATGCTGGCCCAAAACACACCCCATTGAGTTATCCAAGACGGTCAGATACATGATCAATGGTCTTCCCTCAACGGGCGGCATCAGAATAGGATGTTTTAGAAAATACTCTTTGATCTTATCAAAAGCAGCTTGGCAATCGTTGTTCCATTCGACTATCTGATCTTTCTTTAATAGTTTGAAAATCGGCTCACAGGTAGAAGTCAGATGAGAGATGAATCTAGCAATATAGTTCAAGCGCCCCAAGAATCCTCTAACCTCCTTTTCAGTACGGGGAGCAGGCATCTCTTGTATTGTTTTCACTTTTGTTGGATCGACTTCAATGCCTTTGTTGCTGACAATAAACCCTAGAAGTTTACCAGACCTAACTCCAAAAGTGCATTTACTTGGATTCAGCCTGAGTTTGTATTCTTTCAATCTGGAAAACAGCTTCTGCAAATGCTCAAGGTGTTCCTTCTCTGTTTGTGATCGAGCTATCATGTCGTCTACGTAAACTTCGATCTCATGATGTATCATATCATGAAATAAAACTACCATGGCTCGTTGATAAGTTGCCCCTGCGTTCTTCAATCCGAACGACATCACCTTGTAGCAGAAGGTACCCCATTATGTAACAAAGGTTGTTTTCTCCATGTCCTCGGGGGCCATTTTAATTTGGTTGTAGCCCGAGAAGCCATCCATGAAGGAAAACACTTTGTGCTGAGCTGTGTTGTCAATCAAAATGTCGATATGGGGTAGCGGAAAATCATCTTTAGGGCTGGCCCTATTCAAATCCCGGTAGTCCACACACATTCTGACCTTGCCATCTTTTTTAGGAACTGGCACAATGTTAGCAACCCATTGTGGATAGGATGTAACAGCCAGAAAGCCTGCGTTGAATTGTTTCATTACTTCTGCTTTAATCTTCTCAGACATGTCGGGCCTCATTCGGCGGACCTTTTGCTTGATCGGCGGACAATCCTCTCTTGTAGGGAGACGGTGAACCACTATATCTGTGTCTAAACCCGGCATGTCTTCATAAGACCAGGCGAAGATTTCAACGTATTCATTTAACAACTGTATCAAGCGTTCCTTGACATTTGGCCCCAGATTAGCACCCACTTGTACTTCCTTCCGGTCTTCCTCTGTTCCTAAGTTGACAGTTTCCAACAACTCTTCGTGAGGCAAGATGGCCCTTTCTTCTTGTTGTAGAAGTCTGGCTAGCTCTCCCGGTACTTCATAATCTTCGTCATCTTCATACTCAGCCTGATTGACCAGATCTTCAGAGTTATTGAAGGACATAGCAGAATAGTCACCCATAGAATCCAGAGTGGATGGGTACCTGCATTTGTGAGTGTGGGTGTGTGTAAGGGATAGCCATCCTTAAACAAGCAAAATGCAAAAAAGGAAAGAAAATGAACACAGCAGTTTATCAATGAAAAACGTCCAATGAATCATTAAATATGGCATATGGATATGAATATAATAAAAACCCTTACAAATGGACCTACATGCCCCGGGAAAGGCATGAGGTGAAAAAGTAGTGTACGGATTGTTCAAAAGTAAATATTACAAACCAACAGGAAATGTTTGACAGATAATTACTGATTAATAAAAGTAATGGGGACAAAGTCTTTTGCCTCCCAGTTGCGTAGTCCTCCTTCGATGGTTGGGTAGATCCAATCTTCAATGTTGGCCTCTTTGTCTTCACCCTCCAAAGCGTTGATTCCATAAGGAGAAATCTTGATGGGCGTTCTCTCAACCTTTGAGCGGCGCATAGCTTTCTGTCCCGCAGCAGTGAAACCTAATCCAAACTTGTCTGTTTTGTGAGGAATATCAGGCAACTGACCCCATGTTGAGCTCTTCCCTTCCTTCATTGCAGCTTTCGCGTCTTTTAGAGATGCCATCCTGGCCATCTGCTTTGGTACCTCAGCTACCACTTTTGCCACTGCCACTTCAGGAGAGACTTCCTCGAAGTGCTGGAATGGTGTTTCAATGAATTCTCCTTCCACCTCTACATACCGAAAGGAGTTCAGGTGGCTGATCATATATTCCTCTTCACCGTGTACGGTTATGATCTTTCCTTTGACAGGCTACTTCAACATTTGATGTAAGGAGGAGGTAACCGCCCCAGCGTTATGTATCCATGGCCTTCCCAGTAAGCAAGAGTATGACGGACGGATGTCCATCACATAGAAAGTTGAGGGGAACACTTATGTGCCAACCTTAATGGGAATGTCTACCTCCCCGTGTACCATTCTCTTTGACCCGTCAAATGCCCTTACAATGATATTACTTGGCCTTAACTCCAAACCTTCACAGTCTAAACGGTCGAGAGCCTTCTTGGGCAGCACGTTCAGAGAAGAACCAGTGTCGACCAGAACATGGGCCAGAGTAGTTCCTTGGCATTCCACTGACACATGTAATGCGTCGTTGTGCTTTCTTCCTTTTGAGGTCAGGTCAGCATCAGAGAACCCTAAACCGTTGTCTGCGGTAAGGCTGGCCATGCAATCTTGGAATTGGTCTGCAGAGGTTTCCTGGGGCACATGGGCTGTCTTCAGGAATCTTATCAATGCTTTAGCGTGCGCCTCAGAGCAAAGCAGTAATGCTAACATGGAGATCTTCGAGGGGGTTTGCCCCAGTTGCTCTACCACGTCATAATCACTCTTTTTAATTATCTTCAGGATCTCCTCCATCTCTTTCCGAGAGGTCTCCAGGATGACCAAAGGTTAAGCCCTCGTCCTGACGAGCTCATCTTGGGTCCCTTTACCTTTATCAGCAGGAGTAGGAGGGACAACAACGGGAATAACAGTTTCTTCAATCAACGGAGTTTCGGCGGAAAGTTTTATTGGTGCAGGATTAACTTTGGCAGCAGCTGAGGGTCCAAAGATTTCCTTTGGGGGGGCAATCTCTGGAGAAAATATTCTCCCACTTCGGGTGATCTTGCTTGTACCAACAATGTTTCCAATGCTGGCATCTTCTTCATCAGAGCTTCCTCCGGTTACTTCAACTTGTTTAACACCATGGTAGTAGATTTCTCCACCGTAATTCCATGGTATTGACTTGTCAGAACTGTAGGGGACAGGCCCAGGCATAGTCATTTTCAAGGGAACAATCTTGGTAGCTGATGTAATCTTAACAGGCTTTCTGACGGCCTTGGAAAGATTGGCGTGAATGGTGATTATTGAAACATCTTCAGTAAGGGTTGGAATAGCAGGAACCTTTTCAAATAGAATTTGTTGACTGACCATCAGGCCTTGGATGCCTTTCTTCAATAATGGGCAGTCAAATGGCAGAGAGTAACAACAGTAGCAGTCTTCTTTGCATCCCGGGAAAATCCCGGCTCTTAGCAGATTTAACTTGACGGTTAACAGCGGAGTTATCAGGTCATTGACATCAGAAACATACAAATCTTCTTCAATAGCATGGACATTTCGACCATGCTTCGGCATCGGAGCAGATATCACGTTTGGCTTCTCTGGAGCATCGAACTCCACCTCTTTTGCATCTATCAAGTATTGAATTTTATTTTTTAGCGCCCAACAATCGTTTGTGTCATGTCCGACGCTATCGGAATGGTAGGCGCATTTAGAATTGGGATGATAGTGCGGTGAAGCAGTATTCACAATCTTCGGTGCTTCCCTAATCTTGGTGAGATTCAATTTCAATAAATGTGGAAGAACTTGCGCATGTGTCATATTGATGCGGGTAAACTGCCGAGGTGGCTGTTCTCCCCATTGCTGTTTAGGTCTAGACTGGTTATTGCGAGGCTGATCGTTTGATGGATTTTGGATCATCACGACCCCCATGGTCGACCGGCACTCATTTCTTCCTGCTCCTCTCTGAGAATACACAACAGCCGTTTCCTTCTTCATCCTTCTGAATCTTCCCATTCTTGATACCGGCTTCTACCCGCTCGCTAGTCAGAATTAATTCGGTAAACCCTGCGGAAGAGCTACCGATCAGATGATTAAAGAATGGACCAGACAGGGTCCCCAGGAACATATCAACAAGCTCTTTATCAAAAAGAGGTGGCTGCACTCTTTCGGCCAGATCGTGCCACTTCTGGGCATATTCCTTGAATCCCTCACCTGAGGCCATCCCCATACTCTGTAGCTGAGTACGGGTTGGTGCCAGGTCAGAGTTATACTGATATTGGCGATAAAAAGCAGCTGCCAGATCCTCCCAACTATGTACCTCTGATCTCTCAAGATTGTAGAACCAATCCAGCTGTGTGCCAGACAGGCTATCCTGAAAGAAGTGTACCCAAAGGTTTCTGTCAGACGTGTGAGGTTGGATTCTTCGGACATACGACCTTAGGTGCATCTTCGGGCAAGACAACCCATCATATCTTGCAAAAACTGGAACTTTAAACTTCGGGGGTATCACAATACCAGCAATTAATCCCAAATCCTCGAAATCTAAGCCGGGAACTCTCTGCAGCTCCATAGCTGCCAGCCTGTCTTCCAAGTTTTTGTACTTATCATCGGCAGGCGGGTATTGTTGTTCTGAGTAGTCTTCATCTTCTTCAGCCTCTTCCTCTTCAGCTTCGGATTCAGAAGGTACTGCCGCCCCTTTTCCTTTACTGGTTCCTTCTTCAGATGTATGGGGAAATTCAAGAACTCTTCTGGCTTTACCCTCAAACCTTCTTCCCAGGGTAGCCACCCCGTCTCTTTTCTTCTTCTTTTTCACTTGCTCTTTGTTCCCAAGCAGGGCCTTTAGATCCTCCTGACCCTTTGCCAAGGTCATCAGGAGATGTTGAAACTGTGAGTTTTGAGACTGCAAATCTTTGACCGTCTGTTCGAGATCCATCTTACTGAAATAAACAGCAGAAAGATAAGGAAACCTGGTGTGGAGACCTGTTTATACACATGATGAATGATATGTTTATTTATGCAATGCATTCAAGGATTTAGAAATTCACAACTGTTGCAGACAAAAAGAACACACGTCATATTAATAAGAAGAAATTTTGTTAGTACATAAATGCCTCATGGGCCAAATATTACAAAACTTCTCAAGGTAAAAAGACGTTGCGCATCCTCTTTGGCGCGATGTAGGTGTTAAGGGTCTCTTCCTCATGGAGTCGGCGGGTAAGCTCCAAAACCTTCTTCTCACTGGCGTAGAAGCTGGCTTCAAAAGTATTCTGTTCCTCCTTGAGTTGGATCCAACTCTTCTGCATCTCCTCCCATGATGTCGGCATGTCAGGATATAAGATGGTGTAGGGAACCTCACCTTCCTTAACAGGTTCCTTAATCACAGGGAGAATATGAGGGTAAGGCATCATTAGACTCTGGGCTCGGGTTTGTACCCACTTGAGATAAGGCTCAAGAGGGATGGAATTCTTGTGCCCCAGTGTCTTGTTGTCTACCTTATTAGGCATCCTCCAAGCTCTGATGAATCTTTGGCGAAGTCCTTGCGCATCGTTGTCGAAATCAAAAACTATGTCAGGAATCAACATGTCATGAGGGCCATCCCTCCGTGCATATCCAAACTGTCTCAAAGCTAGACAAGGGTTGTAGGTAATTCCCCCTCTAATGCCAAGCAATGGAACATTAGGGAACTCTCCACAACGATCGACGATGATGACATTTTCTCTGGACCGAGAGCACCAATGTACATCAGAGTGAGTGAGGGTCATCAACTGTTGTGACCACCTTAGGCCTTGGTAATTCTTCAAAACAGACTGTGGAAGGTGCGAAATAAACCACCTTGCAAGGAGAGGAATACAGCACATGAGAACACCTCTCTTTCTCGTTGTTCGTGTGTAAAACGAGTGGAGGATGTCCCCAAGCAATGTTGGTATTGGATTCCTGGATAAGAAGATCTTGACGGCGTTGACATCTATAAGCTGGTCAGGATTTGGGAACAAGACCAACCCATAAATGAGGAGTGCCACAATTTCTTAAAAGGCTTGTAGATCCAAGGAATTCCAACACTCTTGTGCCTTCTCAAACAAGAATTTTGCCAAGAAGCCTTTGACACCGCTTCTAGTTTCCCAATTCCCCTTGATGTCAGATGGTTGCAAGTGTAGTGCTCGAGCAACATCTTCAGGCTTTGGTTCCTTTTCCGTACCGTTGAAAGGTAGTTGATTAAGAATAGGAATTCTCAGTAGTTAAGAAAATTCCTCCAAAGTGGGCACCAATTGGTAGTCGGGGAATGTGAAACAGTGGTGAAGGGGGTCAAAGAACTGGAACAAAACCTTCATCATGTCCTCTTCAATGCTGGTGTTGACTAGGCTGAGCAGTCTACCATGTCTTTCACTGAAGGGAGAGCTTTCGGGAATTCTGGATGTGAGCTCCTTGAGTTGAGGAGGGATCCTCACAAGGTTGACTTGGATAGTTTTCCTGCGAGGAATTTCCATGACCTACAAAACAAGAACAAAGGTGAAGATCCAAACCCTTGAAATGGTTAGCGGATGCATATGATGCCTTATGATGTTTATGATGTATGCAAAAACACATGTACAAGCAATTCACACAAAACCCTAGTTCCAGGCTTGCATGGGGTTTCATAGGTAAGTACCCTCTTGAGTGTAGTTGGCTTAAAAACCTGTCCTATAAATAGTAATCGGGTTCTAAGGAGCTCAATATCATTGGATGGTTTTCCATGTTCATTGTTTTGGTTTAGCCACTTAACTAGCGACCAAAATATTCCAAGAAAACAACCCTCAATGAGTGTAGTATCGAGTATTTACCAACTTCGGAATGCACCAAAGTCGGTCATCTCACTACCCCTAATAAAAGGCCAAGATGGTCAAGTAAGGTTCTAGGTCATTAGTGCTTAGTGACATCACTCAGCGGCCCCGTACTCTCCTTGATTGAACTCAGGGGTTACCGGTACTCACAAATATGTCGCACTAATATAGCTATTGCTTCAACCGTGTCGATATACCCCGCACAGTTTCCACAATGTATTGCTATCTATGAATGTTTCCCAAATTCGGGTTTAGGATTTCAAGCCCAAACAAGAGAACCACAAAGGTAAAGCAATCAAAGCAAACAATTAATCATGCAAGAGGGTGATCTAAAACCCTAAGGTAACCCCACTTTTAAATTAATCCCCAGCAGAGTCGCCAGTTCTGTGATACGGTGGGAGAACTGACTTGAGGTTTTGCGTTTTGTATTCGCACTTGTTCGGTTTAGCAAGAGTCGCCACCGACTTTTTATTTTATCCTAAAGGAAAGGTTAAAAAAGCACAGGAAAAACCTTTTGAGATGTTTCGTGGGTTCGGGGGGTAGATTATGAAAAGGGAAGGTATTAGCACCCTTTTCATCCATGGTTATCCATGGGCTCTTAGTTACTTGGTTTTAGATCACTTGCCTTTGATTTTCAATTGCTTGAAATTGTGGTATGTGTGTGTGTGTTGAAAATGTTTTGAAATAGATGCCTTGTCTTAGGCAACCGTTGTAATGACTCGTGTTTGAGTATATACAAAGGTGTGTATCTTTTCGAAAAGATGTTTCAAATGTTTTTGGAAGTTTGTTTTGAAAGTGTTTGTGGAGTGTGGTTTGAAAAGTAGGCAAGCGTGTTTTGCAAGTTGATCAAGTAACTAAGAGTTTGTCTACCCCTATTGTACTCAAAGGTTTTTCTCATGTTTTAACCCTTTTAACAATTTTGTTCCACCATTGTATTTGGTGGACAATCTTACGTTAGGATGTTTAACGGGACAGGCGCGGGTCATCGTATGGACCATGAATGCAATGGCGCCAAGTGTCTTTTGGAAATTTGCTTGAAGGGACTATGATCATTTTGATAGGCAACTTTCGAAAGCGTCATCGAGGGACTATGATCATTTGAATTGTTTTGTTTTGCCAAAGATACTCAACGTGCAAGCATGGCCCATTTTGGAAGGCAACAAGCGGGATTACCCTAGGGGTGCAAGTGTGAATGTGTATTAATTTCATGTATTTTTTTTTGTATTAGGTTATCTAGCGTTTGATTTTATGTACATACAAACCCTAGGTCTAACCATGGTATAATTCGAAAGTGATAAATTGCGGGAATGGGGGTACAATTATTTACAAATGGGGGATGAGACTTATTAGGAGAATAGTATCCAAATATTTACAACCAAATCGAATCAATCGCAATCTCAAATGCAAAGTAATAGCAATGTAAAAAGGGACAAGCAAATGTATCAATGTATAAGAAAGATGAAATGTGTATTGTAAATGTGTATGTGATTTATTTACAAGCGATGCGAATATTACCCTAATATACTTATTAAGTAATTTATTTATGTATCAATATTATTTTTTTTGGTATTTTGTTAATTATGTACATGTGTTTTAGTTAAAAAAGAAATATTCAACCTAAAAGTCTATTTTTCATGCTTTTCTATGAATATTTTATACAAGGGTTTTAATTAAAGAGAAAAAGTTTTAAGTTTGAGAAAAATCAAAGTTTATGTATTTTAATTAGTATTTTTATATACAAGGATTTATATATATAAAAAAGAGAAATTTAAGATAAAAGTCTATTAATCTAATTAAACCTAATGGTCATGTAAATAAAGAAAGTTTTATAAAAAAGAATTAATGCATTTTTAATTTATAAAAATAAAAATAGACTATGTTAGTTTAGATTATAAAATAAAATGATAAAAAGGTTAGTTTATGTTAAAACAAACGAAAATGGGCTAAGGGAAATTCAAAGGCCCAAATAAACACGTGCTGATTGGAACAAAAGAGGGGGGGGGGGGGGGGGGGTGCATCCGGATTTGGAAATGGGCTTAAGTCTGATTAGGAAAGGGCAAGGCCCATTTTGTTTCATAACGTTTTGTAAGGGTTTGAACATTGTTGTTTCATTTGGATTCTAGGATTTGTGAGAACACAGAGGCGCGCCGTTCACTTCGTCCTCTTCGTTCGTTCTCTTTGAGCCAAGCATTCTTGAACGCGATTCTCCCTTGCCTAGCCACCAGCGCCATCGTCCGCTCCTTCTCTCTTCATAGATCGTTCCAGGAGTGACAAAGCAAAGGTAACAGCTTCTCCATTTCGTCCTAGTGGTTTCGTGTTTTGTCTTGCTCATGCATGTTTTAGTTTCATTTTCTGATTTTTAAGTGTTGTTGTTGTTTGAGGTGCGTGAAAGAAAAAAAGGGAGGGATACTACCTTTTGGAGACGGAGGAGGAGATGGGATTGGAGGCGCTTTGGACGGCCGGAAGCGAGGGCTTGGTGATGATGTGCGCTTTGGAATTCCTGGTACTTTTGTATTTCACCTTTTAGGTTTTGTGATGAGCTTCTGAAAACCTTAGCCTTTGGTTCTCTCTTCTGCTTATATGCCTCTGTTGCCTTTGATTCTTTTCCTCTTCTTCTGTTCGCCCTTTGCTTCTGTATGCTAGCTTGATGTGTTTTCAATGATGGACCTTTTTGGTTCTGAGAACCTCGTTTGGGTGTTTGCCTGCTTGAGATTGAACACTTCTTTTTCTTTTCTTCACTTGCTGGCTTCTGAGTTGTCTTGATGATGGTGTTGTTGGATATTATACCCTGTGATGAACACAGTTCTGAGGGTGTTGGCCATTTTGCTGATTCTGAGATGGTTTGGATTGATGGTATGTATGCTTAGGCTTCAGTTTATGGCTTAGGCTTGCGTTACAGACTAGCAGGTTTATGCTTTAGGTTTTTACGCAGGCATGACGCTTTAGGCTTGACATGGTTTTGTTTGTTATGTTTAGGCTGAGCAGTTTGATGGCTTAAGGTTTGCGAGTTTGTGTTTGTCACAGTTTGGGCAGGATGCAAGCTTGAGGCTTTAGGCTTTACAGTCTGATGTTCTGAGTTTTTTATGGTTTGAGGCTTATGGTGTTGAATGCAGGTTTAAGGTTTATGGTGTTTTGGTCGAGATTACAGGTTAGGCTTGCTGTTTCTGGTTTGTTTGAAATAGTTTTGGCAGTAGGCAAGCTTGACAATTCAGGCAGGTTTTGATGAACTTGGGGGCTATTAGGCTTTGTGTGACTTGTGAGATATATATGTTATGCAGGTTGATGGCTTTTTGTTTTATATCTTCCAGGGTCTTGGCCTTGTATCTTTTTGAAAGGCAGGATGTGTTATTATTTTTTATGTATATTTGTTTTCTTTGGATTTGGTCAATGCTTGGACAGGTTTTGCAAGGCTTGAGGTTTTCACGCTTTATGATATCCTGCTGTATATGTTCTACCTCTTTCCTCTATGTATTCTGATACATCCTGTTTATATCTTTTGCTTAGCCTCTAGCCCGATGTACTGTAAACTGCTTTCCTCTCTCTTTCTCTCTCCAGATTAAAGAAAAGCATTTTTATTGCTTAAATTTGTCTTCTTTCTGAAAAAGTAAACTGGCCTTTGGAAAATGAGGATTTGAACATTGTTTGCACTTATCCCTTTCCTCTGCATATTTTCCATATTTCTTGCATATTGTGTGTGCTTTATTGACAACTTTTGGAGTTTGATATCTTTTGGCATCCTTGGACAATTTTGACAGCTTTTGGCTTAGTTTGAAATTGTGATTCAGTTTGCCTTTATACTTGCACATGCTGTTTGGAAACTTGGTTGAAAATTTTTTGATTTATGCAGTATATTTGAAAAATTGAATTTGTACATTTCACATTTTTGCAAGACATTCTATCCCTCTTTGTGAACCGAGAGCAATCTCGTGATTTGCAGAGAGGGCAAACTGATTCCGGCCAGTTGCTTTTAATGATGAATCTAATTTTTATCTGCTTTTAATTTCATTTCATCTGCTTTTGACTTTTTCTTTTTCTTTGTTTTGCAGATGAAAAATAATTGAGCAACAAGGGAGCATTGGATAGAAGATGAAGACTTAGGAATTTTAGGACATAGTTTTATTTTCCTTTTAATCATTGTAACATTATTATTGTAAATACTTTGTAAACAATTACTGTATTTAAATAACAATTGTACAAATAATTAAAGATAAATAAAAAAGTCTTTTTATTGACATTCATTTTTAATTCATCTTCAAATGTTTGTCTAATTGTTTATAATTCTTAAATTATAATAAAATGGAAATAAATTCCAATTATTCTAACTTAAAATAAATAAACGATTGATAAACACTGTGGTCTTAACATCAATCAATAATAAACCTGGCGCTCCAATTATTCAAAGCAATGCACAGTTAATTAAACAAAACGTCCACATGCCTTTTCTTTTAATGATTCAATCAAACACTGCAAGCTCCCAGACAGAAACCTCAGTCCATATTCCAGAATAAATTGAAAAGCACTGTAGAATTAATTTTTTTTTGAGAATGCACGCACAAAACCCTAATTCTTGATTAAATGTTAGAGAAGCGTCCGCTTGATCAAAACCCGAGCCAACTCAACCAAACCCTAAGAAATCTGCTTGAACTGTTTTAAAATCAATGACAACCCTAAATTTTGTCTGACTGACAAGAAAAGTCTGTTTGACCGATTCTTGATCCAGTCTGAAAAATCAGGAAAAGCCCGAAGCTGTGATTTCTTGTGGAAAAATAAGAGGGCAAATTTTGGGGTACAATACATATGCGCTATAAGAAAACACAACTAAACTTGGACCGTATGCTAAATATCTCAATCTTTCTGTTACTGAAGCATGATCTGAATGATACTTTGAATAAATATGTTCCTTAAACCATGGTATGAAACTTCGATTATGCTCTCGTACAATCCAATTCTCATTTCTATTCGGATTTAAACCTCGAAGAACACCCTTGTGAATTTCAACATACGACTCAACTTCAAGCTCATTATGCAGAACATACAAATGCACTTGATCCCGTTCGACCATTGATACTGTCACAACTTTATTTCCAATTAGCTTCTTACCTTCTTTTTTTCCAACAATGTGAGATTTGGGGAGTCCAATTGATTGAACATTTGACAGATGTTCAGTACAAAACTCAATTGCTTCTTCAACAATATATTGTTCAGCAATACAACCCTCTGGTCGACTTCGGTTTTTCACATACCCTTTTAATATTTTCATATAACATTCAGTAGGGTACATCCATCTCATATAAGCTGGTCCGCACAGTTGTGTCTCTTTGACAAGATGAACGACAAGATGAACCATTATGTCAAAAAACGAGGGAGGGAAATACATTTCAAGATCACACAAAGTAACAACTATTTCTTTTTGCAATGTTGGTAAGATCTCAGGATCGATCACCTTACTGCAAATTGACTTGAAGAAAAAACACAGTTTAGTTATTGCGCTTCTTACTTTTTCTGGAAGAATAGAACGTATACCTATCGGTAGAAAATGTTCCATTATAACATGGCAATCATGCGTCTTTAAACTCTTTAACTTAAGGTCTTGCATAGACACAAGTCTTCTAATATCTGATGAGTAGCCTTCTGGAACTTTAACCTCACTTAGGAACTTACACAATATTTTTTTCTCCTTTCTGGATAGAGTGTAAACAGCAGGTGGTAGATATGTTCGTGTTCCTTTTTTCACGGGTCCCAATTCAGTTCTTATTCCCATCTCTACCATGTCCTCCCTTGCTTTAAGACCATCCTTAGACTTCCCTTTTATATTGAGTAACATACCAATAACACTGTCAAATACATTTTTTTCAATATGCATAACATCAAGAAAGTGTCTTACGTACAAAGATTTCCAATATGGCAATTCAAAAAAAATCGACCTCTTCTTCCACCCACCTGTAACAACTTTATGTGCAAAAGGCATGCCAAACTGAATACTCACATCTTTCACCTTTTCAAATAATTGATCACCTGTCAATCCAGGCGGAGCTCTACGTTGTTCGGTATCTCCGTTGAATGCTTTTCTCCATCCACGATATTGATGTTTAGAATTTAAGAATCTATGATGACCGAGAAAGACATTCTTCTGACAAAGTTTCAATCGCATCGTATCGGTTCCATCTTCACAGATAGGACACGCTTTTTCACCTTTAATGCTATACCCGGATAGATTTCCGTAGGCTGGAAAATCGTTAATTGTTCCAAACAACATCGCCCTCAAGTTGAAACTTTCTTTCCTATACCCATCATAAACCTCCACACCGTTCTCCCACAAAATCTTCAATTAAAGGTTCCAAATATACGTCTATGTCATTTCCTGGTTGTTTAGGCCCAGAAATTAACATAGATAACATCATGTACTTACGCTTCATACATAGCCACGGAGGTAGGTTATAAATGCCAAGCGAAGGTTTCTTGCGTCTTTTCCAAATTCAGGATAATCATTATCAATTTTCATCCACTGTGGTGAATCTGCCGGATGTCGAAACTTTCCATCAACAATTCTTTCATCTGCATGCCAAGTTAAGTGTCTTGAATCAGTTTCACTATGATACATCCGTCTAAATCTCGGAATTATAGGAAAATACCATAAGACATTTGTCGGAGATAACTTTTTCTTATATCGAGGGGCACCGCATTTAGGACACTCATTTAACGATGCATACTCGTTTCGAAACAAAACGCAATCTTTTGGACAGGCACGTATCTTGTCATAGCTCATGCCAATAGAGTACAACATCTTTTTGGCCTTATACGTTCGATTGGGGAGAACATTATCCTCTGGTAGCATATCTTTCATAAGGGCTAATAACTCTGTGAAACTTTTATCCGAACATCCATTGCCCGCCTTTAAGTTGTACAACTTTAATACCGCAGACAATCTTATGAATTTTGTACAACCATTATACAACGGTTTCTCTGCATCGCTTACCAACCTCTAGAACATTTTGGGACAATCATTAAGATCTTCTTCAAGCGCTTCTGCAATCTCTTCAACTCGATCATAATCGTATGTATCTGTGCCATTGTCATTTGAAGCATAGGTCCTATTATCCCCCGATTCATCATTCCCATCACTTTTCTCACCATGCATATTCCAACATGTATAACTTCTATCAATTCCATACCGTATTAGATGCGATGCCAACTGAACCGCGTCAACCCGATTCCCATAACAGCAACACAAACAAGGACATGTCATTCGACCGGGGTCTTCGGCGTGTGCAACAACAAACTTAACGAATTCCGATACCCTGTTCTCGTACTCTTTCGATAATCGATTGGAATACATCCATGTCTTATCCATGGTTTACAGTTTCTGAGTCAATCTGAGCTAAATGATAAATTAGAAAACAAAACCAATACTCAAAACTTGCACTTGCTCTTGCACAACCATATAACAAAACCAATACTCAATACTTTTCACTAAATTCATTTTATTCTATCAACTACTTTAGTACACAAGTATAACACAAGAAACCATAAACAAGAAACTATCATTTGCATGGATGCTTCCTTCATTCTCGTAAAGTCTTTTGACTTCTAAACATATATAGCGAGGCTAAATATTTTGGTTTATAATAGTGCATATAGTACATATTTAACTCATATGTCTATTATATGTGAAAACTTAGAGATGACATTTACATTGTGTTGTATGAGAGAAAAAATCGTACACACACTCTACAAAACTAAACTATAGAGTAAGCTATGGAGCAGGAAATGAATGGTATTTACTATCAATATGTTGTAGGCAAATAACAAGGCAAAACCACAATTATGGTCCAATCAAAACCCAACCACAACAAACACTGTATCTGCGATAATATAGTTAATATGGAATGTGAAAGAATTTGCATAAACTAGCGACTCTGACCATCAGACATGCAAACTCCAACACATATGCATTCCCCTACCACTATAGAAAAAAGTAATGCTACACAAAATTCCTATATCGAATTAACTAAAAGAATTATCAGAAGATAGTCACATCTTTATTCATACAAAACTATTCTAGAAATTAGAATCAAAGCAAGCATAGAACAATTTATTCATACAAAACTATACTAGAAATTGACATACCTAGAACGGAGGCGGAGGTCCTGATGAACAGAGGCGGAGGTACTGATGAGCGGAGGTGGAGGTACTGATGAACGGAGGCGGAGGTACTGATGAACGAAGGCGGTGGTCCTGAACAAGATTTCGTAGATGCTAACGGTGGCAGAGCTCTGGTTTAGGGCTTTGAAGATTTCGTGAAGAACAATAGAAAAGTGATGATACGAATTTTTGATTTTTATTATAAAACTACCTACGAAAGCGCTTTTAAAAGCGCTTTCTAAAGGTCACCTATAACAGCGCTTTTTAATGTAAAAGCGCTTTCGTAGCATATCCTATAGCAGCGCTTTTAAAAGCGCTTTCTAAAGGTCAGCTTTAGCAGCGCTTTTTAAAAGCGCTTTCTAAGGCTAACCTTTAGCAGCGCTTTTTGAAAGCGCTTTCTTAAGGTATCCTCTGAAAGGCACCCTTTAGCAGCGCTTTTGAAAAGCGCTTTCTTAAGGCACCCTTTGAAAGCGCTTTTTTTAAGCGCTTTTTTTTTAAAACCTACAGCAGCGCTTTTACCTAAAAGCGCTTTCGTATGTGTGCTGCTAAAACTTATTTTTGGCGTAGTGAGCGTTTACGGAAATAGACTCGGTGACTTTCAATCCCCTAATTTTTGGTGACTTTAGACAATTTTTGGAGAGAGAAGTGAGAATGTGAAGTAAAAAAAAAAGAGAAACATGATGTGAGAGAAAATATTTTTGAAGAGAGATTGAGAGAAAGACAAAGGGCAGTTCTCTCCAAAAAGTCAAAGGATTCCTATCCAATGTCTACTAGGAGTAAAAATGTGGACATGAATTGTTTTGGTGTAAATAGGGTATGAAATCTTTTTGATAGATAAACTATTTAAATAGAGTTATTAATTAAGTTATTATTTTAGAATATATCAAATGTTGAAGATGACTATTGTGTCAAGGCTTCTAAGATATTTATTATGACTTTTCGATTATTAATTAAGTTATTATTTTAGAATATATCAAATGTTGAAGATGACTATGGTATTAAGGCCGCAATATTATGACTTTTCGGTAAATAGATGGGACACCTGTAAAAGGTTAATATTCCAACACTCAAGTTCAATATTCAAGTCAATGTTTAAATGAGATATAACTTTGCAAATGTTTGTAAAAGAATTTTGGATGGGATTCAAAGTCAAACTTATATAGAGGAGACGATTAGAACCGTTCACAGTTTGTCTGATGTGAAGTACATGCTATCGTTGGATATGAATCTACGATCAAGATGAAGATGGAAACATTACTCCTATGCGATATTCATAGGAGAATATCCACATATGCCTTAATGAATGGAGTGCTCATTGATGAGTTAAGCCTATTGTTGTACCCCAAAATTTGCCCTCCCATATTTCTCAAAATATTTCAAGAAAAATTCACAAGTCCAACCCGGCGCGTCATATTCAGGTATTCTTTCGCCAAGATATCTCTGATAACGTATTCTCAAATTCAGGTTCGGCTCAAGAGTCAATTCTTTAAAGAAGGTATTCGAATGTGCGAGTTTTCTTGAAGAAATATGGTGAAAAAGTATGCTGAAAGTGCAGTTTTTCTGCGCTAAAAAAATTCATAACTTGAAGATCGTGACTCGTTTTGAACCCGTTCTGGTGGCCAAAATTCCGTCTTGACATTATCTACGTTTTCATATCTCACGGTTGGAAGCCAATTTTGATCAGAAGGTCTTCAAAAATGTGGATTTATCAAGTATTTTCGCACAGAAAATTTGTGACAGAAGTTTATTTGCGTCAGGTTCATAAAATCATAACTTGGTCGATTTTCATCGTATCGAGCTGGTTCTGGCGCCAAAATTTCACAAATTGAGTTGGCTACATTTTCACAGAAGGTATTGAGTTCAAACGGTATTCAAAAGGCCTTCGTTTTTTGCTCAGAGTGCGTGACACGCTGAAAATCCTGAATGCTGAATATTATTTCATCTGGGCCGAAACTTCGAAAATTCATAACTCGGTCAATTTTTATCGGATTGGACTCATATTTTTACACAAGGTCACTGACTCATAGATCTACAACTTTGCTTCAAAAGTCGAGACCAAATTATGCACCGATCAATACCAGTTTTTTATTGAAGAACATGTCAGAGTCGACACTGGAGCCCAAAATAAGTTTGTCTGAGCTTAAACTTAAAAAATTTATAACTAATTCACCGTTTATCCGATTGAGTCGATTTTCGGACAGGAGTTAGTTCTCGATGCCGGCTACATTTTATTTTCACATTTCAACTTCAAAAATTGCACTTAAGTCCCTGCGATTTAGCTTAGAAAGTGACGAACTCAAGTGAACATGGGAGGCCCAATTGCACATTCAAAGCCCATTTTCTTTACCCTAATTTCCATTATATAATCACCTTCTTTTCACACAAACCAGAGGGGAGAAAAAGAGGGAGAAGAAGAGAGAAAAAAAACCTTGCCACAACACTGTTAGAATATCAAACTCTTTCAAGAATCCTAAAACCTTGAAATCCTTATTACAAATCCCTCTCTCACTACAAACAAGCCATCACAGTTACAAACCAACACCTCACTACTTCTTCAGTAAGGATAAGGCTGACTTGATCTCCATGATCCAAAGGGCATAAAAGCATTCAGGTCACTAATTTTCCAGTAAGGGTAAGATTGATTTGATCTCCATGATCAAAAGGGTATAATCATTCATACATGCCATATTGTGCCTAAACATTAAATTTCTTCATATATTAGCTTTATTTGCATTTTATGATTTTATTTAATGTGTTCGTGAGATTCAACACTGCAGATTTAGACAGGATCTCATGCAGGTTCATTAAGAAACGTTGAGGCCAAGACACAAATGGCCAAAAGCCAAAAGCCAAATGGCCAAAATAGAACATTTTACACATGACACCAATACATGGCGAGACAGACATCCTGAGAAGATTAAGGAACGTTGAGGCCAAAACACAAATGGCCAAAAGCCAAAAGTCAAATGGCCAAAGTAGAACAACTTATGTATGACACCAATACATGGCCAAACCACTCCAATTCACCTCCAAAAAGGGCCAGACACCCCCCATGGTTTGCATCATTTTTATTTTTTATTTGATTTTCCTTTTCATTCTTTTAATTGTTTTTAATTGTTTTCTTTAATTTCCTAAAATAATTTTCATAATAAAAAATCAGAAACTAAAAATGTTTATTGTTATTAATATTAATTTCACCATTATTTTTTGTAAATAAACTTTAATAATTAACTTAGTTAATTTAGGTTTCAAAACTTTAATATTTTTCTTAATAAATTAAAATATGTAGAAATTAGGTTTTTTTAACTTTTCATCATTTTTTTAAATAAATAATTTTCTCATCATTATTATCATTATTAATTACTAAATATTTTGTAAATAAACATGTACATTAATTATTTAATAAATTAGGTTAAACCTTAATATTTTCTTAATAATTAAAAATAATTTAGAATTAGGGTTTCGTTAAACTATAATTTTAATCCTTTTCTTTATTTTCATTAAATACAAAAACAAAAACCTAAAAAAAACATTTCTTTTCTTTTATTGAATACTTAATTAATTTTTAATTCAATTTAATTTCAAAAGGGTCCAACGCCCTCAAACGTTCTATTTTTATTCTTTTCGCACGTTATTTTATTTTCTTATAAATATTAATGTAATTCTCCCAAAGCCATGTAATTCGGACATTTATATTTCTCGCACTTTACTTTATTTTATGTCAAATCGGGTCCTGGATTAAATTTGGCGATGTGGACCCGCGCCTTTGTAATAGTTTAGGAACTTTATATTTCTCGCAACTTTTTAACTGCTAATAGATTGCATGCAAGAATGAATGTTAAAATAAAAACAAAGCGTAGATCACCTATGACATGAACAAGATAAAATATCTGAAAACGACACACAAGTCATACACCACCCCTAGGGTACGCTTCACTGTTGCCTTGCCTCTCGAAAGGTGATCGTCGAGTAGAGGATGTTTTAGTAAGTCCTCATGATCCGGGAACCTGGCATGAGGGTAGCTTCTAAGGTGTCTTCCTATTGCTCCGGTGATCACCATGTCCCGAACCTCGAATTGACCCGAACACCTCCAACGGTGGTGCTACCTACCTCTCAATGGTGGGATGGCACTACTTTAAAGGACATTTACACAGACAAATTCCTTAGGGTAGGTAGACGACTCTAGATACGTGCTCTAATTCCAAAACAAATTCAAAAATACTTTTCACACCGACACCTTTTCAAAAAGCTTTCGAAAGCAATTTTTCAAACACTCTTGAGGACCGATACAAGAGTCGAACTGGAATTTTCAAAGAAACCTTTTTAAAACCCACAATTGAAAAGCAAACAAACCTTTTGAAAACACAATGAGCAAGTATCTAAGAGCCCATGGATAACCATGGATAGAAAGGGTGCTAACACCTTCCCTTTCTATAAATCTACCTCCCGAACCGAGAGCAATCTCTATAAGGAATTTTTCTGTGCTTTTGTCCTTTCCATTTGGAGAAAATAAAAGACGGTGGCGACTCTTGCTTCCACGACATTTCGCGAACCAGCGTTAAACAGTCAGTTCTAGATCCACCGATCACACCTATGAATTAAGGCGGTCTTAATCGGCCTGTAGCCAACCCATAACATTTTCTCAAGTTATCACTATCAACTTTGAAGCGAAGAGTGTTGAAGTAAAAATCAGTGACATCAGTATGAGAATATGTATCATTGATGTAGCTTGTCCATTTAGAAGGTTCCACGAGAAGAAAAAGCTTTGTCGTGCTGCTGAATGTTGATAGTTGGCATTGAGAACATGTGCATTTAATGCTCCTTGTGCAAAAGGAATGTTGCTAAGACATAGGATAAGGAGGAAACACACATAGTCCCATTCAAGTGTAGTTACATATTCAAAATTTCATTTGAGCCATTGGATATGTCTTTGATCTTATGTAGAATCATGGTCTTTGAACTTGGTGCACTTCGTGCCTATAAAGGAGGAATTTGGGCTTTATTTCCACTTTTTGACTTCTTCTTCATTTCTTGAATGTTATTAGAGAGAGTTTTGCATGTGAATCACTTGATTACTGTTGAAATTTCTGGGTTTTGGAGCATCTTGCTAGAGTTTCTTTTTCATTCTTCATTTGAGTCCTCAACCACCTACATTACATAAGGTATTTGCTTTGTCTTCCTTCCTTTATTTCTTCAATATTCAGTCTTCTTTAGGAATGGAAAAATCTAGCGAATCCAGATTTAAATATCCTCATTACAGACTTGAGTGACATAGAAGTTAATGATAGTAAGTCTGACCCACTAGGATAGAAATGAGGCAGGTTGGTGATGACCTTACCTTTGGTGAAATCTAGGTGAATGACCTCATTCTTGTAATAAACCTCATATGACCGTAAGATGCAAAGTATTGCTATAACTTTAGAGTGCATGTTAAAGTGTTAGATTTTCTAAGATGACGTGAAGGGGAAGTTGCAAGAGCGTCAAGAAGTAATACTTATTGTAAGAAATTTTTGTGTGTTAACAGTTAAAAAATGGAGAAGAAGGCACCACCACCTTCGCTAGAACACTTGGTGATGATGCTGAATATCCTTGGGTGGATGAAGAAGTTCTAGGAATTTGATTCTTCTATACATATGAAAATAGAATGGAATATGCTTACAAAGATGTTTGATTAATTATCAAACTTGAAAGTGACATTCCATGGTAATGATAAGCATATCTACAACAATTGAGATATATAGATTTCCTTTGCATGAGTATTTGTTCTCTAGGACGAGGTTTACTATTCATTTTAACAATTTTGAAGTTGGAGTTTTTAGTTATCTAGAGATTTCTCCTTTGCAATTGCATCCCACAAGTTAGGAATATGTGAAGGTGTTTCACCATTGATACAAGTATAAGAACAACCCGCCTACATTGACCTTGTTCTTTTACTTGTTCCATGTGTTGAGGAAGTCTGTTGATCCTAATCATCCTCAAGGACTAATCTCATTGAATAAAGATCACATAGATTCAAATTTTTTTAAGATAAGTGTTATTTTGTTGCTTCCTTCAATCCTTCCTCCCACTAAAGGTTTTGCGAGATTACAACATGGGCATTTGATGACGAATAAGCGGGGTGTCTTGTGGGTTTGGGAAGGGATATATTTGGCATTTGAAGCTGCTATTTTTGACAATTCTTTTATGACTATATCGATTCTCGAGAGATAGGAAGATCGAGCATAAGAGCCTGATACTCCTCCATCCACTTTGTACAAATAAGTTTCCCAAGTTTTAGACATGAAACCATTTTATTCAGGGAACTAGAACATATATTTACAAATACATTAACCTATTTTATGAGTAAGCAAGGTTGAAGAAGGCCCTTGTAAAATATTGAAGTAATTTTTAGTGTGTTGAAGAGGTCAACCCTGACGAAGTTAAATCACCCAAAAAGAAAAACTGATATATTGAAATTCGCTTGTTGTTTGAGGTGGGTACCAAAAAGGAGAGAAATAATTTTTTTAGTAAGTAGTGAACTCATTATTTACTCTGCTGCTTTATTTTCTATCAATCAATTTTTTGTGTGATCTTATATACATTGTTTCTTCTTGAAAATGATATGAATAATGTTGATGTGGTCATGGCTCTAAAGAAAGGATGGAAGGTCACCCCTTCTCTATCTCTAATGTTAAAAGCGCAACCTGAAGATAATGTTAGAGAGGTTATAAATATATATATATATATAGATAGAGAGAGAGAGAGAGAGAGAGAGAGAGAGAGAGAGAGAGAGAGAGAGAGAGAGAGAGAGAGAGAGAGAGAGAGAGAGAGAGAGAGAGAGGCACGTCACAAGGATGGAGTTGGATCTGACCGTTGAGGTTGTAGACACTGGTAAGAAGGACATATTAGGAAGAAAGATGTCCCTAGAAAGGCCGTGAAGGTAAAAAGACTGATGATCCAAAGAAAGTTGAAAGCATGTTGGCTTTAAATATTATTGATAAAGCACCTTCTAAAGTTGTAATTGATTTTTATCATAAGAAGAGACATGGTAAATGCCACATGAATGATGCACATGATAAGAAAAAACATAGAGGATACCCCAATCCAGACAAGTTAGATTTTAGGGAAAATGATCACTTTCATTCTTCCTCTTGTAGATGCACATCTCTAGGGGGAGTTGGTTGCATGTACTTATCAATATGCAATGGGAGCATCCCCGATACAATTATTTTGTTACTTGTCTTATCGGTTTATTTTATTATTATTTATTGAGTCTCCCTCATGATTGCACATATTTTGAATCAAGTTTGAAATCGATTCGTTATCATTTAGTATGCATAAAACAATGGTTATGTTTGAATTTGAACAAGATGTCTTTATTTAATTGCATGAGTTTGTGGAATAAAAACTATATATGTTTGATTCAAGTTAGGTGCAAAGAATAATCTCAAAGTACCTTTAAAATCACGAAAAATTGAGCTTTTGAGTGTTTGATTCAAATCAATCAAATACATACTTAATTTGATTCGAACTAAATCCAACAGAAGTGAATAAAAGTTTTCAAAACCACTTGATTCGAATCAGATTTTACACATGATTGGAATAATGCAATTTTTCTGCCTTTTCTGCCCAATTTTATTCGAATCACACTTTGTACGTGATTCAAATTACACCATTTTTTTGCATTTTTCTAAGGGCCTCGAGCATTTGATTCAAATCACATTTTGTACATGATTCAAATCACGGGGTCTCTGATTCAAATCAAACATTGTACCTGATTCGAAGCAACTGAAAAATTGGTCAAAATCATAATTGTTTGTATTCCATGCACTTGCTTACTTGACTCATTACATGCATTGTTCTTGATTTGAATCTAACCAACTTTTACCACTCATTATTGTGCTTAGACTCAAGCACATATAAAACCTTTTGTCAATACTTTTTCATGTGTGGAATTTCATATTCATTTGTGATTTTCTATGAAATCAACTCTCTCCCATTGAAAATTTCAAAGTTCTCGCACTTGAATATTTTTCTTATTCAACCTTAGATTTTGTTTCAAATCTTGATCATGAGAGATCTATGATTGATTCCGGGATACAATGCCTTAAAACTAACCATTCTTGGAGATTGTTTAAAGATTGTTCAGGTTGTTGCAAGATTGAGAATTTGTCACTATTAGTAATAAATTCCGGTGAAAATAAGGAGGTTCTTCTCTCTAGATTGCCTTTGTAGTGACTGTGTGGAAGGATATGGATAAGGAAAATTTCTTCACAAAGCTTAACATAATTCACCTCTCAAGGAATCAGTAGAATAAAAGGGTTGATTTCTTAAACGAAGGTTTGGAGAAGAATTGGTGATATTTGAAGATTCTTGAAGCGTCAACCAAGTAAAGATTGCACAAAAGATCCAAATCAAAGTTTTATTTTCTTCAGCGTTATTGTGGATACAATTCAAGATCCAAATTGAAGTTTTATTTTATTTAGCGTTATTGTGAATAAGTGTTGTACCCCAAAATTTTCCCTTTCATTTCTCAAGAATTTTCTCACAAGATCTCTATTGATTCAAGACTGTACAAGGTTTGATCAGTTCAAGATACCTCCTCAAACACTGATGACTCAAAACTAGGGTTTGAGTTTGCACGAGTATAATTGGACTTTTAATGCCCCAAATAGTTTCCATGGATCATATTGGGCTCTCAAGCATCAGGTGGAAGATGGAATTTTTGAATCCTCGAAAGGAGGAAGAGGAAACCATCGAAAGGGAAAAGCAGATAAAAAAGGTGTGTCGAATTCAAAATCTGGTTCAGGCTGTTTGAACCACATGACTGATCGAAAAGGAGTGGTGGGAAGATTTTGACAAATCGAAGAAGAGCAAGCTTGCTTCGATCCATAAACTTCGATTGGGAAATGGTTTCCTTCGAGCAACCTGCTTCGATCTACAAGCTTCGACTGGGCAATGACTTCCTTCGAACAAGCTTGCTTCAATCCACAAGCTTCGACAGGGCAATGGCTTCCTTCGAGCAAGCTTGTTTCAATCCACAAGCTTCGACTGGACAATGGCTTCCTTCGAGCAACCTGCTTAGATCCACCTCTAAACCCTTCGACACACATAGTTTCGACACTATGAATTACAAGTCTATCTTCATACTTGCTTCGATCCACAAGGATATTTGGTTGTGGAATTTGAAGTTTGGATATTTAAACTTTCAACCACTTAATCAACTGATTACTTAAGATATGATTACTGGTATTCCAAGTCTTGAGATGCCTGAAAAAACTTTGTGAAGTTTGTTTAATAGGAAAGCAATCCAGAAATTCTTTCGTTTCGCTATGCCAATGAGATCATCTTGCATGCTTAAAGTGGTACATTCAGATGAATGTGGTCCATTCGAAGAACACACAATTGGTGGAAACAAATTTTGTTTTGTCTGTTGATGAGTTTAGTCGAAGGTTGTAAGTGGTCCATTCGAAGAACACACAATTGGTGGAAACAAATATTGTTTTGTCTGTTGATGAGTTTGGTTTAAGGTTGTGGATCTATGTGATCAAAACGAAAGGATGGAGTATTCAATACCTTTAAGAGATTCAAGATGCTTGTCGAAAACCAGAGTAAGAAAAAGATCAAAGTTCTATAGAGATTCAAGATCTTTGTAGAAGGAATCAAGTTGAAGACAAAATCCATAGGCCATGCTACATGATCTTGCTTTGTAGGCCTCAATGCTTGTGTTTCACTCCATAATTAATTGTTTACACAATGAATTAAGCTCTTACCCAAGTATTTAAAATATTGTCCAAGCCAATTTTCCCTTAATGGCACAAAGTTACCATTGTCATTTTAGAAAAGTAAGCTTTATGCAAAATGTCAATGCATTGAGCCTTGTGACTTTTATCTCTGATTGCAAGCAATATCAAAAGCATGAATCAAGTCTCCTGCACCCAACAAACGCCAGGCCATGCTTGTACTTGAACTTTGGAACCATGAAAATCTATTCAACTTGATTTTTTCGTTTTCAACTAAACCATAACATGTTATCTCAAGATTCTGGTTACTACAAGATGTCAAACCTCTTCCCTATAAATAAAGACATTATTTGCAACATAGAGAAAAAAGGAGATTACCAGCCTTAGAACACTCTCAACACTCCTTGAACTCAGAATCTACATCCAAAGCCACATTGCTTTCCATTTTCGAATTTGAAGAGTCAACTCCAGAATTCTTCGAGCATTTTCCATTTTTTCTATTCGAACATCATCCATACACCACATAGACACTATCCCAGCTCTTAAACCACCTCTATAAGTCCTTCTTCCTCATCCACCATTTTCAAAAAAAATCCACCTTTGCAACTTGACTTATCCAGAATAGTTGGGCAAGCTACAAGACATTCTAACAATTGGAATAGCTTTAGGGAGGTCCAGGTAAGCTTAATCCATCATCAAAAAATTTATGAAATTCGTGTAGAAGTCCTTCGAATTTCACTCAAAGAGGTAAGTTTTTCAAACTTGGAACTTTTCATTCAAGCATCATTTGTATATACATTATGAAGAAAAGATGTAGATATCATGTCTAGGAAGGTGACCATGTTCATAGTTTTGATTATCTTTGCTTGTACATTGAAAATTTCTTCTCTGATCAGTTAGGTTTTAGTTTTAGTACTGAATAAAATTCATGCTAACCTTCGACCCATAACTTTTGAAAGTTATATGGTTAGATTTGTATTCAAATTTTAGGCAGGTTTGATATTTACATCTTTCGATTTGGTTGAGAAATGAAGCTTTTAGAAGCTTAACAATGGTGATATACATCCCTGCGCGCGCGAAGGAAGAAGATGAAGCCATGTTCAAATTTTCATAAATGAGTTCATTTTATATTTAGTGCAAGTTGGATAACTAACGGAAGAAACATACCACCCTAGTGATACAAACAGCACACGCTAAAGCCTTGCCATGTAGAAGGTCCTGGGTTCAAGCCCCAGCGAGACCTTTTGTATTTATATTGTCATTTTTTCCAAAATTAACATGCAGGTTTATAACATGTTGAGTGTTGGCTGTTTTGAATGGAATGTGTGGAGAACCTGGGTTCAAACCTTGGCAGGACCAAAACAAACTTTTATCACTTATTTCTTTTCATTTTTTTAACAAACTTCAACATTTTTTCCAACCAATCAAAATAACTCCTTTTGAGTTGATTTTTTGCACACTATTTATTTACAATGTCTATTTTATGAATATATAAAATATCACAAAAAATATTTTATTTTTATATTTATTTTAATTAACCAAAAGCCTTCCATAAAAAATCCTAAAAAATGATTTCTTGATTAATTTGGTTTCCTTTTAACTTAGGATTGATTTTATTTTTATTTTTATTAATTACATCCCTTTAGGTTAATTAGGTCAAAATAATTTTCTTAACAAAATCCAAAAAAACCAAAATCCATTTCTTTTTATATCCCTTGTACATTATATTCATGTCATTTCTTGTACATTAATTTAATTTGTTTGTAATAGATAATTAGATTTAATTTCTTGCAATCCCCATTTGTAAATTTATACACCCCATCCCCAAATGATGTAATATCATAGTAAATTTACTTTCCGCAATTTATCGCTTTCATATAAATGCTAGTAATTAGGATTTGTATGGAAAGATAAAATTAATGTTTAGAAAACACTAATCCAAGATAAATCAAGCATGAAAAACAAACACTTTGCACACTTGCACCTCTAGGGTTACCTCTACTTGTTGCCTTGAGAAAATGGTCATAGTATGCATGTGAGACGTCTTAGCAAAAATAATCAAAGATCATAGTCCCTCGACGATGCTTCGAATATTGCCTTCAAATGATCTTAGTCTCTCAAGAGAAATGCTAAGATATCTCACAACATTGATATTCATGACTATACGATGACCCACACTCGTCCCTTTACATCCAAAGATAAGGCTTCTTACCAATCAATGGTAAGATAGCAATATCAAAGGAAGGAAGAAATAAACAAAAGACTTTTGAGTAGGTAGAATGTTCTTAGTTGCTTGCTCACAATCCATCTTCAAAACAAACATTTTTTTCAAACACACTAAACACTTTCAAAACATGAAATATTTTCAAAAGTCCAACACTTTGTATACAGCATGACATGCATACGCATCATACGATACAATCTCATTTATTTTGAGAACATCATCGCTTGGTACATATCATGCATTACATACAGCTAACCTTTACCTTTCAGGGAGGATACGATTAAATTCTCACAAAATTCAAGCTATGAAGCTTTTACCTCAGTTGAATAACGGATGACTGAAGTTCCTAAGTGTCAACAGAGATGATTCCTCAGTTAAACAACGGATGACTGAAGTTCCTAAATGTAAGCAGAGATGATTCCTCAATTGAACAACGGATGACTGAATTTCCTAAATGTCAGCAGAGATGATTCCTCAGTTGAACAACATATGACTGAAGTTCCTAAATGTCAACAGAGATGTTTTCCTCAGTTGAACAACGGATGAATGAAGTTACTAAATGTCAACAGAGATGATTCCTCAGTTGAACAACGGATGACGGAAGTTCCTAAATGTCAACAAAGATGTTTTCCTCAGTTGAACAACGGATGACTGAAGTTCCTAAATGTCATCATAGATGATTCCTCAGTTGAACAACGGATGACTGAAGTTCCTAAATATCAGCAGAGATGATTCCTCAGTTGAACAACGGATGACTGAAGTTCTTAAATGTCAACAGAGATGTTTTCCTCAGTTGAACAATGGATGACTGAAGTTCCTAAATGTCAGCAGAGATGATTCCTCAGTTGAACAACGGATGACTGAAGTTCCTAAATGTCAACAGATATGTTTTCCTCAATTGAACAACGGATGACTGAAGTTCCTAAATGTTAACAAAGATGATTTCTCAGTTGAACAATGGATGACTCAAGTTCCTAAATGTCAACAGAGATGTTTTACTCAGTTGAACAACGGATGACTGAAGTTCCTAAATGTCAGCAGAGATGATGCCTCAGTTGAACAACAGATGACTGAAGTTCCTAAATGTCACCAGAGATGTTTTCCTCAGTTGAACAACGGATGACTGAAGTTCCTAAATATCAGCAGAGATGATTGCTCGGTTGAACAACGGATGACTGAAGTTCCTAAATGTCAACAGAGATGTTTTCCTCAGTTGAACAACGAATGAGTGAAGTTCCTAAATGTCAACAGAGATGATTCCTCAGTTGAACAATGGATGACTCAAGTTCCTAAATGTCAACAGAGATGTTTTCCTCAGTTGAACAACGGATGACTGAAGTTCCTAAATGTCAGCAGAGATGATGCCTCAGTTGAACAACGGATGACTGAAGTTCCTAAATGTCAACAGATATGTTTTCCTCAGTTGAACAACGGATGACTGAAGTTCCTAAATGTCAGCAGAGATGATTCCTCAGTTGAACAATGGATGACTGAAGTTCTTAGATGTCAGCAGAGATGATTCCTCAATTGAACAACGGATGACTGAAGTTCCTAAATGTCAGCATAGATGATTCCTCAGTTGAACAACGGATGACTGAAGTTCCTAAATGTCAACAGAGATGATTCCTCAGTTGAAAAACAGATGACTGAAGTTCCTAAATGTCAACAGAGATGTTTTCCTCAGTTGAATAACGGACGATCGATGTTCCTAAATGTCAATAGAGATGTTTCCTCAGTAGAATACGGACGGCCGAAGTTCCTAAAATTCTCACCAGCAGAATAACATACGACCGAAACTCCTAAAATTCTACTTCTTTCAACAAAGATCAGTTTTCCCCAACGGAGTCTTCCTCAACGACAGGTACACAAGCTCTCGCTAAGGAATATCTTATGTGATTGACACTCTTTCAGATGGCATATTTAATCCCATCCCCTCGTCATCAATTTCCAAATGGCATCTGTAAGCCCATTCCCGATATCGCAAGATAATTACCACTTCATGCGAGTGCAAATTTCTGGGCACTCTAGTGTTCAATCATCTTCCACCTTCGGATCACGAAAGACACGAAAGCCAATCTACATCCTCAAGTTTAAGAAGATTGAACACGGGCAGCTGTTGTACCCCAAAATTTTCCCTCCCATATTTCTCAAAACATGTCAAGAAAGATCCTCAACTTGCTCAAGGTAGTCCAAGGTTTGGCCATACAAGCTCTCTCCTAAGACAATCTACTTCAAATTAGGGTTTCATGTTGCATCAAGATACTTGAGTCCAAGTGGTCCGAAATTCTCAACATTGTCCTAATATATTCTCAAGATCATCCATGTCAAGTTTCAAGCCTTGCATAGGAAGTTTGCTCAGTCAATTGCTCAAAGGTCCAAAAATCGACTGTGCTAGGGCAAAAGTCAACTGTGACCTACATACAGTCAAACTTCAAGATTTTTGGTCAACATCCTCATTTCTAAGTATATTTAATCATTTGATCAAGTGTTGATCATGATTAATCAAGGATTGCCCATAATTCATCAAGACTCAAAAGTTGCTAAATTAGGGTTTTGCAGGAAAAGTCAAACTTTGACCAAGCATAACTTTCTCATACTTTATGAGAAATGACCCATCCAAAGCTCATTTTGAAGAGGATGGAATTCCATAAAATCCATCTTCATCTCCCAAGTTCAAAATATGCACTCACAAGAAGTTATGAATTTGGACATTATAGGTCATTTTGAAAAGTCAACAAAAACACCTTTTTTGTCAAAGCTTCATACATGAGCATGGAATATCAAATTGAGATGAGACCAAAATTGTTGCTTAGAGGACATCCCAAGCTTTCTAAAAAGTCCAAGAACACCTCCAAAGAGTCAAAATTAAGGAAGTTATGCATTGGTGAAGTTGACCTTTTTTGCAAAATTGCCAAAAGTCAACTATCCCTAAAACTTCAAATTTTCCCAAATGGGCCCAATCTTTTTTACTTGTTTTGAGTTGGCAACATATCCCACGAGCTCTAGCCTTTTCCACTTGTCCATATCTTACTTTTATTATTTATTTTTATTTTTATTTGAATTAATTCAATTTAAATCAAAATAAATCATATAAAATCAAAAACATTGAAAACAAAAGATTTGGTGATTATTTCAGGTTCCAATTACAGCTAGCAAATCATTCAAACTTGTATCAAGGCATGTATGCACAAAAAGATTGGATTTGTACCAATTTTGGAAAGTTTTAAAAGTGTATTAAATCAAATCAAAAATCATTGAAGGAGAAAGATTTGGATGCAGTTATCAACCCTAATGCATTGCTTGGTACATAAGGAGGCGAGGCAGACCTAAAAAGAAGTTAGAAACAGGCGCAAGAGGCAGAACCAAAACTGGAAAAAAACAAGAAAAGTGTGAGATCAAATTGGCACTTAGAGGCAGTTTCAGGACCTTTGAAGGATCCCAATCGACTCCTGGGACTCTCAGCAAGCTAAAGCAATCAAAAATAGGTCCATTTCAGTCCCAAAACTCATTGTAAGTCCATCACGACATAGCCCTGTTCTTGAATTCGTATCTCATAATATAGGCATTGTTAGGATGAATTAATTACATATTCTTGATATATGAGGCATTTGCAAGCTTCCCGCATCATTTAATTTCATTTATATGACCTATACAAGAAATCACCATTGCTAGGTTTCGTAGCTTTGTTTTAGGGTTTTTGATTACAGGGAAAATTGTCCTTCGTAAGTGGTACTATCATGTTCAGGAGGACGAGACGAACACAACCATGGCATTAGATGTTATTTCTATGGCCTGTGGAAGATTTTGAGAAAGCACAGGTCTGTAGCAACAGACGTTTGTCCGTAGGTATAGGTTATCAAACCTTTAGCGACAGAGAGTGGAAGGAGACGACTGCGTGTCACTCCCCCATTGGCCAATTCAAACGTTCAGCGCATATTTTCTTTTTGTTTTCCACTAATATTTGTTTTTACATATTATTATTGTTATTTCATTACTATACAACAAAAGCAAAATGGCCGAGTGGTAGCCAGGAAACGCTTAAGGCATTGGAAGGTTGGAGGTCAGGGGTTCGATCCCTGCCTCCAGCATTTGCTATTTTTCTATTTTCTTTCAGGAAATTCAGTGCGTGCATAACTCCAAGGCCTATCATACGCCCTCAAGATCTGATATGCCAAGTGGTTGGATGGCAAAATCTGATGGCCATCCAGGAAGGAACACCATAGGCCAAGTCAAACGCATACTGTTGTACCCCAAAATTTTCCCTCCCATTTTCTCAACATTTTCTCATCACAAGGCCCCTGGAGCTCAAGATCCAGTTAGGGTTTCCTCTGCAAGACTTCTCCTAGCACTGTTGACCCAAATTAGGGTTTGTGTTTGCACAAATATATTTTGACCTAAAATGCCTAATAAGACTTTCATGCTTCATGTTGGACTCCCAAGTTTATCCATACCAAGTTTCAAGCCTTGATTCCAACCTTTGCCCAGTCAATTGGACAGTTGACCTAGAAATCAGCTGTATTGGGGAAAAAGTCAACTGTGGCCAATTGACAGCCAAACCTCATGGAAATTGACCCACATCAACATTATGAACTCATATGGACCATTTGATCAAGTTTGGATCACAATTCCACAAGAAATTTGATCAGATCACCAAAAGGGCAAAATGGTCATTTTTAGGGTTTTGACTGCACAAAGGCAATTTTTGACTGTTTGACCTAGCCAATGGAAAACCAAGCTCACATATGGACTCAAGGACCCCATGGAATTGTCTTGACATACTCAATAAGTTCAAAAGATCCCAAATGCACAAGATTGACAGTTGAATTTTCCAATCAATTGATCAAATTTTTGACTGTATACTGAAAAGTCAAACTTTGACTTTTTGGTCAAAATCAAGTGTCAAGATTCATTTTTCATCAAAACATGCCAAATCATGAAACTTGTTCATCAAGAAAACAAAAATCACAAATTAGGGTTTGAAATGAAGATTTTTCATAACTTAGAATTTTTCTAAGTTATGAAAAACCCTAATTTTTTCCTAACTTTGTCCCACTTTCTCATCAAGATGCATTTGGATTCAAGGAAAAGTCAAAACATGAAAGTTGTAGTCCATTGCAAAATCTACAACTTTTATTCACAAAGTTTCCTCAAAAGAAGCTTGTAGCTCAAGTTACAATTTTTGGAACAAGGGTACCAAACCATTCTTAACTTAGAGAAATTTGACCTATTTTAGGCAAGGTTTTTGCCTAACTTCAAGACCACTTTTCACATACTTACACTTGGAATTTAAATTTGCATTACAAAGATGGATTGTAGTACACATTCCAAGCTTTCCAAAATGTCCAAGAACTCATCAAACAACCTCATGGTTAGGGAGAATCGAATTTGGCAAGTTGGGAAAAAGTCACTTTGCTTATGGCCAATTTACATGTTCATACACTTAGGCAATTTTGAACTCAGCTTGCATTCCTTGATTACAGGTCCTATATCCCATTTGCACTCATAAATTTAATGCTAACCCATTGTGCCAAGACCTTATTTTATGTGTTTAAGCATTGTATGCAAAATAAAGCCATAAGTAGAAAAAGCATTATATCTATTTTAGAAAAGTTGAACTTTATGTCAAATGCAAATCCAAGAAGCATAGGCACAATATTTTGATCTGGTATTTTGTACACAAATCACTCTAACCAAGACTAATGTATGCAGCATAGATTGGGGGCCTGCACAAGTCTAGAACACAACTTGGCATTTTGTTGCTTAAAGGTGAAGAAAACTTGCATAACAGCTACAAACTCTCATTCCTGTCAACAAGAGCTTAAGCAAAGATTGTGAACACTTTCTAAACACCAAACCTGACCTGAAACACAAGCCAACCACTTCCAATACCTTCTCAAACACAGAACCACCATAAAACTGCAAAAACAGGGCATAAGCTGCAGTTGGACTTCCAGAGTTCATTCCACTTGTGCATTCTTGCTAAGACTTGTTCAAACACATCCCACACCATCCCTTGAAACTGTTCCAAACCCTAAACATGACTTGTAACACCCCTAGCTAACATCACCATTTTCATATTTTCTGTTTTGCAGTTGAAGTGCCATAACACGATTCACTTGGTTTTGAAGCAAACTAAAGGTTGGAATAGCATCCTGGGACATCAAGGAAGCTATACAAATCATTACCTTGCCTTGTAAGCATCTCCATTGTTGCACACGTTTCCAACTGAACAGGTAAGTTCATGAACTCTTATCTCTCTATCCAGGCATAGTTAGGTTTAGATTTGTGAAGAAATTATGTCACATTCATAGCCCTGAACATGCCCATATCATTAGTTTTCATTTATGTTATGTGTGCTTAGAGAATTTTAAGTCTGAACATTGAATAAAAACTAGGTCAGGAATTGGGGGAGAAGAAATTCTCTCTCATTTCTGAGAGTTAAGATGAGTTCTTTATATGTCCAGGATCGTGGTTTGATGCTCTTCATTTCTTGTGTTGTGAGTTTGTGCTAAAAATCAGGGAATCTGGAGATAGGAAAACGCGCGTTTTTGTTGATTCAAACAGGTTCTGAGGTTGAAGACAAAGTCTTCTTGGGCTGGGCCTGAGTTTGACTTCCTATTTGCACCTTGTTTTTACTTTTGAACCCCCTTGGCCCATTGTGCTTATTTTGATCATTTTTTGACTTTTTCTTGTTATTTCTGACTTGTTTATTTTTTCTCATAATATTAAAAATATAAAAAATATTTTTCAAACCATTTTTGTATTTATTAAGCATTAATTGGTTTAAATTAACATTTGTACATAAATAAATACATAATACTTTTTGTTTAGAATATTAGGAATAATACAGAATATATTTATTTTCTAATTTTTATTTTATTTTATCTTCTGAAAATATTATATATAAAATATACTTTTCTTGTAAATATTAAATATTTTATTTTTTGTATATATTTAATCTATTTAGTAAATAATGCAAATACATATATATTTATTAGAATATTTAGGATAAAATACAAAATATATACATTTTTATTTTTATTAATATTTAACATTAAAAATACCTTTTTGACAAATATACTTCTCTTTTATTTATTTTTTGTAAATAATTAATAAATATTGCATATATCATACAATAAATACTTTTATTTGTAAAAATTAGGGTTTTTGCCCTAAATGCATAAAAATACCAAAATTAATTGATTTTATTTTTGCTTATTTGATACATGATAAATACTTTTTACATACATATGAAAAACCCTTTTTTGCATTTTGCATATTTATCTTATTTTTATTTGAATATTGTGTAAATAAATACCTTGCAAAATTCCAAGTTGGATGTAATAGTCTAGGGTTTTAATTCTTGTCAAAATACCCCCATTTGAACATTTGTACCCCCCTTCCCATATATTGTGTTGTAATAACTTAGGAACTTTATTTTTTCGCACTTTAAATCTTTCTAATTATGCCATGTTAGAATTAGGGTTTGTATGCAAATCAATTAACCAAAAATAGTTTGACCTAATTTCAAGATAAACAAGCATGAAAATGGACAACACCAATCACACTTGCACCCCTAGGGTATTCCACTTGTTGCCTTCAATAATGGGCCATATTGCATGTTAGGTCTCTTTGGGCAAAACAAACACAATTCAAATGATCATAGTCCCTCGATGACGCTTTCGAAAGTTGCCTAAAAATGATCAAGTCCCTTAAAAGAAAAATTGCCCAAAGATACTTGGCACCATTGCAATCATGGTCTAAACGATGACCCGCGCCCGTCCCTTTCACATCCTAACACAAGATTGTCCACCAAATACAATGGTGGAACAAAATTGTTAAAAGGGTTAAAACATAGCAAAGATCTTTGAGAAATGTAGGGTAGATAGCTCTTGGTTACTTTCCCCCTTGCAAAATAAAACACTTGCCTATTTTTTAAACCACACATCACTACGCTTTCAAAACAAACTTTCAAAAACATTGAAAACCTTTTCAAAAGACATACACCTTTGTATACATCCCAACATGGATCATTACAAAGGTTGCCACCACATTGGCCTCTTTTCAAAACATTTTCAAAATCCACACACAAAGCACCATTTCAAACAATTGAAAATTAAGGCAAGTTGATCTAAGCAAGTAACTAAGAGCCCATGGATAACCATGGATAGAAAGGGTGCTAATACCTTCCCTTTCTATAATATACTCCCCGAACCCAAGAAAACATCTCAAAGGTTTTTGCTGTGCTTTTTTAACCTTTCCTTAGGATAAAATAAAAAGTCGGTGGCGACTCTTGCTCAACCGAAACATTTGCGAAAACAAACGCAAAACCTCAAGTCAGTTCTCCCACCGCATCACAGAACTGGCGACTCTGCTGGGGAATAATTTAAAAGTGGAGTAACCTTAGGGCTTAGATCACCCTCTTGCGTGACTAATTGTTTGTTTTGATTGCTTTATATCTTGGCTCTCTTATTTGGGTTTACAATCCTACACCCGGATTTTGGGAAACATTCATAGATAGCAATACGTTGTGGAAACTGTGCGGGGTATACCGACACGGTCGAAGCAATAGCTATATTAGTGCGACATATTTGTGAGTACCGGTAATCCTTGAGTTCAATCAAGGAGAGTACGGGGCCGCTGAGTGATGTCACTAAGCACTAATGACCTAGAACCTTACTTGACCATCTTGGCCTTTCATTAGGGGTAGTGAGATGACCGGCTTTGGTGCAGTCCGAAGTTGGTAGATACTCGATACTACACTCATTGAGGGTTGTTTTCTTGGAATATTTTGGTCGCTAGTTAAGTGGCTAAACCAAAACAATGAACAATGAAAACAATCCAGTGATATTGAGCTCCTTAGAACCCGGTTACTATTTATAGGACAGGTTTTTAAGCCAACTACACTCAAGAGGGTACTTACCTATGAAACCCCATGCAAGCCTGAAACTAGGGTTTGGTGTGAATTGCTTGTACATATGTTTGTGCATACATCATGAACATCATAAAGCATCATATGCATTTACTAACCACTTCAAGGGTTTAGATCTTCATCTTTGTTCTTGTTTTGTAGGTCATGGAAATTCCTCGTAGAAAAACCATCCAAGTCAACCTTGTGAGAATCCCTCCTCAACTCAAGGAGCTCACATCAAGAATTCCGGAAAGCTCTCCCTTCAGTGAAAGACATGGTAGACTGCTCAGCTTAGTCAACACCGACATTGAAGAGGACATGATGAAAGTGTTATTCTAGTTCTTTGACCCTCTTCACCACTGTTTCACTTTCCCTGACTACCAGTTGGTGCCCACTTTGGAGGAATTTTCTCAACTCCTGAGAATTCCTATCCTTAATCAACTACCTTTCAACGGTACGGAAAAGGAACCAAAGCCTGAAGATGTTGCTCGAGCACTACATCTACAGCCATCTGACATCAAGGGGCATTGGGAAACTAGAAGCGGTGTCAAAGGCTTCTTAGCAAAATTCTTGTTTGAAAAGGCACAAGAGTGTTGGAATTCATTGGACCTACAAGCCTTTGAAGAGATTGTGGCACTCCTTATCTATGGGTTGGTCCTGTTCCCAAATCCTGACCAGCTTGTAGAGGTCAACACCGTCAAAATCTTCTTGTCCAGAAATCCAATACCAACATTGCTTGGGGACATCCTTCACTCATTTTACACACGAACAATGAGAAAGAGGGGTGTTCTCATGTGCTGTACTCCTCTCCTTGCAAGGTGGTTTATTTCGCACCTTCCACAATCTGTCTTGAAGAATGACCAAGGCTCAAGGTGGTCCCAACGGTTGATGACTCTTACTCACTCTGATGTACATTGGTGTTCTCGGTCCAGAGAAAATGTCATCATCGTCGATCGTTGTGGAGAGTTCCCTAATGTTCCATTACTTGGCATTAGAGGGGGCATTACCTACAACCCTTGCCTAGCTTTGAGGCAATTTGGATATGCACGAAGGGATGGCCCTCACGACATGTTGATTCCTGACCTAGTCTTTGACTTCGACAACGATGCGCAAGGACTTCGCCAAAGATTCATCAGAGCTTGGAGGATGCCCAACAAGGTTGATAGCAAGACTCTGGGGCACAAGAACTCCATCCCTCTTGAGCCTTATCTCAAGTGGGTACGAGCCCGAGCCCAGAGTCTAATGATGTCTTATCCTCATGTTCTCCCTGTGATTAAAGAGCCCGTCAAGGAAGGAGAAGTTCCCTACACCATCCTACATCTTGACATGCCTACATCGTGGGAGGCGATGCAGAAGAGTTGGATCCAACTCAAGGAGGAACGGAACACTTTTGAAGCCAGCTTTTACGCCAGCGAGAAGAAGTTTCTAGAGCTCACCCGCCGACTCCATGAGCAAGAGACCCTTAACACCTACATTGCGCCAAAGAGGATGCGCAACGTCTTTTTACCTTGAGAAGTTGTTTTTGTAATATTCGGCCCATGGGGCATTTTTGTACTAACAAATTTCTTCTTATTAATATGACGTGCGCTCTTTTTGTCTGCAACAATTGTGAATTTCTAAAATCCTTGAATGCATTGCATAGATAGCATCTCATGCATCATGTGCATAACAGGTACCCTTTTTTCTACAAGTTGCTTAATCTTCTTCGCTGTTTATTTTGAACAATCATCATGAATCCTGAATCATCCAGTGAACAAGCAATCAAGGCCCTCCAGGCCCTCCAGGCCCAGAACGCCCAGTTTCAAGAGATGGTCATGAGCCTGACCCAAGGTCAACAAGAGTTGAAAGCTCTGCTCTTAAAGAGGAAGAAGAAGAAGAGGACTGCATTATTCAACAATGGACGCAGGTTTGGGAATACACTCCATAATGAGGTTGATCAAGCTACTTCCTCTGCAAAGAAAGACAGTCCCCAAGGGGGAGGGGCTCCTAGTCCTGCAGTCTCTGACAACGAGACGGATTACAATGACGAACAATACCCTTCTGCTGCTGACAGATACAAGCAATTAGAGGACCGCTTGAGTGCCATGGAGATTCAAAATGTGCCGGGGCTGGATTTTGGAGATTTAGGTCTATCTTCTGGGGTGGTAATCCCACACAAGTTCAAGGCGCCTGCCTTTGCAAAATACGACGGGGATTCCTGTCCAAAGCTGCATCTTAGATCGTACGTAAGGAAGATTCAACCTTACACGGCAGACAAAAACCTTTGGATCCATTTCTTCCAAGATAGCCTTTCGGGGTCACAACTTGAGTGGTTCTATCAGCTAGATGGAACCAGTATACGACATTGGGAGGATTTAGCTACCGCATTTTATAGACAATATCAATACAATTCTGACCTCGCTCCTACGCGTACCCAACTTCAGGGTATGTCACTAGGAACGGGCGAAGGATTCAAAGAATATGCGCAAAAATGGAGAGATTTGGCTGGCAGGGTGCAGCCTCCTTTGACTGACCGTGAATTGGTTGACATGTTTCTAGGGACCTTGTCTGGTCCATTCTTCAATCATCTGGTTGGTAATTCCTCCGCTGGGTTTACGGATTTGATCCTGACGGGTGAAAGGATAGAAGCTGGCATCAGGTCAGGAAAGATACAGAAAGGTGCCTCCGCAAGTACTGAGAAGAAGCCTTTCAAGAAGGAAGCTAGTGCCGTCTATGGTCCTAGAAGACAAGTCAAGCCAGAACGCCGCCAAGCCGTCAATGCCTTGGTAATTTCAAAACCTGTTGCTGCTCCTCAGCAGTACAATCAACAAAGGGGTGAGAGGCCCAAAAGGCAATACACTCGGCTGAGTATGACCTTGTCACAAATCTTACCGCAACTGCTATCAACCAACTTGGTGACCACCAGAGAAGCTCCGAAGGTCGTGAATACCGCATCTCCTAAGTATAACCCAAATGCCTGTTGTGCTTATCACTCTGATAGCCCCGGGCATACTACTGATGATTGCTGGGCCCTGAGAAATAAGGTTCAAGACCTTATTGATACGAAGGAAATTCAGTTTGAGGCGCCTGAGAGGCCAAATGTTGTAACTGCTCCTATGCCCCAGCATAGAGTAAATGCCGTCGAGGAAGATTTGTATGCTGTTTCGGTGAATGATGTTACTACCCCTCTATTGAGTGTTAAGAGGAACCTACTGCTAGCCGGTTTATTTCCGGGTTGTAGCAAGGGTTGCCTCCTGTGTGCTGTTACCCCTACCGGTTGTCCGCTGTTGAAGTCAGGCATCCAAAGCCTGATGGATAGCAAGGAGATTCTGTTCAAGAAAACCGTTGTTCCATTTGTTTCCGCTGAAGAAGTATCTGTCGTCACAATTTGCAACAATCCTACCAAGGCTCCCACGAGGAAGCCAGTCAAAATTATGTCTGTTGCACCCATTACCATTACTGTTCTGGGGCCTCTCCCCTATGAATCTGACAAGGCTGTCCCATGGCACTATGGGGCAGATGTGTATGTGCTTGGAGTGAAGCAGGAGTTCAACACCGGTACCAGTATCAGTAACATCACTGGTCCCGCCAAGATTACTCGCAGTGGCAGGCTCTTCTCGCCTGACATTGCACCACCAGTTATCCGAAAACCTCTTATCATCACACCCGCAAGTGTGCATGTTCCTCTTCCAAATCAAGTTCCTGTGTCTACTACTGCCGCCGAGTCCTCCGATACTTGGGGCAAAGGAGTTGCTACCGATTTGCCTGCCCGGACGGAGGCACCAAAAAAGACCGCTGTTGAAGCCTCCCAGCAAGAGATGGAGAAAATCCTTAAAATCATTAAAAAGAGTGACTTCAATGTCGTTGAACAGCTGGGGCATACCCCCTCCAAGATCTCTATGCTATCATTGCTGCTGTGCTCAGAGGCCCACGCCAAGGCCCTGATTTCATTTCTGAAAACAGCCCATGTGCCGCAAGAGACATCTGCAGATCAATTCACTGACTGTGTGGCTAATTTGACCGCTGACAATGGTTTGGGTTTCTCGGATGCCGACCTGACCGCCAAGGGAAAAAACCATAATGATGCCCTGCATGTTTCCATAGAATGCAGGGGCACTACTCTTGCACACGTGTTGGTGGACACCGGTTCTTCCCTGAATGTATTGCCCAAGAAGGCCTTAGATCGGTTGGATTGTGAGAGCCTAGAATTGAAACCTAGTAACATCATTGTTAGAGCCTTCGACGATTCTAAGAGGATGGTGCACGGTGAGGTAGACATTCCTATTCGTGTGGGTTCCCAAGTCTTTGACTCAACGTTCTACGTGATGGATATTCGTCCATCTTATTCCTGTTTGCTGGGTCGACCTTGGATTCACAAGGCTGGGGCGGTAACATCCACTCTACACCAGAAGCTCAAATACCTTGTCAGAGGGAAGATTGTTATTGTGCAGGGAGAGGAGGAATACATGGTAAGTCATCTGAATTCATTCCGGTATATCGAGATGGACGGGGAGTTTATTGAAACCCCCTTTCAACATTTTGAAGAGGTACCTCCAACATTGGCGTCAGCTGAGACAGTGATTGAAGAAGACTTTCCTTTGAAGATGGCTTCTCTGAAGGATGCCCGGGCAGCGATTGAGAAAGGCAAGTGCGCAAACTGGGGTCAACTTCCTGACTTCATTCAAAATACCGACAAGTTTGGGCTGGGCTTCACTGTAGAGGCTCAGAGGGTTGTTCGCAAAGAAAGGATCAGAAAGCCTCCGGTGTTCATCACCAACCCAAGAGTGAATGCTATCGAGGAGGACGTAGAGGAAGCAGAATTTGACAGTTGGATCTATCCAACAACCAACAACGGACCAAGCAACTGGAGGGCAAAAGATTTTACACCTATTACTTTTATCACGCAGTAATGAACTCTTTTGTTTTCAATTTGTAACAAACAATATGTTGAAACTTTTATTGGCTCGGTGTCCTACCCGGGGCACCGTGGCTCCATTTGTGAGGGCTTTTTGTATGAAATTTCCATATATCATTAATCAAAACATTGGACGTTGTTGCATTTCAAATCTTGTGCTCTTTTTCTTTCTTTGTTATATATTGCAAAACAGCTATATTTACACACACTCACTTATACAGGTTCCAATCCACTCTGGATCTCGCTGGTAACGACTCTGCTACCGCCAGTTATGACTTCGAAAATCCGATCAACTTAGCCGAAGACGAAGGTGAAGATGATTGCGAAGTGCCTGGTGAACTTGCAAGACTGCTACTCCAGGAAGAGAGGGCTATTCAGCCGCATGAAGAGCCAGTGGAAACAGTGAATCTGGGTAATGAGACAGATAGAAAAGAAGTCAAGATTGGTGCCATTCTAGAGCTCAGCGTGAAACAACGATTGATTCAGATGCTGCATGATTATATGGAAATCTTTGCTTGGTCTTACGAAGACATGCCTAGTTTGGATGCTGACATTGTAGTTCATCACCTGCCTACCAAGGAAGACTGCCCTCCGGTAAAACAGAAGGTCCTCCGCATGCGCCCAGAGATGTCCGAGAAAATCAAAGCTGAGGTCATGAAACAATTTGATGCCGGGTTTCTAACAGTGACTTCTTATCCTCAATGGGTGGCCAACGTGGTTCCAGTGCCAAAGAAAGATGGTAAAGTCAGAATGTGTGTTGACTACAGGGATTTGAACAGGGCCAGCCCTAAAGACGATTTCCCTCTGCCTCACATCGACGTTCTGGTTGACAATACTGCTCAACACAAGGTGTTCTCCTTCATGGATGGTTTTTCCGGGTATAATCAGATCAAGATGGCTCCTGAAGATATGGAAAAGACTACCTTTGTTACTCAGTAGGGCACCTTCTGCTACAAGGTCATGCCATTCGGGTTGAAAAATGCTGGGGTAACCTACCAACGTGCCATGGTTGCTTTATTTCATGACATGATCCACCATGAGATTGAAGTATACGTCGATGATATGATTGCAAGGTCCCAAACTGAGGAAGAACACCTTGACCATCTGCGGAAGCTGTTTGACCGACTGAAGTTGTACAAGCTGAGGTTGAACCCAAACAAATGCACCTTTGGGGTGAGGTCTGGAAAATTGCTAGGTTTCATTGTAAGCGACAAAGGTATTCAAGTGGACCCTGCCAAGGTGAAAGCCATACAAGAGATGCCGACTCCCAAGACAGAGAAAGAGGTCAGAGGCTTTCTAGGACGACTGAATTACATTGCCCGATTCATCTCACATCTAACTGCTACCTGTGAGCCAATCTTCAAATTGCTGAAGAAAGATCAAGTAGTACGTTGGAATGATGAATGTCAGGCTGCTTTCGAAAAGATAAAGGAATATCTCCAAGAACCACCCATTCTTATGCCACCAGTGGAAGGGAGACCTCTAATATTATACTTGACAGTACTTGACAACTCAATGGGGTGTGTGCTGGGGCATCATGACGAGTCTGGCCGAAAAGAGCACGCCATTTATTACCTGAGCAAAAAGTTTACCGACTGTGAGACCCGGTACTCACTGCTCGAGAAAACTTGTTGCGCTCTGGTATGGGCTGCTCGCCGGCTGAGACAGTATATGCTGACTCACACTACTCTGTTGATTTCAAAAATGGATCCAATCAAGTACATATTCGAAAAGCCTGCTCTGTCTGGAAGAATAGCAAGATGGAAAATGATCTTGACAGAATATGACATCCAATACACAACTCAAAAAGCCATCAAGGGAAGTGTATTGGCAGACCATTTGGCACACCAACCTGTGGACGATTACCAATCATTGAACTTTGAATTTCCAGACGAAGATATCATGGTAGTAACAGATTGTGAAGTGCCTGGACCGGATGAAGGACCTGAGGAAGGATCCCGATGGTCTATGCATTTTGACGGAGCCTCGAACGCTTTGGGTAACGGCATCGGCGCTGTGATCATATCCCCTAAAGGTACTCATACTCCACTCACCGCTCGGCTGTGTTTCAACTACACCAATAACATGGCAGAATATGAGGCATGTATCATGGGTCTTCAAGCTGCAATCGACTTAAGGATCAAGATTCTGAGTGTCTTCGGAGATTCCGCTCTCGTGATCAATCAGATCAAAGGCGAGTGGGATATGAAATACCCAAATCTTATTCCTTACAAGGAGTATGTGTTGACTTTGCTTCCCCACTTTGAAGAGATAACTTTTGAACACTTCCCAAGAGAGGAGAATCAGTTAGCAGACGCACTAGCTACGATGTCTTCAATGTTCAAAGTCAAATGGGACAACGAGGCTCCCCGGATCATTATCTAGAAGTTGGACGAACCTGCATACTGCTGCGATCTTGAGGCCGAAGAGGTAACCGAAAAACCCTGGTATCATGAGGTGAAGAGATATTTGGAAGCTCAAGAATACCCCGAGGGCGCATCAGTCAATGACAAGAAGTTCCTGAGAAGGTTTGCGGCAAAGTTCTTCCTCAGCAACGACATTCTCTACAAACGAAACCATGATTCAACATTACTGCGTTGTGTGGATAAGACTGAAGCAGAGAAGGTCATGGTAGAACTGCATGAAGGTACATTCGGAACACATTCCAGTGGACATACCATGGTAAAGAAAATCCTTCAGGCAGGATATTTCTGGTCCACAATGGAAGCCGACTGTTACCAACATTCTCGAACTTGTCATAAATGCCAGATCTATGCTGATAAGGTGCACATCCCTCTGGTTCCTCTGAACGTCCTGACGGCACCTTGGCCTTTTGCAATGTGGGGCATTGACATGATCGGCGAGATCCGACCGATGGCATCCAACGGGCATCGCTTCATCTTGGTAGCGATTGATTACTTCACGGAGTGGGTGGAAGCAGCCTCCTACGCCACCGTAACCAAGAGCGTAGTGGCACGTTTCATTCGGCATAACCTGATCTGTCGGTACGGCGTCCCGGAAAGAATCATTACGGACAATGGTACCCAATCTTAACAACAAGATGATCACTGAGCTCTGCGAGCAATTCAAGATACAACACCACAACTCTTCTCCTTACCGGCCGAAGATGAATGGGGCTGTAGAAGCAGCTAATAAGAATATCAAAAAGATTGTGTAGAAGATGACAGTGACCTATAAAGATTGGCACGAAATGTTACCATTTGCTCTTCATGGGTACCGTACCTCAGCAAGGACGTCAACCGGGGCAACACCCTTTTCCTTGGTCTATGGCATGGCGGCAGTCTTGCCGATTGAAGTCCAGATACCCTCTCTCCGGATAATGAAAGATGCAGACTTGAGTGAAGATGACTGGATCCAGACTCGACTTGATCAATTAAACCTAATTGACGAAAAGAGACTCACTGCTATTTGCCATGGTCAGACATACCAAAAACGGATGATCAGGGCATTTAACAAGAAAGTCAGACCACAAGAGTATCAAGTTGGGGACCTGGTAATCAAACACATCATCCTTCCTCAAAGTGATCCCAGGGGCAAATGGACCCCTACGTACGAAGGGCCATTTGTGGTTAAACATGTGTTCTCAGGAGGAGCCATGATTCTAACCACCATGGATAGTGACGACCTTCCTAACCCCGCCAATGCAGACATAGTAAAAAGATACTACGCATGAATAAAAGACCCGCTAGGTTGACACACCTAGGCAAAAATAAGGGCTTCCCGGCGAACCAAAAAGGTTCGGGCAAAAATAAGGGATGAAATGAAAAGAATCTATACACCCGGCAAGTCGAAAACCTGAAAAGGCGGCTTGGGCAAAAATGGGTGTCCCGGTGGACTGAAAACCCGAAAGGGCTGTCCAGGCAAAAGTTAGGGATAAAGCGTAACACTATGTCTCATTGGATCACTTTACATCCAGAATTCGGCATCAACTATCGGGCTCAGACTTCGGCATCGATCAATCAGCTTCATCTTTAACTAAGCAGCAAAGTGATGAGACGCTTGAAGACATAAAGGCAATAGCAGAGTTGGAACCCAGTGGGAATATTGTTCACATAGCTGTTTTGTTTCCTTTTCAAAATTGTATAAACTTTATGTTATTTGGCGGCGTTCTCTTACTAGGACGTCAGCCTCTTGTACAAAAAACGCCTATTTACAGGCAAATTTCAAAATCAATACAAGTTCACTTTTCCAAACAAATTGCCAATTGTTTTTTCCTTTTTCTGTTTTGTCTTGCGAAGAACGTCCAATGTTCATTTTTGATATATGCATTTGACATTAAATTGCTAATTCATAAATACTTGCATACGAAACAAAGGACTGATTACAGGTGACATCAGAAACAGGGGCAATGTAGAGTTGTCCAGGCAGTCTAGTTGCTCTGGCCGCCAAGGTACCAAGGTAGGTCCAACTGAAGAATGTGACCAAGTTACCTCAACTCCCCACAGAGTAGGACAAGATTCAGCAATACTCTCCCCAGGAAGAGTTAGTCTATCATCAGCCCTATAATAGGCACCCTGTTCCCCTAGCAAGTCAGCAACACTCTCCTCCAGCAGAGTTAGTCTACGGTCAGCCTAAAGGAAGTTGGGTATCCCCAGAAGATATCAATATTCCCCAGCGGAGTATAGGCATTCCTCAGCAAGCATCCCCGGCAGTCTTGATCTAAGATTGTTCCCCGGCGGAATACAGACACCCCAGTGGAACCATTTTCCAGTACAGTCCGAAAGTTTCCCCAGGAAATTTGGAATCCATATCCCCAGTAGGTCTTGAAGCTTATCCCCAGTAGATTCTGGAAGCTTATCCCCTGTAAAGTACGGACGTCTCTCCCGGGCTTTATTCAAAGTTATTCCTCACAAGGGCTTATAACTGGGTTATCCTCAGCTAATTGCCACGGAAGATCGCCCTCGGCAAAGTTCTTCCAATCCCCAGCGGAGTTCATCAAAGTTCCCCAACATAACTTATCAACACAATCCCCAGCGGAGTTTATCATTGTCATCCCCAGCGGAGTTTATCATTGCAATCCCCAGCGGAGTCCATCATCGAAATCCTCAGCGGAGCTCTCATCAAAACTTCAGCGAAGTATCTCTTCCCACAGAGCAATTCCCCTCAGGGTAATCTCTCCAACAAGTTTATTCCCCAACGGAGTTATCTTCTCCTACCGGTGTACTCTCGCAACCATCATCCCTAGCGGAAACGAAGAACTCTACTCTTCAACGTCAGCCCAGGATTTAATTCCCCAGCCGATCGTCAAGGATTTATTTTCCTAGACGAAAATACATTCATAAACATTTCACATTTCATACATCTTGCTTACATACATGATAAAGTGCATACAACACTATCTCATTTTGAACATCATGACATCATGCATTTCATACATCATGATATTGCATACAACTGATGTTTTGCCTTTTCAGGGAAAAAGACAACCCAAAAGAGAACTACCTTCAATTGTCACAATTCCAGATTCGATTCCTGTATCTAGCCAGGGCACATCTGTGAGTGATCAGTTTCCAGATTCGATTCCTGTATCCAGCCAGGGCACATCTGAAGAGTTTGAAGATTCAATTCTTGTATCCAGCCAGGGCGCGTCTGAAGAGTTTGAAGATTCGATTCCTGTATCCAGCCAGGGCATATCTGTTGACGACTATTTCCAGATTCGATTCTTGTATCCAGCCAGGGCGCGTCTGAAGAGTTTGAAGATTCGATTCCTGTATCCAGCCAGGGCATATCTGTTGACGACTATTTCCAGATTCGATTCTTGTATCCAGCCAGGGCGCGTCTGAAGAGTTTGAAGATTCGATTCCTGTATCCAGCCAGGGCATATCTGTTGACGACTAATTCCAAATTCGATTCCTGTATCTAGCCAGGGCACATCTGAAGAGTTTGAAGATTCGATTCCTGTATCCAGCTAGGGCATATCTGTTGACGACTAATTCCAGATTCGATTCCTGTATCTAGCCAGGGCACATCTGAAGAGTTTGAAGATTCAATTCCTGTATCCAGCTAGGGCATATCTGTAGACGACAATTCCAGATTCGATACCTGTATCCAGCCAGGGCATATCTGCGAGCAACCGATTGTAGACTCGACACCTGTATCTAGCCAGGGCATGTCTGCATGAAGAGATTGAAGATCAACACCTGTAACAAGCCAGGAAAACATTTGTCTTTCTCAAAGTGCGCAAGTTATCGCTAAGGAATCTCTTATGCGATCAACACTTCCAAATGGCATCTATAAGCCTATTCCCGACAAGGTTCTGTCACGCCTTCAGATGGCATATATAAGCCCATCTACCTATCCACCATCTCTCCAAATGGCATCTATAAGCCCATTCCCGACATCAATTTGCTGATACTCCAACATGCGAGTGCAAATTTCCGGGCACTCTAGTGTCCAAACTCCTTTTACCCTCGAGTCACGAAAGGCAAACTTGCCAATCTAACTCTTCAGGTTCAAGAAGATTGAACAGGGGAAACTGTTGTACCCCAAAATTTTCCCTCTCATTTTCTCAACATTTTCTCATCACAAGGCCCTTGGAGCTCAAGATCCAGTTAGGGTTTCCTCTGCAAGACTTCTCCTAGCACTGTTGACCCAAATTTGGGTTTGTGTTTGCACAAAGATATTTTGACCTAAAATGCCTAAGAAGACTTTCATGCTTCATGTTGGACTCCCAAGTTTATCCATACCAAGTTTCAAGCCTTGATTCCAACCTTTGCCCAGTCAATTGGACAGTTGACCTAGAAATCAGCTGTATTGGGGAAAAAGTCAACGGTGGCCAATTGACAGCCAAACCTCATGGAAATTGACCCACATCAACATTATGAACTCATATGGACCATTTGATCAAGTTTGGATCATAATTCCACAAGAAATTTGATCAGATCACCAAAAGGGCAAAATGGTCATTTTTAGGGTTTTGACTGCACAAAGGCAATTTTTGACTGTTTGACCTAGCCAATGGCAAACCAAGCTCACATATGGACTCAAGGACCCCATGGAATTGTCTTGACATACTCAATAAGTTCAAAAGATCCCAAATGCACAAGATTGACAGTTGAATTTTCCAGTCAATTGATCAAATTTTTGACTGTATACTGAAAAGTCAAACTTTGACTTTTTGGTCAAAATCAAGTGTCAAGATTCATTTTTCATCAAAATATGCCAAATCATGAAACTTGTTCATCAAGAAATCAAAAATCACAAATTAGGGTTTGAAATGAAGATTTTTCATAACTTAGAATTTTTCTAAGTTATGAAAAACCCTAATTTTTTCCTAACTTTGTCCCACTTTCTCATCAAGATGCATTTGGATTCAAGGAAAAGTCAAAACATGAAAGTTGTAGTCCATTGCAAAATCTACAACTTTTATTCACAAAGTTTCCTCAAAATAAGCTTGTAGCTCAAGTTACAATTTTTGGAACAAGGGTACCAAATCATTCTTAACTTAGAGAAATTTGACCTATTTTAGGCAAGGTTTTTGCCTAACTTCAAGACCACTTTTTACATACTTCCACTTGTAATTTCAATTTGCATTACAAATATGGATTGTAGTACACATTCCAAGCTTTCCAAAATGTCCAAGAACTCATCAAACAACCTCATGGTTAGGGAGAATCGAATTTGGCAAGTTGGGAAAAAGTCACTTTGCTTATGGCCAATTTACATGTTCATACACTTAGGCAATTTTGAACTCAGCTTGCATTCCTTGATTACAGGTCCTATATCCAATTTGCACTCATAAATTTAATGCTAACCCATTGTTCCAAGACCTTATTTTATGTGTTTAAGCATTGTATGCAAAATTAAGCCATAAGTAGAAAAAGCATTATATCCATTTTAGAAAAGTTGAACTTTATGTCAAATGCAAATCCAAGAAGCATAGGCACAATCTTTTGAGCTGGTATTTTGTACACAAATCACTCTAACCAAGACTAATGTATGCAGCATAGATTGGGGGCCTGCACAAGTCTAGAACACAACTTGGCATTTTGTTGCTTAAAGGTGAAGAAAACTTGCATAACAGCTACAAACTCTCATTCCTGTCAACAAGAGCTTAAGCAAAGATTGTGAACACTTTCTAAACACCAACCCTGACCTGAAACACAAGCCAACCACTTTCAATACCTTCTCAAACACAGAACCACCATAAAACTGCAAAAATAGGGCATAAGCTGCAGTTGGACTTCCACAGTTCATTCCACTTGTGCATTCTTGCTAAGACTTGTTCAAACACATCCCACATCATCCCTTGAAACTGTTCCAAACCCTAAACACGACCTGTAACACCCCTAGCTAACATCACCATTTTCATATTTTCTGTTTTGCAGTTGAAGTGCCATAACACGATTCACTTGATTTTGAAGCAAACTAAAGGTTGGGATATCATCCTGGGACATCAAGGAAGCTATACAAATCATTACCTTGCCTTGTAAGCATCTCCATTGTTGCACACGTTTCCAACTGAACAGGTAAGTTCATGAACTCTTATCTCTCTATCCAGGCATAGTTAGGTTTAGATTTGTGAAGAAATTATGTCACATTCATAGCCCTGAACATGCCCATATCATTAGTTTTCATTTATGTTATGTGTGCTTAGAGAATTTTAAGTATGAACATTGAATAAAAACTAGGTCAGGAATTGGGGGAGAAGAAATTCTCTCTCATTTCTGAGAGTTAAGATGAGTTCTTTATATGTCCAGAATCGTGGTTTGATGCTCTTCATTTCTTGTGTTGTGAGTTTGTGCTAAAAATCAGGGAATCTGGAGATAGGAAAACGCGCGTTTTTGTTTATTCAAACAGGTTCTGAGGTTGAAGACAAAGTCTTCTTGGGCTGGGCCTGAGTTTGACTTCCTATTTGCACCTTGTTTTTACTTTTGAACCCTCTTGGCCCATTGTGCTTATTTTGATCATTTTTTGACTTTTTCTTGTTATTTCTGACTTGTTTATTTTTTCTCATAATATTAAAAATATAAAAAATATTTTTCAAACCATTTTTGTATTTATTAAGCATTAATTGGTTTAAATTAACATTTGTACATAAATAAATACATAATACTTTTTGTTTAGAATATTAGGAATAATACAGAATATATTTATTTTCTAATTTTTATTTTATTTTATATTCTGAAAATATTATATATAAAATATACTTTTCTTGTAAATATTAAATATTTTATTTTTTGTATATATTTAATCTATTTAGTAAATAATGCAAATACATATATATTTATTAGAATATTTAGGATAAAATACAAAATATATACATTTTTATTTTTATTAATATTTAACATTAAAAATACCTTTTTGACAAATATACTTCTCTTTTATTTATTTTTTGTAAATAATTAATAAATATTGCATATATCATACAATAAATACTTTTATTTGTAAAAATTAGGGTTTTTGCCCTAAATGCATAAAAATACCAAAATTAATTGATTTTATTTTTGCTTATTTGATACATGATAAATACTTTTTACATACATATGAAAAACCCTTTTTTGCATTTTGCATATTTATCTTATTTTTATTTGAAAATTGTGTAAATAAATACCTTGCAAAATTCCAAGTTGGATGTAATAGTCTAGGGTTTTAATTCTTGTCAAAATACCCCCATTTGAACATTTGTACCCCCCTTCCCATATATTGTGCTGTAATAACTTAGGAACTTTATTTTTTCGCACTTTAAAGCTTTCTAATTATGCCATGTTAGAATTAGGGTTTGTATGCAAATCAATTAACCAAAAATAGTTTGACCTAATTTCAAGATAAACAAGCATGAAAATGGACAACACCAATCACACTTGCACCCCTAGGGTATTCCACTTGTTGCCTTCAATAATGGGTCATATTGCATGTTAGGTCTCTTTGGGCAAAACAAACACAATTCAAATGATCATAGTCCCTCGATGACGCTTTCGAAAGTTGCCTAAAAATGATCAAGTCCCTTAAAAGAAAAATTGCCCAAAGATACTTGGCACCATTGCAATCATGGTCTAAACGATGACCCGCGCCCGTCCCTTTCACATCCTAACACAAGATTGTCCACCAAATACAATGGTGGAACAAAATTGTTAAAAGGGTTAAAACATAGCAAAGATCTTTGAGAAATGTAGGGTAGATAGCTCTTGGTTACTTGCCCCCTTGCAAAACAAAACACTTGCCTATTTTTTAAACCACACATCACTACGCTTTCAAAACAAACTTTCAAAAACATTGAAAACCTTTTCAAAATACATACACCTTTGTATACATCCCAACATGGATCATTACAAAGGTTGCCACCACATTGGCCTCTTTTCAAAACATTTTCAAAATCCACACACAAAGCACCATTTCAAACAATTGAAAATTAAGGCAAGTTGATCTAAGCAAGTAACTAAGAGCCCATGGATAACCATGGATAGAAAGGGTGCTAATACCTTCCCTTTCTATAATCTACTCCCCGAACCCAAGAAAACATCTCAAAGGTTTTTGCTGTGCTTTTTTAACCTTTCCTTAGGATAAAATAAAAAGTCGGTGGCGACTCTTGCTCAACCGAAACATTTGCGAAGACAAACGCAAAACCTCAAGTCAGTTCTCCCACCGTATCACACATACGCACTGGAATCAAAAGTCAAACGGATCTCACAAATATTGGGCCCAGGAAATTGCTTTTTACACCTCCCAGAATTGCTGATTCAGGCCCATTTCTCACTCTTTATTTCTTTTCTATATTTTCTTTTAATTAATTTATTTATTTATTTTTACTAACAAAATTAAATTATTTTCTTTTATAAAAAAAATCACAAAAATATTATTTTTCACAAATTAGGTCTAGATCTTATTTTTATTAAAAATAAATTAGTCAATTTAATTAGGTTTATTAATTTAGACAATTTTAATCCTTTCTGCAAATAATTAAAATTAATTAGAATAAATAAGTTTTATTACTAACTTAATTATTTTATTTCTTTCCTAAAATAACAAAAAAAAAACCAAAAATATGTCATGTAATCATTTTTATTAATTAATTTAATTAACTAATTAATTGCACATTTAATTTAGAAAACTCATTTCTTTTATTAAAAATAACAAAAAAACAATTTTCTCTTTTAATTAGGATAGAAGGGTCAAAACCCTAATTTCGCATTCAATCTAATTTGTCATCGCGCGCTTTATTATTATTTTTATCCAATTATTGTATCTGCTCACAGTTTATAATAGTTTTAATTAGGACTTTTACATTTATCGCTTTTATTTTCAAAGGGTTTGTTTTTGGCTATGTAAATACCCGAAGCCTTGTAATAGCATAGTTTAATTTCCACAATTTAAATTCCGAAAATTATTAACTGTTAGATGTATGAATTATTAGGGTTTGCATGACAAGAATGTATGATAACTTTAAAACAGTTAGATCACCTTAAATGTGCAAAGATAAATAAACTGAAATTGAATCACTCGCACATGCACACTCCTAGGGTACACTCCCGCTTGGTTGCCTTCGGTAAACGGTCATTGAGTATAGGATGCTTTAGTGATCGTCCTTTTGTCCAAAGATCAAGTTGCCTCGGAAAGGTTGCCTCGGATATTGTTGCCTCGGATAAATGATCTAAGACATTAGGGTTACTACTAAGACGTCCTAACATTGCTTTAGTGACCGTACATCCCTTTCGAATTGACCCTTCAAACTCCAACGACGATGCTACCTACTCACTAATAGTGGGATAGCATTGTCTAAAGGAAACAAACATAGAACGATTCTTTTTTCGAGTAGGTAGATTAGTTCTTAGATACTTGCTCATCCAAAACAAACTTTTTTTCACACTTACACTCCTTTACAAACAAGTTTTCAAAAAACACTTCATTACACTCTTGAAGACAGAAGCAAGAGTTAAATCGAAGTCAAAACAAAAACTTTTCAAAGCCCATAAACACAAAGAAAACAATTTTGAAAATAATGAGCAAGTACCTAAGAGCCCGTAGATAACTACAGATAGAAAGGGTGCTAATACCTTCCCTTTCTATAATCTACCCCCTGTACTCAGAAATATCTCGAAAAAGGAATTTTTTTGTGCTTTTTTCCTTTCCTTGTTGGATAAAATAAAAGACGGTGGCGACTCTTGCTTACCGCGACATTTTGCAAACACAAACGCAAAACGCAAACTAGCAAAAATTCCTTAATAAAATAGGGAAACCACGTCCCGATTCTGGCCACCGTATCACAGAACTGGCGACTCTGGTGGGGAATTAATAAGTGGGGTGTACCTTAGGATTAGTTCATCATACTATTTTCAATTGTTTGATCTGTTTGCTTTATATTTGTGGGCTTTGTATCGGAGTTACTATAGATCCTAACCCGGATCTGGGGACACTTTTTAGGTAAGTAGAAATAGACTGTGAGGGAACTGTACAGCGTAGACCGATACGGTTGAAGCAGTAGCTATGTTGGTGTGACACTTTAGTTGGTACCGATATCCCTTGTGGAGGAACAAGGAGATTATGGGGCTGCTAATGGGTCACTAAGAATCAACTGACCTTAGAACCTATAATTGACCAACTTGGCCATAGAAAAGTAGCAGTATGCTACACTCATTGAGACCATACTCTCGCGATGATTCCGGCCGCAAGAAAAGGTTGCTAAACTGGAATTATGATCGATCGAGGATGGTCAGCGATATTGAGATCCTCTAGAACCCGGTTACTATTACTAGGACAGGTTGAACTAACTAAACTGAAAGAGGGTAATACCTAAACTCCATGCCAGCCTGAAATTTAAGGGCTATTGTGTGACTTGTGTGCCCTTACCATGTTTTCTATCTGTGATACCTGTGATGTGTTTTTATCATGACATCATGCATCATGACATTGTATGCATATTGCATTAGACTAACCATTTCAAAGACCGAGGGGATTCATCTTTGTTCTGTTTTGCAGATCATGGCATCTATGCGCAGAAACACCATTTGGATCAGCTTCGTGCAGATACCTGCTCAACTTAGAGAGTTGGTTTCAAAGATTCCTGATACTTCTTCCTTTGTTAGAAGACATGGTCATCTCCTCAGCCTGGTCACTTCCAAGTTGGATGAACAAATGATGAGCGTCTTGTTCCAGTTCTTTGACCCGTTGCACCACTGTTTCACATTCCCGGACTATCAGTTGGTCCCTACTTTGGAGGAGTTCTCTGATTTACTTGGCATATCTATTTTAGAGAAGACACCATTTACAGGTTTGGAGGTAGCTCCTACGCCGGAGGATATTGCTTCAGCCCTACATCTGACAAAGGCTGATGTAATGTCTAACTGGGACATTCGGAGCGGGGTTAAAGGCTTCCTGGCTAAATTCTTGATTGATCAAGCTCAACAATTCTGGGACAGTTTGGAATTTCAAGCATTTGAAGACATCCTAGCACTCCTCATCTATGGCTTGGTTTTGTTCCCTAATTCAGATTATTTCGTTGACGTGAACGCAGTCAAGATCTTCATGTCCCATAATCTAGTGCCTACTCTCTTAGGTGACATTCTACATACTCTTTATGCCCGTACTGCTCGGAGAAGGGGAACCCTGATGTGTTGTGTATCGTTGATGGCGAGGTGGTTTATTTCTCACCTCCCCAAATTTATATTGAAGAACGAGGAAGGTATGGGTTGGGCTTACCGGATCATGTCCCTTGCTCATACGGACATCATTTGGAGTACTAAAGATGTGGAAGAGGTAGCTGTCATTGACCGATGTGGAGAATACCCAATTGTTCCCTTGCTTGGAATTAGAGGAAGGATAACTTATAATCCTTGTCTGGCCTTACGACAGTTTGGACGAGCTCGAAGGGACGGTCCTCATGAGCTGCTGCTTCCAAGCATTGTCTTTGACTTCCAGGGAGATGTTGAGGGACATCGCCGCAGATTTATACGAGCTTGGGATAGGGTGAACAGGTCTGATCCACATGATATAGGAATGAATACTTCTCTCCCGATGCAACCGTATCTCTGTTGGGTTCGAGCCCGTGCTCGAAAGCTGGGGATGCCATACGAAGCGGTCTTGCTGGTAATTGTGGAGCATGCTGATGAAGAAGGGGTTCCTTGTACGGTCATCCATCCATACATGCCTATTGACATTGGGGCATTAAAGAGGTCTTGGATCCAGCTAAGGGAAGAACGGGATACTTAGAGAGAAGTATCATGAGCAGGAACGGAAGATCCTGAGGCTTACAAGGCAGCTGTAGACCGAAAGGACAATCAACGACTATGTCAGCACACAAGGAAAACGACCATGGGAGCGCTGATGTCTTTTGCTATTTCTAGTTTAGATTTTCTTTTCAGTATTTCTTTTGTAACGCCTTAAAGGCATCTGACAAACATTGTTTCAAGTTTTTAATCTAATAAAAGTGTGTTTTATTTTGGTTTACGAATTTGAATATCCCTAAGTCTTTGAAATCATTTCATACGCATTCCATTTCCATGCACCTCATTACAGGTACCCTTACAGGTTTCTCACCTTCTTCGTTGTTTATTTCAGCACATCATGTCTTCTGAAACATCTACTGATCAAGCCATTAAGGCTCTGCAAACTCAGAATGCTCAGTTCCAGGAAATGTTCTTGAACCTGGCCAAGGGGCAGAAGGATTTGAAGACTCTTATCTTGAAGTACAAGAAGAAGAAGAAGAAGAAGAAGACGGTCCTCCTGAATATGGGTCACAGATTTGGGAACAGGTTGCGAGAGGAAGTTGATTTGTCCCACTCATCTGGAGGGGGAGAGAATCAAGAAGAAAGGCAGGCTGCTAGCCCTATTTGTTGTACCCCAAAATTTTCCCTCTCATTTCATCAACATTTTTCATTACAAGACTTTTGGAACTCAAGATCAAGCTAGGGTTTGCTCTGCTCAAGACAACTCCTTGCACTGTTGACCTAAATTAGGGTTTGAGTTTGCACAGTGATGTTTTGACCTACAATGCCCAAATTGACTTTCATACTTCATTTTGGACTCATAAGTTTGTCTATACCAAGTTTCAAGCCTTGATCCAAATTTTTGCCCAGTCAATTGGACAGTTGGCCTAGAAATCAGCTGTATTGGGGAAAAAGTCAAATGTGGCCAATTGACAGTCAAACCTCATGAAATTTGACCCACATCAACATTATGAACTCATATAAACCATTTGATCAAGTTTGGATCACAATTCCACAAGAAATTTGATCAGATCATCAAAAGGGCAAAATGGTCATTTTTAGGGTTTTGACTGTACAAAGGCAATTTTTGACTGTTTGACCTAACCAATGGAAAATCAAGCTCAACCATGGACTCAAGTAATTAATTACTTTTTCTTTACCTATTCAACAAGTTCAAAAGATCTCAAATGCATAGGATTGACAGATGGATTTTTCAGTCAACTGGTCAAAATTTGACTGTATACTGAAAAGTCAAACTTTGACTTTTTGGTCAAAATCAAGTGCCAAGGATCATTTTTCATCAAGACATGTCAAATTATGAAACGTGTTCATCAAGAAACCCAAAAATGCAAATTAGGGTTTAAAATAGAAAAATTTCATAACTTAGAAATTTTCTAAGTTATAAAATTTTCTTATTTTTTCCTAACTTTGTCCCATTTTTTCACCAAGATTCAAATAGATTCAAACAAAACTTGCAACATGAAAGTTGTATTCCATAAAAAAGTCTACAACTTTGATTCACAAAGTTTTCTCAAAAGAAGCTTGGATCTCAAGTTATGATTTTTGGAACAAGGGTACCTAAAACTTTTAACTTAGAGAAATTTTGCCCTAGTTTAGGCAGGATTTTGACCCATCTTCTTGGCCATTTTTCACATAGTTCCACTTGGAGTTTCAAGTTTCATTTCAAATATGTATTATAGTACATGTTGCAAGCTTTCCAAATTGTCCAAGAACTCCTCAAACACCTTTGTGGTTAGGGAGAATCGAATGCTTGAAGTTGCCAAAAACTCACTTTGATCCATGGCCAATACATGTTCATACCACTTGCCAAATCTGATCTAGCTAGCTTGGTTCACAATTACAGGCCTCTAAACCAGTTTTTACTCCATAATTTAATGCATATCCATTGAGCCAAGGCATTGTCTTGGTCATTAGGGTATTGTACACTAGATTAAGCCTTAAATGGAAAAAGTAACAATGTCATTTTTGCTTGAACTTTGCTTTATGTCAAAACAACATCCTAGAGCATTGAACCAGATCTTATGCTGCAAACAAAATACATTAATTAGAGGGGACAAGAGGGTTGTGTGCAGGGTGATAGGATGGCTTGTACAAGTCTATAACCTCACTTCCACTCTTTTGCTTCAAGAAGAAGAAAACTTGCAAAATACAAGGCATCTCTCACATCTGATAAAACCAACTAAAACAAAGTTGTCAAACAAGTTTCATACACCCTAGCAAGCCAGAAATACGAGTCCTTGACCTCTCAAAACTCCTTGTGCACAAAATCCCCATTTTCTTGCAAAACAAGGCCAATTCTGCATTTTGCAAGCCACCATCAAATTCCATCGTGTGTTTTGTCCAAAGATAATTCAAACACCTTCCAACCAACATACCTGAACTATTCCAGACCTCCATTGCTAGCTGTAACACCATTAACACACATTGCCATTTTTGTTTCGAAGCTTTGCAGGTTGAGTTCTGTAGCACGATTCAGGCTACTTCAAAACAAGCCAAACATTGGGAAAGCTTCATTGGACCTCAGGCAAGCTCAAAAGAAACTCAAGCACCCTTAGAAGTTGTTGCATTGTCCAATTCGAAGTCAACTGAAACAGGTATTTCATGAGCTTCTATCTCTCTATTTAGGAATAGTTAGACTTAGGTTTGTGAATGAAAGATGTTGTATTCATAGCCCTGAAACCATACATGTGATTAGTTTTCATTTATATTAATCGTGCTAGGAGAATTTTGTCCATGAACTTTCTGAAAAAACTAGGTTAAGAATTAGGGCCAGAGAAATTCTCTCTGGTCTTTAAGAGTTAGCTTAAGTTTTTTATATGGTTAGATTCGTTGTTTGATGCTCTACAAGTTTCATGTTATGAGTTTTGTCAAAAAAGCAAGGAATCAGGAGATAGCATCTTGTGTACAAAACGCGTGTATTTCAGTTCAAAGGAAGAAGATGAAGTTGTTTCTGGGTTGGGCCTGTACAGGCTTGCTTTTGGCACCCCCCCCCCCCTCTTTTCTTTTTACACCCCCTGGCCCATTTCTTATATATTTGTCATTTTTGCATTTTTATTTTTATTCTGACTTTATTATTTTATGTCCAAATATAAAAAATGCCAAAAATTATTTTTATATTATTTTACATTTATTTGGTTTTTATTTTTATTTTTTACTAGTATAAAATTATTTAAATACTTCATATTCTTTTTATTAAAACTTAAGAGTAATGTAAAAAATATGTTTATTTTCATTTATTATTTTATACACATTTGAAAATATTTTCTTGAAAAAATACCTTTTTATAAATAATTTATTTTATTTTTATACACACTTAATATATTTAATATATTTAATACATATATAATATATTTTATTAAATAATAAGAACAAAAACAAAAAAATAATACATTTTTATTTTTATTAATATCTTATACTAAAAATACCTTTTTTTAATATACTTTGATTTTTTGTACAAATTAATACATTATTGTATATAAATAATAAATAATACTATTTATTTAAGAAATTAGGGTTTTGTCCTAAAAAACAAAATAATTGAAATTAACTTTTTATTTATTTACATTTCACATTAAAAATACTTTTTCATACATAAAAAACATTTTTTTGCATAATACACTTTATTTAATATTTATTTATTGTATTTATTTAAATATTGTATATTTAATATTATGCCTTACCCATTCAATATGGTTGTAATAACTTAGGATTTAATTTCTTGCAAAATAATCCCCAATTCAAATTTGTACCCCCCTCTCTATATCATGTTGTAATAGTGTAGAATTTAAATTCTCGCACCTTTAAGCTTTCAATTATGTCATGATTAGACCTAGGGTTTGTATGCAAAATAAAATCAACAATTAGTTTGACCTAATCCAAGATAACAATGCATGAAAACAAACACAATGCACACTTGCACCCCTAGGGTTACAATCCACTTGTTGCCTTCAAAAATGGGCCATGGTATGCATGTCAAGTACTTTGGCAAAACAAAAACAAAACAAAAGATCATAGTCCCTCGATGACGCTATCTGAGTTGCCTAAGCAAAATGATCAAGTCCCTCAAGAAAATTGCCAAAAATACTTGACACTATTGCTATCATGGTCTATACGATGACCCGCGTCCGTCCCGTTAACATCCTAACACAAGGTTGTTCACCAAATACAATGGTGAAACAAAACTGTTAAAAGGGTTAAAAACATAAGAAAGATCTTTAAGTAAAATAGGGTAGACAAACTCTTAGTTACTTGATCAAAATCTTGCAAAACATCCTTGCCATTTTCAAACACACTTCACAACACACTTCACAACACAACTTCAAAACAATTTCAAATATCTTTTCAAAAAGACACACACCTTTGTATGTATTCAAACAAGAATCATTACAAAGGTTGCCTAGACAAGGCATCTTTTTTCAAAGCATTTTCAAAAACCACGCACACAAAGCACCATTTCAAACAATTGAAAAGCAAAGGCAAGTGATCTAAGCAAGTAACTAAGAGCCCATGGATAACCATGGATAGAAAGGGTGCTAATACCTTCCCTTTCTATAATCTACTCCCCGAACCCAAGAAAACATCTCAAAGGTATTTCCTGTGCTTTTTGACCTTTCCTTAGGATAAAATAAAAATTCGGTGGCGATTCTTGCTAAACCGGAACATTTGCGAACACAAACGCAAAATCCCAAGTCAGTTCTCCCACCGTATCACACTGTTGTTTCTGAAAATGACATTGACTTTGATGAAGACCAGTATCCTCCTGCCGAGGATAGGTATAAGCAACTCGATGACCGGCTAAGTGCAATGGAGATCCAGAAGATACCTGGGTTGGACTTTAGAGATTCGAGTTTAGCATCTGGAGTGGTGATTCCCCACAAGTTTAAAGCGCCTGTCTTTGCTAAGTACGACGGGGTCTCCTGCCCAAAGTTACACCTCCGCTTGTATGTTAGAAAGATTCAACCATATACTACTGATAGGAACCTCTAGGTTCATTGCTTTCAAGATAGTCTGTCAGGGACTCAACTTGAATGGTTCTATCAACTAGAAGGAGCTAACGTCCGTAGCTGGGAGGACCTTGCTGCTGATTTTTACAAGCAGTACCAATATAATGTTGACCTTGCTCCCACGCGTACCCAACTTCAGGGTATGTCTATGGGTGCGGGCAAAGGTTTTAAGGACTACGCTCAGAAATGGAGATCTGGCAGGAAGAGTACAACCCCCTCTGGCTGATAGGGAGTTTGTGGATATGTTTCTTGGGACTTTGTCTAGTCCGTATTTCAATCATTTGATCAGAAGTTCATCGTCTGGTTTCACTGAATTGATTATGACTGGTGAGAGAGTTGAAGTCGGTATGAAGAGCGGCAAGATACATAAGGGTGCTTCATCAAGCACAGAGAAGAAGCCTTTCAAGAAGGAATCTAGTGCAGTTTACAGCTCGAGGAGCCAAAATCGACCTGAACGTTGCCAAGCAGTTAATGCGGTAGTTATATCAAGACCAACTGTTGCCCCGTAACACAACACTCAGCAAAGAGCAGAGAGACCGCAAAGGAAGTATACTCGGCTCAGTATGACTCTATCTCAAATTCTGCCGCAATTGTTGAAGACCAACTTGGTGATTCCGAAGGAGGCTCCAAAGAATCCCAACACCACATCACCGTTGTATAATCCGAACGCCCGTTGTGCTTATCACTCTGATAGCCCAAGGCATGATACTAATAACTGCTGGGATTTGAAGAATAAAGTGCAAGATCTGATTGATGTTAAGGAGATCGAGTTTGAAGCACCGGAAAAGCCTAATGTCATGATTGCTCCTATGCCCAAACATGGAGTGAATGTTGTGGATGATGACTCGTTCGTGACTTCCATGAAAGACATTTCTACTCCATTGATGACAATGAAGAAGAACTTATTATTGGTCGGTTTATTTCCGGGCTGTGGCGAAGGTTGCCACATGTGTTCCATCCTATCTATTGGTTGCCATCTATTGAAATCAGGTGTCCAACGCCTGATGGATAATAAAGAAATCTTGTTCGAGAAAACTTTGGCTCCATTAATTCCTGTTAAAGATGTTTCCATAATCAACATTTTCGCCAATTCTTCCAAGGCTTCCTCGAGAAAGCCTGTTAGAATTACATATGTTCCGAGAATTGCTCCATTAATCATTATTGTTCCTGGACCCATCCCTTACACATCGGATAAGGCTGTCTCGTGGCACTATGGGGCCGATGTGTATTAGCATGGGATTAAACAAGATTTGAAGGTTGAAGAGGCTGATACTGACATCAGCAATATTGTTGGATCTAGCAAAGTCACCCGAAGCGGAAGACTTTTCTCTCATGAGATCTCCCCACCCACTGTTCAAAAGCCTGTTGTTATTACACCTGCCAGTACATCTGCTACTGTCCCTGTTCATGTTCCAATCCTTACCCCTGTCGTCGAGACATCTGACACTCGGGGTAAAGGGATCACCGGTGGGCCTGCCCAGACGGAGGCGCCGAGGAAGATTACTGTTGAAGCCTCTAGACAGGAGATAGAGGAAATTTTAAAGATCATCAAGAAAAGCGACTACAACGTAGTCGAACAGCTGGGGCAAACCCCGTTAAAGATCTCTATGTTGTCTTTATTGTTGTGCTCAGAAGCCCATGCTAAAGCTCTGATTGCTTTCCTAAAAACTGCACATGTACCGCATGAGACATCTGCTGACCAGTTCAAAGACTGTGTGGCTAGCTTGACCGCTGACAACGAGTTGGGTTTCTTCGACGCAGATTTGACTGACAAAGGAAAGAATCACAATGACGCTCTGCATGTTTCAATCAAGTGCAGGGGCACTACTCTAGCTCACGTACTGGTGGACACTGGGTCCTGGTTGAATGTTTTACCCAAGAAAGCGTTAGACCGGTTAGACTATGAAGGGTTGGTGCTGAAGCCGAGTAATATTGTGGTTAGGGCCTTTGACGAGTCCAAGAGGATGGTACATGGAGAGGTGGATGTTCCAGTTAAGATTGGTTCTCAGACTTTCGCGTCTACATTCTATGTGATGTACATTCGACCATCTTATTCTTGTTTGCTGGGTCGCCCGTGGATCCATAAAGCTGGGGCTGTTACTTCTACGCTCCACCAGATGCTGAAATACCCATCGAAGGGGAAAATTGTTACAGTACGAGGAGAAGAGGAGTACATGATAAGCCACCTCACCTCTTTCCGGTATGTGGAGATGGATGGGGAGTTCATTGAAACCCCGTGCCAGAACTTTGAAGAAGTCCCCCAGACTCTGGCGTCGACTGAAACTGTTGGTGAAGATCCTCCAATGAAGATGGCTTCCCTCAAGGATGCCCGGGCTATTATTGAAAAAGGTGGGTGTGCGAATTAGGGCCAACTCCCTGACTTTGCACACAAGACTGACAAGTTTGGTTTGGGTTTTACTGCAGAAGCTCAAAGGGCTGTTCGGCGTGCGCGGATTGGAAGACCTCCCCTGTGTATCACAAATCCGGAAGTGAATGCGATTGAAGATGATGATGAAGAGTCTGAGTTTGACAGCTGGATTTACCCGACTACCGACGGCGAATTAAGCAATTGGACGGCAAAGGATTTCGTGCCAATTTCTTTTATTACACAGTAATAGACTTTTGTTTTGGATTTGTAACAGACAATTTTAAAACATTACGGCTCGGTGCCTTGCCCGAGACACCGTGGCTTTGTTTGAGGGCTCATTATGTGTCATTTCCATATATCATCAATAAAAGCATTGGACGTTTTCTTGCATTACGAATTTTGCGCTCCTTGTTTTTTCTTTTCTATCTTTCAAAACAACTATTTTGCACACACTCACATATACAGGTCTACATCCACTCTGGATCCCACTGATAACGACTCTGCTATTGCCAGTTATAACTTCAAAAGTCCGATCAACCAAGTCGGGGACGAAGGTGAGGATGATTGCAAAGTGCCTGGTGAACTTGCTAGACTGTTACTTCAGGAAGAGAGGGCCATACAACAACATGAAGAGCCAGTGGAAACAGTAAATCTGGGTACGGAAGAAGACAAGAAAGAAGTCAAGATCGGTTCAAATATGGAGTTTAGCGTCAAGCAACGGTTGATACAAATGTTGCGTGATTATGTTGAGATCTTTGCCTGGTCTTATGAAGATATGCCTGGGTTGGATACTGATATTGTGGTTCACCGCTTGCCAACTAAGGAAGACTGTCCTCCAGTGAAATAGAATGTTCGTCGAATGCACCCAGAGATGTATGAGAAAATCAAGGCTGAGGTTATGAAATAGTTTGATGCCGGTTTTCTAGCAGTTACTTCTTACCCACAGTGGGTGGCCAACGTGGTTCTGGTGCCGAAGAAGGATGGTAAGGTTTGTATGTGTGTTGACTATAGGGATCTGAATAGGGCAAGCCCCAAGGATGATTTCCCTCTGCCTCATATCGACGTTCTGGTTGACAACACCACACAGCATAAGGTCTTCTCCTTTATGGATGGTTTCTCTGGTTACAATCATATTAAGATGGCTCCCGAGGACATGGAGAAGACAACCTTTGTTACTCAATAGGGTACCTTTTACTACAAAGTCATGCCTTTCGGATTGAAGAATTCTGGGGAAACGTATCAGCGCGCCATGGTCGCTTTATTCCACGACATGATTCATCATGAGATTGAGGTATACGTTGACGACATGATTGCAAGGTCCTAGACTGAAGAGGAACATCTTGACCATCTTCAGAAGCTATTTGACAGGTTGAAATTGTACAAGCTGAGGTTAAACCCGAACAAGTGCACCTTCGGAGTGAGGTCTGGTAAGCTGCTGGGCTTCGTCATTAGTGATAAAGGTATTCAAGTGGATCTGAAAAAGGTGAAAGCTATACAGGAAATGCCAGCTCCCCGAACAGAAAAAGAAGTCAGAGGATTTTTGGGACGTCTGAACTATATTGCCCGATTCATTTCACACCTAACTGCTACTTGTGAGCCAATCTTCAAGTTACTGAAGAAAGATCAAGTGGTAAGATGGAACGATGAATGCCAGGCCGCTTTCGAAAGGATCAAGGAATATCTCCAAGATCCACCTATTCTGATGCCTCCAGTTGAAGGGAGACCTTTAATCTTATACTTGACAATACTCGATAATTCAATGGGGGTGCGTGCTGGGGCAGCATGACGAGTCTGGCCGAAAAGAGCATGCTATTTACTACCTTAGCAAAAAGTTTACCGACTGCGAGACCCGATACTCGTTGCTTGAGAAAACTTGCTGCACTTTGGCATGGGTTGCTCGCCGGCTGGGACAGTATTAGCTGAATCACACTACTATATTGATATCAAAGATGGATCCAGTCAAGTATATCTTCGAGAAGCCTGCCTTGTCCGGAAGAATAGCAAGATGACAGATGATCTTGACTGAATACGAAATCCAATACACGACTCAAAAGGCAATCAAGGGAAGTGTGTTAGCAGATCATCTGGCACATCAGGCAGTGGATGATTACTAGTCTATGAACTTCGAATTTCCGGATGAGAACATCATGTTGGTTACTGACTGTGAAACACCTGGACCGGATGAAGGACCTGAGGAGGGATCCCGATGGTCTATGTACTTTGATGGAGCTTCAAACGCTTTGGGTAATGGCATTGGCGCCATGATCATATCTCCTGAAGGCTCTCATACTCCGTTCACCGCCTGATTATGTTTTAACTCCACCAACAACATGGCGGAGTATGAAGCATGCATTATGGGTCTTCGAGCAGCTATTGACCTAAAGATTAAGTTCTTAAGTGTATTCGGAGATTCCTCTCTCGTGATCAGTCAGATCAAAGGTGAGTGGGATACGAAGCACCCAAATCTTATTCCTTACAAGGAGTATGTATTGATGCTGCTTCCACATTTTGAGGAGATAACCTTTGAACACTTCCCTAGAGAGGAGAATCAGTTAGCGGACGCACTAGCTATGATGTCTTATATGTTCAAGGTCAGATGAGACAATGAAGCTCCCCAGATTACCATTGAGAGGTTGGACGAACCTGCACATTGCTGTGACATTGAGACTGAAGAGGTAACAGATAAACCCTGGTTTCACGAGGTAAAAAGGTATCTTGAGGCTCAAGAATACCTTGAGGGTGCATCTGTTAATGATAAGAAGTTCCTGAGGACGTTCGCGGCGAAGTTCTTCATCAGCAATGGCATCCTTTACAAGCGTAACCATGATTCAACCTTACTGCGATGTGTGGATAAGAACGAAGCAGAAAGGATTATGGTAGATTTACATGAAGGTACTTTCGGAACTCATTCCAGTGGACACACTATGGCGAAGAAAATCCTACGGGCAGGATATTATTGGTCTACTATAGAAGCCAACTGTTATCAGCATTCTCGGACCTGTTATAAGTTCCAAATCTATGTTGATAAAGTGCACATACCTCCAGTCCCTCTGAACGTCTTGACAACACCTTGGCCTTTTGCCATGTGGGGCATCGATATGATCGAAGAGATCATACCTACTGCGTCCAACGGGCATCATTTCATCTTGGTAACGATTGATTACATTACAAAATGGGTTGAGGCAACTTCCATTGCTACTGTAACCAAGAACATCGTGGCACGGTTTATTCGGCACAATCTGATTTATCGATATGGTGTACCAGAGAGGATCATTACAGACAATGATATAAATCTCAACAATACAATGATCACCGAGCTCTGCAAGCAGTTCAAGATACAGCATCACAACTCTTCTCCTTATCGGCCGAAGATGAATGGGGCTGTTGAAGCGGCTAATAAGAATATCAAGAAGATTGTGCAGAAGATGACGGTGAAATACAAAGATTGGCACGAGATGTTACCATTTTCTCTTCATGGATACCGTACCTCAGCGTGGACGTCAACATGGGCAACACCCTATTCCTTGGTATATGGTATGGAGGCAGTCCTGCCCATTGAAGTTCAGATACCCTCTCTTCGGATTATGAAGCACGCAGGTTTGAGCGAATATGACTGGATCCAGACCCGACTTGATCAGCTGAACTTAATCGACAAAAAGAGACTTACTGCTATTTGTCATGGTCAAGCATATCAAAAGTGGATGATCAAGGCATTTAACAAGAAAGTTAAACGACAAGAGTATCAAGTTGGGGATCTGGTGATCAAGCGCATCATATTACCTCAAGGTGATCCCAGGGGCAAATGGACCCCTACTTACGAAGGGCCATTTGTGGTTAAAAACATTTTCTCAGGAGGAGCTATGATTCTAACCACCATGGATGGTGACGACCTTCCTCACCCCGTCAATGCAGACATAGTGAAAAAATACTATGCATAATCAAAGACCCGCTAGGTTGACTGGCCTAGGAAAAAATAAGGGCTTCCTGGCGAACCAAAAGGGTTCGGGCAAAAATAAGGGATGAAAATAAAAAAAACTGTACACCCGGCAAGTCGAAAACCTGAAAAGGTGACTTGGGCAAAAAAGGGTATCCCGAAAGGGCGGTCCAGGAAAAAATTAGGGATCAAAGCGTAACACTATGTCTCATTGGATCACCTTGCAACCAGACTTCGGTATCGACTATCAAGCTCAGACGACACCAAACAATCTGATCCACCTTCAACCAAGTAGCAAAGTGATGAGATGCTCGAGGACATAAAGGCAATAGCAGAGTTGGAACCCAATGGGATTGTTCATATAGCTGTTTTTCTTTGTTTTTTCACCAATTGTATAAATTCTATTTGTTCGGCGGTGTTCTCTTACTAGGACGTCAGCCTCTTGTACAAAAACGCCTATTTACAGGCTAACTTCAAAATCAATACAAGTCATTTTTACAAAGAAATTTCAAACTGTTTTCCTTTTTTCTGTTTTGTTTTGCGAGAACGTCTAATGTTCATTTTTGATATATGCATTTGACATTAATTGTTGCTCATGAATGTTTACATGCGAAACAAAAGACGATTACTTGTAATATCAGAAACAGGGGCAAACGAGAAATGTCCAAACCGTACAGTTGCTCTACCCACCAGGTATAGGGATAGACCTAGCTGGAGGAAATGATTGAAAGTACATTTGTTCCCTGCAGAGTAAGGAGAAAGATAGTGGTGTTAGCTCTCCCCAGCTGAGACTCACAACCACAAATGAATCGGTAATATTCTCCCCAAGCAGAGTTTATCTACCATCATCACTTAAAAATCTATTATCCCCAGTGAAGTATAAAAAAAATATCCCCAGTGGAGTTTGAAAAAACATCCCCAGTGGAGTTTGAAGAATTGTCCCTAGTAGACTCTGGAAGATTGTCCCCGGTAGAGTCTAAAAGGTTATTCCCCGTGAAGTCGCAACTGGAAAATCATCCCCATCGGAGTTCATTCCTTTTACAAACAGAAATTCAATTCCCAACAGGTTTCATTACCACCAGCAACAGTAGTTCATCCCCAGCTGAATTTATCAGCGGAATCCTCGGCAGAGCATCTCTTCCCCACAGAGTCATTCTCTCGTCAGTTTATTCCCCAACGGAGTTATCCTCTCTTGCAGGTTTATTCTTACAATCATCTTCATTCACTATCCCCAGCGGAAATGATGAATTCAATTCTTTTCTCCAGCAGCAATCTGGGATTTATTTTCCCCAACTAAAAACATCACATTTCCATACAGCATGACATGCATACGCATCATACGACACAATCTCATTTATTTTGAGAACATCATCGCTTGATACATATCATGCATTACATACAGCTAACATTTACCTTTCAGGGAGGATACGATTAAATTCTCACAAAATTCAAGCTATGAAGCTTTTACCTCAGTTGAATAACGGATGACTGAAGTTCCTAAATATCAACAGAGATGATTCCTCAGTTGAACAACGGATGACTGAAGTTCCTAAATGTCAGCAGAGATGATTCCTCAATTGAACAACGAATGACTGAAGTTCCTAAATGTCGGCAGAGATGATTCCTCAGTTGAACAACGGATGACTGAAGTTCCTAAATGTCAACATAGATGTTTTCCTCAGTTGAACAACGGATGACTGAAGTTCCTAAATGTCAATAGAGATGATTCCTCAGTTGAACAACGGATGACTGAAGTTCCTAAATGTCAACAGAGATGTTTTCCTCAGTTGAACAACGGATGACTGAAGTTCCTAAATGTCAACAGAGATGATTCCTCAGTTGAACAACGGATGACTGAAGTTCCTAAATGTCAGCAGAGATTATTACTCATTTGAACAACGGATGACTGAAGTTCCTAAATGTCAACATATATGTTTTCCTCAATTGAACAATGGATGATTGAAGTTCCTAAATGTCAGCAGAGATGATTCCTCATTTGAACAACGAATGACTGAAGTTCCTAAATGTGAACAGAGATGTTTTCCTCAGTTGAACAATGGATGACTGAAGTTCCTAAATGTCAGCAGAGATGATTCCTCAGTTGAACCACGGATGACCAAAGTTCCTAAATGTCAACAGAGATGTTTTCCTCAGTTGAACAACGGATGATTGAAGTTCCTAAATGTCAACAGAGATGATTCCTCAGTTAAACAACGGATGACTGAAGTTCCTAAATGTCAACAGAGATGTTTTCCTCAGTTGAACAACGAATGACTGAAGTTCTTAAATGTCAGCAGAGATGATTCCTCAGTTGAACAACGGATGACTGAAGTTCCTAAATGTCAACAGAGATGTTTTCCTCAGTTGAACAACGGATGACTGAAGTTCCTAAATGTCAGCAGAGATGATTCCTCAATTGAACAACGGATGACTGAAGTTCCTAAATGTCAGCATAGATGATTCCTCAGTTGAACAACGGATGACTGAAGTTCCTAAATGTCAGCATAGATGATTCCTCAGTTGAACAACGGATGACTGAAGTTCCTAAATGTCATCAGAGATGATTCCTCAGTTGAACAACGGATGACTGAAGTTCCTAAATGTCAACAGAGATGTTTTCCTCAGTTGAATAACGAACGATCGATGTTCCTAAATGTCAATAGAGATGTTTCCTCAGTAGAATAAGGACGACCAAAGTTCCTAAAATTCTCACCAGCAGAATAACGGACGACCGAAACTCCTAAAATTCTACTTCTTTCAACAAAGATTAGTTTTCCCTAGCGGAGTCTTCCTCAACGACAGGTACACAAGCTCTCGCTAAGGAATCTCTTATGCGATCGATACTCTTTCAGATGGGATCTTTAAGCCCATCCCCTCGTCAGTAATTTCCAAATGGCATCTGTAAGCCCATTCCTGATATCGTAAAATGATTACCACTTCATGCGAGTGCAAATTTCTGGGCACTCTAGTGTTCAATCATCTTCCACCTTCGGATCACGAAAGGCACGAAAGCCAATCTACATCCTCAGGTTTAAGAATATTGAACACGGGAAGCTGTTGTACTCCAAAATTTTCCTTCCCATATTTCTCAAAACACTTTAAGAAAGATCCTCAAGTTGCTCAAGGTAGTCCAAGGTTTGGCCAGACAAGCTCTCTCCTAAGGCAGTCTACTTCAAATTATGGTTTCATGTTGCATCAAGATACTTGAGTCCAAGTGGTCCCAAATACTCAAAATTGTCCTAATATGTTCTCAAGATCATCCATGTCAAGTTTCAAGCCTTGCAGAGGAAGTTTGCTCAGTCAATTGCTCAAAGGTCCAAAAATCGACTGTGCCAGGGCAAAAGTCAACTATGACCTACATACAGTCAAACTTCAAGATTTTTGGTCAACATCCTTATTTTTAAGTATATTTCATCATTTGATCAAGGGTTAATCATGATACATAAAGGATTTCCCATAATTCACCAAGACTCAAAAGTTGCTAAATTAGGGTTTTGTAGGAAAAGTCAACTCAACTTTGACCAAGCATAACTTTCTCATACTTTATGAGAAATGACCCACCCAAATCTCATTTTGAATAGGATGCAATTCCCAACAATCCATCTTCATCTCCTAAGTTCAAAATATGCACTCACAAGAAGTTATGAATTTGGACATTATAGGTCATTTTGAAAAGTTAACAAAAACACCTTTTTTGTCAAAGCTTCATACATGAGCATGGAATATCAAATTGAGATGAGACTAAAAGGGTTGCTTAGAGGAAATCTCAATATTTCTAAAAAGTCCAAGAACACCTCCAAAGAGTCAAAATTGAGGAAGTTATGCATTGGTGAAGTTGACCTTTTTTGCAAAATTGCCAAAAGTCAACTATCCCTAAAACTTCAAGTTTTACCAAATAGGCCCAATCTTTTTCACTTGTTTTGAGTTGGAAACATAGCCCATGAGCTCTAGCCTTTTCCACTTGTCTATATCTCACTTTTATTATTTATTTTGATTTTTATTTGAATTAATTCAATTTAAATCAAAATAAATCATATAAAATAAAAAACATTGAAAACAAAAGATTTGGTGATTGTTTCAGGTTCCAATTACAGCTAGCAAATCATTCAAACTCGTATCAAGGCATGTATGCCCAAAAAGATTGGATTTGGACCAATTTTGGAAAGTTTTAAAAGTGTATCAAATCAAATCAAAAATCATTGGAGGATAAAGATTTGGATGCAGTTATCAACCCTAATGCATTGCTTGGTACATAAGGAGGCGAGGCAGACCTAAAAAGAAGTTAGAAACAGGCGCAAGAGGCAGAACCAAAACTGAAAAAAAAGCAAGAAAAGTGTGAGATCAAATTGGCACTTAGAGGCAGTTTCAGGACCTTTGAAGGATCCCAATCGACTCCTGGGACTCTCAGCAAGCCAAAGCAATCAAAAACAGGTCCATTCCAGTCCCAAAACGCATTGTAAGTCCATCACGACATAGCCCTGTTCTTGAATTCGTATCTCATAATATAGGCATTGTTAGGATGAATTAATTGCATATTCTTGATCTATGAGGCATTTGCAAGCTTCCTGCATCATTTAATTTCATTTATATGACCTATACAAGAAATCACCATTGCTAGGTTTCGTAGCTTTGTTTTAGGGTTTTTGATTACAGGGAAAATTTGCCTTCGTAAGTGGTACTATCATGTTCAGGAGGACGACACGAACACAACCATGGCATTAGATGTTATTTCCATGGCTTGTGGAAGATTTTGAGAAAGCACATGTTTGTAGCAACAAAAGTTTGTCTGTAGGTATAGGTTATCAAACCTTTAGCGACGGAGAGAGGAAGGAGACGACTATGTGTCACTCCCCCATTGGCCCATTCAAACGTTTAACGCGCATTTTCTTTTTGTTTTCCACTAATATTTGTTTTTACATATTATTATTGTTATTTCATTACTATACAACAAAAGCAAAATGGCTCAGTGGTAGCCAGGCAACGCTTAAGGCATTGGAAGGTTGGAGGTCAGGGGTTCGATCCCTGCCTCCAACATTTTCTATTTTTCTATTTTCTTTCAGGCAATTCAGTGCGTGCATAACTCCAAGGCCTATCATACTCCCTCAAGATCTGATATGCCAAGTGGCTGGATGGCCAAATCTGATGGCCATCCAGGAAGGAACACCATAGGCCATGTCAAACGCATACGCACTGGAATCAAAAGTCAAACGGATCTCACAATTATTGGGCCCAGGAAATTGCTTTTTACACCTCCCAGAATTGCTGATTCAGGCTCATTTCTCACTCTTTATTTCTTTTCTATATTTTATTTTTATTTATTTATTTTTACTAACAAAATTAAATTATTTTCTTTTATAAAAAAAATCACAAATATTATTTTTCACAAATTAGGTCTAGATCTTATTTTTATTAAAAATAAATAAATTAATTTAATTAGGTTTATTAATTTAGACAATTTTAATCCTTTCTGCAAATGATTAAAATTAATTAGAATAAATAGGTTTTATTACTAACTTAATTATTTTATTTCTTTCCTAAAATAACAAAAAAAAATCAAAAATATGTCATGTAATTATTTTTATTAATTAATTTAATCAACTAATTAATTACACATTTAATTTAGAAAACTCATTTCTTTTATTAAAAACAACAAAAAACAAATTTCTCTTTTAATTAGGATAGATGGGTCAAAACCCTAATTTCGCATTCGATCTAATTTGTCATCGCGCGCTTTATTATTATTTTTATCCAATTATTGTATCTGCTCACAGTTTGTAATAGTTTTAATTAGGACTTTTACATTTATCGCTTTTATTTTCAAATGGTTTGTTTTTGGCTATGTAAATACCCGAAGCCTTGTAATAGCGTAGTTTAATTTCCGCAATTTAAATTCCGCAAATTATTAACTGTTAGATGTATGAATTATTAGGGTTTGCATGACAAGAATGTATGATAACTTTAAAACAATTAGATCACTTTAAATGTGCAAAGATAAACAAACTGAAATTGAATCACTCGCACATGCGCACTCCTAGGGTACACTTCCGCTTGGTTGCCTTCGGTAAATGGTCATTGAGTATAGGATGCTTTAGTGATCATCCTTTTATCCAAAAATCAAGTTGCCTCGGAAAGATTGCCTCGGATATTGTTGCCTCGGATAAATGATCTAAGACATTAGGGTTACTACTAAGACGTCCTAACATTGCTTTAGTGACCGTACGTCCCTTTCAAATTGACCCTTCAAACTCCAACGACGATGCTACCTACTCACTAATAGTGGGATAGCATTGTCTAAAGGAAACAAACATAGAACGATTCTTTTTTCGAGTAGGTAGATTAGTTCTTAGATACTTGCTCATCCAAAACAAACTTTTTTTCACACTTACACTCCTTTACAAACAAGTTTTCAAAAAACACTTCATTACACTCTTGAAGACAGAAGCAAGAGTTAAATCAAAGTCAAAACAAAAACTTTTCAAAGCCCACAAACACAAAGAAAACAATTTTGAAAATAATGAGCAAGTACCTAAGAGCCCGTAGATAACTACGGATAGAAAGGGTGTTAATACCTTCCCTTTCTATAATCTACCCCCCGTACTCAGAAATATCTCGAAAAAGGAATTTTTCTGTGCTTTTTTCCTTTCCTTGTTGGATAAAATAAAAGACGCTGGTGACTCTTGCTTACCGCGACATTTTGCGAACACAAACGCAAACCAGCAAAATTTCCTTAACGAAATAGGGAAACCACGTCCCGGTTCTGGCCACCGTATCACAATCAGTGATATTAAGATTCCCTAGAACCCGATTACTTTATAGGACATGTTGAACCAACTAAACTTCAAGAGGATACTTACCTATGAAGTCCATGCAAGCCTAAATCTAAGGTCTTTGTGTGCTTTGTTTGTGATTATTATTCATGTCATCATAAACATCATAACATCATAAAGCATTCTCACTAACCATTTCAAGGATTTAGGAATTTATCTTTGTTCTATTTTGTAGGTCATGACTTCCACTCGAAGGAATACCATCTGAATTAACTTCGTGAAAGCGCATCCTCAACTTCAAGAATTAGCATCAAGAGTTCCTACAGATTCTCCCTTCACCAAGAAATATGGTCTACTTCTCAATTTGGCTACCTCAAACTTCCAAGAAGAAATGATGTGTGTGCTTTTCCAATTCTTTGATCCTATGCATCATTGCTTCACATTTCCCGACTACCAATTGGTGCCTACATTAGAAGAATTATCTCAATTTTTAGGAGTGCCTGTAGTTGATCGAATTCCATTCACTGGTTTAGTAGAGACTCCAAAACATGAAGTTATTGCCAAAGCTTTACATTTGAAGAGATCCGACATTGTGGAAAATTGGGAGACAAGAAGTGGAGTTAAGGGTTTCTTAGCCAAATTTCAGTTGGAGAAGGCTTGCTTGTTTTGGGAAGATATAGATTTTCAAGCTTTTGAGGATGTCTTGGCCCTTCTAATCTATGGTTTGGTTCTATTTCCAAATCCGGACCAACTCATAGATGTGAATTCCATCAAGGTTTTTCTCTCTCGTAATCCCATACCTATTTTGCTTGGAGACATTCTACATTGTTTCCACACTCGCACCATGAAAAAAAGGGTACTCCTTTGTGTTGCATTCCATTACTCTCTAGGTGGTTTATTTTGCACCTACCTCGATCAACATTGAAGAATGAGCAAGGCTTGACATGGTCTCAAAGGCTTGACAAGAGGGGAACTCCCCCCAGGCCGAACAGAAGTAGCCGCGACCAGACGACGAGTGTGCTCCTACGTGGTGATCGAGCACAAACTATATCGCAGGGGATTTCCCATCCAACTCTTGAAGTGCATCGACGAATCCATAGTCCCCGAGGTATTACGGGAAATACACGAAGGTATTAACGCCTAGCACATGGGCAGCAAATCCCTAGCAAGGAAGGCTCTACGAGCGGGGTACTACTGGCCGACAATGCAACAAGATGCTAAAGATCACGTCAAGAGGTGCGACAAGTTCCAGAGGCACGCCGACATGCATCTCGCCCCCCCACACGAGCTAAATATATTATCATCCCCGTGGCCATTTTCCTGGTGGGGGATGGACATCCTCAGACCATTCGTGTAAGGAACGTACCAAAACAAGTTCCTCATCGTGGTCGTGGATTACTTTACAAAGTGGATAGAGGCTGAGGCCCTTGCGAAAATCACCTCCCATAACATCCTCCGCTTTTACAAACGAAACTTCCTCGCCCGATTTGGAATCCTGCAGACGCTGATTACAGATAACGGTACCCAATTCACCGGCCGAGGCTTCCGAAGCTTCGTCGCCAAACTCGGTACCAAACAACATTTCACCTCAGTCGAGCATCCCCAAACCAACGGGCAAGCTGAGGCCGCCAACAGGGTCATCCTACGAGGACTTAAGCGCAGATTGGGCAAAGAAAAAAGGGGGTGGGTCGAGGAACTACATAGCGTCATGTGGGCTTACCGCACCATGCCCCATTCGATGATGGGTGAGACCCCGTTCCGGCTAACCTATGGCACCGAGGCGGTCATCCCTGTAGAAATCATGGAGCCCTCCAGGCGGACGGAGATGCCTCTTGACGAGGAAATGAACGACGAAGCCCTGAGGGATGAGCTCGACCTGGTCGAGGAAATCTGATCGAGAGCAGCCCTGCGCGAGGCCACTTTGAAATAATGAGTAGCCCTACCCCACGACGACAAGGTCATCAGACGCGAATTCTAGGTCAGCAGTCTAGTCTTGCAAAGAAACCAGAAAGATTCCCGCGAATGGAAAATAGCCGCAAACTGGGAGGGACCTTATCGCTTCCAGGGCGCTACGGGCACCAGAGCATATCATCTCGAGCAATTAAACGAAGAACCATTGCCACGACCCTGGAATGCTGCAAAGCTGAAACAGTACTATAGCTAAAGTCCTCACCAACTAGGGACTTTTGTCGTCGAACATTCACCTTTAGTCAACAAGGGGAAAAATCTCGACCACGTAGGCGAGTCGAGGTACGGACCCGACCTACCAACTAACGAGGGCATAATATCGTTCATCTCGATGAATCGAACGTAAATTCTCGGCAGGGACACCTTGATCGAGCTCCACTGTCGAAGTACCCACACGGTAGAACACCCAGATCGCGATGGGCAGTTCACGCCGCGGGCGTACGACCCCGATCGCGGTCATACGCCCGACATGCGGATTCCACTCCACACATTCGACACATTTCGAAGTGCGTCGAACCGTCACGAGGGTCGAACGAATATCTCCACTCAAACATAAACTTTACCAAGAATCCATTATAACAGTCGAGCATATGCCTAAATAACTATCAGGTAATTGCAAACAAAGCATCCGTCGAACAGGCAAACATAAACAAGGATTAATAATGTACTGACCATAACGGCCGGTGATATATGAAATTACAAGTCCAGACACGACGGCCAAAAAAACTAAGAATAATACGAGCACGCAGGCCCCAAAAACAAATACGGGCACACAGGCCCCAAAAAAACAATGAACGGGCGCACAGACCCAAACACCAGCAAAGTATCAATCAGTCCCCGGAGTGTTGACGTCGACATCAGGAGAGTCGGGGGGAGGCACAACCTGGCCGTCAACAATCTGGGATAAAACTCCAACCCCTTCGGTGTTCAAACCCAGATTTAGCACAGATAGATGACTCACCGCATCCTCAAATCCATCGGCCAAAGCGCCAACGCAGTCCGACTCTAGGAGATGAATACGAGCAATAAAGTCTGAGCGTGTACGTAAGTCAACCATCCCCTCTGGCTCATCCTCGGCGGGCAGCATAGCGGCTTTCAGGTCCTCGATCTCTCTCGACAACCGCTGGTTGTCTCTCTCCAGCCACTGGTTGTCGCTCTCCAGCCGTTCCCTATCAAGATGAAGGCAATCTCTTTCCTCGAGAGCCCTGTCAGCCCTTTCCTTCTCCCCCGACAACAAATCAAACTGTTCGCGGAACATTTCCTTGGAGCGATCGAGGGCGGCCTTCAACTTGCGAGACTTGGCCGCAAGAGCCGCCTTTTCCGACTCTAACTCTCTAACCCGATCCGCAGAGTCCGATCCTTCCCCCGCGAGGACCACCGCCATCTCGGCCATCTTTACCACGCCAACCATACTGGCAGCAAGGTGCTTCCTCCGACCTTCCTTGTCAAGCCGCTTGATGATGTCGGCCTCATTGTCGGACACGGTCAAGGGAAACCCCTCGAAGAAGTCTTTCTCCACGAAGCAAGGTGGTAGGTCGAAAGCCCGGGAAGCCGCACCTCCGTCAGTCACTTCGAACCCATCGTCTGGTCGAATCCGCTTCTTGCTGACCAACGCGGATTGGCGCTTGGTGTCAGGGGAATCCGAGGACCCACTGGATCCTTCCCTGCCCGAATCAGGAGGCGGCCCCATCCGCGTGGCCTGTTGCGGCCTCACCAGTCTCTTATTGATTTTCTTGTCCTAGGTTAACTTCAGCAGCCTTTCGCGACGCTCCGCCATGTAACCTACAAAGGAAGCGAATCGGGGTTAGCTACATACATTAAAAGCAAATAAAAAAGAATAACAATAAGAGCAAAGCAAGAAACCTAAGAGGTCTATGACCTGCCCATAAGATTGGCACTCGACGAGCGCCTTGGTATTAATCGGACGCGCCTCGAATGTCGGATAGCCATCCTCGTCAAGAATGTCGTCCCCTTCCCTCGTGACCCACCGAGCAGGAAAGAAGCCATCAACAAACTTGTTCAGGATGCCATAAGCTTCCTCATCCTCAGCACTCATATCCTCAGCAGGAGTGTGGTAGTGTTCGGGGCCATGGTCATAATGGCCCGAGCACCAGTGAATGGGAAATCTAGAGATTCTCCCGATCTCGGGATTACCCTCTGCGTCCAAACATGGCTCCCCATCCTCGTCCACCACAGTGGCCAGTTCGAACAACGAATCTAAGGCCGTTTGGGTAGACGGTTGCAATATATACCACTTGTCTTTAAAATCTCGCAGGGAGTCCATGTACATCCTAAACAGTCTCTTCGACTGCTTAAGGGACACTCAACTGTGCTTCCCTCCTCGGGACTACCGTTGTAAGTGAAAAACCCTGAAGAACAGGGGAATCGTCGCCCCAATCCTCGGGAAGCGACAAGTGAGCTCGAATGCCCGGAGAAAGGCAATCGTGTTAGGGTGGAGTTGGGAGGGGGCCAGGCTCAGATGGTTGAATACCCCAACTTGGAAGTCATTGAAGGGAAACCGGAGCCCGAGATCTTTGAAGACGATCTCGTACATAGGAAATGCATCTTGCGTGAACTCCGAACAGATGCGAGCATCCCTTGATAGCCTCATAATCTTGAAGTTCCTTCGAAATCCCTCTTGACCGCCGCCATACTCGACGATGGTATGGGCTTGTCTATTGGGGAGGCTATAAACCGAAGCTATTCCCCAGGGTTCAGCACCAACCCAATCCAGAGTGGGATCATCGACGGTGTCAACCAGGGTAATAGTTTCCTCTGTTGTGCTTGTTTCGTCGATGTCGTTACGCCCCGAGGACTCGGGAATGTCGGCCATTTACCTGTAAAGTACAGGAAATCGGTGAATTCGGCAGCAAATCCGCTTGCCCGCCACAAAGACGGGGAGAAGTAAGCAATAATCAGATCGAGTCTACGGCCGTTCGCACGAGAAACGGGAAATAAGTGGATCTCGACCAAACACCGACCCCCAGCGGCAAATGCACATTAATCTTGAACGACGCGAGCATAACATGAGTATCCCGGGCGAAGCATGAATCCCGCGACCAAGTTCATAATTTTGCTGGCCCGGTACAAGAATACTACGGGTAAACTAGCCTATGTACTAACGAAAGGATAAATATCCCGACCAGGTTCATGAATCTACTAGCCAAACGCATGAGTATCGCGAGCACGATCATGAACCGTATGCCTAAACTTATGAATATCCCGGGAATAACCATGAATCAGGCGCGTAGTGCGCTTAAATCTATCGTGCATAGTCCCCATACACAAGATTCTACTACTAAAACATCATCAAATCTATCTACAACACAAGAAATCAAAGGGAGAAGACCCTTACTTGGAAGAAGATTTGAAAAGCGACGGTGGTGGAAGTAATCGGACGGCAAACAGCGCGGAGGTCTCAGCGACGTTATGAAAACTCATGAGAGTGAAAATAGAGAAAATATGAGAAGCGTGAAGAGGTGAAACGAACTATGGGCCCTGGAGTCCTATTTATAGAGATGACGTGGAATATGAAACGTTGCGCCGGGGAACCACGAACCGCCCCCGTCCTTGACGCCTACTTGCATAGACAATGATGTTCCAAGCTTTCCAAATTGTCCCATAACTCCTCAAACACCCTTGTGGTTAGAGAGAATCGAATTCACAAAGTTGACAAAAACTCACTTTTGTTCATGGCCAAGGCATGTTCATAGCAACTTGCATTTTCAAATCAGCTTGTGTAATGCTAGCTTGCAGACCTCAAAACCAACTTACACTGCATAATTTAATGCCTAACCATTATGTTAAGGTGTTATCTCATCCATTTAGGCATTACATGCAAGTTTAAGCCTTAAGTAGTAAAAGTGATTTTGCCATTTTTTCAAAAAGTAGCTTTATGTCAAACCACTAAGCATTGAGCCTTGAACAAAGATCTGAGATTGCAAATCAAATCCAGGGATTAGAGGGGGCCTATGGTTTCCAAGAGCCGCACCACGTGTCTAACTGATGCATCATCACCTCCCCACAAAAATTCCTCGAACGCTCCTCGATCGCTGCACGGGGAAAATCATAAATCGGGCGATGCCTATTCTCCTCGATTGAAAGCCCCTACGTCGCGCAAGCGAGTTTCACGAAAGAAGGAATTTGAGTCAAGTCACAACTCTCGTACCAGGAGCAACGACTTGGGGGGCTCCTTTTCTGGACTGGGCCTGCCCATGGCCCGATCACCAGTGAGGCCCAATCCAAGTTGTACAACATACCATGCTGAGTATTAGACTCACTGACACGCCCCGATCATGGGTCTCGTCGAATATAATTGTGTCCGCTGGTGACCGCAAAGAGCGTCCCCGACGAGAGACATTCCAGACGAGGAACATTCCAATCTAGGCCCCGCTCGAGCACCCTCCTTGTAGGGAAGACTCTCAACCTCTCAGAACATCTCGGAGTCCTCAGGATCCCGAGAAGACCGTGTCTTCACCTCCCTATTCTGCAGAGAGCATCATCCAGGTAGAGGACCACGTGCAGGTCCCCACTACTCCACGTAGAACCTGGCAGTCCCTTTGTTGGGCCTGTTTGGTTAGCCCAGTAAAGGGACCTTGGCCCAGCGCTGGGGGCTATAAATACCCTCTATTTCAAGAGGGTCAGGTATTCATTTTCATTCACGCCTATACACTACTTGCCTACTCATTTCGTCTCTCATTTTGTCATCGAAGTGTCTTGCAGGTACCCTCCCCCCCCCTCCCCCATCTCCTTCAAATCCAATTCAAACCAGTTGTGGCGGTCCAACTCTAATCAGGTACGATCAACTACAAATATAGGAGAGGGGATAATAGATATCATATTGCATAGATTTTGGATGAAGAAAAAGCATAAGGAGTGTATTGTTCACTTACTTATAAGTTAATTTTGGTTTATTCTTTAGTCTTTCAGCAGGACCCTAGGGGTCGCTTATACTTTCTTTGATTTTTTTGAATATATATATATATATATATATATATATATATATATATATATATAACATGTTTTTTTGTAAAGAATATTCAAAATTTATAACAATCATAAAATTTGTGTTTTAAAATTAAATAATAAAGACATTAGATTTAGTGACATATATAATGATTTGATGTAAAGAATTAAACAAAAAGTGATGATAAAAATCTAAAATTCTAATATGATATCATGTTGAATTTAAAATAAATAGAATATGCCACATAAAAAATAGGGTTATGATTAAGGATGGCAAAAAAATCCGTATCCGCAGATAAAATCCGTTACAGATATGAGATGGATAACTTAATGGATATCCGTAAATAAAATAAATGGATGTTTAGATACCCGTTATTTAATGGATATGGATACGGATTTAATAATATCCATATCCGCGGATATCCGTATCCGTTAATTAATTATAAAAATTATTTAAATATTTATATATTTTACTAAGTCTTATCATCTTTCAAAAGAATTTGGTCTTTTTTTTTTACGTTTTCTTTAAAAAAAAAATTATATTTCATAATATATTATAAACTTTACTTTTCCATTTCATAATTAATTTATTTTATATGATCATTTCTCTTGCCTTCTCAAATTCTACTTCAGTGTTATCAATGCACCTTCCACCACAAAAATAAGGATCCATCTTATCTTCCTTGATTTACCAGTTCCGTACCGACTCCGTCGCAATTCACATCACAATCAACCGTCTCATCTCACACAGGCAAGTAGTATTTGTATCTTTTATCTATATTTCTTTTTCTCATTTCCATTTCTATATGTTTAATAACTATTTTCAATTTATATTAAATTAAATTACTTGTGAATTAATAGTATGAATTTCAATGTTCTTTCATCATAAAGATTTTTTTATAAATTGATTATGATAATAATTTTTTTGTGTCTTTAAAAAAAATTGAAAAAATATTTTTTTTATAAATAATTTTAGAATAAAATGTTATCCACATGTATCTGTAAATATCTGCGGGTATCTTAAAACCCGTGGATTACCCACTTAATAGATATCCGCATGAATATGAGGTGGATATGAATATCATATTTATCCAACAGAACAGACACATATATCATATTCTTCGTCCCCATGGATATCCATTTATATCCCTAGTTATGATCGTGTCTAAAATTATCATGGTAATAACTTTGTATGTAAATTAAGTAAGTTGATTTGTAATTGACACATAACATTAAATTGTTTGTACTACGTGTAAAATAAAAAGTATTATAATAATAAAAAAATAAACAAGTTAGTAACGTTTGTCCAACAGGAAATTTTCTGTAACCGAATTTTAAACTCATAAACTAACGCTAATAAAAAGTGAGATAAAAGAAAAAGGATATATAAACTAAAATTAAAAATAAATAAAAAAACTTACCCGAATAAAAAAAAGACTATTTAAGTCTTAAATGTATTTCTAATATTTCAAACAAAAACGAACTTTAATGGACCATATGTAGTTGAAAGTTTGTGGTATAAAGTCACTCGATCATGTCCCTTTAAAAGCAATTTCAACGACAGTATGTTGAATTGTCATTAATTAAGACTTGAAGTATTACTCTCTTTGAGTCACATTGGAGTTGAATTGCCTGGATGCAACGTGTCCTTATAAATAACCAACAATTTCAACTACATTGAGATATATGAAAATAACAACAAGATTTGGTTGAAAAAAAGAAAGATTTTATATCTTTTCTTTATTTAATGCCAATAAAAAATCGCATGCTTTAGTTTTTAAAATTTAAAAAATTACACTTTTGTTTTGTACGATTAGATCAACCTTTATTTGATTAATAAAGGTCCATATAATTTTTTCTGACATGATGCCATGAAAAAGTATTTATGGTTAATATATTTTAATTTTTATGAAATCTATAATTTTTAAATATATTTATGATTAGTTGTCTAGTTCAAAAAAGTTGTAGAAATAGAAATGATAAAATTCAAATTCAAATATTAATAAAATAGAAAGAAAAAATTACAACTAAATCATTTTCTTTATTGTTCTTTGTTTGTTTTGTATTTCTTTTGAGTGAGAAACTCTATATTTTTATGGTGTTTCACGTGTATTCAAAGCATCCACTTAAAATTAAGGTTGAGATATTTACAAAGACTTATGAACTTGAATTTAGAGTTTATCAAAATTAGTAACCATCCTAATTGGATTAGAAGATGTTGAATATCTACTTCTTAGAGAATCATGACATAATTTTTTACACATGCGATTATAGATTATATACACGTCATTGTCAATATTTCTCCTTAAAACTATTCATCTATTGTATGAGTGATTATGTTTAAGTGACATATTATAAGTTGGGAGCCACATTAAAAACATGTATGTATCATTTCATTTGCGAATCTTTATAAATATATTTATTATACATTGACTCTTTAAAAAACAAATATAAAATCTATGTTTTTAAGCAAGAAGAAGAAATTGAATAACAGAGACAAACTTTTGAATCTACATGTTGATATGTTATAAACATTTCCCACATGCATTATACACACTGTTAGAAATAAACAGTGGTCAAACTTCATGTTAATAGTTTCTTTGATATTTTGCTCATTCTAAATCTAATGTTCTCTCTAGAAACACAACCTCAGTAAAGCATTAATTTTAAAACTTCTGATGCTTATCCAAAATTTCAATTTCAACACAATTGTTTACCATTCAATAGCACCCCAATTTTTGAAATTCAAACCAATAAAATAATTTTTAGAAAGAAAATTTATTCACCAAAGCCTTAGGCATTCATCATCACCAGCTATAGCAGTAAAACCACTCAATCCTTCACATAGCCAAGCTAAAGCCTAAAGCAAAAATCATCAACTACACGCATTGAAATTATAATAAATTAATAATAACTCAATAAATTACATCCATAGGGTGAAAATTAATTACCTTTCCAATAATATCAACAATGCGATCTATATAAGGTTGGGGAAATATGGTATTGTTGTCCCATGTAACTCCCTCATTCACAGGAAGCTGAAAATTGAGGTTAATAAACATGAGTCAATTAAATAGATGTACATCTATTTTAATCATCGAGGGCTAAAAATTCAAGTTGTACAACTTGGTTGTCTTGAATCTCATAAACGAAACTCGGACTAAAAATAGATAGTCAGATGTACATCCTTTTATCCTCGAGAACTCAAACACTAGCCATACGACTTGTTTATTCTAACCCTCGTCTTCCTTCTCGAAAGAAACTTAGTTGTCATAAGTCTTGTTTTTTTAATAAATTAATATTCATCAATGCATAATGAATAAAAAATCCGTTAAATAGATGTACATAATCGACTCCCGAACCTAAATTTGATTCTGATGAACATATTTTTGTTATTTAAGAGTTTTATCAATGTTTTCTCTTTTTGAAAAGTAAACTTTGATGGGGACTTTATTGATTTTGAGTGCTTTCTTTGCTCAGGTATTTTGCATGCTCCGACATGTTCCATTTAGATGTCATCCTCAGAGGATCAAAGCTTATTAAACATTATTGATATGCTTGTATCTTTAACCATTTTATACTTGACTTTAGTCGTTATCATCAAACACTAGTTGTCATCATTAAAAGCATGTTCATCTTCATGAGAGCTTTTTGATCAATAACCTGCAAAACATGATTCCACACTCTCTCCCCTTTTGATGATGACAATGCATCTCTCGGGGAGGTGGTAAAATAAATAACAAATATTTGTTTAGAGTAATTAAACTCTCCTTCAATTGAGTATAGAGTATAATTTACTCCCATTGAGATTATATTTCTCTCCCTTTTTCGAAATAAAAAAAAAAGCGGATAAAGATGCATTGCAATAATTTTAAATATGCAAACATATTGGCAAATAAGAATTTAGGAAAGTAAAAGCATCGCCTTTTATTAATTTAAAATTGCTAGGAATTCAAAGTACAAAAAGAAAATTATGAAATTGAAATAGTACGAAAAGCAAGAAACAAAGCAAAAGATTCTAAAACACAAATGTGAAAACATTCATTGCTATAAGCATCATCATCCCTTGTGACGATTTTATTGATCTTTTCCATACCCTTGGCTAAATTTTGACATATTTTCAATATTTTATCGATCTTAGTGTCTTCTACTTCTTCTGGATCTTCATCTTCTTCCCTGATTATTGTGTTATCCCGTAGTTCTCCATATTGGCAAATAAGAGTTTAGGAAAGTAAAAACATCACCTTTTATTAATTTAAAATTGCTAGGAATTCAAAGTACAAAAAGAAAATTATGGAATTGAAATAGTACGAAAAGCAAGAAACAAAGCAAAAGATTCTAAAACACAAATGTGAGAACATTCATTGCTATAAGCATCATCATCCCTTGTGACGATTTTATTGATCTTTTCCATACCCTTGGCTAAATTTTGACATATTTTCAATATTTTGTCGATCTTAGCGTCTACTACTTCTTTTGGATCTCCATCTTCTTCTTTTATTATTGTGTTATCCCGTATTTCTCCATGTTTGAAAATAATTTTTATTTCTCTAAACTCAGTATAAGTGATCTTGTGGTTTATTGAGTCTGCAACTTCATTTATGGTATCAATGTTGAAGGTTGCTAAGATATTGATGATCATTGGTCCATAAGGAAGTCCCGTTGCATGGTTCTGTTTGGAGAAAATCATGTGATGAAAGATTTCTTCTATCCAATTTGTTGGAATTTCTTGGGTTCAAATCCAGAGGGCTACAACATCTTCTCTAATGACATGATTATGGTTCACATTTCTTGGAAAACGGATTCTTGTTTGAAGGTAGTGGAGGATCTAAACCTTTGGTTTATATGGGTTGATTTGGAAGGGAATTTTCTTTTCTCCATGGAATTAATAACAATGTTGCTTAGGACCGTGGAGTGTTTGAAGTTTCTAAATCTTAAGGGTATATCATGGGTGTAGGATTTTTCTTCAAAAGGCAATTAAAAAAATTCTCCCAAAATTATCTTTGTGGATGTTTATTTCCACTACCCTTACCAATGTTCTTAGTGAGGTTCCTATAATTTTTATTTTTAAATAGAATTATCTTACAAGGTTTGAGATATAGTGAGGTTCCTATAATTTTTATTTTTAAATAGAATTATCTTACAAGGTTTGAGATGGTTCTATCTGGTACTTGTGTAAAGAAATCCTTGAGAGAGACTTGACAGGTTTGATGGTACAATTTGTAACTTTTTAAGAGATTTGACCCCATGTACCATGGTTGAATCACCTTCTTACCTAGGATCATTATCTTCTCTTATTTCTTTCTATTCATCAACACAATGGTGAAAATATCCTTTCTTGGTGCTTCTCCAAGTTTGTGGCTTGAAGAGACCGTGAGGATACTTACAAAGAGAGAAAGAAAACTTACACAAGAAAGATACTAGAGGAGATGAAATTTTTTAGATGCAAGAATGAATGAGAGAGAATATTTATTTATAGTGCACATTTTGATGATTTGATCGTATATTTATAGAATGCAATCAATGCAGAATGTGCTGGTTGAAAATCAAATCGAAATCATTTCAAATTGGATGTGCCAATCGATTGGATAATCAAATATTTTAGGATATTGAGCGTTTATCATCAATGTTAGGATTTAATTTCCTTGGAGACTATGTTTGGCGTAGATTTGATATGAAAATATGTGCACAAGTTCTCCAATCGATTTCTATAAGGTGCCAATCGATTGGGTTTTCGCCAGTGTTGGCTCCCAAATTCGACACTTACTATATTTGGTCTTTCAGACCAAAAAATTGGAATAAACCAAGCCAAGAAGGTTTCGACGTATGAAATAACTTAGGAAAAAAATCTAAGTTATATTTGAGCCTTCGACCAGGGCTCACTTTCAGGGCTTTCGACTGAAGAGGACTTATGACCTTCGACTAAGGGAGAATACCCTCACTTTGACACCTAATACGAGGTGCATTTGAATTTGAATTATTGGAGGGAAAGACAGTTTCGCTAGAAGCAACGTGGCTAGAGGTCGAGGGACATGCAGAAGACACTTGTCTTCATCTTAGCGTAGAGTCGTTCCTCGACGATTACTTAGTTTGTAGTATAAATTAGGAAACCTGTGTAGTTTCTAAGGGTGTTCAACCTATTGTACTAGTCACTCAAATATTATCCAAGTAACCGCTGTGTGAGAAAGGATAAAACTGAGAAATGTACGTTGGAAACACCTATTTTTATTAATGAAAGTCTTTTACATTGCTTTAATCTTATCTTGCAAAGTTATTTTTCTTACATTTTTACCTGCATTTCTACATTTCTGTCTACTTTTCCAAAATCTCAAATATCTCTTCTCTGGGTCGAACATGCGTTCTTCCTGATTGCTTGTCTTACATAAAAAATTAGCATGTGTTATGGGATCAATCTGGTCGATCCCGTGAGTAACCAAAAAGAACTTTCCTTTTTGGAGGATCAGCGGTTGTTTACCAAAAACAACGGTAAACAAATTGGCACACCTGGTGGGACGTTGCTAATTTTTATTGTTTATGTTATTGTGTTTTTTCTGTACAGTTATAATGTTGCATGTTATTAAGAAGTAGCAGAGTAACCAACGAGTATACTGTTAGGAAGAAAAATAGCGAGAGTAGTATGGCTAACGAGCCAAATCATGGAGAAATACCTCCACCAATTACTGAAACAGTGGTTACTACTGCTGTCGAAGGGAATATCCCAACTTCCGTTAGATCAATACCAACGCTAACCACAAATCAAACTGGACCCTTACTTTCGTATGTGGGTCCAAGAGGTCCATTAGGAACGCCTCCACCAAGGGTAAATCTAGGATCTCGACCATTTGTGCCCCCAGGATTTTCGACAACTTGGATGGGTCGAGAGCAACCATATGGCATGCCAACTACTGAAATGGCTAGCCTTATGAACGCTGCTTCCACTTTTTCAGAACCTTTGGTAAATGCATCATCACCATTACAGGGGTCTGAAGCCAGTAGAAACCAATTCTTGGGAGGGCCATCTCATACAATACCAAGCCTCACAAATGTTTCGACAGCAATTTTGAGGCAACAGATGGACGAAAGTAATCATGATATGGTACAAATGTTAGCACAAACTCTAAGTACAGTGCTAAACCCCCTCATTCAAAGTTTGACCGAAAGGATTATGATTCAAAACGGGATGAACGTTAGTTTTCACAGACCAAACTTCACATCCCCATTGTCAGAATATATTCTGCAAACATATTTACCACCTAGGGGAAAGGTTCCAAAGTTTACTAAATTTTCAGGGGATACGACAGAGTCCACTGTCGAACATGTGGCTAGATATTTGATAGAGGCCGGGGAAATAGCAAACAATGAAAACCTTAGAATCAAATATTTCCCAAGTTCCGTAACATAGAATGCTTTCACTTGGTTCACCACCCTCCCAGCCAATTCGATCCACAACTGGAACCAATTGGAAATACTGTTCCATGAACAATTCTACATGGGCCAGACCAAAATAAGTCTAAAAGAATTGGCTAGTGTAAAGAGAAGGTTTACAGAGTCAATCGATGAATATTTAAATAGGTTTCGATTACTCAAGGCCAGATGCTTTACCCAAGTGCCTGAGCATGAATTGGTTGAAATAGCAGCGGGGGTGTTGTACCCCAAAATTTGCCCTCCCATATTTTTCAAGGTTTATCAAGAATCATCTTCAAATGGTTCAAGATTTCTCAAGGGTTGCACAGTCTAAATGCCTCATAGGCCAGTCAAAACTAGGGTTTTGTTCCTTCCAAGGAATTTGAGGTTTTCAATGGTTCCATCAAGTCCCATAGGCCTATATACATTGTCAAGCATCTACATGTCAAGTCTCAAGACTCACAATGTCAAATTGCACAGTCAAAAGCCCAATTTGATCCACAATCAACTGCAGGGGTAAAATGGTCATTTTGCAGTCAAAAGTCAAATTTTTTGGTCAACATCCTATTTTGAGTCCACAATCATCATTTGATCAAGTCTTGATCATGATTCCACAAGCATGGCTCAAAAATCATCAAGATGCAAAAAGTTGATATTTTTGGACAGCAGAAAAGTCAATTGTATCTTGACCAAGGCATAACTTTTTCATGGTTCATCAAAAAAATCCAATCCAATGCTCATTTTTAAGGGGATGACATTTCCTACAACTCATCTTCACATTCCAAGTCCAAGAAATGCTCTCATAAAAAGTTATCAATTTCTACATTATAGGTCAATTTCAAAAGTCAACAAAAAGGCATTTTAAGTCAAAGACCATAACTTGAGATTGGTAAATCCAAATGACATGGGATCAAAGGTATTGGTTAGAGGACTTCAATACCTTTCCAAAATGTCCAAGAACATTTTCATATGATCAAAATTGAGCAAGATATGCATTGGAGAAGTTGGGAAATTTTTGTGAATTTGCAAAAGTCAACTTTGCTCAAAATACTTTGTTTTTGCTAATGGGCCTCAAATTCCTTCTTGAAACTTTATCCAAGGCCTATGCACGACCCATCAAGCTTAAATTGATTTATTTTCTTATTTTTTATTAATTAATTGGATTTTTAATCAATTTTAATTCATTTAATTAATTTAAATTGTAGGAAATATCAAGATATGGTTTTTCAATCTTTTCATGAAGCAAATATGACCTACAAGAGCTGGAAAATTCGTGTGCACATCAAGGGGACAAAAATCTCCAAGTTTGGCAAGTTTCTTCAATCAAAAAGATTCAAAAAGATGTGATTGCAAATCAAATATTCAAACCATTATTCCATGGATTTCTTGGCAAAGATTTAACCTAATTCCATTCTACTATAAGTACACAAGTCAAACCTAATGCCATGGACGTGAATTTGCTGCAGAAAAACCATAATCACATTCAAGAAAAATCCAAGAAAACTCAAAATTGTTTTCTGTGTTCTAGGGAGAATTAAGGACCTTTGTTGATTTCAATCCATTGCAGGAGGTCCCCAGGATGATTTGCAATCAATTTCCAGTTTCATAGCTCCAAGAATCACTAGTTTCAGAACCACGGTTTGCTTCTCATGTCCATAATCGTAACTCATATTTTATGCATAATTAACATGATTTAATCATTGTTTGGTGTTGCTTGAATTCATATAAAGCTTTTGGCATATGTTAATTGCATTATAACACGCAGAATCATAAGTTACCATTGAAGGATTTTAGGGTTCTTGAGGTCTCAAAATTGGGGCTTTACACCACAGGAAAAATTAGCACCTCTAATGCCTATGGTTGAAATCGTTGAGACTGGACGAACGTGAAGCAACCATCGCGAAATATTTCTATGCAACACAGAGCTAATCGCTATTTTTCCTTTTTGCAGTTTGTGGGGGTTAAAAACCCCCGATATCCATTTGTTGTTTTGCAGGAACGCAGGAGGAAGATGATGACGCGTTGGTATACCATTGGGCCATTCAAAAAATAGCGCGCATTTTATTTACTTTCCAGCATAATTGTTGTTTTTATATATTAACTTCATTGTACATTATAATAACAAAGCGGGCAAGATGGCTCAGTGGATGGTGTGCTGGCTGTGTATCATTGGGACCTGGGTTCGATTCTCAGGTCCACCCAAATGTTTCTATTATTTTTCTTTACAGGTTCCCATGTAGGCTTTCCAATGTATTCCACCATATACCTTAAACATCAGCATGCCAAGTGTCTTAAAGCAGTCAATCCACGCGTAGACAAGTTAGAAGGTCAAACGGACTGGCCAACTAATGGGCCAGGAATTGCTAGCATACCTCCATCTGGGCCCAACACCCCCAAGGTTTTGTTTCTCATTTTTTCTCTTTTATATTTTATCTTTAATTATTTTATTATTATTAATTAATATTATTATTATTTAATTAACTTAACTATTATTTTCATAATAAATTCAGACAATTAAAAAATGTAAATATTTTATTATTATTATTATTATTTATTAATTTCACTATTAATTATTATTTTGTAAATAAATACTAACAAAATTGATTTAGTCTTTTAAATTAGGTTAACTTTAATCTTTTTCTCAATAAATAAAATCAACATAGAATTAGGGTTTCTCTTTTGACAATGTTAATCTTTTTATTTTTATTTTCATTAAAACATTAAAAAACTAAAAAAATACCTTTTTCTTTTAATTAATTAATTAATTAGAATTAGGTTTACTTAATTGCAAAAAGGACTAAAATTCCATTCTTTTCTCAAAAAGGGTCAAAACCCTAAGGACTTCTCCGATTCAATTTTTATTCACGCATATTATTTTTGATCCATTATTATGTAATTGCTCCGAGGATGTAATAGCGTTAATTAGGACTTTTTATCGCTTTCCTTTAATTTCTCGCATTTACTTTTTCAAGGGTTGTTTTTGGCGATGTAAATACCCGACGCCTTGTAATAGCGTAGATTTACTTTCCGCAATATTTAATTGCTAGATGTATGCTAACTAGGCTATGCATGACAAGACTTATCTCTGAAATTAAAATCAACCCGTAGCTCACCATAACATGTGCAAAGATAACTTAACTCAAACCTGACACACTCGCACATGCCACTCCTAGGGTACGCCTCACTTGGTTGCCTCGACGTGGTCATTGAGTATAGGTGTTTTAGAGGTCGCCCTCTTGTCTAAAGATCCAAGTTGCCTCGAAACAGTTGCCTCAGATAAAAAAAGATCTAAGACATTAGGGTTACCGCTAAGGCGTCCTACTATTGCTTTGGTGACCACATGTCCCTATAATCGAATTGACCCGAAACTCCAACGACAGTGCTTCTTACTTCTCAATAATGGGGTAGTATTGTCTAAAGGACATTTACACAGCTTAATTTCTTTTGAGTAGGTAGAGGTTCTCAGGTACTTGCTCTTTCAAAACAAAACAACTTTTCGCACCTACACTTTTCTGACAAAAGTTTTCAAACAACACTTCATACACTCTTGAGGACAGATACAAGAGTTAAATCGAAGTTTTCAAACAAACTTTTTTCAAAACCCACAAACACAAGAAAAGCAAAACATTTTTGAAAACATAGTGAGCAAGTACCTAAGATCCCGTGGATAACCACAGATAGAAAGGGTGCTAACACCTTCCCTTTCTATAATCTACCTCCCGAACCGAGAAACATCTCGAAAAGGAATTTTGCTGTGTTTTTGTCCTTTCCTTGTTGGAGAAAATAAAAGACGGTGGTGACTCTTGCTTACCGCGACATTTCACGAACCAGCATTTTAAAACAGTCAGTTCTATTTCCACCGATCACAGGGGGGCCTGGATTATTCGATTAGGAAAAAGTTAGATACACAATACCTAAGAGATATGGCCCAACTGGCCGATAGAGTTCGACAAGTCGAACGCCTTAAAGCTGAGAAAGCTAAAGCTGCCAAAACTCATCGACGAGAAAGGGTAGCCTATGTCGAAATGGATGATAACGATCCAGAGATATCTAGTGACCCTATAGATGTTGAAGAAGGCGAAATAGATTTAGCAGAATTAAAACAAGGACCACCATATTCTTGTAAATTGCTAATGCCATCAAATGGGAAAAATCCTGTAGAGCCTGAGAAAAACAGCGACAAATTTCCTAAGAAAACTTATAGTTTCGATATATCCAAATGTCACGAAATATTTGATCTATTAGTTAAAGATGGCCAGATGATAGTTCCCCCAGGGGCAAAATTGCCTCCTTTAGAACAAAGAAAGAAAAGAGGTTTTTGTAAATACCATAATTTTTTGGGACATAAAACCTCACAATGTTTCCTTTTCAGGGATCTTGTTTAACAAGCGCTAAAGGAAGGAAGGCTGAAATTTGATGATAAGCCAGCAATGAAAATCGACGCAAACCCACTGCAGATGGAGGCACATTATGCTGAACCAGTTGGAATTCACATGGTGGAAGTTTCTGAAGATTTAATTACCAAACCCATCTTTGGAAGTTTTACTGGAAAAATCTCCAGAAAAACTATTGAAGGGGTGAGAAAGGCCACTGAGGGCCTAGATTTGAAAAAGGAAGTTACCCAAGGGCCAAACAAGAAGGCTGCTGAAAGCCTGAAACTGAATAAACGGGTTACTGAAGACCCATACAAAAGCAAAGGAGTTACTGAGAGCTCCAACAAAAGAACCACCGCAGGTTCTTCCTTGGCTGCTGTAAAGGGTTCGACAGAGAATCTAGAGGCCAAAATGCAGAAAATGAATCTCGTTGCCAAAAGCAACATGCAGGTCAACATGGTTGAAGTCTCTGGTGCCAAGGCCTCAGAGGAAGCCATTCGTCAAGAAGAAGTAAATAAGACGGCATTTCCAAAGGAAAATGAAGATCTGGCAGATTTTCTACATAGGTGCCAGAAGAAGGAATCAGAAGTAATGATGTGCCCTAGATGCAGTTCTATTTTTGACAAGAAAGCTGCAGAACACAAACAAGGTATGAGAATTCTGAAAGCGAAATAGGGCACCAATGCCCAACAAAAAATGGGTTCAGAAGTCAGATTCGACCCCAGAAGGGGGCATCAACAAGGACCCATGAGTCAGGTAATGAGGCCACCAACTTTTCGGCCTCCAACTAATGTACCTACAGATACTTGGCTTAACACCCTGGGAAGAAAGAGGCCAAATGAAGAGAGATGACAAGCGTTCGACGTGCCAAGAGGTTCCTCTTTAGATTACAGAAAGGAGTACCATGCTTCTACGTCAAATAAGATGGCCCATATATCGAGCAATTACAAGGGAAAAAATCCCATGTCCCGTTCACAATGGAGAAGATTCCAAAGACGGCGAAAGACCGAAAAAGAGGCAGCTGGACCTCATCCAGAGGTTAGCAGCAATGTGCAAAAGAAACAAAGGAAGCCTCTAGAAAGGAATCCTATGCCATGGACGGAGGAATGTGGGTCGAATGATGAAGACAAATCTGATTCTGGTGACAGTTTAGACATCATGGTGAATGTCATATTAGTTTTACCTAAAGAATACAACCGACAGGTCGAAGTTGAGGAAACTGACTTAATGGTTGAACAAGAAATGGCTAGACACAGGCCAGTATGTTACTATGTAATGAACAATGGCTGCGTGGAAGAACAAAACGCATTTTTCGAGCCACCAACAGAGGCAATGAAGAATCATCTGAAACCCCTGTTCGTTAGAGCAAAGATAGGGGAAATAACTATAAATAAAATTCTGGTTGATTGTGGGGTGACCATCAATATCATCCCACAATTCATGCTGGAAAATCTAGGAAAGGGAGATGCTGACATCAAGCCCCATAACATGGTCTTGTCCAATTATGAAGGGGGCATTGGCACCACAATGGGTGTCATACAACTAGACCTCAAAGTGGGTTCAATCCTCTGACCCACCATGTTCATGGTGATTTCAGTGAAACCAAACTACAATCTGCTATTAGATCGAGAGTGGATACATGGCATCAGAGCAGTGCCATCCTCGATGCACCAAAGGGTCACGATATGGCGCCCCGATGGTATCGTGGAAAACATTGAAGCAGATCAGAGTTACTACTTAGGTGAAATCAACAGTGTCAGAAAGAATAGTTTCGACAGAAATTTGGCTCATATAGGGCCATGTAACCCACCTGAGTTTGATTTAACCCCAACACCTAACGCCTTATGCTCCCTATACCTAAACTCCGACCACGACTTTCAGTGGGATAGAGAAGACTTATCCAACATCGACTTTGAAGGAGTTGATGATGTACGACCAACAGGCTGGGGAAGTGAGTTTGGTGATGATGACTGAGTCACAAACTCTGCAAAAAAATTCGGCGTATGTGGCCGAAAGTAGAATGATAGTGTCCTTGGAGGCTGAAGTTAAATATATGGCCGTTGAAGCCAATGGACAAGTCCTTTCTAAGATAGGCCCTGAGAAAGATTTTAACCCAGAGCCTCCCGACTTAGGAACGAAAGACCTTCGAGATCAGAGGTTAGACGTCATCTATGACGATGAACCTCTAGGTTTCGAAAAGGACCCGTTGGCGAAAAATGTTAAAATGTTAGCGCAAGATCCTCTAGAAGAGGTAAATCTAGGCGAAGGTCCTGTAAAAAAGCCAACGTACATAAGCACAAAAATAGATCCAGGACTCAGGGTCGAAATGATCCAATTACTAAAAGAGTTCAAGGATTGCTTTGCATGGGATTATGACGTGATGCCTGGTCTCGACAGAAGTTTGGTAGAACTGCAGTTGCCAATAAAGCCTGGAAAGAAGCCCGTTAAGCAGACTCCAAGACGGTTTGCACCAGATATTTTATCAAAAATCAAAACGGAAGTCGAAAGGCTGCTGAGATGCAAGTTCATCCGAACGACCAGGTACGTCGAATGGATTGCAAATATTGTGCCTGTTATAAAGAAAAATGGTACCTTAAGGGTGTGCATCGACTTCAAAGATCTGAATGCTACAACACCCAAAGATGAATATCCAATGCCAATGGCGAAAATGCTTGTGGATTCTGCCACTGGTTTCGAGTACATAAGTATGCTTGATGGCTACTCTGGATATAATCAAATCTTTATTATTGAAGAAGATGTCTCGAAAACGGCATTCCGTTGCCCTGGGGCCTTAGGCACTTATGAATGGGTAGTGATGCCCTTTGGCCTAAAGAATGCAGGGGCAACGTACCAGAGAGCCATGAATTCGATCTTCCATGATTTTATTGACACTTTCATGCAGATTTATATTGATGATATTATTGTCAAATCTGTTTCAGGGAAGACTCACATGGATCATCTTCGACAATCCTTCGAGAGGATGAGACACTACGGCCTGAAGATGAATCCTCTAAAATGTGCTTTTGGTGTCAAAGCGGGATATTTCTTAGGTTTTGTGGTCCATAAAAAGGGTATTGAGATAAACCAAAACAAGACCAAAGCTATCTTGCAAGCCAAAGCGCCAACTAACAAAAAGGAATTGCAATCCTTACTTGGGAAGATAAATTTCCCGAGGAGATTTATATCCAACCTCAGTGGGAAAACGCAAGCCTTTTCGCCACTACTTAGACTCAACAAAGGAGGATTTGAGTGGAGGCAAGAACATCAAGAAGCCTTCGACAAAATCAAAGAGTACCTCACTGAACTACCTATTTTGGTACCTCCTTGTCGAAGTAGAAGTATGAGACTGTACATAAATGCGTCTGATAGAACTTTAGGGAGCATGCTGGATCAAGAGGATGAGCATGGCATCGAAAGGCCCATATACTACCTCAGTAGAGTTTTAAATGATGCAGAAACCAGATATAACGAGGTTGAAAAACTGTGTTTATGTCTTTATTTTTCATGTACAAAACTTAAGCAATATATAAAGCCAGATGATGTTTATGTTTCGTCTCATTTTGATGTTTTCAAATATATGTTGTTGAAACCCATTTTGTACAGTAGAATTGGAAAATGGGAACTCACATTAACTGAGTACTCATTAACCTTTATGCCTCTCAATGCTATGAAAGGTCAGGTGGTAGCAGACTTTATAGTCGACCATTCTATACAAGAGGGATCCCTGAATTATTTGGAGATCGAACCTTGTAAACTGTACTTTGATGGTTCTAGTTATAAAGATGGAACTGGAGTCAGAGTCCTCATTATTTCTCCAAACAAAATTCCAACAAGATTTAAGTACAAGATAGAAGGGGATTGCTCTAATAATGAGGCTGAATACGAAGCGTTAATCGTAGGCCTTGAAATCTTGTTAGAATTGGGGGCAACTCAGGTCGAAATAATGGGAGACTCAGAGTTAGTCCTAAAACAAATTACGAAAGAATACAAATGCATAAAAGAAAATCTTATCATGTATTTCGTAATATCCAGACGGTTGTTGAAGAACTTCGAAGTAGTTAACATTCGACATATACCCAGATTGGAAAATCAAGTAGCTAACGACTTGGCGCAGATTGCTTCCGGGTATAAAGTTTCAAAAGACATGCTACAACAAGCAATCGAAGTTAGAGGGAGAGTAACTTCCACTAAGTTATCTCCATTGGATTTAAGGACCACAACATTGGGATACACTGATCAAGAAAATTTTGAAATTCCATTCATAGACAATCTAACAGAACAAGATTGGAGAAAGCGTGTAGTGGATTATTTACAAAATCCAACGGCTTCGACAGAACGAAAAATAAAATATAGAGCACTGAGTTATATGTTGATGGGAAATGAATTATTCAAGAAAACTCCTGAAGGTGTGCTCCTGAAATGCCTAAGTGAAACAGAAGCGTACGTAGCTCTTTCCGCCACACACGCCGAGGCATGTAGAGCACACCAAGTAGGCCAAAAGATGAAATGGTTATTTTTTCGACAGGGATTATATTGGCCCACTATGTTAAAAGATTGTGTTGAGTTTGCAAAAGGATGCCAAGAATTTCAAATACATACAAGTATTCAGCATGTGCCGGCAAGCAAACTTCACTCGATTGTGAAGCCTTGGCCTTTTAGAGGATGGGCTTTAGATCTTATTGGAGAAATTTGACCAACATCTTCTAAAATCCAGAAGTATATATTGGTAAACATTGATTATTTTACTAAGTGGATTGAAGCAATCCCTTTAGTCAATGTAGACCAAGAGAATTTCATTGAATTCATTCAAAAGTACATCATATATAGATTTGGAATTCCCAAAACAATAACTACAGACCAAGGGTCAGTCTTTACTGGTCGAAAGATGCAAGACTTTGCTGCGGAAATGGGGTTTAAATTGTTAACATCTACACCCTATTATGCGCAAGCTAATGGCCAGGTCGAAGCAGCAAATAAAGTAGTGATCAGTTTAATAAAGAAACACATGGGAAAGAAACCCAGAAACTGGCACAAGACGCTATATCAAGTTCTATGGTCACGATGCAGTGTTACAAGTGGAAATCCACCTGCAGGCGACAAGGATTCAGATACACCATGATATCCCTTCTGAGGTCTATTGGAATATGATGTTAGACGAACTAGTTGACTTAGACGAAGAAAGGTTGAAAGATCTGGATCTTTTGAGACTGCAGAAGAAGCGAGTTGAGAAATCCTATAATCGCAGAGTGAAATCTAAGACATTTCAGCCTGAAGATCTAGTTTGGAAAGTAATTCTTCCGATGGATCGAAAAGATAAGAATTTGGGAAAATGGTATCCTAAGTGGGAAGGGCCTTTCAAGATTGTCCAGGCCTTCTCTGGTGGAGCCTATGAGATTGAAGAGTTAAGCGAATATCAAAGACTTTTGAAGGTGAATGGTAGATACCTGAAAGCGTATAGACCTATGCTTCAAGAGGTAAAAATAAGTAATATATAGTCATTGTTGAATAGAGAATGCCAAAATGGAAACTTAAATTTTCATTAAAATAGCCAAAATGGCTTTGGAATCATTACAACAAGTGATTACATAAATGAAAGAAACAGGATTCAAAAAGGGAGATTGGCCTTAATCTGAAGATACTTGATTCTTTGTAATTTTATGCGTCGATCACATAAAGCCTTCGATTGATGAAGGGTCTCGAGCTTAGCATCAAGAGACTGGGCTCGATCAGTGTGTCTTAACCCTTCATCCAGTTCCTCTTGGCTCTCTGATTCAGTGTTAACAGCGAGGAGTTCCTCCTTCTTTTTATCGTTGGCTTCAATTTTAGCTTCCAACTCCTTTGTAATCTGTACCCTCAGTTGAGCAATGTCTCGATCTATCTCTTCAACCTCTTTTTGTCTTGCCTCCTGGGCCTTGGATAGATCCTTTACCTTAGAAGATGATTTGGTAGCAGCATGCCAGGCAGCAGCCACTTGACCATTGGCTTCTTTAATCTCACGATTAAGAGTCCTTTGACGGTTATAATCCGTTGATACTTGGTCAATAATGGAGATTAAATCCAAGATAACGCTGGCCACGTCCGAAGAAGCAATGAGGAGATCGACAACCCTCAGAGTAGTCTTCAGAAAAGAGGGAGCCGCTGGTTCCCCCTCCAAGGTCAACATTAAATATCTTTTGAATATTTGTGCCTTAACTTTCTGAAGGGCCTCATCGAGAGGAGAGGTCGAAGTAGATCTTCCAGACGCAGTTGAGGCACTATGATCAGAGGAACTTTCTCGACCTTCTAGAATTGTAGTCAGATAGCCTAAAGGATTTTGCTGTTTCAGCAAGGCCAAATCCTCCTTAGTTCTAGATCCTATCGAAGGGACACTTTCGTTGGCAGCAACAACCACGTTGGCCACCGGCTCTAGAATTGCCTCCGTGCCTGTAGGATTCTGGTTTCCTTCAGCAGAACCCTCTTCGCCATCAGCTCCTGGGATCCCATCATTCTCCCTTGCTATCACAGTCTCAACATTAGGGGTCCTTTCCTCTTCAGTTTCTTGCACGTCAACCAACGGAGCCCCAGTCTCTTCATGATTTCCTACAGGGCCTTCTTCATTGACTTCCTCTATAGTTTCAGGGTGAGGTTCGGAAGTTTGATTCACTTCATCAGCTGAACTCATGAAAGAGCCTTTCGCTGAAGAAGGCCTATAAGTAGGCTCTCCTTCACTATTCAATAGGGTAACTGAGCCTTCGACAGGAGTAGGGACTTGGTTGGAGGTGCCAGCAGTGTCCTGGAAAATAAAGGAAGTTTGTTTCTTTCAGAATTCTCATAAAGAAAAAAGGGAAGTCGAGAAGTAAATAATGGTCTGTCGAAGCAAATACCTGGACTGGGATTTCAGCACCGGGACTGAAGTTATCACTCTCGCTAGGGTTGTTTAGCCTGACAATTACTTCCTGTTCAGTAGGCTCTTTGATAACTACAGAAGGAGGCCTCGCAGCTGTAGTCTTAATCCTAATTTTGGGATGAGACTCAATGGCAGGAACTGGTTTCTTTAACCTTCGTCTCTTCAGAGGAACATGAGGAGACTCCTCTTCTTCGTCACTAGAGATTTCGATCTCCTGGACCTTCCATTTTTTGGGGGTAGTTTTCTGAATGCCCAGAAAGACAAGCCAAAGGAATCAGTACCCATGTCAGACAACCATAGAAAATAAGGGTATAGAAGAAAGTGAATACCTTGGGAGAGGGGTTGACAGTAGAATCTCCCCCTTTTGTGCTTTCAGCAGCCTTCTTCGAAGTGATTCTCTTGACAGCTACACAAAAAAACAAGAAAACTAAAGTTAATCGAGCGTCGAATGATAAATCTGAAGCGAAGAGAAAGAAAAGAAGTAATACCTTTCTTGATCCTGTCGAGAACCAGCTTAAACGCCTCACGAAGGTGGTGGGCGAAGTCCTTCTCATCGAAGAACTCTTCATCATAATACTTTTTCCACCACCCGTCAAAATTACCAGAACTCAAAAAATCGAGGTCAAAGTCGAACAGGGTTAGTATAGTTCGACCCGTGTACCTACCGATATGCTTGGTAGCAGCATATTCTGAGTAGTTTGCGTTGTAAAATAATAGTAGCTTCTCTCGAGGATAAATGGGTGAGGGAAGTGACTGAACAATACCAAATTGTCGGGAGACAAGGTTTGGTTGATAAGCGATCAAGCTTAATTGATTTTTGGAGCTCTTGAATCTCAATGGCATGATTCTAGGGCGAAGAAACGATTCCCACATGCCCACATATTCATTATTCAAGTCTTCCTCCTCAGTCGAAGGAAATGATCTGGTGAAACATTCTGGACCAACTTTTCAACTGGCAAAAGGAGCCATGGTCGAAACAAAACATTTGCGCTCCGCAAACATCATTATGAAGCTTGTGAAAGCCTTCTGAAATTGTTGGACTTCATCAGTAGGAGTCAGCAGTGCAAGCCTGGTACCTTCGACTCTCCTGTTCAGGATTTCTGGGGATGCTTCATTAATCTTATTCTTCTGAGGAAGAAAAGATTCAAAGGTGGAATTGAGCCAAAGTTGGAGAAGCCAAAAAGGGCCAGCAAGCAGCAGGATCCCCCTGTCCCCTATAACCTTGAGTTGGGTCACACCATTACTGATGGAATCATATAGATTGGCCAAAATCAATTCGGCCAGACAAAGGGGATACCCGTGGTGAAGCTGCGTCGCAAGCGTGAGCATTTTCTTAGTCACCTGAAGTGACTTAGTGCAAAAAACGAAACGGGATAACCATATAGCCAAAAAGGCTATATGCTCCACCTCTGACACAGTACTGGAGGATTTATCGTGGAAGTGGTTGATAAAGGTGGTGTAGGTGGGTTTTGTAGCTGCAAACCCAATAACATCTTCAGACAAATCCTCAGGATCGAAATAATCGCCAGTCGGTCGAAGACCGGTAATTGCGGCTATGTCAAATAGGGTGGGGGTCATCATCCCATAGGGAAGATGAAAGGTAAAATGTGCACTATCCCATAAATACAGAGAAGATACCAACATGAGGGGACAGTAAGACAATCCTGTCTTCGACAACATCACCAATTCATAAATTCCCATTTTCTTCCATACGGAAGTTTGCGCCTTCTCCATCTTATTCAACCAATCTGAATACTCTGAGGAGAGGTTAGGGCTTGATCGAAAGATTATGTTCCCTTTGTTCATAAATTGAAGGTTAATATCCTTTGTAGTCTGAGCATGTTGCTGATTGGATGGAGTAGCATCTTCAGGGTCGTCCCTAGGCTTCTTCGTGTAGCCTATAGGCCTGAGTCTTGGGTAAGTAGGGAAGAAGGCGCGATTCTTTGTGGGATTCTCGACGCACGACGACAAAGGACCAGACATAGCATACATGTCTCCATTGTACCTAATGGGAATGAGGAGCTGGGAATCATATGCTTCTCGCCACTCCCTCGTCATGGGTTCAGCAACGTACCGAAGCCCATCAATCGAGGAAGAAGAAGGGTTAGTAGAAAAGATCTCTGGTGGGTTTTGGACATCATCAACATTTTTAGGTTGGGGGTTGTTTGGTGCATTGGAAAGGAAAGCCATTGCCGCAGATTTGGAGAAAACGAAGTTAACAACGCAAGGTGTTTGAAAGCAGAAGATTTGGAAATTTTTGAAGTGGTGAAAGTTCCAAATGAAAAGGCTCATAAGTATTTATAGCCTTCAGAAAGGGATATGTCTCGTCAAGGCCATTTAATGCTGTGAAGATAGTGGGGCACGTGGCGAAGTATGAAGCAGTTACTGTGCAGACATTGGGAAACATTTTGACATGCTTGCCTAGGTTCTAGGAATATGGTCATCATGGCAAGCGTGGTAACGGCAGTTAGAAAATACATCTTGGAGAAAGAGTAATGATGGGTTTTTTCGAAAGCAGCAGCTGTTAGAAGACGAAAAGAGCACGTCAGGACCTTGTGGACAACTAGAAAGACAGGTGTCGAATGGAAAGATCAAAGAATGGCTATTTCTTTGGGCGTCGAAATAGACATTCTTGGGGGGCAATTTGTTGGCTCCCAAATTCGACACTTACTATATTTGGTCTTTCAGACCAAAAAACTGGAATAAACCAAGCCAAGAAGGTTTCGACGTATGAAATAACTTAGGAAAAAAATATAAGTTATATTTGAGCCTTCGACCAGGGCTCACTTTCAGGGCTTTCGACTGAAGAGGACTTATGATCCTCGACTAAGGGAGAATACCCTCACTTTGACACCAAATACGAGGTGCATTTGAATTTGAATTATTGGAGGGAAAGACAGTTTCGCTAGAAGCAATGTGGCTGGAGGCTAGAGGTCGAGGGACATGCAGAAGACACTTGTCTTCATCTTAGCGCAGAGTCGTTCCTCGACGGTTACTTAGTTTATAGTATAAATTAGGAAACCTGTGTAGTTTCTAAGGGTGTTCAACCTATTGTACTAGTCACTCAAATATTGTCCAAGTAACCGCTGTGTGAGAAAGGATAAAACTGAGAAATGTACGTTGGAAACACCTCTTTTTATTAATGAAAGTCTTTTACATTGCTTTAATCTTATCTTGCAAAGTTATTTTTCTTACATTTTTACCTGCATTTCTACATTTCTGTCTACTTTTCCAAAATCTCAAATATCTCTTCTCTGGGTCGAACGTGCGTTCTTCCTGATTGCTTGTCTTACATGAAAAATTAGCATATGTTCTGGGATCAATCTGATCGATCCCATGAGTAACCAAAAAGAACTTTCCTTTTTGGAGGATCAGTGATTGTTTACCAAAAACAACTGTAAATAGCCAGTCAGTCTCCTTGGTGCATTTTGGGCATTGTGCTAGATTTTATTACTTTTCTGCACCCCTGTTCAACCTTGTTTGCACTTCTTTTCTATATTATATAAAACACTCAATTATCAAGATACCTTGATAAAAACTTCCCTTAAAGAGAACACCAATCATATTTTGGTGTGTCCTTCTCTATCTATCATTAGATTCAAGAGTTGGATAAAATAACGAAATGTATAAGTCCATCATAGACATATCCACTAAACCTATTATGAGGTTAATTTATCACTAAGGATCATAAACATTGAGATATCCTAAAAAAACACATGCTTTGTTCATTGTTGTTGATATTCACCATCATTGTACATTCTTGGTTCAACTCATATTAATAACCACTTAAGACTTCAAGAAGCAAATGATACTTGCAAAACATTAAGGTTTCACCCTTGGTACCCAAATTTTCTTGAGTATGGGTGGGTTAATTTTTCCATAAGGTCTAGTTTTATTACCTTTAGACCTTTTTTAGTTTGTAAAATAAACAAGGGCTCTTAAAGGCCAAATATTTGTCGTGTGTGCATTTATAAACAGGATGATTCATTTTCTTGTGATCTAAACCTTTATTAGGGTTTCTATCAAATTTAAATCCTAATCCATTTTTATTTAAGGAAACCTTTAACTTGATAGTATCAAGTCAAGCTTATTTTTCTTTGGGTAAACTTACCTAGGGTTTCATGCAATTCAATGGCTTATTTTTTAAGAGAGACACAAGTCTCACACGAGTTTCTAATCTTGGTTACTTCTAGTTTAACAGATTTGTTGCTTTCTTTAAGAAACCATAAATACTCATTAAAGTCTAAGTTGATTTTTTTAAGCTTATTGTTTTCTTCAACCAACTTAGCATTAATTTTAAACAATTACTTATAAGATGGTTTATTTACCTTATCATATTCCTCGTAAGATGCCTTTAAGAAAACATCATCTTCTTCATTAGAAGAGGATTATTTTATATTTCTCCCTGAGGTTGATCTCTCCCATCCTTTTCTTCTTTTGAAGACTCCATTAGAAGATACTTCTTTTTCACAGGTTCTTACACATGACACTTCTTTGTTCGATGTTGAATCTTCCTAAGATATTTCAACTACTAAGTATGTTCTTTTGAAGGAAGCTATTAAAGTTGTTTGATAGGAGTTTGATGAAGTTGATGATTCTTCATTTTTTGAGCTTGCTCTTTCATCCTCAAGTAATTGAACTAGTTCATTCAGTTTCTCTATAATTTCTTTCATCATTGATTTTTCCTAAAATCTATGAAGACTTCTATATTTCAATTTAAGGTTTGAATTAAACTTACAATTCTTAACTCTTAGATATTAGTTAGTAACATCTTCACCATCTTTGTGTCGTGGGTTCATCTCCTCTTGCTCGATATTTGGAGAGACTCCATATATCATTTCTAGAGTATCCCACATTTATTTGGTGGTTTTGCAATTGTGAACATAAAATAATTGACTATCATCTATAGAAATTACTATAAAACTCTTGGTTTTAAAATTTATTTTAAAATTTCTCTTTTCTTATTCGGCCCAAAGGAAATCAGTTAATATAGTACTTTTCCATTAACTTGGTAAGTCAGGATATACAAACCATTGATTATAGTTTTCCTTAATTCACAACTAATACTTTGAATATAAATCCTAAACCTAGCTTTCCACAATTAAAACTTAATAGTATTAAAAGATGGAAGTGTGTTTAGAAATGATCTCTTGTTGAAAGTCATCTTTCTCCTGAGACGATTAATCATTAAAAAGGAGTTAGGCTCGAATTTCATTTTTTGGACATATGACTCCACACACAAGAGGTAGGGGGATGAACTGTGTCACTATGTCAAATAAGACCTTAGACAACACTTTTTTTATATCTTAGATAGCGCTTTCAAGCACTGTCTATTCCGGCGCTGCTGTAAGTATAAACAACACATATTTTTCATGTATAAGTGTTGGCTTAAGTTTACTTTAGGCAACAACTTTCTGTTAAAAGCGCTGGTGTAAATCCTTTTAAGGTAGCTCTTTTTGATAAAAGCGTTGGCATAAGGAATCATTAGCGCTTTCTGATAAAAGATTTGCTTAAGTGCTCTTTAGGCAGCGCTTTATTATAAAAGTGTTGGCGTAAGGCATCATTAGGCAACACTTTTTGATAAAAGTGTTAACTTAAGTGCTTTTTAGGAAGCGTTTTTTATAAAAGCACAAGTGTAAGTCCTTTTTAGGCAGTACTTTTTATTAAAAGGGTTGACGTAAGTCTCTTTAGACATCATTTTTTATACTTTCTTATAAAAGTGTTGGTGTCAGACATCATTAGACAACACTTTCTGATAAAAGCATTGGTGTAATAAGTGTGTTTTATATATACATTAAGCAACACAGATTCTCCTGATGTATATATTTATAAGACAATACAGAAGGATTGGAAAATAAATACTCATAATTATTTTTCAACTATCAAATTGGTGTTTAAATTTTTATAATCATAGATTAATAATATATTGTGATCAATAAGAACTATATTACACCAAAATATAATAAGAACTTTTTTAAAGTAATTAAAATTTGCATAAACTTCATAATCCCTCTTATACAAATTCAAAAGTACATATATCCAAAATAGCGATATCCTATATCTTTTCAAACTTTTTTAAAGTAATTGAAATTTGCATAAACTTCATAATCCCTCTTATACAAATTCAAAAGTACATATATCCAAAATAGCGATATCCTATATCTTTTCAAACTTTTTTAAAGTAATTGAAATTTGCATAAACTTCATAATCCCTCTTATACAAATTCAAAAGTACATATATCCAAAATAGCGATATCCTATATCTTTTCAAAATTGCTTTAACATTAGATTTATGCTTGTCCAGACTATGTGTTCTTCCAAATATTTCATTTTTATGTACCTTGTATATAAAACATTTAAGTGATCTTTAAACCATTACATTACTTAGAAAATATTAATATAAGCTTGTTCAAACAGAAATAAAAGTTTTAATTAACGAAACTTAGTGACATACCAAATTTCTAAGAGGAAAACACCCCATTTCTAAAGTAGCCGAGGATAATAAGTAGATAAACTTAAAAGAAAAGGCAATTGATTTATTCCTACAAAAATATTTTCATTCTCTTTTTATTTTATAAGAAAACTCTTCTTTCTCGTGATCGTGCAACAAATAAAACATCAATTAAGCTTAAAACTCCATATTTACACCTAAAATGTTGGTTGTAAGGGATCAACTTTCATAATCCACAATCGTACGAGAAAAAACTAAACAAGAAATTAAAAATCATAAAAACATGAATATACCTTTTATTTTTCTTAAAACTATATTCTCAATCGCATTTAAAGAGTACCTACCACAAACAAGTTCATTATTTTTCATACATTCACAAATTAACTCGCATCCACACTTCACTCCCTTGACTTGTCTCCTCCGATTAATTCGTTTTCAATAATTTATGAACAAATTGAAAATAAAATATTAAAATACACAAAAAATGTAAATTTTAAAAATTAGATAAAAAAACTCTAAATCATAATATAAACTAGATGAATATATCAATTATATTCATCAAATTATTTTAGAGTTGGTTTCGTGCATATATGAGCTATAAAGATAAAAATAAAAATAAAACACTGAAATTAATCGAATCGAAAAAAATAATATTTTAAATGAAATAAAAGAAATATGAAAAATAAAACGAATATATTACATACTGAAATTTCTGACGAAACGGAGAATATTTTTTTTGATAACTAATTAGAATTCGAAGCCAACAGTTCATTCATCCTTTAACCGCCCTATCTTATTCCTCCCACGTTCTCTAATTAATTTCTCAAAACTTACGCTTATGGTGCTCTAATTCATTAGGAATTTTTGTTTCCTTTTCTATTTATTTGTTAGTTAATTGAATTATGAATCTAGCCCATTTATTTAATAACTAACACCCCTTTATTTCTAACACTTGCTCCAATTATATTACATACTTTCACTTATTTATATCACTCACTTATAAATAAAATATTATTTATTAAAGTAATTATATTAAAACAATATCATATTTATAAATTTTATAAAATATTAAACTAATAAAATATCATACTTCTTAAAGTATAATTAGTGATACTTTTGAAGTTTCTAATGCCAATTCTTTTATTTATTTTATAATTAGGTTAAATTTTTAAGTTTCTAGTGTCAAATTGTGTTTAAATTGTAATAGTTAAATAAAGTTTCAGAAAAAATTGAGAATATATTTTTGAAAATATAATTAGTGATATTTTTGAATTTGTTAATGCCAAAAGCCCGTTAATATATATTATGTATTGGAGAATTTTAACTTTTTTGTTAACTCAGATAGTTAGCTAACTTATCTTTTCTAAAATATTTCAGATTCAAACCCTCTCGATAAATTTTTAATATTATAATAATTAATTAACAGTTTTAAATTTTTTAATGTCAATGTTTAAATTATAATTAGTTAAATTTTTAGAGTTTTTAGAAAAATAAATAATTTAAATATATATATATATATATATATATATATATATATATATATATATATATATATATATATATATATATATATATATATATATATATATATATATATATATATATATATATATATATATATATATATATATATATATATATATATATATATATATATATATTTAAATTATTTATTTTTCTAAAAACTCTAAAAATTTAACTAATTATAATTTAAAAGGTGAATTAAATATAAATTATTTTTTATTTACTATTATTAATAGTAATAATAATTAATAATATATTTTTGAATAGTTAATGAAAATAGTAGAGTTATATTGCAAATATAAGAGAAAAACAAGATAAAAATTAAAACTGAAAAAATATTGTAACTAAAACTAAATTTAAAAAATTAGCAAGATTACATAAAATATTATTATTATTATTATTATTAATTAAAATTAATATTTTTAACATTAGACGATACTTTTAAAAACAAGGGCCGGTAAAGGTGCATTACTATCTTTCGTATTAGACAACACTTTCAAAAATAAACGCCGGTAAAATGTCATTAATATTTTAGATATTAGACAATGCTTTCTAAAAAAACGCTAATAAAGAAGTATTAAAATATGTTTGATATTAAACAACGCTTTCAAATATAAGCGTTGGTAAAAGACCTGTTATATTTTTAACATTCGATAGTTATTTCTAAAAATGTGTGGGTAAAGAGGCATTAAAATATTTTTGATATTTGATAGTGCTTTTAAAAATAAGTGTTGCTAAAAAGACATTAAATTTTGTATATAAGACAATATTTTCTAAAATAAGTGCTAGTAAAGAGATATTAAAATATTTTTGATATTAGACAACACTTTTAAAATTAAGCGTTGCTAAAGGGGCGTTAATGTTTCTGGCAACACTTTTAATATATTTGAAATTAGACAGCGCTTTCTTAAATAAGCACTGGTAAAAGAACATTAATATTTTTGATATTAGATAGTGCTTTCTAAATAAGCGCTGGTAAATGGGCGTTAATATATTTTTAATATTAGACAACAATTTTTGTTTATTTTCAGGCGTTGTCTAATGTACTATTTAAGGCAGTGCTTTTCTTAAATTTTAAGCGTTGTTTAATGTAAATTTAAGCTAACGCTTTTTTACTTTGAGCGCTATCTAATGTAAATTTAAGCTAGTACTTTTTTACTTTGAGCGATGTCTAAACATAAAGTGTTGTCTAATGTAAAAAAACTTAAAAAATTGTTAAGCATACAACAATACTTATATAATAAAGCGTTGTCTAATATGAATACCTTGGTCATCACTTATTTTCAAAAGCGCTGCCTGAATCCGCTCATGTTTTTACCTGCGCTTTTATAAATAAGCGTTGGTAAAAGGGTGTTGCCTAAACACTCTTTTAGCATAATGTGTGTTTCAGAAAGACTTGAGTTTGAAAAACTTTTTAGATTAATTTTATAGTTTAAAAACATTTTAGAAATTTTTTAGAAATAAGAAGCAGAAAACAAAGTGAGTAAATTAAAAAGTTAAGGACTAGAGAAATAACACCAGAAGTTATAGAGGCTCAATCAAAATAAAAAGACCTAATTCCCCCTCCCCAATATTTGTCCTTGAGAGTATCTAATAAAATTAAGAGCTTTTAGTATGTTGAACTATTGAACCTCATTATACAAGGAAAATGAAGTTTGTGACTAACTTCTGACCAAACAACAAAGAGGAAAAGAAGCGGCGAGTCTTCCTTCCCAACAATGGATTGAAGCGGTTTTCCAAACACAAACTTGGAGCAGCTAGTCTTTAAGATGAACCAAGATTTTACACTGGCTAATCTCGAATATGAGTGAACTTTTAATTCGAGCTTAACTAGCGAACCTACAAGATTTTATATTGAAATTATATTCAAACTTAGTAAGCTTTTAACGTCGGACTGATCTTACAAACCGAAAAGAAGTTTTACACAGGATAACCATAATCAAGATGAGATTTTAATACTGGGCTAATCTCAAACCTTTGAATACTTTTGAATGTGTTGAGTCTTTAAAATGAATCAATGACTTAGTAACTAAATCCCCAAACCAAAGTTTTTAACGAGTTTAGCTTTGAACCCAAATAAATAATCCCCGTATTGATAAATTATTCAACTAAATATTCCCTGCGTCTCTTCACATGCCTCCATGCGTCTCTTTTCAAAAGAACAAATAAGCGCAAAAATTCAAATATCCTTGTCGAACCCGCTTTGAATTGTTTCCAAAATGATACATTTCGATCTTGCATTATTTCGCCAAACTTCGGTCGAAAAGACCATCTTCTTTCGAAAACCGAACTTGAATTTTTTTCACTATTATTGATTTCTCTTGAAAAAACTCTTTGCCAATTATTCTAACTTAAGCGTCGAATTTATAGCTAACAGGTAGTTAACTTAAAAGGCTTAGTGACAGTCTATCAAGTTGTGTGATGATAGTCTGTCACACTATATTGTTAGTACTTAAAGTTGTTATTTATAAGAGTTTTTACTATTAATGCATTTCCATTTTATAGATTTTAGTAAATATTTCAAATATTTGTGGAAAAGACAAAAATATGTTGAAATCATCATAGTCATACGAATTTCATAGTATTTTACTATGGAAGTTATGCTGATGAAGCAAGGAGAGAAATGGAACATGTAGAATGTATTAATATAAGAGATAAGGTCGTCGATAGAGGCGCGCTCTAACATAGCAGTAGCGCTATTGAATTTTACCAAGTCTTCGTGGTGCTCAACAAGCACAACGAATCCAAACATTATGCCTGAATTGCAAAAACAAATAAATCATCTAATTTAGGGCATGCTGCCAAGATACACCGTGATACTATCAAACCTTAAAATGCAAGAGTGGCGAATATTGAACTAGATGAATGAAGTAGTTGTGTCATAAAACTTTCATCGTTGCGAATTGAGACTACTTGTATATATAAGGGGTTGCTTAAGACGAAGCAGATCACCTTGCAATTGGATACTACTAGTATATGGGGGTAGCAAAAGTTGTAACTCTGTTTTTTAAAAGGTCATAATTAAAATAGAGTCGTTATATGATTAATCATGAGAATTCTCACATCTAAGATAAATGATTTAAAAGTGTAACTTAATCACTTTTGTAATTATATTTATCAACCGTCAACTTAGTCTTATTTTATAGAAATTACTCATAAATCAACCAATCGTACTCTACGCACACCCCCAATTATCATTACTCGTTCATTGTGCTGAATTCACAAGTACAATATTTATGTTCTTTGTATGAAGTCAATATCATTCTTGCAAGTAAAATAATTTAACTTACCACATTGTTGTTTTTTTGTTGGCACAAGTATTACGACAATTATTTTTAGTTCAACACTATGGGCTATGAACTAACAGGTACATATGGCTAGGAGGATAAATTTCTAAGAGTCACATCATTTTCTAACATAAATAAGTAGAAACATCAAAATACCAAAAGGTAAAACACGATGAAGCTGTATGAATATCCACTAAGATTGTCACCCGCTTGATATACCCTATCTACATGAGTATCACAAGTCATGACCCAATTTTATAAATTTAGGTTTATCGGGGAAATTGTTCCTATCGTTCCTATCTGAGCCGAGGCCAGAAGAATTTTGGCTCATTAGCATAATAGGCTACTATAAACGTGAATTTGATCCAATAAATGGACATGATTGTCTTACTCGATCTTAAACTTGAACCTTAGTCCAAAAGCACGGAGCCAAAAAAGGAGAAGATATTTCTGACGGTATTCTGGAAATGGCCACAGGTCAATGATGTCATAAGGCGAAATATTAGTCTTATGACAAAAGAAGATTCTAAACCCTAAGGAGTAAGCATGGATTTTCCCTATGTAAGCATATTTCCAATCCAAAGAGCGAGGAAGGACCGTCGAATAATAGATTAAATTACATTTTGATATCTAACTACTTGAGCGGTGATTAAGGTCGTTAGTCTCCAAAAAAAACCTAACAAAATCTCTATATAAAAGGTTGTAGACATTGAATCAAGGTACACTCTCTTGAAAATCTAAAAACGTTACTACTTAGCTTATCCATTCTCTAACTTAGTCATCAGAGTGTTTGCTAGTAACGACCCCTAAATCTCATGAAATCAAGAGAAAAACGTTGTCATCTTATCGGTATCCAACTTACACGGAAATGTTTCGATTCACATAGAATCAATTTTCATCTCATCATTTTGTGAAAGGAAGATAATGACCTATACATGTCATTTTTCCATAAGTGCAAACAAACTATGATGATTGATGTTAATTTGTGTAGCAGCTCATGGAAGCAATTAAACAAAAAACAATTTTATTAATTCAATTAAGGATCTGTTTGTTTTGACTTTTAAAAAAATGATTTTTATAGTATTATATAATTTTATGTAAAAAAATTTACAAATAATTTTTCATAAAAACTTTAAATAAGAATTTTATTTGAATAATTGTTTTTAAAATGTTATTTTAGATATTTTTTTCATTTTATTGAAATTTTAAATATAAAATTTCAAAAAATCACTTAATTTTGAAGCTATTTTAAATAGCTTTTCATAAATATCATTTTTGAGATATAATTTTTTTGAAAAAATTGCGATTTTAACTATGTTTTAATCTTCAATAATGTATGTTTACGTTATAAGATGTAAAAAATTAGTCTTTCAATGAAAAAAAATATAAAAAATTTATAATAATATAGAAAATGATTTTATAAAATTCAATTTTAAAAATACAAAGAAAAAATTCATTTTTTTGAGTTAAATTTATTTTTGATCTCTTTAAATATAACAGATTTTGGTTTTAGTACCTTTAAATTTTTCCATCAAAGAATAGTTTATCTAAAAAAAATTCGACCCACACTTTTGATTCCTCTTGCTAATATCTATTAATAAAATTGACGTGACACTAACATATAGTAGTGTCAGTTATCAAATATGTTCAACCCATAAATTTTCGTAGCTAATTCTCATTTTAGAAGAATCATTCTTTAAAGGAAATATTTAGAAAAATTAAAAATAAAATCGACTATATTTAGAGGAGCTACAAACATATTTAATCTTATTTTTTTAAAGTTACTAAATAGCCTGCAAGAAAATATGTGATTGCAAAGAAGTGATGAGTTGCAACATATATATTCACCGAAGTGAAATCCATGTTTAAACTACTAAAATAACAACCATCATAAAAAATACATTAATAATAATTATTATCTTGAATTAATTAATTGCACCTCATAATCTGATGGCATGAGCTGTGCAAACAATTAAACATTGATAATTTTTTTACTATTCTTCGTAAATTTAGAGATAATTTAACTCTTATGACGTGTATCAATTAAATTGTGTCATATAAAGTAAAATTTTAAAATTACATATTAATTTAAAATTTTAGAGAATCAAAATGAAATCAAAAAAATAATATATGACTTGATTTTTGAATAGTAAGATGTTGGTATGTCAAGTGTGAATAATGATTATCTCATTGAATGGAAAAGAAGATATTAAATTTTTTTTAAGTGAGAAAAAACATAGACCTAATATCTTAAAATTTTAAGTTAATATATAATTTTAGAAATTAACTATATATATATAATAAAATTAAATTTATATAAATTATTAAGAATAAATTACTTCTAATTTTATAAAGGATAGTCTAGACCTCAACTTAAACATTTAGATAACAAAAAAAACAATCAAAGAAAACGAGTAAGTGATGAAAGAGAATTAAAAATTACTAGTAACCAACTTGAAGTACAATCTTTGTACATGTGAAAAGTTAAGTTGAAGTTGTTCAATCAAGAAATGAAAGAATGGAGGATGCAACCCACAACACAACCCCCACGTGTAGAAAGAAAACTACCTATAAAACTGTCTAAAGCTGAGGATGTTTTGCAAGTCTTCAAAATTAATTAAGCGAACTGAAAAACATGACTGCAAATAAAAACGCAAGTATATTGCAGACTGAGGATTTGACCAAGGTTTGCTTTATTTCATTTTATTTTTTCATATATTTTTCCAATTAGTTTAAGCTTCATTTTTATTATTTTTTCAATCTTATTTGCTTAATTAACCCAATGTGTTTGTTGTGTCAGTATATACTGGAAACTAGTGTTTATCCACGAGAAGCAGAAACTCTCAAAGATATAAGGAATGCCAATGAAAGCTACCCTATGTACGTAGTAATTCTAGTTTATTATTTAAGATGCACGAATGGCAATGTTTAAATATTGACATGACACATTGATATACGAATACATTGACATCAGTAATAATTTAAAGATTTAAATAATTTTTTTATCCTTGTAAATTTATGTGTTTTTGGTTTTAGTCCCCGAATGTTTAGTCATGTGAATGTTGTTTATCCGACATGGACACTAATATGCATTTTTTCAGAGGTGTCGAGTGCTACGTAAACTTACAGTAATGTCATCAATATTATGTAATGATACAAGTAATGTCATCAATATTAATGTCATTGTAATTCAATTCATTAGGGGCTTCATGGGCACTGCACCTGATGCGGGTCAACTAATGGCCATACTCTTGAAGTTGTTGAATGCTAAAAAAACAATTGAAGTCGGAGTTTTTACCGGATACTCTCTTCTCCTCACCGCACTTTCCATTCCTCATGATGGAAAGGTTGGCATATCATCCGAGAGTCTGTTTCTCTCAAAATCTTAAATTCGAATTTTGTTAGGTGATAACAATTCTTGTATATTGATGTTGTAGATTATAGCCGTGGATCCAGACAGAAAAGCTTACGAAATAGGACTTCCATCCATTAAAAAGGCTGGTGTTGAACATAAGATTGATTACATAGAGTCTCAAGCTTTACCAGTTCTTGATAAACTCTTAGAAAATGTAAGAATTCATAATTATATATTTTTCTATTCCTAGTACCAAATTAATGTTATTGGCTAGTAAGTTTATGTTGTTATGTATATATGTTGCAGCCTTCAAATGATGGAAATTTTGACTTTGCTTTTGTGGATGCTGACAAACATAATTATTGGAATTATCATGAGAGGCTTATTAAACTGGTTAAGATTGGTGGATTAATCATCTATGATAACACTCTTTGGGGTGGAACTGTTGCATTTCCTGAAGAAGCTGTTTTAGATCACCAAAGAAAAGTAAGACAAGATGCACTTGCTTTCAATGAAGCAATTGCAAGTGACACTCGTGTTGAAATTTGTCTTGCTTCAATTGGTGATGGTTTCACTATCTGTAGGCGTGCTCATTGATTGATCCTCATTCTGCTTTATTGTGTATGGTTCAAAGTTTCATGTGTGCTAAGGTTTTATTTTGGGTGGTTTTTTATAATAATGTTGCTTACTCACAATTTGTATTACTAGATTGTGGGGTAAGGTAAGCGTGTGTATTACACAATTTGTATTACTTGATTTGTATTACTAGTTTGTGTCAGAAATTGATATAGTTTGAATTTGTTTAAAAGAGATATGTTTTGTATTATTATTATTATTATAATTAAGGTGAAGAGATAATATAAATTTCTATCCTATTCTAGAATATATTAAGGAATATTCTCTTTTTTATATATATCAATACTCTCTCTTAAACTTGAGCATATAAGTTAAATGCGTCAAAATTGTAACATATATAATTGATTTTGGAGTTTCAAAAGGATTTTGTAAACACATCTGTCAATTGATCATTCAAGTTGACAAAGCTTGTGGCAATGTCGCCTGACTCGATCTTATCTCTAACAAAGTGACAGACAATTTCAATATATTTGGTCCTCTCGTGGAAGACCGAATTTGAAGCAATGTGTAATGCATCTTGATTATCTCAAATAAGTGTCATTGGTCTTGCTGCTCCAATTAGAATTTCCTTGAGCAACGGTTTTAACCAAATAAGTTCATATGTTATCATCGCCATGGCCTTATACTCTACATTGACGCTTGATCTTGCAACTACATTTTGTTTATTGATTTTTCAGGATATAAGGTTTCCTTCAACAAGTACACAATATTTAAAGGTGGATCGTCTATCAATGGGTGACCCTGTCCAATCAGCATCGGAGTATCCAACTATATGAGTATATCCTTTATCTTCATACACAAGACATTTTCCTGGAGCACACTTTATGTATCTTAGAATTCAGACAACATCATTCGTGACAAGGAGAATTTAAGAAGAGGTGTGGGAGTACTTTTCTGAAGGGGTTTCGGAGTTACTTGGTTGGACTCGAAATAAGGAACCGACTCGAAGAAGGTAATATCGACCGATACGAGATACCGTTGTAGAGTATGTGAGTAGCAGCGATAACCCTTTTGGGATCGATAATGTGATACGGTGGGAGAACTGACTTGGGTTTTGCGTTTGTGTTCGCAAATGTTCGGTTTAGCAAGAGTCGCCACCGACTTTTTATTTTATCCTAAGGAAAGGTCAAAAAGCACAGGAAAGACCTTTGAGTTGTTTTCGTGGGTTCGGGGGGGTAGATTATGAAAAGGGAATGTGCTAGCATCCTTTTCATCCATGGTTATCCATGAGCTCTTAGTTACTTGTTTTAGATCACTTGCCTTGATTTTCAATTGTTTGAAGTGGTGCTTTGTGTGTGTGGTTTTGAAAATGTTTTGAAAAAGATGCCTTGTCTAGGCAACCTTTGTAATAATTCTTGTTTGAATGCTTTACAAAGGTGTTTGTCTTTTTGAAAAGATGTTTCAATATTTTTGAAAGTTGTTTTTGAAAGTTGTGTTGTGAAGTGTGTTTTAAAAAAATGGCAAGGATGTTTTGCAAGTTTGATCAAGTAACTAAGAGCTATCTACCCTATTTTACTCAAAGATCTTTCTTATGCTTTTAAACCCTTTTAACAGTGTTGTTTCACCATTGTATTTAGTGAACAACCTTGTGTTAGGATGTTGAACGGGGCAGGCGTGGAACGTTTGTATAGTCATAGAAGGCAACATACGGGACGTTTTAGCAATGTCATTTTAGGGACTAGATCGTTTACCGAAGGCAACATCGAGGGTCATTGAGGGACTACGATCTTTTATCGAGGTCTTTGCTAAAACGCCCATGCTCGAGGGACATGACTATTTTCCGGGGCAACAAGTGACATTACCCTAAGGGTGCATGTGTGCAAAGTGTGTTATTTACATGCATTTAGTCTTTGATTTTTAGGTTGTCTACTTGTTGATTTTATCTTACCATACACGCCTAATTACTAGCATTTGTACAAAGTAAATAAAATGCAGAAAGATAAAATCCTACGCTATTACAACCATATCGAAAGGCATAAAATATAAAGGCAAAAATAAAATATAAGCAAGAAAAATGAAGGTCTTTCGATTGGGGCAGAAAACCCTTCGATTCTGCACTTTCTGGCTCTCTTCGATTTGGCCTGAAAAAGGGTGAAGGCATGAATTTCGACTGAAGCCTCACGGTCAACATGTTGTGCCTTTCGATTGGGACCAGCAGGACAACATATTGTGCCTTTCGATTGGGACCAGCAGGACAGCATGTTGTGCCTTTCGACTGGGACCAGCAGGACAACATGTTGTGCCTTTCGACTGGGCCTGGAACCAGTATAAGATGCAATCTGCCTTTATGCCTCCTTCGATTGGGCCTGGAGTCAGTGAGGTGCAATCTGCCTTTCTACCTCCTTCGATTGGGCCTGGAGTCAGTGAGGAAGCCTGAGGCTTCGTTTCATATTCCTGTTTCCTGTTTATTTCGTTTGAGATATTAAATAGCAACATGGCATAAGGCCATGTTATCATTACCTCAGGACCAGGTCAGTTCTTAAAGCATTTGTAATAAACCAAAGAGCAAAACCAAAAGGAGAGGCAGTAAAAACAAACGAAAAGGTAACAAACACTATGTACATGTTTGAAACGAAAAGGAAGCTTATTTACATGTTATGCTAGAAATGAAGGGGTCAAGGTTAAGAATGACTTACCTTGCTTGAGGCTGGAACGTGTGTTGGGCCTTTAAGTGGTTTCATTGAATGCTTCTGGATTCGAAAGGAGGAACCAGGGGTTATGTCTTTGATACTGGATTCGAAAGAGAAGAACAAGTGTGAGGTTCTTCCTACTGGATTCGAAGGGTAACAAGGTATAGGGATGTTTCAGATTCTAAGTGTTTGAATTATGGGTATGTATTTGATGAGTGTTTAAGTGTTTGAGAAAATTTGGTGTTTTTGAGAATTTCTGAAGATTCGTTCGACTGGCCAAATGACCTCCCTTAGCTTTGCACAAGTTCCTGTATTTATAGAGAAAGAATGGACATGTTCGTCCATAGCCAGCCTTGCAAAGAATAATAATGTGGCGTGAAAGTACAAGTGGGCTGAAGCTTTTGGAGGGAAAACAAAATAATTTGAACAGTTTGAGTAACCTGCTCTTTGTAGCCTTTGAGGGACAATGCTTTATTGTCATTCTGGTGCAAGGAATTGGGCATCAGTGCAGGACTGCTGTGCAGCAGTTTTGGAGTTTTATGGCCAGTGAATCAGGCCTGAGCCTGGCAGTGCATGTGACTTGGTCGACAACTGCCTTTGGCCTCTCGTCCTTTTGTCTTGACTCCCTAGACTCACCTTTCGAACAGACTTTCAGTAACCATCTCTTTTTTTTCAATCAAAGTGACGTTCAAATGACTTCCCTAGACCATCCTTCGAATGGGCCAAATTAATGCTCTTGGGATGGAAGGCTCAATCAAAACTTGCAACGTTGGAGAAGTCACTCCCCCAAACAAAAAAGGTGTGCAAGGGCAGGATGTGTGATCGAAAGAGGGCAAAAGAGAGGCTCTTTCCTCCTGGATCGAAGGACATCAAAAGGGAGCTTTTTTCCTTGGAATCGAAGGAAGTCTTTGCCTCAGTCGAAGCTTGTAACAAGTTGTTTTAAAAGGTGATTTTGGCCTTGTGCATGCTAGTATGGTAAGGAATTCTGCCTTGTAAATCTTGGCTAACACGCAGGAAAGAGGCTATATGGCCAAGTGAAATATTTGTACTAAGAGAATACAACATTCAAACGAAATCCAATATCCCAATGAAACAAGAAATGAACTTGTCCAAAAGGAGTCCAGCGCCCAATCAAAGGATGCAAGCCAAGCTTGTGTCGAAAGAGGTCAAAAGGCCAATCGAAGGATGCAAGCCAAGCTTGTGTCGAAAGAGGCCAAAAGGCCAATCGAAGGATGCAAGCCAAGTTTGTGTCGAAAGAGGCCAAAAGGCCAATCGAAGGATGCTGATCGAAAGAGCACTTGTATTTCTCCAATTTTTGTCAAAATAATATTTTTATCTTTTTTCTTTTAATTTTGGTACTGGAAAATCCCAATGCACTTGTTCAAGCTTGAACCTTGAGAATCCTTGTGAGAAAGGCCTTGATAATTGAGAGGGCAAATTTTGGGGTACAACAGTTGCCCCTGTTCAATTTTCTTAAACCTGAGGATATAGATTGGCTTTCGAGCCTTTCATGATTCGAAGGTGGAAGATAATTGAACACTAGAGTGCCCAAAAATTTGCACTCGCATGGTGTAGTATCAGCATTGTGATGTCGGGAATGGGCTTACAGATGCCATTTGGAGATTGTTGGTAGGAGGATGGGCTTATAGATTCCATCTGCAGGAGTGTCGATCGTATAAGAGATTCCTTAGCGAGAACTTGCATACTTATTGTTTGCAGAAGATTCCGCTGGGCAAGTCTAACTTTGTTGAGATTTAGGAACTGTTTCGTGCCCACCGGGAGTATACCGCTGAGGTTATAGAACTCGTCCACCCTATGACGTAGGGTAACATCTTCATCAAGATCTAGGAACTGTCTCATGCTCAATGGAGTATACCTTTGAGGTTATAGAACTTGTCCACACTATGACGGAGGATAACATCAAGATCTAGGAACTGACTCGTGCTCAATGGAGTATACCCTTGAGGTTATAGTACTCGTCCATACTATGACGTAGGGAAACATCTTCATCAAGATCTAGGAACTGTCTCGTGCTCAATGGAGTATACCGTTGAGGTTATAGAACTTGTCCACACTATGACGGAGGAGAATATTAAGATCTAGGAACTGACTCGTGCTCAATGGAGTATACCGTTGAGGTTATAGTACTCGTCCATACTATGACATAGGGAAACATCTTCATCAAGATCTAGGAATTGTCTCGTGCTCAAAGGAGTATACCGTTGAGGTTATAGAACTTGTCCACACTATGACGGAGGAGAACATCAAGATCTAGGAACTGACTCGTGCTCAATGGAGTATACCGTTGAGGTTATAGTACTCGTCCACACTATGACGTAGGGAAACATCTTCATCAAGATCTAGGAACTGTCTCGTGCTCAATGGAGTATACCGTTGAGGTTATAGAACTTGTCCACACTATGACGGAGGAGAGGTAATGGATAGTTGTTGGAGATGGGCTTAAAGATGCCATCCAAAAGTGATTGTTGAAACTTTTGAGCTGGTCGAGTAGATAGTTGTCCTGTCTGGTTTCAGGTATTAATCTATGACCTGAGAAAGAAAGATAGTTTTCCTGGCTTGTTACAAGTGTTAATCTTCAATCTCTTCATGTAGATAGTTTTCCTGGCTTGTTACAGGTATTAATCTACAATCAATCGTCCACAGATAGTTTTCCTGGCGTGCTACAGGTATTAATCTGGAACTTGAAAAGGTTGGTCGACGAGATAGTTGTCCTGTCTGGTTTCAGGTATTAATCTCTGACCTGAGAAAGAAAGATAGTTTCCTGGCTTGTTACAGGTGTTAATCTGGAACTTGAAAAGGTTGGTCGATGAGATAGTTGTCCTGTCTGGTTTCAGGTATTAATCTCTGACATGAGAAAGAAAGATAGCTTTCCTGGCTTGCTACAGGTATTAATCTTCAATCTCCTCATGTAGATAGTTTTCCTGGCTGGTTTCAGGTATTAATCTACAATCAATCGTCCACAGATAGTTTTCCTGGCTTGCTACAGGTATTAATCTGGAACTTGAAAAGGTTGGCCGATGAGATAGTTGTCCTGTCTGGTTTCAGGTATTGATCTCTGACCTGAGAAAGAAAGATAGTTTTCCTGGCTTGCTACAGGTATTAATCTTCAATCTCCTCATGTAGATAGTTTTCCTGGCTGGTTTCAGGTATTAATCTACAATCAATCGTCCACAGATAGTTTTCCTGGCTTGCTACAGGTATTAATCCGGAACTTGAAAAGGTTGGTCGACGAGATAGTTGTCCTGGCTGGTTTCAGGTATTAATCTCTGACTTGAGAAAGAAAGATAGTTTCCCTGGATGGTTTCAGGTATTAATCTTCAATCTCTTCATGTAGATAGTTTTCCTGGCTTGTTACAGATATTAATCTACAATCAGTCGTCCACAGATAGTTTTCCTGGCTTGCTACAGGTATTAATCTGGAACTTGAAAAGGTTGGCCGATGAGATAGTTCTCCTGTCTGGTTTCAGGTATTAATCTCTTACCTGAGAAAGAAAGATAGTTTCCCTGGCTGGTTTCAGGTATTAATCTTCAATCTCTTCATGTAGATAGTTTTCCTGGCTTGTTACAGGTATAAATCTACAATCAGTCGTCCACAGATAGTTTTCCTGGCTTGCTACAGGTATTAATCTGGAACTTGAAAAGGTTGGCCGATGAGATAGTTCTCTTGTCTGGTTTCAGGTATTAATCTCTGACCTGAGAAGAAAGATAGTTTTCCTGGCTTACTACAGGTGTTAATCTTCAATCTCTTCATGTAGATAGTTTTCCTGGCTGGTTTCAGGTATTAATCTACAATCAATCGTCCACAGATAGTTTTCCTGGCTTGCTACAGGTATTAATCTAGAACTTGAAAAGGTTGATGGTAGCCATCTATTGATTGATCTTTTTCTGAAAAAGGTGAAACATTAGTTGTATGCAATGTCATGATGTATGAAATGCACGATGTCATGATGTTCTCAAAATAAATGAGATTGCGTTGTATGCACTTATCACGTATGTAAATAGGATGTATGAAATGTGAAATGTTAATGAATGTATTTTTGTGTGGGAAAATAAATCCTTGACAAAAGCTGGGGAGTCATTAAATCCTGGACTTCTGTTGAAGAGTATGTGTGTCTTCAAACTTTTCTTAGAATATTTCCAATGGATTCCTGTTTTGTTGTTTGAGGAGAAACTCCGCTGGGGGAAGTTGAAAACTCTGTGGGGAGTATGTTTATTTCTGCTTGGAAAAGGAGTTTAGGAGTCTTAGTCGTTCGTTGCTCTACTGGGGAGTCGAAGTTGAACTGATATTTGGTCGGGTCCAGGTTTTGCAGTAACTTGCTGGGGATTGTAGAGTAGTCTACTGGGGAAGAGGAGTTGTGGTCCTTTGATTTGTAGTAGTCGGAGAGGCAAACTCAAGCTGGGGAATCCTGGTGTTGTTGGGGAAATAAACCCTGTCGTCAGTCTGCTAGAGAGGTGACATCTTCATTGGGGGAAGTCCTCGAGGATTCTTGAGGTTGATTCAGCTGGGGAAAGGGGGTCAGAGATTATACTCTTGCTGGGGAATCATCCTATGAGAAGGACTTTGGGGAGACTTGTCATTGCCCCTAGTAGCAAGTGTTTGTGACATTGCCAGAAAATGTGGAATGTACGTAACCCTTTGATGAGATTGACGTTTAATGCCCCAAGTGATAGAGATGGAGACTTGCCCCAGGTTACTCTGCAATTGAGAGATTTCTTGAAATCTTGACTGGACTGCCCCAGGTGTGCTGGATAGTGACACGTCATGCCTCCTTGTTGATAGGAGATTTGTCAATGGAAGTGTCATCCTTCTTGGATTGATTTTGTTCACTGAGAGAGCTTTCGTTCATCGGATATTCATTGTGTGAATTTCTCCGCTGTCAAACAAATAGCCAAATGCAAACAGTGATATTCAAATAATGCAAAGTTTATGCTTGTCTCGAAGTTTTGAAAAATGCATTTTTTAGCAGAAAACTTTTTATAAGATAAATTCAACACAAGATTTAGAGCAAAGCCTTACAGGAGTCAGGATACCTTTTGTAACAGTATGCTTTCGAACTAACCCATGCTTCAGTTAGGACTTTTGAAGGGTTGTAACGCGGCTTGGTTCACGGTTTAAGAAACAAAGGATAAAGGCTCAAAGTATATTTGTACCCACCCGCTCTTCGTGATGTTCTTCAATCCTAAACTCAGTTAATTGTGCATCGAACTCTTATTCGAATTTGGAACGACGTTTTGGTGATGGTTCACACAAGTTGAATTTGTTGGAAGGCAGTCATTTTTGCAATATTTTTCATGTTGTTGAGGATTTGTAGCGACCTCGTTCTTTTGATTTGTTATCCCTAACTTTTGCCTGACTGTTCCTGTTTTCGAGATCACAGTCAGCGGGATGCCCCAAATTTCTTAAGCCTCCTTTGTAGGTTTTGGCTTAGTGGGCTTTTCCTTCTCTCTTTTTTTTGAGAGATAATGACTGCCTATGAGATAAGGAACCACCACTGTCTTTTGATTCCAGAGGAATGCTTTTGATGTCGTTTGTTGTATTACGAACTGAGAGTTTGCGACTTCAATGCGCATCTTTTGAATTAACTGAGTGATTACCCTGCCTCAGGTTTAAAGGTTTCAATTTGTGTTTAAAACAGAAAACTTCTACTTCTTTGGCTCGAAGGGGTTGACTAGGGATTATCTTCCTTATAACTCTAGTGTTTAGGATTTGAAAGAAACGCCTGTACATCGTCAGCAAGGTCTGTTCAAAAGCATACTGTATGAGATTATGGCATTGTTTTCGTCATCCTCCCTCTAAAGGCTTGTAACTTTTAGCAAGAGTTGAATATCATAAAGACAGTATAAGAATAGTGAAAACGTGTGGATGAATTCAAGACAAACATATGCAATGCATTAATGAAACAAAGTTTGACATTAATAGATAATTGTTTGAATAACAAAAGAGATTACAACTTGAAAATTCAAAAAGGAACAAAAGTCTCTTGGTTCGAATTTTGTCATTTCAGGTGGAGAACCCTTAACGGAAGATTTTCATCTCGCCATCCGGCATGAATTCCAGCACTCCTTCATCAATCAAGTCTTGGATCTTGTTCTTCAGGGTCCAACAGTCGTCGGTGTCATGTCCAGGACCATGGGAGTGGTATTTACACCTTTCATTGGGGTGATAGGTAGGAGCAGAGGTGTTGGGATTCCGGGGAGGATCCCTTAAAGTAATCAGATTGACCTCCAACAAGCGTTTCAGTATTAGAGATGATGGTATATCAGTCTCATAGAAATGTCTTCCAGATGCATTTCGCTTGCGCCGATTACCCCGTTGATGCTGGCGAGGTTGTTGCTGGGCTTGTGACCCTGAAGCAAGCTGGGGAGCTTTTCCTTTGTCTTCTTGTCTCAAAGGAGGTTGAACGATGACTTGATCTTCAACCCTAGTTGTTTGCCCCACTTGGTTATTTTGAAGCAGCTTGTTGACGAGGACCCTGAGCTCTTCTTGTCTTTGAGCTAAGTCTTGAATGAGAGCCATTTGGCCCACCAGCTGTCCCATCATCTGGATCTTCATTGTTGCCAACTCAATTTGTAGCCCTTCCAACTGATCATTCCTGATGCCACCTGGATTCCCTAGGATCATGCCCCTAGTGAGGAGAGATTTCACTTCTTCTTGCCCCTTGTATAGGTTCAAGAACATTTCTCAGAGTTGAGCATTTTGAGCCTGGAGATCTTTCACCGTTTGTTCCATATCCATCTTACTGAAATAAACAGTAGGAAGCTAAGGTGACCTGTATGGGAGAAACTTGTCATGATATGATGCATGATATGTGGATGCATGTTTTCAAGGATCTCGCGGGGTAAACACAAGAAAATGTTAGAGGTTGAACTTTGATCGACATCTTTGATTGGAGAACTTTGTATCGGTGGATGTCTTTCCACGAGAATTAAGCTCACCATGTCAAGTGGGTCATAGCCCCTGATTCAAGTTGTTGCACTTGATCTTTGACGATGTTTGTTTAGAGGGGTACCCTCTTGTCCTTTGGTAGACGTCTGGTTCAACGTGACCCTGCATCGAAAGACCCTCGAGATCCTTGAAATGGTTATTGAAAATGCTATGGTATGATGTTATGATGATATGTACATGTATGCAAAAGTAAGCAAGTGTATATACAGGTAATCATATTCACACAAAGCAAACAATTCCTTAGGTTTAGGCTTGCATGGGGTTTGTAGGTAAGTACCCTCTTGAAGTTAGCTGGCTCAACCTGTCCTAAAATAGAAACCGGGTTCTAAGGAGCTCAATATCATTGGATTATTTTCTGTGTTCATTGTTTTGGTTTAGCCACTTAACTGGCGACCAAAATATTCCAAGAAAACAATCCTCAATGAGTGTAGTATCGAGTATCTACCAACTTCGGACTGCACCAAAGTCGGTCATCTCACTACCCCTAAAAAGGCCAAGATGGTCAAGTAAGGTTCTAAGAGTTTGTTAGTGCTTCATGACATCACTCAGCGGCCCCGTATTCTCCTTGACTACTCAAGGGCTACCGGTACCCACAAATATGTCACACTAACATAGCTACTGCTTCAACCATGTCGGTATACCCCGCACAGTTCCCTCACAGTTTATTGCTATTTACCTAAAAAGGTGCCCCCAAATCCGGGTGTAGGATTTAAAACAAACCCAAGCAAGGAACCCAAAAAGTAAAGCAATCAAAGCAATCAAAGCAAGCATGTAAAGGTGATCTAAAACCCTAAGGTAACCCCACTTTTAGAAATTCCCCAACAGAGTCGCCAGTTCTGTGATACGGTGGGAGAACTGACTTGGGTTTTACGTTTGTGTTCGCAAATGTTCGGTTTAGCAAGAGTCGCCACCGACTTTTTATTTTATCCTAAGGAAAGGTCAAAAAGCACAGGAAAGACCTTTGAGTTGTTTTCGTGGGTTCGGGGGGTAGATTATGAAAAGGGAAGGTGCTAGCACCCTTTTCATCCATGGTTATCCATGGGCTCTTAGTTACTTGTTTTAGATCACTTGCCTTGATTTTCAATTGTTTGAAGTGGTGCTTTGTGTGTGTGGTTTTGAAAATGTTTTGAAAAAGATGCCTTGTTTAGGAAACCTTTGTAATAATTCTTGTTTGAATGCTTTAAAAAGGTGTTTGTCTTTTTGAAAAGATGTTTCAATGTTTTTGAAAGTTGTTTTTGAAAGTTGTGTTGTGGAGTGTGTTTTAAAAAAATGGCAAGGATGTTTTGCAAGTTTGATCAAGTAACTAAGAGCTATCTACCCTATTTTACTCAAAGATCTTTCTTATGATTTTTAACCCTTTTAACAGTGTTGTTTCACCATTGTATTTGGTGAACAACCTTGCGTTAGGATGTTGAACGGGACAGGCGCGGGACGTTTGTATAGTCATAGAAGGCAACATATGGGACGTTTTAGCAATGTCGTTTTAGGGACTAGATCGTTTATCGAAAGCAACATCGAGGGTCATCGAGGGACTACGATCTTTTATCGAGGGTCTTTGCTAAAACGCCCATGCTCGAGGGACATGATTATTTTCCGGGGCAACAAGTGAGATTACCCTAAGGGTGCATGTGTGCAAAGTGTGTTATTTACATGCATTTAGTCTTTGATTTTTAGGTTGTCTACTTGTTGATTTTATCTTACCATACACGCCTAATTACTAGCATTTGTACAAAGTAAATAAAATGCAGAAAGATAAAATCCTACGCTATTACAACCATATCGAAAGGCATAAAATATAAAGGCAAAAATAAAATATAAGCAAGAAAAATGAAGGTCTTTCGATTGGGGCAGAAAACCCTTCGATTCTGCAATTTCTGGCTCTCTTCGATTTGGCCTAAAAAAGGGTGAAGGCATGACTTTCGACTGAAGCCTCACGGTCAACATGTTGTGCCTTTCGATTGGGACCAGCAGGACAACATATTGTGCCTTTCGATTGGGACCAGCAGGACAGCATGTTGTGCCTTTCGACTGGGACCAGCAGGACAACATGTTGTGCCTTCCGACTGGGCCTGGAACCAATATAAGATGCAATCTGCCTTTTTGCCTCCTTCGATTGGGCCTGGAGTCAGTGAGGTGCAATCTGCCTTTCTGCCTCCTTCGATTGGGCCTGGAGTCAGTGAGGAAGCCTGAGGCTTCGTTTCATATTCTTGTTTCCTGTTTATTTCGTTTGAGATATTAAATAGCAACATGGCCTAAGGCCATGCTATCATTACCTCAAGGCCAGGTCAGTTCTTAAAGCATTTGTAATAAACCAAAGAGCAAAACCAAAAGGAGAGGCAGTAAAAACAAACGAAAAGGTAACAAACACTATGTACATGTTTGAAACGAAAAGGAAGCTTATTTACATGTTATGCTAGAAATGAAGGGGTCAAGGTTAAGAATGACTTACCTTGCTTGAGGCTGGAACGTGTGTTGGGCCTTTAAGTGGTTTCATTGAATGCTTCTGGATTCGAAAGGAGGAACCAGGGGTTATGTCTTTGATATTGGATTCGAAAGAGAAGAACAAGTGTGAGGTTCTTCCTACTGGATTCGAAGGGTAACAAGGTATAGGGATGTTTCAGATTCTAAGTGTTTGGATTCTGGGTATGTATTTGATGAGTGTTTAAGTGTTTGAGAAAATTTGGTGTTTTTGAGAATTTCTGAAGATTCGATCAACTGGCCAAATGATCCCCCTTAGCTTTGCAAAAGTTCCTGTATTTATAGAGAAAGAATGGACCTGTTCGTCCATAGCCAGCCTTGCAAAGAATAATAATATGGCGTGAAAGTACAAGTGGGCTGAAGCTTTTGGAGGGAAAACAAAATAATTTGAACAATTTGAGTAACCTGCTCTTTGTAGCCTTTGAGGGACAGTGCTTTATTGCCATTCTGGTGCAAGGAATTGGGCGTCAGTGAAGGACTGATGTGCAGCAGTTTTGGAGTTTTATGGCCAGTGAATCAGGCCTGAGCCTGGCAGCGCATGTGACTTGGTCGACAACTGCCTTTGGCCTCTCGTCCTTTTGTCTTGACTCCCTAGACTCACCTTTCGAACAGACTTTCAGTAACCATCTCCTTTTTTTCAATCGAAGTGACGTTCGAATGACTTCCCTATACCATCCTTCGAATGGGCCAAATTAATGCTCTTGGGATGGAAGGCTCAATCGAAACTTGCAACGTTGGAGAAGTCACTCCCCCAAACGAAAAAGGTGTGCAAGGGCAGGATGTGTGATTGAAAGAGGGCAAAAGAGAGGCTCTTTCCTCCTGGATCGAAGGACATCAAAAGGGAGCTTTTTTCCTTGGAATCGAAGGAAGTCTTTGCCTCAGTCGAAGCTTGTAACAAGTTGTTTTAAAAGGTGATTTTGGCCTTGTGCATGCTAGCATGGTAAGGAATTCTTCCTTGTAAATCTTGGCTAACACGCGGGAAAGAGGCTATATGGCCAAGTGAAATATTTGTACTAAGAGAATACAACATTCAAACGAAATCCAATATCCCAATGAAACAAGAAATGAACTTGTCCAAAAGGAGTCCAGCGCCCAATCGAAGAATGCAAGCCAAGCTTGTGTCGAAAGAGGTCAAAAGGCCAATCGAAGGATGCAAGCCAAGCTTGTGTCGAAAGAGGCCAAAAGGCCAATCGAAGGATGCAAGCCAAGCTTGTGTCGAAAGAGGCCAAAAGTCCAATCGAAGGATGCTGATCGAAAGAGCACTTGTATTTATCCAATTTTTGTCAAAATAATATTTTTATCTTTTTCCTTTTAATTTTGGTACTGGAAAATCCCAATGCACTTGTTCAAGCTTGAACCTTGATAATCCTTGTGATAAAGGCCTTGATAATTGAGAGGGAAAATTTTGGGATACAACAGATAATAACCAAGAAAGATAAACTTTAGTGATCGAGCTGATAGTTTATTAAGACCAGGGAGAGATTGTGTACAAAACACATAAATCCGAAGATTCGAGGAGGAATTGGGTGAAGAGGATAGTTTAGAAACAAGATTGAATGAGGGATTTTATTATTAAAGACATATGAGGGCATGTGATTTATGAGGTAACATACAGTGAGCACAATATCCTCCCAAAACCAGAGAGGAACATTACCATGGAGAAGTAGGGTCCGAGTGGTTTCTACTAGATGTTGGTTTTTGTATTCGGCTACCCCATTTTATTGAGGTGTATGAAGGAAAGATGCATTGGGAAGAATACAAGGTTTGAAGGTTGAAAATTATGCCTAGAAGAAGAACAACAAACTAGAGCATTCATATCCATTTACTCTCCCAACGTAAATTCTAAAGGAATCTATTGTTGGAAGGCATGGCACATCAGGTCACTCAGTTAATCGATTACAATGTATTAGATTTATTCGTTAGGCTTATCATTTTCATTCTCATTGTTTAGTAATGTGTATCTTAGAATCATAGTTTGTTATATTTTCTTTGTTCAACATGAGCTAAATCTTGCTTGCTGGAAAATGTGAAATTTCATGGAATAATATTCTTTTGAATGTTAATGAATATGATGTTGTGTTATGTTTATGTCTTGTGATTTATCGTGATATATTTAATTTTAATTTTAATCATCTTAGAGTGAGATAACGACTTATTAGGTTACGATAATGTTTAATAAATGGATTTCAAGAACTAAAGTGGTAAAGTAGCAAGGAAACATTGTCGCGGAGGAAAAAATTAAGATCAAGCTATTGATTAACTTAACTCGAAAAAACAATAGTCGCAACCGAACTTTATTGTTTCCAAAGAAAATAGAAAATATCGAGAAAATCCAACGTGAAAATAAAACAAAAGAGAGAGCTGGATGTAGGGGTTAGTTGTGCAAGGGGAAGATATTAATACCTCTCACATCTATAGTACTCCATAGGAACCTCTTGAAAATCTGTGTTATGATGAAAAAATTGGGTTGTTTGCAAAAAGATTAGGGTGATGAGAAAATAATTATTTTATTACGTTTGTACTCGCAAGGACTTCGAGAGTCCCGTGCCTATGTATCCTCATAGTGAAATAAGTAAATCAGAGTCTCGTAGTTCGTTGTAAAAATAACCATGAAAGTTTGTTGATTGATTTTAAATTCAAAATACATTTCTTCGTATTCGAGTGGAAAACACAACTTACTACCCACAAATATGAGAAATGAGAATTTGCTTCATCTTGTATGGAGAACTTTTACTTGGATTTTTTCACAAGCACGTCTCAACGTTCAAGTGGAAAATATCAATCACTTCACAACATATTATAGAAGTATAATGGTTTGCATCACTACTAGAATAGACTAATATCTAATATTTTGAAAAGGTTTTAAAAGAAAAGTGCACAAAGGCACAAAAAGAAACTTGATGAGATTTTTTTTATAGAAGTTTTAAAAAAAGAGTTTGAACATGCTTAAGTGTTTTTAGCATTTATTGAGAAAAATATTTTCATGATCACTTGACAAAGTCAAAGTTTATTAATAAAAGGTTTGAAGTTTGAAATAAAGAAGTTTTGAAAATAGGGAGAAGTTTTAAAAATTTAAGAATTGGATAAGAGGTGAAGAGATTATCCTAAAGCATAAAGTAAATGACATAAAAATAAAAGGTCTCTTATAAGGTAGCCCAAGAGAAAGCCTTTATGCGCAAGTTTACTAACCACAAGATGGAGCAAGCATTTGATATTGGTCAAAATGGACATTCTTTTCCCTTTGGATTAAGCCACAAGATAAGAAAATCACGTAAGTAAACACATAAGCAGATGAATCATCAAGAGCAAGCAATAGAAGAAAATGAACACCAAAAGGTCCAGATGAAAGCCAAAGTCACAGAGCCACAAAGAGAATTCCAAGTATTCAAGTAAAGATCAAAGTTTCTCAGAACAAGGCCAAGTCTTGAATTGAAGCTTAAAGGTACAGATAAATCCCAAAGTATCAGATATAACCACTCAAAGCAAAGGAAAGTACTAAGTCCTAAGGTACAAAGTCCAAAATAATCCTCAAGAAAGGGATGGTAACACAAAATCCATAAGATTAGATGAAATATATTTAGGTTTTTATCCATTTAATCATGTTTTTGTTCTTTTTTTTAAGCAATAAAGCAAGATAATCCAAAAGATAAAAGGCATAAAGTAAAAGGAAAAATAAGAATGACAAAAATGTAAATGACATGAATGTAAATGACAAAAATTAAAGAACATAAAAGTAAAAGTTAGATGTTAGCACAAAATTAATATGTCAATGTTAGTATTAATGAGGAATCAACCGAGTCCGGATAATTTATTACTATGTTAAGTAGTCGTAAGTGGACTTATGTATAAGTCACAACTATGTGAGTCCGGTCAATAGTAATTTATGTGTCATACATGTTAGAGGAATGGTACAAAATCGTCCTCCTAAAACAATGTAACACATTGATCAAAACAAAAGCAAAAAGAAGAAAATGGAGATGGAGATATGATCAAACACAAGAAATGTAACAAGGGATCATCTATATTTAATTTCAATCAGTCAAAATCACAATTCAATGGGATAAACTTATCATTAATCAAAAGTACCAAAAATGATCAAATGATCATTTAAACGATAAGTTTGAAATGATAAAAGTTCATGCAACTAAAGCATCTTTAAAAGACCAATTGAAATATTGATCAACCAAGTCATGATCCAAGTCCATAAAGTCAAACAAAAATGGATTAAAATAATGGTAAAAATGATTTTTAAAATGATTTAAAATGGAAATTGCTGAAGCGGTAAACCCGCAAATAAAAGTAAGTATTTATTTAGTTTTATCATATCGTCTCCATGGGGATTAGTGCTACTGAGTTATTGTTCTATAAGTGTCACATTTATGAGTTTTGATTTGAATGGTTTTAAAGTAAATGCAGGAATTAAAACTATTAACAAAAAAATAATTCATTCTTTGGAGAGTATAGAACTCTCGGGTTTGCATTTCATCTACTCTATTAAATACTTAAACTTACTACTCGGTTGTATGCAACCTGTTGTACCCCAAAATTTGCCCTCCCATATTCTTCAAGAGTTGGCAAGATCAAGCTTCAAAATCTCTCAAGGGTTGCACAGTCCAATTGCCTCCTGATACAGTCAAAATTAGGATTTTGGTTCTTGCAAAGAAATTGAGGTTTCCAAGGGTCCAATCAAGTACCATATGCCTATACACATTGTCAAGCACCTACATGTCAAGTTTCAAGGCTCACAAGGTCAAGTTGCACAGTCAAAAACCCTAATTGCTCCATAGTCAACTGCAGGGGCAAAATGGTCATTTGACAGTCAAAAGTCAAAAATTTTGGTCAACATCTTTTTTGAAGCCACAATCATCATTTGATCAAGTCTTGATCATGATTTCACAAGTATGGCTCAAAAATCATCAAGGTGTCAAAAGTTTCTATTTTTGGACAGTTGAAAAGTCAACTGTAACTTGACCAAGGCATAACTTTTTCATGGTTCATCAAAAAAATACCATCCAATGCTCATCTTGAAGGGGAGGACATTTCCTACAACTCATCTTCACACTCCAAGTCCAAGAAATGCTCTCACAAAAAGTTATCAATTTCAACATTATAGGTCATTTTCAAAAGTCAACAAAAAGGCACTTTAAGTCAAAGACCATAACTTGAGATTGGTAAATCAAAATGACACGGGACCAAAGACATTGGTTAGAGGACTTCAAGACCTTTCCAAAATGTCCAAGAACATGTTCATAGCTTCAAAATTGAGCAAGATATGCATTGGAGAAGTTGGGAAATTTTTGTGAAATGGCCAAAGTCAACTATCCTTGAAATTTCATTTTTGACAAAAGGGGCCCACTTTTTCCACTTGTTTCAGCTTGGCCATGCCTCCCACGTGTCCCACAATTTATTTCAAGATCTAAAATTAATTCTTCCATTTTTATTTAATTTTATTTGATTTAATTCATTTTAAATCTTTAAAATTCAAATAAAAATCAAAGAAATTAATGGAGAGATATATTTTGTGTTGAATAGCTTTGATACACCTTGAAATACCTTCCAAATTCGTGCAAGGCCTATTATGGGCATAAAAATTCAAATTTTCACAAGAATGGAAAGTTGTTTCAATGGAGTTCATGGCATAATCCAAAACATTATTGCAAGGTTTCAATGACCATTATGCTGATTGATACACTTTACAAAACATATATGCAAGCATTCCATATGCAATTGACGACCTAGAGAGCCCCATACAGCATAAGCCATTTCCAAATTTTGAAGAGAAAAATCACAAACTGAAAACCTAGTTGCAGTACAATTCAAGCTTCCATTTCAATCCAAATACACTCCTTACATTGCTAGGGACGATTTGAAAGCACAAACAAGCCCTAACACCATCAGAATCGAAGCACACAAGTCACACGGTTTGTCCAAATTTTGAGAAACTGAACTCTATTTCCATGCCTCTTTAATTCATTTTGAACGTTATTATGCATTACTGACACCATTACAAAACTTTCTGCATGTTTTAATTTCATTATAAGGCTGTAAAACGAAAACTACCATTAGCGATTTCTAGGTTTTCAAAATTTGGAAATTGGGGCTTTTTGTATACTGTAAAATTGAACCTCAAAACAGGCATGGTCAAACTCAGAAGCTCAAGACGAATCGAATGAGATACTCGCGCCCAATTTATGCTTCATGAGCGTCTAATCGCTATTTTCATATTGCCTGTATTTTGTGGGGGTTTAAAACCCCCGCTATATGTTTTGTGTTTGCAGAAAAAAGCTTGAAGATGACTGCGTGGCAGCCAGGCATAGGTGCATTCAAATTCACGCGCGCGTTTTAGCATATAATGCGTTTGTACTATATAATATTCGCTGCTTATTAAGTTTACAACTAAATGCGTTTGGTGTAGTGGCTGGCAGTGTGTTTGGTAAACGTTAGGACCTGGGTTCGATTCCCAGGTCCCCTTATAATTTCCATATTATTTTTCCAAAAGCTTTCCTGTGCAGCATTCCAAGCGCTGGACACCATGAGCCTCACAGAACCAAGCAGCCAGGTGTCATCAAGGCAGATCTAAAGGCCCAAAAAGCAAGAGTACCATGTGCTCAGTCAAAGCGTGCTATAGGCAATCCAAGAAAGTCAACGAGCTGAAGGTTCAATGGGCCACAGTTTCAACAACACACCCCCATTCCTTGCCCAACACCCCCTTCCATTTGGTTTATTCTCTTCTATTCTTTTTTTTTTTTTCAATTTAATTTCTAACCTTTATTTTATTTTTATTATTAACAATTAATCAATTAACATTTTCATAAAAAATCCAAAAAGAATTAACAACATTATTATTATTATTATTTTATTTTGTAAATAAACATTAACTAAAATAGTTTAATTAGGCAATTTTAATTCCTTTTCTTAAATAATTAAAATAGATCTAGAATTAGGTAAAGTTAACTTTTAATTTTATTTCATAAAAACATAAAAACAAAAAAATATTTTCTTTTAATTAAATTAATTAATTAGTCATTAATTAGCTTTAATTTCATTTTAATTACAAAAAAGACCAAAAAATCAATTTCTTTTTTTTTAAAAGGGTCAACACCCTTAGAACATTCCGACTTAATTTTTATTCGCGCACAGTTTATTATTATGTAATTGCTTCCAAGGCATGTAATAGTTAATTAGGTTTACTGCTTTATTTTAATTTCTCGTACTTATTTACCAAAAACGGGTCTTTGTAAATTTTTGGCGATGTATAGACCCGCGCCTTGTAATAGCGTAGGATTTATGTTTCCGCAATTTACTTTCTGCACCCCCTAACTGCTAATTGCATGAAAGAATGTATGGTAAATAAAAACAAGCGTAGCTCACAATTCCATGATCAAAGATAACTGTTAACATGAAAACAACACACAAATACACACACCACTCCTAGGGTACGCCTCACTCGTTGCCTTCGAAACGTGGTCGTCAAATATAGGACGTTTTAGTGGTCCTTATGTCCATGATCCAGTTGCCTCGAAACAGTTGCCTCGAAAAGTTGCCTCGAAACGGTTGCCTCGGATTAAAAAAGGATCAAGGACATAAGGGTAGCTTCTAAGGTGTCCTACTATTGCTTCGGTGACCACACTGTCCCTACAATCGAATTGACCCGAACACCTCCAACGGTGGTGCTACCTACCTCTCAATGGTGGGATGGCACTACCTTAAGGACTTCTACACAGCTTAATTCCTTAGGGTAGGTAGATGACTCATGGATACTTGCTCTCTTCAAAAACAATCAAAAATCTTTTCACACTGACACTTTCTAAAAAGCTTTCAAAGCAAATTTTTCAAACACTCTTGAGGACAGATACAAGAGTCATTCAGAAATCTTTCCATGAAACTTTTTCAAACCCACTCACATTTGAAAAGCAAACATTATTTTGAAAACATAAGAGCAAGTATCTAAGAGCCCATGGATAACCATGGATAGAAAGGGTGCTAACACCTTCCCTTTCTATAAATCTACCTCCCGAACCGAGAAACGTTCTCATAAGGAATTTTGCTGTGCTTTTGTCCTGTCCATGTTAGAGAAAATAAAAGACGGTGGCGACTCTTGCTTCCGCGACATTTCACGAACCAGCTAAAAACAGTCAGTTCTAAATCCACCGATCACAGAACTGGCGACTCTGCTGGGGAAGATTAAAAGTGAGGTGTACCTTAGGACTAAGATCACTTGTGTTTTCAATTGCCTGATTTGTTTGCTTTAATATTATTGGGCCTGTCTTGGGTGTTTCATAGATCCTAACCCGGATCTGGGGGATACCTTCTTAGAAAGTAGCAACAAGGCTGTGAGGGAATTGTGCGGGGTATACCGACACGATTGAAGCAGTCTGCTACGTTGATGTGGCACTTTGGTGAGTACTGGTAACCCTTGAGTCAAGTCAAGGAGAGTACGGGGCCGCCGCGTGGTGTCGTGAAGCATCAACTGACCTTAGGAACCTTAATTGAACCATCTTGGCCTCTTTAGGGGTAGTGAGATAACTGACTTTGGTGCAGTCCGAAGTTGGTTGATACTCGATACTACACTCATTGAGGGTTGTTTTCTTGGAATATTTTGATCGCCAGTTCAGTGGCTAAATCGAAACAATGAACGCAGAAAACAATCCAATGATATTGAGCTCCTTAGAACCCGGTTACTTTGATAGGACAGGTTTGAGCCCACCAACTTCAAGAGGGTAATACCTAGACCCCATGCTGGCCTAAACTCTAAGGGCTGTCTTGTGTGACTTGTGTGCCTTCAAACTTGACTACTTGCACATTCTTGTTATCTGACACATGAGTTTCTTGCAGGTCTTGTTTACAGTCCTTATTGCAGGGCTTACTTACATCACCTCACACTATTGCTTAAACGCATAGCATAACATCATAACATCATAACATTGCATACATCCTGCATAAGGACTAACCCATTTCAAGGATCTCAAAGGCTTGTGATGCAGGTCATGATGAACCAAATGCCTAGCAAGGGGCCAGGGGATTTATTTTCCTCTAGCCAAGGTTGATGACTTGAGTCAGGGGCTATGACCCACTCGATATGGTGAGCCTTGACTCTTGAAGAAGGACTCTCAGCAACATGAAGTTCCTTCAATCAAGCTACCCAAATTCAAATTCTAACAAGTTTCTTGTTTATCCCGCGAGATCCTTGAAAACATCACATGCATACATACATATCATTGCATTACAGCTACTTTGTTCTACAAGTTGCTTAATCTTCTTCGCTGTTTATTTCAGCGCGCAGTCATCATGAATCCTGAATCATCCAATGGACAAGCTATCAAGGCCCTCCAGGCCCAGAACACCCAGTTCCAGGAGCTAGTCATGAGCTTAGCACAAGGACAACAGGAATTGAAGACTCTGCTCTTGAAAAAGAAGAAGAAGAGGACTGTTTTGTTCAACCCTAGACGCAGGTCTGGGAATACACTGCAGAATGAAGCTGAGAGGACTACTCCATCTGTTGGGGAAGGCAGTCACCAAGGGAGAGAGGTTCCTAGTCCTGTGGTCTCTGACACCGAGACAAACTTCAATGATGAACAGTACCCTCCTGCTGAGGACCGGTACAAACAGCTGGAGGACAGGTTAAATGCTATGGAGATTCAACGTGTGCCTGGGTTGGACTTTGGGGACCTAGGTTTATCTTCTGGGGTGGTGATCCCTCACAAGTTCAAGGCACCTGCCTTTGTAAAGTACGACGGGGCTTCCTATCCTAAGTTTCACCTCCGTTCCTACGCAAGGAAGATCCAGCCCTACACGGCAGACAAGAATCTATGGATCCATTTCTTCCAGGAGAGTCTTTCAGGGACTCAACTCGAATGGTTCTATCAGCTGGATGGAACCACTATTCATAACTGGGAGGACTTGGCTACTGCTTTTTATAAGCAGTATCAGTATAATGCCGACCTCGCTCCTACGCGTACCCAACTCCAGGGTATGTCACTGGGGACGGGTGAAGGTTTTAAGGAATATGCGCAAAGGTGGAGAGACCTGGCTGGAAGGGTGCAGCCACCTTTGACTGACCGTGAGCTCGTTGACATGTTCTTGGGGACCCTGTCTGGTCCCTTCTTCAACCATCTGATTGGGAATTCTTCTGCTGGGTTTACAGATTTGATCTTGACCGGGGAGAGGATTGAAGCTGGTATCAAGGCTGGAAAGATTCAAGAAGCTGCACCTGCTAATGCTCATAAAAAGCCTTACAGTGGGAAGAAGGAGTCCAATGCTGTGCATAGTAAAAAGGGTCGCCATGATCAACATGTAGGGGCAACCCAGATCTTTAATCCCAGGCCTGCTCAACAAGGACAGGGGCAGCAACGTAAGGAGGTCGCACCCAAGAGACAGTTCACTAAGATCAACATGACACTGGATCAAGCGCTACAGCAAATGTTGAAGGCAGGGCTGATTACCTTAAGGGCTCCTCTCCGGAATCCAAACACTTCTGCTCCTAACTATCATCCCAACGATAGGTGCGCATACCACTCTGATAGCTCGGGGCATACTATGGACAACTGCTGGCCTCTAAAGAACAAGATTCAAGATATGATTGACGCCGGAGAGATTCAGTTTGAAGCACCAGAGACTCCAAACATAATCACTGCTCCTTTGCCCAATCATTGAAGGCTTTTGTTTATTTGAATTTCCGAGTTGTAATTTTTTGCTTATACAAACAATTAATGTCATAGAAAACTCTTTTAATGTACTGCATATGTCTGTTTTTGAATTAATCCAATTATTTTCACTATTTCAAATTGCTTTCATATTTTTTGTGATGATCAACGCTCGGTCAATAATTCTAAGCCTCTTGAGGGAGGATGACGAAAACGATACCATAATCTACAGTATGCTTTTGAACAGACCCCGCTGATGAGGTACAAGCATTGTTTCAATTCCTAAACACTGGAGGTATAAGGAAGATAATCCCTCGTCAACCCCTTTGAGCCAAAGAAGTAGGAGTTTTTCTTTTCGAAAATTAAAACCCTTAATCATAACCCGGGGCAGGGTAGTTCTCTCGGTTGATCCAAGTGCACAGCGAATAGCATCAAAGAAGTCCTTCCGAGACAAAAAGACAGTGATGGTTCCGAATGATCATAAAGACAGGCAGTCATCATGTCGTAGAAACTAAAGCCCATTAAGTCAAAACCTATGAAGGGGACTTACAAAAACTGGGGCATCCCGCTGACTGTAATCACAAAAGAAACAGTTCAAGCAAAAATAGGGATAACAAAATCAAAAAGAAAGAGGTCCTACAAACCCTCGACAAAAAATGATTGCCTATTCAAAATAAATTGTCAACATCCGAACCATCACTGGTACATCAGAGCAAAGACTCAAACAAGGTCTAACGTACGATCAACTGAGTTTAGGATTGAAGAACATCACGAAGAGCGGGTGGGTACAAATGAATTTGAGCCTTTATCCTTTGTTTCTTAAACCGTGAACCAGGCCACGTTACAACCCTTAAAAGTCCTAGCTGAAGCATGGGTTAGTTCGAAAGCATACTGTTACGAAAGGTATCCTGACTCCTTAAGGCTTGCAGTAAAACAACGAGTTGACATCACAGTTTACAAAAATTCACTTGTTTTTATGAAAAAAAATGCATTTTCAAAAAACTCCAAGACAGACATAAGCTTTGCATTTTTAACATAACTTTGTTTGCATATGACTATTTGTTCGAACAGCAGAGAAATTCGCACGAAGAATATCTAGTGAACAAAAAGCACTTCCAATCAAGGGGCAGACATGATCATGGTCCATAATCTGGGGCAGTCCAGTCAAGATTCGGAGAATCTCTCAAAAGGCCAACCAGCTTGGGGCAAATCTCCATCCGGATCATTTGGGGCATTGGACGATCAAACGAAGATCTTCTGGTAGTATGGTAACACTGCACTACCGACGGTGACAACTCCCTGCATCCTGAGAGCATGGACATAGTCGAAAAAATACTGCGCATAATCAAAGACCCGCTAGGTTGACACACCTAGGCAAAAATAAGGGCTTCCCGGTGAACCAAAAGGGTTCGGGCAAAAATAAGGGACGAAAATGAAAAAATCTGTACACCCGGCAAGTCGAAAACCTGAAAAGGAGGCTTGGGAAAAAATGGGTATCCCGGTGGACTGAAAACTCGAAAGGGCGGTCCAGGAAAAAATTAGGGATCACAGCGTACGACTATGTCTCGACATCTCGTCACTTGCCTACCAGAAGAAGATTTGTCAACCGGCAGTCAGCAAGCACCTCCACAGGTACCTTCTCCCGCAGAAACTGGGGCAATAAGAATTGTCCAAATGGTACAAGTCGCTTTGTCCTCCAGGTACCAAGGTAGGTTCAGCTGAAGAATGATCAGGATACCTTCACTCCCCGCAGAGTAAGACAGTAGTCAGTAATACTCTTCCCCGAACAGAGTTTGGTCTCCCAATCAGCCCTACAAGGCACAGTATCTCCAGCAAGTCAACACTCTCCCCAAGCAGAGTTAATCTACTGTCAGCCATAAGGAAGATGGGTATTCCCAGAAGATCTCAACATTCCCCAATGGAGTATACAGATGTTCCTAAACAAGCATCCCCGACAGTCTTAATATAAGATTGTTCCCCGGTGGAATACAGACATCCTAGTGGAGCCATTTCCCAATGTAGTCTCAAGTCTCCCAGGAGAGTTGAATCATCCTCCCCAGTAGATTCTGGAAGCTTGCCCCTGCAGAGCACGAACACGTCTCCCGACATTATTCAAAGGTTATTCCTCACCAGAGCTTATAACTGGGTTACCCTCAGCTAATTGCCACGGAAAGATCGTCCTCAGCGAAGTTCTTCCTATCCCCAGCGGAGTTCCTCAAATTCCCCAACATAACTTAGCAATGGTATCCCCAGCGAAGTTATCATTAAAACCTCAGCGAAGTATCTCGTCCCATAGAGTAATTCCCCGCAGAGTAATCACTCCAACAAGTTTATTCCCCAACGGAGTCATCTTCTCCTACCGGTTTATTCTTGCAACCATCATCCCCAGCAGAAACGAAGAACTCTCCTCTTCAAACATCAGCCCAGGATCCAACTTCCCGGCATTCGTCAAGGATTTACTTTCCTAGACGAAAATACATTCATAAACGTCACATTGACATACATCATGACATATGCATATACGCATCATAACACAAATCTCATTCATCTTTAAGAACATCTTAAAATCATGCAGTTCATGCATCATGACATTGCATACAACTGATATTTTGCCTTTTCAGGAAAAAGGTCAATCCAAAGACGGTTACTATCAACTGTCGCAATTCCAGATTCGATACTTGTATCTAGCCAGGGCATATTTACATTAAAGAGATTAAAGAGATAGCTTGGAAATGCTCCAGATATGGATGCTGTTCTTTTGCTTATTCAAGACTCCTTCTAGAGATAGTTCAGATGTGACCCAGGCATGGCGACATTCTGATACTCATTCCAGATTTCCTTTCAGAGATAGCTTGGAAATGCTCCAGATATGGGTGCTGTTCTTTTGCTTATTCAAGACTCCTTCTAGAGATAGTTCAAATGTGACCCAGGCATGGCGACGTTCTGATACTCATTCCAGATTTCCTTTCAGAGATAACTTAGGAATGCTCCAGATATGGATGCTGTTCTTTTGCTTATTCAAGACTCCTTCTAGAGATAGTTCAGATGTGACCCAGGCATGGCGACGTTCTGATACTCATTCCAGATTTCCTTTCAGAGATAGCTTGGAAATGCTCCAGATATGGATGCTGTTCTTTTGCTTATTCAAGACTCCTTCTAGAGATAGTTCAGATGTGACCCAGGCATGGCGACGTTCTGATACTCATTCCAGATTTCCTTTCAGAGATAGCTTGGAAATGCTCCAGATATGGATGCTGTTCTTTTGCTTATTCAAGACTCCTTCTAGAGATAGTTCAGATGTGACCCAGGCATGGCGACGTTCTGATACTTCTTCTAGATTTCCTTTCAGAGATAGCTTGGAAATGCTCCAGATATGGATGCTGTTCTTTTGCTTATTCAAGACTCCTTCTAGAGATAGTTCAGATGTGACCCAGGCATGGCGACGTTCTGATACTTCTTCCAGATTTCCTTTCAGAGATAGCTTGGAAATGCTCCAGATATGGATGTTGTTCTTTTGCTTATTCAGAGTTCTTTTCAAAGACAACTTAGAGATGCTCCAGCCCGGATGCTATTCTATTGTTTAGTCTAGATTCATTCAAAAGACAGTCCAGATACGATCCAGATTCGGATGACATACTGTCACTCATTCAAACATAGACTAGATATGCTCCAGACACGGAGGCCATTCTATTTCTCATTCGGACGCAGCTATCCATTACAGTTCCAAATGGCATCTATAAGCCCATTCCCGACAAGGTTCTGTCACATCTTCCAGATGGCATCTTTAAGCCCATCCTCCTATCCACCACCTCTCCAAATGGCATCTTTAAGCCCATTCCCGCTATCACACTACTGATACTCTACTATGTGAGTGCAAATTTCTAGGCACTCTAGTGTTCAATCATCTTCCACCTTCGGATTACGAAAGGCACGCCAGCCAATCTACATCCTCAGGTCTAAGAAGATTGAACAGGGGCAACTGTTGTACCCCAAAATTTTCCCTCCCATATTCTTCAAGAGTTGGCAAGATCAAGCTTCAAAATCTCTCAAGGGTTGCACAGTCCAATTGCCTCCTGATACAGTCAAAATTAGGATTTTAGTTCTTGCAAAGAAATTGAGGTTTCCAAGGGTCTAATCAAGTACCATATGCCTATACACATTGTCAAGCACCTACATGTCAAGTTTCAAGGCTCACAAGGTCAAGTTGCACAGTCAAAAACCCTAATTGCTCCACAGTCAACTGCAGAGGCAAAATGGTCATTTGACAGTCAAAAGTCAAAAATTTTGGTCAACATATTTTTTTGAAGCCACAATCATCATTTGATCAAGTCTTGATCATGATTTCACAAGTATGGCTCAAAAATCATCAAGGTGTCAAAAGTTTCTATTTTTGGACAGTTGAAAAGTCAACTGTAACTTGACCAAGGCATAACTTTTTTATGGTTCATCAGAAAAATCCCATCCAATGCTCATCTTGAAGGGGAGGACATTTCCTACAACTCATCTTCACACTCCAAGTCCAAGAAATGCTCTCACAAAAAGTTATCAATTTCAACATTATAGGTCATTTTCAAAAGTCAACAAAAAGGCACTTTAAGTCAAAGACCATAACTTGAGATTGGTAAATCAAAATGACATGGGACCAAAGACATTGGTTAGAGGACTTCAATACCTTTCCAAAATGTCCAAGAACATGTTCATATCTTAAAAATTGAGCAAGATATGCATTGGAGAAGTTGGGAAATTTTTGTGAAATGGCCAAAGTCAACTATCCTTGAAATTTCATTTTTGACAAAAGGGGCCCACTTTTTCCACTTGTTTCAGCTTGGCCATGCCTCCCACGTGTACCACAATTTATTTCAAGATTTAAAATTAATTCTTCCATTTTTATTTAATTTTATTTGATTTAATTCATTTTAAATCTTTAAAATTCAAATAAAAATCAAAGAAATTAATGGAGGGATATATTTTGTGTTGAATAGCTTTGATACACCTTGAAATACCTTCCAAATTCGTGCAAGGCCTATTATGGGCATAAAAATTCAAATTTTCACAAGAATGTAAAGTTGTTTCAATGGAGTTCATGGCATAATCCAAAACATTATTGCAAGGCTTCAATGACCATTATGCTGATTGATACACTTTACAAAACATATATGCAAGCATTCCATATGCAATTGACGACCTAGAGAGCCCCATACAGCATAAACCATTTCCAAATTTTGAAGAGAAAAATCACAAATTGAAAACCTAGTTGCAGTACAATTCAAGCTTCCATTTCAATCCAAATACACTCCTTACATTGCTAGGGACGATTTGCAAGCACAAACAAGCCCTAACACCATCAGAATCGAAGCACACAAGTCACACGGTTTGTCCAAATTTTGAGAAACTGAACTCCATTTCCATGCCTCTTTAATTCATTTTGAATGTTATTATGCATTGCTGACACCATTACAAAACTTTCTGCATGTTTTAATTTCATTATAAGGCTGTAAAACGAAAACTACCATTAGCGATTTCTAGGTTTTCAGAATTTGGAAATTGGGGCTTTTTGTATACTGTAAAATTGAACCTCAAAACAGGCATGGTCAAACTCAGAAGCTCAAGACGAATCGAATGAGATACTCGCGCCCAATTTATGCTTCTTGAGCGTCTAATCGCTATTTTCATATTGCCTGTATTTTGTGGGGGTTTAAAACCCCCGCTATATGTTTTGTGTTTGCAGAAAAAAGCTTGAAGATGACTGCGTGGCAGCCAGGCATAGGTGCATTCAAATTCACGCGCGCGTTTTAGCATATAATGCGTTTGTACTATATAATATTCGCTGCTTATTAAGTTTACAACTAAATGCGCTTGGTGTAGTGGATGGCAGTGTGTTTGGTAAACGTTAGGACCTGGGTTCGATTCCCAGGTGTTTACTGTGGGAATTGGTAAACAACCGCTGATCCTCCAAAAGGTTACTTATTTGGTGACTCGCAGGATCGATCAGATTGATCCTAAGACATGGTTGATTTTTGGGGTTTTGACTAAGTTTAATGATGGTTAATGACAAGAAAATAAAGACTCTTTATGTAAATTGCATGAAGAAAACTTGGTAGAATGAAAGAAAGCTTTAAATAAAAGGCTTCGACTGGAAAAGTAAATGAAGAGCAATAAAGTTCTGGAAAATAAATGACTTTGATTAATTAAAATGGTGTTTCACACATACATTCTCAACAATTCTTTCGCTCACACTGGGTACTTGAATCTAAATGAGTGACTTGTATATAATTGTGAACACACGCGAAAAACTACGTGAACAACTAGTATTTATACTAAACACATCTCAAGTAACCGTCGGGCAGTTACGCTGCTTCGAGATGACTCCACTTGGCATGCTCACAGCATTCGACGCTCCTGATCTTGGCACGTTGCACTTGGTAACCGCTGGAAACCGTTTTCCCTCCAAACATTTGAATCTCAAACCGTTCCACTCTGAGCATCGAATACCTTTGTCGAGAAGCACCTTCGACGTCGAAGGCAACAAGATTCCTACTTAGAAGAAATTCTCCAAGTACCTTGCCATCTTCTGATGAGCACTTCGACAGAATCAGCTGGTTGAAGCCATCCCTCATGATTAATGGTTTATATTAATGAAAACAAGGGTGTCGAGTTTAGGAGCCAACAAATTGCCCCCCAAGAATGTCTTATTTCGACGCTGAAAAGAAAAAGGCATTCTTTGAGATTCCACTCGACACCTGTCCTTCATTCTTAGCCACAGATTAACCTGTGCGCTTTTTGTCTTCTACCAACCAACTGACAATCCCAAGAAAAAACTATCATTCCATCTGTACCTAAGACGTCACCTCAGTAAGGCGTTTAGCGTGCCCAATGTCTTTTCACAAATTGTCATCATGACAATTTCCCAAAAACGAGGGCGCACGCTGCACCGTTTCGTTTCTGCAGAACGACTATGTCAGCGAAGGAGCGCCACGCGTCCCACTATCTTCTGCAACATTAAATGGCCTCGAATTTTGTGATTTCCCAACCACTATAAATAGCGCTTAGTACCCCCTTGTGGGACTTTTTCACGCCATTCTGCATTCAAACCTTATTGTTAAACAAAATCTTCTGCAAACTTGCAAACACTTTGTTCTTCACTCCACCTTCAATCTTAACCCAAAAATGGCTTCAGGTTCCTCTAATGCTCCCAGTTCCAACATTCCTTCTAGAAATGCTAAACCAAAAATCTTCTCAACTGTTCCAACAGTTACCTCTACAGGCCTGTGAAGGGTTCTTGAACCCCTGGAGACTGCTGAGCGTGAAGCTTATTCACATCAACTACTGATTCCGGTTGGATACTCCAACCAGATTTTCGCCATGTCTGGCCCGTTATCCACATGCATTGATGAATCTACAAAGATCAAGAACTTCTTCCTAGTGCTTGAGGCGCTCAAACCTGTTGGGTGTTCCAAAAAAGCTGCAGATGACAACGAAGATCCCGCTAAGGAGAAGATAGATCTTCGCTTCTTCAATAGGGGTGTTAGGGCTTTTAGGTCTAGCCCTAGCCTCACACCAGACTATAGCGCTTGGCTAGAGAAGATGGAAAAAAGCCAGGCTTCGATCTGGAAGAACCTGGGGATATACGACCTAGTCATGCTGTCGAAGACGGGTCTTGTAGGTGTTTAGGTATTGGCTTGCATTTTTGGAAAATCCCAAGTGTATGTGTGAATGTCATGACTGATGTCATAACATTCTAGTTCAGGTTGTACTAACTCAATAGGTACATGTGCAGAAAAATATTGTAATTCAAATACTGATGTTTAGAAGTGTGTATCTGAGCATGTTTGCAAAATGATCACATTTTGCTAATCAGTAGACAGGTTTTCTCAGATGTCATAACAGATGTTATGACATCCTGTTCTGAACTAACAGGATTGCAGGATTGGATAAGTCTGAGTTTTTTCAGGAAATAACTCAGTCCCCTCTAAACAGAATCCTGCGTTTTCTGAGGAGTAACCTAGCTCAATCCTAACCTGATCAACAAAGTACTGTGACCTGGTCTTTAGGTCAAACGGAATCAACCCTAGGTTTTTGGAAACCCTAACTGAAGTTGCAGCTGCTATATATTCAACAGAGCTGCGGTTTTTGAAGATATCCCTGCTGATTGATTAGAAGATCAATTTTGTAATCTGTATAGATTTGTTTATTGTACTCCAAGCAACTATCATTGTGATAAGTGCCTTGGAATAGGTTTCAATTGTAAGGGTTGTGTAGCACTCAAAGCTTTGAAGCAAGAGTGTTTGAATGTTACTTGACTAAAGCTGTGAAGCAGAGTCAAGTTAGTTGTGTACATCACTCAAAGCTGTGAAGCACGAGTGATTGTGTTACTTGATTAAAAAGCTGTGAAGCTTAATCAAGTGTGTGTTTTGAAGAGTGTCTTCATCAATTCTCAAGTCAAATTGATTTATGTATCACTGCTGTGATTGAGGGGGAGTGAGTAGGAACTCAGGTTTAAGTTGTACTTAGATTAGAATTGCATTGGGTAGGTCTTAAGTGAAGGAGATAAACTGGTTGGTTTATTCCTGAATTAACATCTCTTATAGTGGATTCTCTCCCTGGCTTGGTAGCCCCCAGAGTAGGTGTTGTTGCACACTGAACTGGGTAAACAATTGACTGTGTTATTTACTGCTTTTGTATTTACTGTCATATAGTAAGTCAGATACGGTGTCATAACATTGGACGTGACATTGAGTATCTGTAGCCAGAATTTCAATTGGCATCAGAGCAGGCATCCTGCCTGTATTACTGGGTGAGATCTAGGGATATCACTTTCTGGCACTATGGACAAAGAAGGAGTTTTTGGAAATAGACCACCCATTCTGGATGGAACTAATTATGACTACTGGAAACCTCGTATGATTGCCTTCCTAAAATCTCTGGACAAAAAGGCTTGGAGAGCTGCCGATAAAGGATGGATACATCCCACCATAACTGAAAGAGATGGGACAATCAGTCTGAAGCCTGAGGAAGATTGGAGTAAAGAAGAAGATGAGTTAGCTCTGGGAAATTCAAAAGCCTTAAATGCCCTGTTCAATGGAATTGATAGAAACATCTTCAGACTAGTACATCAATATGAACTGGCCAAGGAAGTTTGGGACACCCTCAAAACCACTCATGAGGGCACTTCCAAAGTAAAGATGTCAAGGCTTCAGATGTTGACCACTAAGTTTGAGAATCTAAAAATGATGGAAGATGAAACCATTCATGAGTTTCACATGAACATCTTGGAGATTGCCAACACCTCAGGAGCACTGGGAGAAAAAATGTCAGAAGCAAAACTGGTGAGGAAGATTCTCAGATCCTTGCCTAACAGATTTGCAATGAAGGTAACTGCCATAGAGGAAGCCCAGGACATTAGCAAGTTAAAAGTGGATGAACTTATTGGGTCTCTTCAGACTTTTGAGATGGGGATCACTGATAATGGTGACAAGAAGAACAAAAGCATAGCACTTGTATCCAACACTGATGTTGAATACAAGGAGGATGAAGAAGAAAACATATCAGAAGCCATTGCCATGCTTGGAAGACAGTTCAACAGGCTCATCAAAAGAATGGACCCAAAGTCAAGGTCTAATGTTCATAACATTCCTTCTGACATTGACAGTTCCAGCAGAAGACCAAGGTCAGAAGATAAGGAAAACCAAGGCAGAGGTATTCAATGCCATGGATGTGAAGGATATGGACATATTCGAGCTGAATGTCCTACCTTTCTTAAGAAGAAAAAGAAAGGAATGACTGTTACTTGGTCTGACTATGATTCAGAAAGCAATTCTGAAGAAGAATCTGCCAAACTAGTTACTGCCCTAACTAGTGTTTGTACTTCTGAAAGTGACACCAGTGATGAAGAAGTAACATTTGAAGAACTGGCTGATACCTACAAGAAATTGTGTATCAGAAGTGGTGAAGTCTGTGTGCAAAATGAGAAACAATCAAAACTCATTGTAAAGCTGGAGGCTGAAAAGAGGGCAAATCTTGAAACTATAAGTCATTTAGAAGGAGAAGTTCAACTGCTGAACTCACAACTGAATCAAATGACCAAATCTGTCAAGATGTTGACCAATGGAACAGACAAATTGGAAGAGATCCTTCAGGCTGGTCAAAATATGGGAAATAAATCTGGCCTGGGATTTGTGGAAACAAAGAAATTTGGTACCGGGAAGCAAATGTCAAAACGGATGTCTCAACATTACTCTCAACATCAGGGACAGAGACATATGAAGAAAAGGTACCAAAGATGGAGATGTCATCATTGTGGGAAATATGGTCACATAAAGCCCTTCTGCTTCAGATTACATGGATATCCTAAACAGAACTCAGATGTCAAACCTAAGTCTAAAAAGGTACCACACGCTCCTCAATGGAAGAAAAAGGCTACTGCACTGATAGCACACACTTCCCTAAAGATCTCTGCAAAGGAAGATTGGTACTTTGACAGTGGATGTTCCAGACACATGACTGGATTCAAAAATCTCCTCAATAATGTTATGCCTCACACCACCAGTTTTGTGACCTTTGGAGATGGTGCTAAAGGAGAAATCAAAGGAGTTGGTAATTTGGACTACCCTGGAGTTCCAAGTCTGAATAAGGTACTGCTGGTAAAAGGGTTGACTACTAATCTCATCAGCATCAGTCAATTATGTGATCTAGGATTCATGGTCAACTTCTCAAGATCTGAATGTCTAGTGTTTAATGAAAAACTAGATGTTGTAATGAGAGGAATCAAATCCAAAAATAACTGTTATGTGTGGCAGCCTGAGAACACTGATATCTCCACTATGAGTCAAATCATCAAAGAAGAAAAAGAGATGAAACAGTGGCAGCGTAAGCTTGAAGGAATGAAAAGAGCTATTCCTATGGAAGATGTCAGAGGAACTTCTAAACTACAGGCTGATAATATAAGTGATGTGGCAAAGAACAAGTCTCATAAACTCTATTCTCAAAAATTCTGGTCAAAACAGATGCTACCTGAGGACAATGTTACACAAGATGTTGTGACATTGTGGTGTGATAATCTGAAAACATTCAACATTGGAGTAAAGAAGTCATTTGAACTGGAACATAGGTTCTCTAAGCTTCAGCTAACTGATACTTCTACCAAGTCGCTTGTTGAAAATAAACTTGAAAATTTGAGGGGCAGATTGGGTATTCACCAACATGAGAAATTATAGCAATTAGTTTTGCTAAAAACAAGGGTTGAAGGGATTAATTTTATTAAGTCTATATTCAGTGGGTTAATCATATTCATTCACAATTACTTCAAAAGCCTTAAGAAGTTGAAGAGACTCCCTTGTACTCCCTACCTCTCTCGTCCTTGCAAACTGTTTCCTCCTCCCAATCAAAGAATTTTCTCAAACTGCTACTATCACTCAACGTTACACACAATGTCTCAGACATCGTCTTCCACCATGGCGGCTTCGTCTCACTCATCATCGTCATCATCTGATCAAGATTCTAGGGCAATCACTACATGCATAGAATCTGAAGTTCTTGAGGTCACTCCTCTCAGGGAGATGGCAACTGACCCAGCCAGAGTCAAAAAGCTCAGGACCAGACATGCAGGAAGAGCTCAAGCTACAGTCTCTGGTAACTCTTCTCTTCCTTCGTCTTCTACACCTAATAAAGAAGGATCAGTTCAAGTACACCAAGCTATTGCTAGACTGGTTTCTAGCATTCTGAGTGGCAACCAATCTGTACCGGGGATTTCTATCCCGTTGAATCAATCAGAAAGTCCAAATGTGGAAGGTTCTGAAAATATAGATGTCACTGAGGATGTTGTGACACCAAAAGACAACATTCAGAATCCCTCTGAAAAGGCTGCTGATCCACCTATCATTGATGTGGATGAAGATTACTCAGATAATGAACTGATTGCTAATGTGAACCCTAGCATTGCTAGGAGATTGATGAAAAGAAAGAGTAGTGAGACTGTTAAACCTGATGCTAAGAAATCCAAGGCTGAAGGGATGGCTGAGAAAATTCAGACAAAAGGGAAGAAGGCACAGGTGCAGACTGCTAGACAACCAATCTCCAAGAAAAGTAAAGAACCTGAAACTTCTGATTCTGATGATGAATCAGAATTTGAGGTTGACATTGACAATACTCCCATCAGAAGGAAGCTCCCCTCCAGCAAGATTGCTAGAGTGCCTGAAGTGCCAACAGACAACATCTCCTTTCATCATCCTGATAATGCAAACAGATGGAAGTATGTTTGCTTGAAGAGAATAGCCTTGGAGAGAGAACTCAACAATGATGCTTTGGAGTGCAAAGACATCATGGAGCTGATCAGGAATGCTGGGCTAATGAAGACAGTGATGAAGTTTAGCAAATGTTATGAAAATCTGGTTAAAGAGTTTGTAGTGAACTTGTCCAATGATTATGCTGATGGGAGGTCAGCTGACTTTGAGAGTGTGTTTGTTAGAGGAAGAAGGGTCAAGTTCTCTCCATCAGAAATCAACAAGTTTCTTGGAAGAACAAATAAGGACTGTCCTGATCTAGAGGCAACTGACAATGAAGTATGTTTGACCATCACTGCCAGGCAAGTAAAGTGCTGGCCATTGAAAGGGAAGTTGAATGCTAGTAAACTCAGCATGAAATTTGCCATCTTGCATAAAATAGGTGCAGCAAACTGGGTGCCTACAAATCACAAATCAACCATCTCCACAGGATTGGGGAGATTCATCTATGCTGTAGGAACCAAGACTGTCTTTGACTATGGAAGGTACATCTTTGAACAAACCTTGAAGCATGCTGGCAGTTATGCTGTCAAAGGACCAATTGCTTTTCCCTCCCTCCTTTGTGGAATCATCCTTGCACAATACCCTGACATCCTTGTAGCAAGAGATACAGTCTGCAAAAGAGCCCCTGCCCTTGGCCTGCACTACAAACTGTTTCAGGGATCCCATGCTCCAGACATTGTCATAACATCAGCTGAGACATCGTCTGCAAAGATCCAGTCCAAAACATCAGATGTCATAGCTGTTTTAAAAGAAACTTGCAAAGATCTGGATGCTAGAAAAAGGACCCTAGAAGCTCTAATTGCCAGGCTAGAAAAGGAAGAAGCTGAAGAAAGCAGGAGGGAAGAAGATGAAGGACAGCTCAACATTGAAGAAATTGGCTCCTCTGAGTCTGATGACAGTGCTTGAAGGATGATTGCTGCTTGGTGGTGTTGCTGGTGGAGTTTGGAAGTATGTTCTGCTGTTGTCTGCTGCTGATCTCATTATTTTGTCTTGGATAACTGTATAACTTTATAAACATGTAATCTTTGGCCCATTTGTGGCTAAAGTGGGGGAGAATATTTTTGGTACTGCTTAATTAGTACTTAACACTATATTTTTCTGCTGTCACTTATTTCTGCTGCTATCTATCTATCTCTGATTGTTTAGGGACTTTAGCCAAAAATCTGCCAAAGGGGGAGTTTGTAGGTGTTTAGGTATTGGCTTGCATTTTTGGAAAATCCCAAGTGTATGTGTGAATGTCATGACTGATGTCATAACATTCTAGTTCAGGTTGTACTAACTCAATAGGTACATGTGCAGAAAAATATTGTAATTCAAATACTGATGTTTAGAAGTGTGTATCTGAGCATGTTTGCAAAATGATCACATTTTGCTAATCAGTAGACAGGTTTTCTCAGATGTCATAACAGATGTTATGACATCCTGTTCTGAACTAACAGGATTGCAGGATTGGATAAGTCTGAGTTTTTTCAGGAAATAACTCAGTCCCCTCTAAACAGAATCCTGCGTTTTCTGAGGAGTAACCTAGCTCAATCCTAACCTGATCAACAAAGTACTGTGACCTGGTCTTTAGGTCAAACGGAATCAACCCTAGGTTTTTGGAAACCCTAACTGAAGTTGCAGCTGCTATATATTCAACAGAGCTGCGGTTTTTGAAGATATCCCTGCTGATTGATTAGAAGATCAATTTTGTAATCTGTATAGATTTGTTTATTGTACTCCAAGCAACTATCATTGTGATAAGTGCCTTGGAATAGGTTTCAATTGTAAGGGTTGTGTAGCACTCAAAGCTTTGAAGCAAGAGTGTTTGAATGTTACTTGACTAAAGCTGTGAAGCAGAGTCAAGTTAGTTGTGTACATCACTCAAAGCTGTGAAGCACGAGTGATTGTGTTACTTGATTAAAAAGCTGTGAAGCTTAATCAAGTGTGTGTTTTGAAGAGTGTCTTCATCAATTCTCAAGTCAAATTGATTTATGTATCACTGCTGTGATTGAGGGGGAGTGAGTAGGAACTCAGGTTTAAGTTGTACTTAGATTAGAATTGCATTGGGTAGGTCTTAAGTGAAGGAGATAAACTGGTTGGTTTATTCCTGAATTAACATCTCTTATAGTGGATTCTCTCCCTGGCTTGGTAGCCCCCAGAGTAGGTGTTGTTGCACACTGAACTGGGTAAACAATTGACTGTGTTATTTACTGCTTTTGTATTTACTGTCATATAGTAAGTCAGATACGGTGTCATAACATTGGACGTGACATTGAGTATCTGTAGCCAGAATTTCAGGTCTCAACTACTCCCCTGAGATGCTGATAGCCTCTTTGCTTTTCTGGGATTATACTCATTTCACTTTCCACCTTCCTTGTGGAATGCTAACACCCACGCTTTTCGACGTGGCTGCCATCACCGGTCTTCGACCAACTGGGGATTATTTCGACCCAGAGGAAATGTCGGAAGACCAAATTGGGTTCTCAGCTACTAAACCCACCTATACCACCTATATCAACCATTACCATGACAGGTCGACAGCCAATGTGACGGATGTGGAGCATATTGCGTTTCTAGCCCTTTGGCTGTCACGCTTTGTGTTCTGTACGAAGTCTTTACAGGTGACAAAGAAAATGGTCACCCTTGCTACCCAGCTTCACCATGGCCAAAACATTTGTTTGGCAGAATTAATCTTGGCGAATCTGTATGAGTCGATCAGCAGTGGAGCGACTCTGTTAAAGGTCATCGAAAATAGAGCCAGTCTGTTGCTTGCAGGACCCTTTTGGCTACTTCAACTGTGGCTAAATGCCACTTTCGAGTCTTTCTTACCTCAGAAAACTCAAATAAACGAACAAGCTCCTGAGATAGCCAAAAGGCGTATCGAAGGCACCAGATTGGCTTTACTGACCCCGACTGAAGATGGGCTGGAACTTCAACAGACTTTTGCAAACTTCGTCTTGATGTTTGCAAGAAGAAAAGAATTCACTTCGACCATGGCTCCTTTCGCTCGTCGAAAGGTTGGTCCAGAATGGTTCACCAGGCCCCATCCCAAGTCGTCAGGTGACCCTCATGTCGAAGAACATATAATAATGTGGGAAGCATTTCTCACACCCAGAATAATGCCACTGCGCTTTAAGAGCTCCAAGAATCACCTGAGCTTGATCGCTTACCAACCAAACTTGGTCTCTCGACAGTTTGGTATCATTCAATCACTTCCTTCTCCTATTTTTCCTAGGGAGAAATCAATGTTATATTTTTGCAATGATTATACTGAAGATGCTGCCACCAAGCATATTGGCAGGTATGCTGGTCGAACAGTACTTTCACTGTTCGACTATCAACTTAACTTCCTCTGTTCACCATCTTTCAAAGATTGGTGGAAGAGTTATTATGCTGAAGAGTTCTTCGACGAAAAAGATTTTGTGGACGAACTTCAGAAGTCCTTCGTTCTAGTCCTTGACAAAATAAAGAAATGTACGTTCACTCTCCAAATTACTTTTGTCTTTTCATTTCGATTTGTAACTTGTTAATTATAACTTGTGAACGCGTCTTCTTTCAGTTGTTCGAAAGCCTGCAGCAAAGAAAGCCGCAGAAGGCCATCAGGGAGGAGGTCCCTTGACAAAACCTTCAGCACCGACGAAAACTACAGAAAGCCATCAAGGGGGAGGTCCTTCGATAAAACCTTCAGCACCGGTAACCAAACTTTTATTAGTTCCCTCTGGTTTTAACATCCTGATTTTCGATGTAGTGTTCTAAATCGAACTCCAATTGGTTTTCAGGCACCTTCACCCAAGAAACGACCTGCACTAACGATCGAATCTGGGAGTGACGACGAGGACGAATCTCCCCCCGCTCCTCTTAAACAGAGAAAACTGAAGAAAGATGCTCCTTCTCCTGAGTCTCGACCCATGATCAGAATAAAGGTTGCAGGGAGAAGACCCAGGCCACCTCCCGTGATTATCGAAGAGCCAACGGAGGAGGAGCTAAATGTTCTGCTCAATAAACCCGTCGAAAGTGATAATTCCAGCCCTGGGGCTGAAATTCCTCTGCAGGTAGTTTCTTTGACCATTTTTCAACTCAGGTGTCGATGCTCACGTTCGATTGTGTCTCTTTCTAAACCAAAAGATTCTTCCTCTTCTATTTTCAGGAGACCACCGAAAGTTCAGCACCAAAGACTTCAGAGACACTAGACTCTGCTGAACACAGTAGGCAACAAGAGGAAGAATTGGCGAACGATGAAGCCAATGCCGAAGCAGAGGAACAACAACCAAAGGAAACTCAAGTGATCGATCTGTCAGAGGAACAACATGACGAAGGGGATCATGTTGATGCTGGCACTACAGAACTACATGTCGAAGAGAGTCATGTCGATGCAAACGCTACTCAACAACTTCAACCCCAGGCCAACGCTGCTGTAAGGGTTACCACCTCGACAAAGCCTAAGTCCAAAGAAGACTTAGCACTCTTGAAGCAAACTGGTCCCATTGGCTACCTGAATGCCATTATCGAGAGTAGGGGAAGTTCATCTGACCTTAGTCATGATGCTTCTACTGCATCGGGGAAGTCCACTTCGACTTCTCCTCTTGATGAGGCTTTGATGAAGGTCAAGGCTCAGTTCTTCAAGAAAAATATGATGAAGGCTTTGGAGGGGGATCCCACTGCTCCGTCTTGTTTGGGAGCTGTTTTGAATGCAGTCGACTTGCTTGCTGTGACTCCAGAGGTTTCGAGCTTTATCTTGGAGTTGTACTCCATTGTTGATCAAGTCTCTGCGGACTATCGACGTCAGAGGGGCTTCAACAGCCAGCTCGAAGCGCTACATGGCAAAAGTTCTTCTGCCTGGACTGAAGTAGCTGAAACGACTTCTCGAATTGCAGAATTGTCGAAGCAGAAAGCATCCAAGCAAGAAGAAATTGACGCCATAGATCGAGACAATGCCTCTATAAAGGCGCAAATCGAAGAGCTAGAGGCCAAGATAAATGCTAATACCAAACGCAAGGAGGAGCTTCTCTCGACTGTTTCAGACACAGAGAGCCAAGCTGAAGTTACACGAGGCCTAGAGTTTGCTGAGAAGGCCCAAGCCTTCGATGACCAAATTGCCAAGCTTTCCCAGGCGAATGCCTTGTGCAACAAAAGTCTGGAGTTGCAGCACGCCAAGTACCTTTGACTTAGAGATTCTATCCCCTTCTAATTTACTCAGCCATTTATTAACCATGTATTGTAATATTTATTTGACAATGTAACCATTTTGGCTAATTCTTATAAAATTTTCCATTTTGGCTATTTATGGTTAATTTGGTCATTACTTGCTATTTATTTTGATCTCTTGGAGCATAGGTTTATACTTTTTCAAATATTTGCCGTTTACTCTCAAGAGTCTTTTATCTTCACCTAACTCTTCGACTTCATAAGCTCCACCAGAAAAAGTTTGGATAATTCTGAATGGTCCTTCCCATTTGGGTGACCATTTTCCCATGCTTCGATCCCTTCGATCCATAGGGAGAATCACCTTCTAAACTAATTCTCCAGGCGAGAACGCCTTAGGTTTTACTTTTTTATTGTAAGAGTCTTCTACTCTTTTCTTCTGAATCCTTAGTAGGTCGAGAGCGCGTAGTCTTTCTTCGTCTAAATCTACTAGTTCGTCTAACATCATATCCCAATAAACTTCAGAAGGGATATCATGATGTCTCTGAACCCTTGCAGATTGAAGACAAATTTCCGCTGGCAATACTGCGTCATGACCAAAAGTTAGCCGATATGGTGTTGTACCTATGGCTTCTTTTGGGGACGTTCGACAGGCCCACAAGATCTGGTCTAACGTCTTATGCCAATTTTTTGGCTTCTTCCCTACATGCTTTTCTATCAAGCCAATCACTATTTTATTCGCTGCTTCGACTTGACCGTTTGCCTGTGCATAATAAGGCGTTGATGTTAGGAGTCTAAAGCCTGTTTCTTGAGCGAATTCCTGCATCTTTCGACCGGTGAAAACTGATCCTTGATCAGTCGTTATAGTTTCAGGGATTCCAAATCTAAAGATAATGTTCTTTTGAATAAATTCAATGACATTTTCTTGGTCTACATTGACTAAAGGAATAGCTTCGATTCACTTAGTGAAATAATCAATGCCTACCAATATATACTTCTGGCTCTTTGATGATGCTGGTCGAATCTCTCCAATAAGGTCCAACGCCCATCCTCTAAAGGGCCAAGGTTTCACTATTGAGTGAAGTTCGCTTGCTGGTACATGTTGGATGCTTGTACGGACTTGACATTCTTGGCAACCCTTCGCGAACTCAACACAATCTTTTAAGATGGTGGGCCAGTATAGTCCTTGTCGAAACAACAACCATTTCATTTTATGGCCTACTTGGTGAGCCCCACATGCTCCAGCGTGCGTAGTCAAAAGGGATATGTATGCTTCAGTTTCACTTAAGCACTTTAGCAATACCCCCTTCAGGCGTCTTTTTAAATAACTCATTACCCATGAGTACGTAACTCAACACCCTATATTTTGTTTTTCGTTCTGTCGAAGCTGCTGGATTTTGTAGATAATCCACAATGGGTTTCCTCCAATCTTGCTCTGATAAATTGTCTATGAACAATATTTCAAAGTTCCTTTGATCAGCATACCCTAGTCTTGTCGATTTCAAATCTGTTGGTGACAGACTAGTTGCTTTTATTTTTTCTCGGACTTCGATTGCTCTTTGTAATCTCGTTTTTGAAATTTTGTACCCAGATGCAATTTGTGCCAAATTGTTGGCTATTTGATTTTCCAATCTGGGTATGTGTCGAATGTTGACCATTTCAAATTTTTTCAATAAACGATTTGCTATCACAAAGTACATAATAAGATTTTCTCTTATGCACTTATATTCTTTTGTGACTTGCTTAATGACTAACTCTGAGTCTCCCATTATTTTGACTCGAGTTGCCCCCAATTCCAACAATATCTCAAGGCCAGTAATTAGAGCTTCATACTCAGCCTCATTGTTCGAACAAGTACCTGATATCTTGTACTTGAATGTTGTTGGAATTGTTTCTGGAGAAATAATCAAGACCCCTACTCCTGTTCCATCTTTATGACTGGAACCATCGAAGTAGAATTTCCAAGGCTCTATCTCCACATAATTTGTATTCTCAACCTGAATTGAGTGGTCGACTATAAAGTCTGCCACCACTTTCCCTTTCACTGCCTTAAGAGGCATAAAGGTCAAGGAGTACTCAGTTAACGCTAACGCCCACTTGCCAATTCGGCTGTGCAGGATGGGTTTCGACAACATGTATTTGAAAACATCAAAATGAGACGAAACATACACATCAACTGGTTTTATATATTGTTTGAGCTTTGTACATGAGAAATAAAGACATATACATAATTTTTCAACTTCGCTATATCTAGTTTCTGCATCGTTCAAAACTCTACTAAGATAGTAAATGGGTCTTTCGACTCCATTTTCATCTTCTTGGGCTAACATGCTTCCCAAAGTTTTGTCGAATGCAGCAATGTACAATCTCATACTCCTGTTGCTGCAAGGAGGCACCAAAATAGGTAGCTTTGTGAGATACCCTTTGATTTTGTCGAAGGCTTCTTGCTGCTCTTGCCCCCATTCGAATCTTTCCTTATTCAATCAAAGTAAGGGTGAGAAGGCTTGAGCTTTTCCACTTAGGTTAGATATGAATCTCCTTAGGAAATTTATCTTGCCCAACAGAGATTGCAGTTCCTTTTTGTTCGCTGGCGCTTTCGCTTCCAAAATTGCCTTCGTCTTGTTCTGGTTGATTTCGATTCCTTTCTTGTGGACGACGAAGCCCAAGAAATCTCCAACTTTTACACAGAATGCACACTTCAAAGGGTTCATTTTCAGACCATGTTCTCTCATTCTTTTGAATGATTGTCGAAGGTGGTCTATATGGTTCTTCCTGGAAACAAATTTTACAACAATGTCATCAATATATACTTGCATAAAGGTGTTAATAAAATCATGGAAGATAGAATTCATTGCTCGTTGATATGTTGCCCCAGCGTTCTTTAGGCCAAAAGGCATCACTACCCACTCGTAAGTGCCTAAAGCCCCAGGGCATCGAAAAGCTGTTTTCGACACATCTTCTTCAGCAATGAATATTTGATTATATCCTGAATAACCATCGAGCATACTCAGGTACTCATAGCCAGCGGCAGAATCGACTAGCATTTCTGCCACAGGCATAGGATATTCATCTTTGGGTGTAGCAGCATTCAAATCTCTGAAATCTATGCACACCCTCAATGTACCATTTTTCTTAATCACTGGCACAATGTTTGCAATCCATTCGACATACCTCGTAGCTCGTATGAATTTGCACTTCAGCAGTCTTTCGACTTCCGTTTTGATCTTCGACAGTATTTCTGGAGCGAAGCGTCTTGGACTTTGCTTGACTGGCTTCTTCCCAGGTTTGATTGGTAACTGAAGTTCTACCAATCCTCTGTCGAGACCAGGCATCTCGTCGTAATCCCACGCAAAGTAGTCCTTGAACTCCTTTAACAAATGGATCACTTCCAACCTGAGTTTTGGGTCTATTTTTGCGCTAATGTAAGTTGGCTTTTTCTCTAACCCTTCGCCCAAGTTGATTTCTTCTAAAGGATCCTGCGCTAACATTTTGATGTTGTTCGCTAAGGGGTCCTTTTCGAATCCCAAAGGCTCATCGTCGTAGATGGCGTCGAGCCTTTGTTCCTGCATTCCTTCTGGCATGATATCAGGAGGTTCTGGGTCGAAATCCTTTCCAGGACCTACAGAAGGTAACTCTTGATCATTGGCCTGTGTGGCCATATATTTTTACTTCGGCTTCGAGAGCCGTTATCATCCTTGTTTCGGCTACGTAAGCCGAAATTCGCTGCAGTGATTGTGACTCAGTCATTGTCACTGAATTCACTTCCCCAACCAGTTGGCTGGATATCAGTTAGCCCACTAAAATCAATGTGGGACAAGTCTTCTCTGTCCCATTGAAAACCATGCTCAGGGTGCAGGTATAAGGAACAAAAGGCATTTGGCGCTGGCGCCAAGTCGAAGTCAGGTGCTGGGCATGGCCCAATGTGAGCCAGATTCTTGTCGAAGTCTGCCATCCCTAGGTGATTTACTTCGCCCAAGTAATAGCTTTGATCCGCTTCTATGTTTTCGACCATTCCATCAGGACGCCATAGTATCAACCTTTGGTGCATTGATTATGGTACAGCTCCAACACCATGTATCCATTCACGGCCCAACAAAAGATTATAATTTGGTTTGGCCGATATGACCATAAACATAGTTGGTCGAAGGATAGATCCCACCTTGATGTCCAGTTGGATCACACCCATAGTGGTCCCTATGTCGCCTTCATAATTCGACAGGACCATGTTGTGAGGCTTGATGTTTTCATCGCTCTTGCCTATTTTTCTCAGCATAAAGTGAGGGATGATGTTGATGGTTGCCCCACAGTCCACCAAGATCTTATTTACTGTGGTTTCTTCGAGTTTAGCCCTTATAAATAAAGGCTTGAGGTGATTTTTCATCGCCTCTGTAGGAGGTTCGAAGAACCCATTCTGCTCTTCAGTAGCGCCATTATCCATGACGAAGTAGCATACTGGCCTATGTTTGGCCATTTCTTGTTCAACTTCCCAATCGCTTGCTTCGACCTCCACCTGGCGATTGAACTCTCTTGGCAAAACTGAGACTATGTTCACCATGATATCTAGGGTGTCATCAGACTCAGAGCCATCTTAGTTATCAACTTCACCCTGGTTAGGCCAGACTAGCCTATTGGTCACTGGTTGTCTTTCCAAAGGCTTCCTCTGCTTTCTCTGAGGGACATTTGAACTTGATTCTGGCTTTGGTTCATTAGCAGCTTCCCTCTCAGCTTTTCGCCGCCTCTGGTATCTTCTCCATTGAGATCGAGACATGGGATTCTTCCCTTTGTAGTTGCTTGATACCTGGGTCACTTTAGGGGTAGCAACCTGAGGTTCTTTCTTATGTGTAAAAGATGAACCTCTTGGCACTTCGAAGGAGTGCCATCTTTCCTCGCTTGGACGCTTTCCACCTGATGTTTTATACCATGTATCAACTGGCACATTGGTTGGAGGCCTGAAAGTCAGTGGCCCCTTTTCTTGATTTGAACCCTTTTGGTAGGTTCTTCTGGGGTCATGTCGAGTATCAACACTTTCCCTTTTTCTGTTTTCTGCTCTTACACCTTGGATATGTTCAGCAGCTTTTTTGTCGAAAATCGAGCTGCATCGAGGACACAGCATCACTTCTGACTTCTTCTTCTGGCATCTTTGCAGGAAATCTGCCAGATTTTCATTTTCCCGAGGGAAAGCAGTTTTGTTGGCTTGTTCTTGCCTAATGGCCTCCTCTGATGCTTTTGGTTCAGAGACTTCGACCATATTGACATTCATGGTGTCTTTGGTGGCAAGAGTCAACTGCTTCATCTGAGTCTCCGAGTCCTCTGTCTGGCCTTGAACTGCAGCCAAGTAGGAACTGGATTTTGTTCCAGATTTTTGGGTTCCAACTGTCTCCAGCTTTGGGCTTTCGACCGCCTTTTGGACCGCTTCAATTGTTTTTCTAGATAGATTCCCAGAAAAACTGCCAAAGATTGGCATGTTGACATGATCCTTGGTGACTTCGACCATAGTTACTCCTGGCCTCTTCGTCTGGCTTTTGGATGCTTCGATCACATTCACCTCTGAAGGTTCAGCATAATAGGCTTCAGCCTGCAAAGGGTTGGAGTCCACAGTCATGGGGGTCTTGTCAGCAAACTTCAACCTCCCTTCTTCGATAGCGTCTTGCACGAGATTCCTGAAAAGAAAACATTGAGATGTTTTATGGCCCAGAAAATTATGATATTTACAAAAGCCTCTTTTCTTTCTTTGATCAAGAGGAGGCACTTTTACCCCTGGGGGTACTATCATTTGGCCATCTTTTACAAGTAAGTCAAAGATTTCATCACATTTTGTAATATCAAAACTGTAAGTCTTTTTGGGGAACCTATCGTTGGCCCTTTCCGGACCAGTGGGATTTTCCCACTTGAGGGGACTAACAGTTTGCAAGAGTATGGTGGCCCTTGTTTTAGTTCGGCTAAATCGACCTCGCTTTCTTCGACGGTTATAGTTTCGTCGAAGGTTTCTGGATCTTCATCATCCATTTCGACATACGCTATCCTCTCTCTTTTATGAGTTTTTATCGCCTTGGCTTTTTCAGCCTTAAGGCGTTCTACCTGTCGAACTCTATCGGCCAATTGGGCCATGTCTCTCAGGTATTGAGTGTCTAATTTCTTCCTAATGGAATAATCTAAGCCCCCTGCGGCTATTTCGACTAACTCATGTTCTGGCACTTGCGTAAAGCATCTTGCTTTGAGCAACCTAAACCTATTTAGATATTCGTCTATAGGTTCAGTGAAACGTCTCTTTACACTGGCCAATTCTTTCAGGCTTATCTTGGTTTGTCCCATGTAGAATTGCTCATGGAACAATCTCTCCAACTGGGTCCAATGATGGATCGAATTGGGGGGGAGAGTTGTGAACCAAGTAAACGCGTTCTTTGTTAAAGAACTTGGGAAATACTTAATCCTCAGGTTTTCATTGTTTGAAATATCTCCTGCTTCGATCAAGTATCTCGCCACATGTTCGACAGTAGATTCTGTCGTGTCCCCTGAAAATTTAGTAAACTTAGGGACTTTACATCTAGGAGGTAAGTCTGTTTGTAACACATATTCTGATAGTGGGGATGTGAAGTTGGGCCTACGAAAGCCCATATTCATCCCATTTTGCGTCATGATTCTTTCGATCATGGCTGCCAGGTTATTTTCCAAACCCATGTTCTGGTATTGGATGTGCTGAACTACTTCGTCAGCATTTTGGTTTGTGTTGACTATCCTTACCTCTGGGGCTATGACCCTAGGTTCTTCGACCACGGGTTGCTCCAATCGTGCCCTAAGGTTTTCTTCGACAGGCTGCTGGACTTGGTTAATAGTGGTTTCTTCCTCTAGAAGTATACCTTGGTTTCCCCTTATTTGCGCCCTTTGGGGCTGTCGAATAGGTTGGGGTACCCCAAAGAAATCAGCCAGACGCGTCATTTGTGCTGTCATCTGCTGATTCGACTGGGTGGTGTTTTGTATTAGAGGATTCAGCATTGTACTTAAAGTTTGTGCCAACATTTGAACCATATCGTGGTTGCTTTCGTCCATTTGTTGCCTCAAGACTGCTGTCGAGGCATTCGTAAGGCCATGCGCTACTTGGGACGTTCCTCCTAAGAGTTGGGTCCTATTTCTGTTCGCCATACCAACTCCAGAACCTTGGAGTGGCGAAGAGGCGCTCACTAAAGGGTCTGAAAAAGTGGACGCAGCGTTCGTCAGGCTAGCCAATTCAGAAGTTGGCATGCCATAGAGTGGTTCTCGATTTGGACCGCCTGTCATAAATCCTGGGGGAACATAAGGCCTAGTTCCTGGATTTCCCCTTGGTGGGGGAGTTCCCAAAGGCGCTCTGGGGCCAGTGAACGGAGGTAATAGCCCCGTTTGTGTGACCGTTACTGCTGGTGTTGAACCAGCGGTTATCGCTTCACTTACGGTTGGGATAACCGTTGTTCCCACATTCGTTTGTGGGATTTCGCTATTGTTTGGCGGATTCGCCATCGCTTCTCTTCTTCTAGCAGTATTGGTATTATTAGTGTATATTCTACCACTTCTCAATAACATGCAATACTTCTCGAAAAAGATGATATTCTGTATAAATACGGTTAACCTTCAAAATCAACACAAGGTCCCACTAGGTGTGCCAATTTGTTTACCGTGGGAATTGGTAAACAACCGCTGATCCTCCAAAAGGTTACTTATTTGGTGACTCGCAGGATCGATCAGATTGATCCTAAGACATGGTTGATTTTTGGGGTTTTGACTAAGTTTAATGATGGTTAATGACAAGAAAATAAAGACTCTTTATGTAAATTGCATGAAGAAAACTTGGTAGAATGAAAGAAAGCTTTAAATAAAAGGCTTCGACTGGAAAAGTAAATGAAGAGCAATAAAGTTCTGGAAAATAAATGACTTTGATTAATTAAAATGGTGTTTCACACATACATTCTCAACAATTCTTTCGCTCACACTGGGTACTTGAATCTAAATGAGTGACTTGTATATAATTGTGAACACACGCGAAAAACTACGTGAACAACTAGTATTTATACTAAACACATCTCAAGTAACTGTCGGGCAGTTACGCTGCTTCGAGATGACTCCACTTGGCATGCTCACAGCATTCGACGCTCCTGATCTTGGCACGTTGCACTTGGTAACCGCTAGAAACCGTTTTCCCTCCAAACATTTGAATCTCAAACCGTTCCACTCTGAGCATCGAATACCTTTGTCGAGAAGCACCTTCGACGTCGAAGGCAACAAGATTCCTACTTAGAAGAAATTCTCCAAGTACCTTGCCATCTTCTGATGAGCACTTCGACAGAATCAGCTGGTCGAAGCCATCCCTCATGATTAATGGTTTATATTAATGAAAACAAGGGTGTCGAGTTTAGGAGCCAACACCAGGTCCCCTTATAATTTCCATATTATTTTTCCAAAAGCTTTCCTGTGCAGCATTCCAAGCGCTGGACACCATGAGCCTCACAGATCCAAGCAGCCAGGTGTCATCAAGGCAGATCTAAAGGCCCAAAAAGCAAGAGTACCATGTGCTCAGTCAAAGCGTGCTATAGGCAATCCAAGAAAGTCAACGAGCTGAAGGTTCAATGGGCCACAGTTTCAACAACACACCCCCATTCCTGGCCCAACACCCCCTTCCATTTGGTTTATTCTTTTCTATTCTTTTTTTTTTATTTTTCAATTTAATTTCTAACCTTTATTTTATTTTTATTATTAACAATTAATCAATTAACATTTTCATAAAAAATCCAAAAATAATTAACAACATTATTATTATTATTATTATTTTATTTTGTAAATAAACATTAACTAAAATAGTTTAATTAGGCAATTTTAATTCCTTTTTTTAAATAATTAAAATAGATCTAGAATTAGGTAAAGTTAACTTTTAATTTTATTTCATTTCTTTTATTTCATAAAAACATAAAAACAAAAAAATATTTTCTTTTAATTAAATTAATTAATTAGTCATTAATTAGCTTTAATTTCATTTTAATTACAAAAAAGACCAAAAAATCAATTTCTTTTTTTTTAAAAGGGTCAACACCCTTAGAACATTCCGATTTAATTTTTATTCGCGCACAGTTTATTATTATGTAATTGCTTCCAAGGCATGTAATAGTTAATTAGGTTTACTGCTTTATTTTAATTTCTCGTACTTATTTACCAAAAACGGGTCTTTGTAAATTTTTGGCGATGTATAGACCCGCGCCTTGTAATAGCGTAGGATTTATGTTTCCGCAATTTACTTTCTGCACCCCCTAACTGCTAATTGCATGAAAGAATGTATGGTAAATAAAAACAAGCGTAGCTCACAATTCCATGATCAAAGATAACTGTTAACATGAAAACATCACACAAATACACACACCACTCCTAGGGTACGCCTCACTCGTTGCCTTCGAAACGTGGTCGTCAAGTATAGGACGTTTTAGCGGTCCTTATGTCCATGATCCAGTTGCCTCGAAACAGTTGCCTCGAAACAGTTGCCTCGAAACAGTTGCCTCGAAACGGTTGCCTCGGATTAAAAAAGGATCAAGGACATAAGGGTAGCTTCTAAGGTGCCCTACTATTGCTTCGGTGACCACACTGTCCCTACAATCGAATTGACCCGAACACCTCCAACGGTGGTGCTACCTACCTCTCAATGATGGGATGGCACTACCTTAAGGACTTCTACACAGCTTAATTCCTTAGGGTAGGTAGATGACTCATGGATACTTGCTCTCTTCAAAAACAATCAAAAATCTTTTCACACTGACACTTTCTAAAAAGCTTTCAAAGCAAATTTTTCAAACACTCTTGAGGACAAATACAAGAGTCATTCAGAAATCTTTCCATGAAACTTTTTTAAACCCACTCACATTTGAAAAGCAAACATTATTTTGAAAACATAAGAGCAAGTATCTAAGAGCCCATGGATAACCATGGATAGAAAGGGTGCTAACACCTTCCCTTTCTATAAATCTACCTCCCGAACCGAGAAACGTTCTCATAAGGAATTTTGATGTGCTTTTGTCCTGTCCATGTTGGAGAAAATAAAAGACGGTGGCGACTCTTGCTTCCGCGACATTTCGCGAACCAGCTAATAACAGTCAGTTCTAAATCCACCGATCACACAACCTAAGTCACTTTTCAATGTTATCATTGATCTCTCACGCAGGGGTTATCTCTAACACAGAGTGAGACAACGACTGTATTACTCGTGTCGACAATCTCTCAGTGAAACACAAACAACACGGAAACATTAAGCTACAACAATCAAATGAATATTAAGCCTAAATCTATTTCTAGAGTATAGAACCTAATAGATGTTCATCCTAAATCCGGATTAGACCTTCCATTTCTGCAACAACTCAAATCCAAATAAAGAAAGAAATCACCAACATTGATTTGTAAAATAAGTTTCATACAACACCATGAGCAATAAATATACATATAATCAAGGAAATTTACATACAAACTCCAACAAATATAGATTAAAAATTGGAAAAGAGAAGAGGAACCAAACATCTTTCATTTTGTCAGCTCCAATCAATGAGAAATTCGACCCTGGATCGTCCAGATGCAAGCTCCATTGTTGTTTTCTAAGCTTTAAACTATCAAAGAATGAAGGTTAATAGAGTTGGGAACAAATACCCCAAAACCATAACCTAGAAAATGAAATGATTTTTTTATACAAAACAAAACTCAGCAGACTGCTTTAAGCGGGCTTTGCGTGCTAAACGGGCTGCCTGATATTTACACATCAAATCGCCTAAATCCTGCTAAGCGAGATAACCGCGCTTAGCAGGCTCAGAAAAATAGCTCTTCCAGAAGAGTGAAAAAGTGTCGTAGCGTGTTAGAGAATGCGCTAAGCATGCTAGCCTGAACAAAATCTTCCAAAGTTTTTTCTTTAGAGTCGTGCCTTCGACACCTTATTCCTATATGTTCTAAATAAGCGACAATTCATACAAAAAGACTATTTAGGACTGGCCCAGTTGCTATACAAAGCCCAATCCAGTTTTGCATGTAGGACGACCCAATAACCTTGGCCCAATGAAGCATGGAGGATAAAGGACACTTTATCCCCTCTTCTCCTCACACGAGGATCCCTGGTCGACTAACCACAAGGGTCTGCATGGTTACTTCTGCCCGCATCAACATGCTAGTTCTCTCTCTTCCAGTCGCACGAGGAGAACCACCCAGGAACAACCAGAAATCATGCTTGTCTGTGAGACACTTCTCTGCCTGTTGTAACATCTAGTTATGAGCATCTCTGCCCGTCATAATGGCTACTTCCTGACAGTTACCTATTTTGAGGAACCTGATATCTAGGCCCAAAAATAGGAACCAATGACCAAGCGTCGAGGGTACTATATAAACCCTCACACTTGTAAGGGCTAGGTATCCAATATTCATTCTAGAAACCCTAATCTCTTTCTTGTATTTATTTGAATTCTTTCTTACTTGAGCGTTGGAGTGCCTTGCAGGTACACCCATCTCCTCCTCCCCATCTTTCTTTCATCGAAATAAAAGATCAAAGCGACATTCAATGATTCATATTTTGGCCGATCAAGATGACATCCATCTTTCTGGGAAACATTGTACTCTCATGTTCATAAGATTGATGAAAGCGAAAAATGCCTCTCCTTGAGGATATCCCCGAGAAGAGAGACAGTCATACTGCCTCTCCATCCTCGATCAAAGCAGAGGATGACAAAGTCCCATTATTAGAGTATCATAAGTCTAAGAATGTCTAAAAGGAGCTTCCTGCGATTCTCCAACCGGTTCCAATAGCCAACATCGACCCGGCCATGGCAGCTCTACCCCCATCCCTTAATGCTCTGATCCTACAATAAAGCAACAAGATTGGAGCTTGGGAAAAGAAACTCCAGTCAAAATCTCCTCCTTGGAGGAACCAACGACATGACTCACACAGTCCATCACCATCAAGACGTGGTCGTCATCCCACGCACGAGAAGCAAGAGGTTTCATTTCTCAAGAAATGAGGTCACACTCCTCCCCATAAAGATTGACGCTCCCCGATCACCAAGAAGACAAAGGGTAACCAATAGCCAAACGATGATCGTTCACCATCACCCAAGCCAAAGCACCAACCGAGGAGCATATCTCCCCATCAGGACGGTAGCCCCCGACGAGGAAGAAACCACTATTCTTCTCCCTCATCTCCTAATTGAAGTGACGACAAAGAGCCCCACGGCCCATTATCTAGAGAAATCATGGAAACTCCACTCCTTATCGGGCTGGAGAAACCCCCAAACCTAGGGACATACGACAAGACTGCAGATCCTGATGAGCACATCGAGAACATCGATGTCTTGCTCGACTATAGAGGTATTCGAGGAGCAATCAAGTGTCTAATTTTCCTTACCATGCTTAGAAAAGGGTCATGGCTTTGTGCAAAAGCCTTTCTTATGAGTTGATCACGTCTTAGAAGAACCAGGGAAAGGATGAATCCCTCCGAGCATATATTGAAAGGTTTAACAAGGAAGCTTTCCAGGTCTCCATGATTGACATAATGAATAAGTATCTCCTTGAACAAGGATTACGCCCACGCAGTGACTTTGCCAAGGCATTCAACATAGAAAATTCTGCAACACTGGATTCCCTCCTGCTCAAGGCACATACGTACATTCAGTACAAGGAGAAAGAAGTTGCCAACAGTGCGCGAGACTCGGGGCATCGAGAGAATGCAAAAGTTTCAAATAATGACGAGCTCTTGACACCCCGTCGAGAAGTAGAAAAAAAGAGAGGAGAAACCCTGTGACTCGCGATACTACAAAGGGTCAGCTGGTCGTTTTCACGATTTTAAACCCTTGAACGCCTCGCGCAAGTGGATTCTGGCCAATTGTGCCAACTCTGAGTTCTATGAAGTCGGGGTCTAATTTCCTCTAAAGACACCATCCAAGCTAGGAACGGGCAAAACTAAATAATATCGATTCCACAAGAGCCACGAGCACACAACAGAAGACTGCATCACCTGAAGGATGCCATAGAGATCCTCACCCGAGATAGCCATCTCAAGCAATATAAAAAGAAGAAAGGTCCCCACGAGGAGTCCAAGAAAGTCGAGGAAGAGAAGCCCTCCCCCGACGAAGACCTCGTGCATGTCGCCATGAGCATCACCCAGTCGAAAGACTTCTACTTCCTAGAGCTAGAAGAGGTCCCCCTGTACTTTACAACACAGTCCTGGGATATGTTCCCATCTGTGATAGTTGTATTCAGAGGTGGGTTCAACAAATATACGACGGGCTCAATGAAGAGATGATTCGAGCAACTAATAAACATAAACTCCGACAAGAATGCCACCCTCGACAAATTCAGGGGAGGATTCATCCCCCTCTCATTCTACCGAGAAGAGTTGTCTGGCAGAGCCCCCAATTCCAGCATTCCTCTACTCATACCAGCACAAAGGGCCAATTTTAACGTGAGGCACATTTTGGTAGATTAAGGAAGTTCGGTCGATATAATATACTCCCAGTTGTTCACTACTTTACAGCTCAACAAGACCCACCTGACCCCTTATGTAGGCTCCAAACTTCAGATTCAATGATTCTGTTACCAAACCTTGGGGCTACGTGAAGTTGATCCTCACATTTGGGGCAGCAGAAACGACCAAGTCCATAAAAACTCAGTTCCTCATGGTGGACTTCCCATCATTGTATAAGTGTATTTTTGGGAGGTCTACCCTGGTTGAACTAATAGCAGTTCCCTCCACAGTGCACCTGAAGATGAAATATTACACCACAGAGGGACTCGTTACCACCCTCCACGGAGACATACAAGCTACGAGAAGATCCTTTGAGGAAGCCTCTAAGGGTCTAACCTTCATCAATACATGGCCTAGAGCGTCCAACAAACTTGCTCTATCCAGCAGTTCTGAGGAACCAAGGTCGCTGCCATACATCGACACAGTCAACCTCGACAACCGCTTCACCAAAGAAGACTTGCGAGAGCAGAAGAAGAAGGGAAAAGAGCCCTAATTGACTACTGAAAGCTCGTCGTCGTCAACAAATAGTGAGGAGCCCGCACACCCTCTAAGGCCAATTCCGAACGGCGAGTTCGAAATCATCCCCCTCGGCAGTGAGCCCTTAAAAGGAGTCAAAATCGGTGCTAGTCTCTCCGACTTGGTGAGAAAACAGTTCAAGGCGTGCCTAAGGGAGAACGCAGACTTGTGCACCTGAAGCGCAATAGAGATGCTTGTCTTGGATCCAAAGTTTATTACTTCGATCGGTTATTCGTGCGGCTGGATAGCCTTTTCCTTTTGTATCAGGACTATGGCGAGTTCTCCAGGTATCTCACAATCTTCTTCACCTTCGTATTCGGCTTCATATATTGGATTTTCAAAGTCATAAAAGGCAATAGAAGAATTGTTGTCAATGAGATCTGGAGTGAATATGGATATGCAAATGTGTATGTGTGTGTGTGTGTAAGGTCACGTGGCTATTTTGAAAATGAAGTAAAGTAAAAGAAAGACAAGGAGCGCAAAACTTGAATGCAAAATCATCCAATATTTTAATTAAATGAGCATATGATATATGAAATGACAATCCTTAACAAATGGACCATTGTGCCCCGGGCAAGGCACATGGTTTAAAGTCATTGTTTTTTAAAGAAATTATACAGACAAACTTCTTAAAGCAATAAAAATAGGAAATAGCAATTACTGAAGGAGATTGAAATGAAGTCTTTAGCCTTCCAGTTGTTGAGCCCACCGTCAGTAGTTATGAATATTCAGTCGTCTCAGTCACCATCACTATCAGTGTCTTCTAGAGAATTGACTTCATTGTTGCTAATACGTAGAGGTGGTCCCCCAGCACGAGCACGTCGAACCTCTTTCTGAGCCTTTGAAGTAAAACCCAACCCAAATTTGTCGAGTTTATAGGGGATATTTGGAAGTTGTTCCCAGATAGTGCAACATTCATCTTCTACAACAACCCAAGCATCCTTCAGGGAGGCTATTCTTGGTGTGTCCTTGGAGATCTCAGGAATAGTAGCATTAGCGACAACAATCGTTGGAGGAATTACTTCAAATGCTTAGCAGGGGTTTCAATGAATTCACCATCCATTTCAACATATTTGAAAGAATTCAAATGACTGACCATATATTCTTCCTCTCCGCAGACTGTGACTATCTTCCCTTTCACTGGGTACTTCAGCTTTTGATGCAATGTATAGGTAATTGCACCTGTCCCATGAATCCATGGGCGTCCGAGCAAGCAGGAATAAGCCGGGAAAATATCCATTACATAAAAAGTTATATTTAAGACCTGAGATCCCACCTTGACCAGGAGATCAACCTCTCTATAGACCATCCTCCTTGACCAATTGAAGGCTCTTACCACAATATTGTTGGGTTTCAACACCGGACTTTCACAGTCCAGTCTATCTAAAGCACCTTTGGGTAAAACATTTAGGAAGGACCTAGTATCTACTAACACATGCACCAGAGTGGTGCCTTTGCATTCAATAGAGATGTGCATAGCCTTGTTATGATTCTTCCCCTCCGGAGTTAAATCTACATCATAAAATCCTAAGCCATTGTCAACAGTTAGGCTTGCAACACAATTCTCAAATTGATCAACAATGGTCTCTTGAGGTACATGGGAATTTTTCTGAAATTTCAACAAAGCTTGGGCATGTGCTTCAGAGCATAATAACAAGGACATCATGGATATCTTGGAGGGTATCTGCCTCTGTTGTTCAACTATTTTGTAGTCACTTTTACGAATGATCTTCAGAATCTCTTCCATCTCTTGTCTAGATGGGTCTTCAATTGTAACATCTTTGGATGGCGCCTCCATCCGGGCAGACTCAACTACTTTCTCTTTACCTCGGGCGTCAGTAGTTGGCCCAACAGCAGGAATACGAACAGGTGTTGTAGTAGTTGTTGGATGAGAGATATCTGGAAATAAGATCCTTCTTGTCCTAGTGACCTTACTAGTTCCGACAATGTTTGTAATTTCAGGCTCTTCATTTTCAATAATCCATGGCTCTTGCTTGACACCATGATAATAAACTTCTGCCCCATAGTTCCAGGGCACAACTTTGTTAGAGGAATAAGGGACTGGCCCCGGTGTAGTGATAATCATGGGAGCCACTCTCGGCTCAGCAGGAATCCTTATAGGGCCTTTAGAGGTGATCTTAATAGGAGTATTTGAAATGGTGATTATGGAAACATCTTCAAGTCTCAGTTCTTGAGGTATACTTTCAGGAAAACTCTTCACAGACGAAGTTTTCTCGAACAAAATTTCATGGCTATCAATTAGGCATTGGATACCTTTCTTAAGCCACATACATCCATTAGTTTGGGAAGCACAATGGTAACAATCATCAAGGCAGCCCGGAAATAAACCGACTCTTAACAGATTCTTCTTAACAGTCATCAAGGGAGTAGTCAGATCATTGATGGATGAGACATAAGAAGCATCGTCAACAACATTAATACTTTTACCATGACTGGGCATCAATGCGGTAATCACATTAGGAGTCTTTGGAAGGTCAAACTCAATCACCTTGTTGTCAATCAAATCTTGTATTTTTCTTTTTAGGGCCTAACAATCATTGGTGTCGTGCCCAGGACTATTGGAATGGTATGCACACCTTGCATCCGGGTTATACTTTGGAGATGATGTGTTGGGATTTTGAGGAGGATCCCGCTGTGTTATCAATTGTGCTTTCAACAAATGTTATAATGCTTGAGCCAATAGCATATTAATATTAGTGAACTGCCTCCTCGGGGCATCTGGCCTATGCTGATTATTTTATTGGTGCGGTCGTTGAACTGGGGTCAGGTTAGAAATCAATACTGCTCCTACCGACTGATGACGATCATTCTTGATACAGCTCCTTTGTCCATAAACATCATTAATTTCCTTCTTACCAACAAATGGTTTCTTTACAACATTAGAGGTTGATGCTATTGGGATATTTCCACTTTTGATTCCGCTTTCAACTCGTTCACCAGTCAAAATCAACTCAGTAAACCCTGACGAAGAACTCCCAATCAGCAAATTAAAGAATGGGCCTGACAGAGTGCCCATGAACATGTCCACCAATTCTCGGCCAATCAAAAGGGGTTACACCCTTCCAGCCAGGTCCCTCTATTTTTGAGCATACTCCTTAAAGCCTTCGCTTGAGCCCATATTCATACTTTGTAATTGCACGCTGTGATACGGTGGGAGAACTGACTTGGGTTTTGCGTTTGTATTCGCAAATGTTTCGGTTGAGCAAGAGTCACCACCGACTTTTTATTTTATCCTAAGGAAAGGTTAAAAAGCACAGCAAAAACCTTTGAGATGTTTTCTTGGGTTCGGGGAGTAGATTATAGAAAGGGAAGGTATTAGCACCCTTTCTATCCATGGTTATCCATGGGCTCTTAGTTACTTGCTTAGATCACTTGTGTTGTACCCCAAAATTTGCCCTCCCATATTCTTCAAAGAAATGCCAAGACAAGCTTCAAAATTCCCCAAGGGTTGCACAGTGTAAGGGTCTCCTAAGCAGTCAAAATTAGGGTTTTGATTCTGATCAAGAAAATGAAGTTTCCAAGGGTCCAATCAAATCCCACATGCCTACAAATATGGTCAAGCATCCTCATATCAAGTTTCAAGACTTTCAGCACAAAATTGCACAGTCAAAACCCTAATTGCACTACAGTCAACTATAGGGGCAAAATGGTCATTTGACAGTCAAAAGTTCAAATTTTTGGTCAACATCTCATTTTGAAGCCACAAACATCATTTGATCAGTGCTTGATCATGATTCTCAAAGCTTGGCTCAAAAATCATCAAGATGCAAAAGTTTCCTTATTTGGACAGCTGAAAAAGTCAACTGTAACTTGACCAGGGCATAACTTTCACATGGATTATCAGAAAAATTCCATCCAAAGCTCATTTTTAAGAGAAAGACATTTCCTACAACTAATCTTCATACTTAAAGTCCAAGAAATGCTCTCACAAAAAGTTATCAATTTCAACATTATAGGTCATTTTCAAAAGTCAACAAAAAGGGACTTTAAGTCAAAGGCCATAACTTGAGATTGGTAAATAAAAATGACATGGGACCAAAGGCATTGGTTAGAGGACTCAAAGACCTTTCCAAAATGTCCAAGAACATGAGCAAAGCTTAAAAATTGAGCAAGTTATGCCTTGTGGAAGTTGGGAAATTTTTGGATATTTTGAAAAGTCAACATTGCTTCAAATGACCTAAAATTGCTAATGAGCCTATTTTTCTTCCACAATTCATCATCCAAGACATGTGCACGACCACTTGGCCCAAAGGGAAGTTTTTATTCATTTTTTATTTATTTATTTGAATTTTTATTAATAATAATTCACTTAAATCAATTAAATACATGAAAAATATTTAACCTAAGTTTTTCAATCTTTTTGTGCAGGAAATATACTCAATAATTCGTGCATGATCAGATATGGAAGGAATTGAATTGATTGGATATGATTGAGAGCAAAAGTGCATGAAAAATATTGAAAAAAAGATCTTGAAAATCAAATCTCAAAAACCATGAATGCTAAGGATTTGGATTGTTTTCTTTGACCTAATTCACTCATACATAAGTATAGAACGCAAACCTAATGAAAAGAACCAAGAAGCTGCGCCAGAAACCCTTGCATAAACTTGGAATTTTATCAAGAAAACTCAAATCTGAAAACCACATTCTAGGGCGATTCAAGGCCAAATAACTATCCCATTAGCTTCCACAAGGATCATAGAACGTGTTCCAATCATTCCCTAAGCCCCATACTCAAGAAAACGTGAAATCACCATTGAAGTTGGTAAGGAAATTTTCAGAACCGTTTTCTATCATTCATGCATTGTTAACATGTTTCATGGTTGTTTTTGTGTTTAGAATAATGTTTGCAAGCTAACCCAATCGCTTAATTGTGTTTTTATCACCTCAATGCGAATCTACCATTATCAAATTCTAGGGTTTGCAGAACTATGAATTGGGCGTTTTCAGATAGGGTAAAATTAGGCTACCACGATGCCATGGCCATGATCAGCACACTTGGACGAAGAGGAACCCACCCTCGCGCTCAATTTATGAGCGTTCAGGGGCTATTCGCTATTTTCTGATATGTTGCCTAAAAGAACGGTGTAAAAACCGTTGCCTGTTTCTTTTGTATTTTCAGGAAAACAAAAACCATGAGGAAGACGATGAAGTGGCATAAGCTGAATGGTTGGTTCAAAATTTCGCGCTCAAACCCACTAACGCTTTTGTTTTATTTGATATTATTTGTTTGTTGTATTACATACAAAACGCGTGGAATGGCTTAGGGGTATACGTATGTGCTGGCAATGTTCATGACCTGGGTTCGAGCCCCAGGTCCTCACCCCCTTTCATATTTTTCTTCGTTTAATGATCATATGCAGTTTCAATATATTGGATCACCATACATGCTTCCATCCAACGCGCCACTTGGTCAATTTCATTCATCCAAGGGTTCAGATTCAAAGAACATGGTGGACCTGAGTCAACACCCCATACGCTGGCCAATGAAAGTCAATCAGGCTTGAAGGTTGATGGGCTCAAATTGCTGGGCTGTACCTCCTATTTGGGGTCTGAACCCCCTAGGTTTGCCAATTTTTTTACTTTCTTTATATTTTTTAGTACTATTTATACTTTCTATTAATTATTGTTATTAATTAATGTCATATTTTTATAACACAAAAAACAATTAAAAAATCAGAAAAGAGATAAAATATAATAAATATTTTATTTTAGTATGTATATTTTGTAAATAAATTCATAAATTAATTAGTTTTAAATTAGGTTTTAATTTTAACTTTTTTTAATAAAAATCTAAAAAAATATAGAATTAGGGTTTAATTAATTTTCATCTTTTTTCTTTTATTCCATAATAATTAAATATTAGATATTTATTTTTATAATTAAATTGTATATAAAATAATTAGGGTTAATATTAGGTTTAAACTTTAATATGTTTTCATAATAACTAAAAAACAATTAGAATTAGGGTAAGCACTTTATTTTAACTTTAATTAATTCTTTTTTCGTTAAAACCAAAAAATACCAAAAAAACAATTTCTTTTTTATTAATTAATTCCATCATTAATTTAATTTTGCAAAAATGGTCCAACGCCCTCGTCTTAATTCTTATTCGCATATTTATTTTATTTCGTTTAATATTTATGTATCTCTCCCGAAGCCTTGTAATTAATTTCTCGCACTTTTAATTCTCTATTTTCTTTAATTCTTTATTTTCCTGTCAAATCGGGTCCTGGTTTAACTTTGGCGATGTGGACCCGCGCCTTTTGTAATAGCTTAGAATCTTTTACTTCTCGCGCTTTTAACTGTTTAATCAAGGCATGAAAGAATGTATGGACAAAAATAAAAAAACAAACGCTAGATCACCAATGACATGACAAAAGACAAAAATATCTGAAAACGACACACAAATCACACACCACCCCTAGGGTACGCCTCACTGTTGCCTTGCCTCGAAAGGTGATCGTCGAGTAGAGGATGTCTTAGTAAGTCCTCATGATCCGGGAACCTGGCATGAGGATAGCTTCTAAGGTGTCTTCCCATTGCTCTGGTGATCACCATGTCCCGAACCTCGAATTGACCCGAACACCTCCAACGGTGGTGCTACCTACCTCTCAATGGTGGGATGGCACTACTTTAAAGGACATCTACACAGACGAATTCCTTAGGGTAGGTAGGTTCTCGTAGATACTTGCTCTAAATTCAAAACAAATTCAAAAATACTTTTCACACCGACACCTTTTCAAAAAGCTTTCGAAAGCAATTTTTCAAACACTCTTGAGGACCGATACAAGAGTCGAACTGAAATTTTCAAAGAAACTTTTAAAACCCACAGTTGAAAAGCAAACAAACCATTTTGAAAACACAAATGAGCAAGTATCTAAGAGCCCATGGATAACCATGGATAGAAAGGGTGCTAACACCTTCCCTTTCTATAATCTACCTCCCGAACCGAGAGCAATCTCTATAAGGAATTTTTCTGTGCTTTTGTCCTTTCCATTTGGAGAAAATAAAAGACGGTGGTGACTCTTGCTTCCGCGACATTTCGTGAACCAGCGTTAAACAGTCAGTTCCAGATCCACCGATCACAGAACTGGCGACTCTGCTGGGGACTTAACTTAAAGTGAGGTGTACCTTAGGGTTAGTTCATAACTGTGTTTTCAATTGTATTGATTTGTGTGCTTTATTATTGTGGGTTTCATGGGAGTTACATAGATCCTAACCCGGATCTGGGGATACCCTGTTTAGGTAGCATAAGCTGTGAGGGACCTGTCCGGCGTATACCGACATGGGTGAAGCAGTGGCTACGTTGGTGTGGCGCCTTGGTCTGTACCGATATCCCTCGTGTTGAAACGGGGAGAATATGGGTCTTCTAAGGAGTCATTAAGCACCAACAACCTTAGAACCTTAAATGACACAACTTGGTCATTAGAACAGTAGCAGTATGCTACGCCCATTGAGGCTAAACTCTCGTGATGGTTCTGGCCGCAAGAAAAGATTGTGATGCTGGAGTTATGACCGATTGAGGGTAGTCAATGATATTGGGATCCTCTAAGAACCCGGTTACTTTGATAGGACAGGCATGAACCGACAAACTGAAAGAGGGTAGTACCTAGACCCCATGCTGGCCTAAACTCTAAGGGTTTCTCTTGTGTGACTTGTGTGCCTTCGTACTTGACTACTTGCATGCTTGTTATCTGACACATGAACTACTTGCAGGTTTCGTTCATAGTCCTTAACCAGGACTCATAACAAAGTGTACTAAGTTCCTTACAAGTTTTGGTATGCAGTCCTTAATTAGGACTCATAACAGGGTTTACCGAGTTTCTTACAGGTTTTGTTTTTAGTCCTTAACGGGGACTCATGACAGGTTTTACTCGAGTTTCTTGCAGGTCTCTGTTTATAGTCCTTAATAAGGGCTCATAACAGGGTTTATTCATATTACCCCATGCATCATGACATCATACCATTGCATACATCCTAACCCATTTCAAGGATCTCAAGGGCTTGTGATGCAGGTCATGAGGAATCAAACATCTAGCAAGGGGCAAAGAGGATTTATTGTCCTCTAGCCAAGGTTGTCAGGGGCTATGACCCACTTGATATGGTGAGCCTTGACTCCCGGAGAAGGTTCCCCTAACCAAGGTTGTTTGGAAGCCAGAACTAAACATGATGACTAAAGTCAGGGGCTATGACCCACTGGATATGGTGAGCCTTTGACCCTTGGAAGAAAGACTCTCAACAAATATGAAGTCTCTTTCAATCAAGCTACCGGATCCAAATGCTAACAAATTTTCTTGTTTACCCCGCGAGGTCCTTGAAAACATTACATGCATGTCATACTCATCATTGCATTACAGGTATTCCTTTTGCAAGTCACTTACCTTTCTCGCTGTTTATTTCAGTAATGGCCTTCCAACCAGATAACCAGGACCTTCTGGCTCAAGAGACTCAATTTGGGGAAATCCTCCTGAATCTACCCAAGGGGAAGGAGGAGCTAAGGACACTTCTCATGGAGACTTTTGTCAGGAACAGTGCTGAGGATGAAAGGCTGAAACACCTACAAGCTGAGGTGGATGCATTGAAGGCCCAGATGCTGGGGCAGGTGACTGCCATTCAAGGGTTAGCTCAAAGACAAGATGAGCTCTGGTTTCTCGTCAACCAACTGCTTCAGGGTAACCAACTGGGGCAAAAGTCTAAGGGTAAAAAGCCAGTCATCGTTCAACCACCTTTGAGACAAGGAGGTAAGGGGAGAGCTCCTCAAATGGCTCCAGTGGCACAAATTCAACATCACAGCCAACAAAAGAGCGAGAGAAGGCAGTTCACTCGACTCAGCATGACCTTATCCCAGATATTGCCACAGTTGCTGGAGACCAAGCTGGTAACTCTAAAAGAAGCTCCGAAGAGCCAAAATACAACGTCACCGAAGTATAACCCCAACGCCCGCTGCGCTTATCACTCTGACAGCCCGGGGCATACTACAGATGAGTGTTGGAGCTTGAAAAATAAGATCCAAGACATGATCGACGCTGGAGAGATTCAGTTTAAAGTACCCAAGACTCCCCACGTGATCACTGCTCCCTTGCCAAAACATGGCTAGGATTGGGAAAATTTTGTTCATTCGAATGTTCAAGTTGCAGTTTTCTTTTGTTCAAACATTTACTCATGTTAAACATTGTTATTTCATTAATGCATCGCATATGTCTGTTTTGAAGCAATATATTCGTATTCACTATACGCAAATTATTTTCATATTTTTTCTGCTGTCAACTCTCAATTAATAATTCTAAGCCTCTTGAGGGAGGATGACGAAGACGATACCATAATCTACAGTATGCTTTTGAACAGACCCCGCTGATGAGGTACAGACATTGTTTCAATCCCTAAACACTGGAGTTATAAGGATGATAATCCCTCGTCAACCCCTCTGAGCCAAAGAAGTAGGAGTTTTTCTTTTCGAAATTTAAAACCCTTAATCATAACCTGGGGCAGGGTAGTTCTCTCAGTTGATCCAAGTGCATAACGAATGGCACCAAGGAGGTCCTTGTAAAACAAAGAAAGACAGTGATGGTTCCGAATAATCAATAAAGAAAGGCAGTCATTATCTCAAAAACAAAAGCCCAAAAAAAGTCAAAACCTATAAAAAAGGGGACTTACGAAACTGGGGCATCCCGCTGACTGTAATTCCAAAAAAGGAAACAGTTCAGACAAAAAAGAAAGGGATAACAAAAAAAAATCAGACAAGAAAGAGGTCTCACAAACCCTCAGCAAAAAAGGAATGACTGCCTATTCAAAATAAATTATCAACATCCGAATCATCACCGGAAAATCAGAACAAAGACTCAAACAAGGTCTAACGTATGATCAACTGAGTTTAGGTTTGGAGAACATCACGAAGAGCGGGTGGGTACAAATAAAATTTGAGCCTTTATCCTTTATTTCTTAAACCGTGAACCAGGCCACGTTATAACCCTTAAAAGTCCTAGCTGAAGCATGGGTTAGTTCGAAAGCATACTGTTACGAAAGGTATCCTGACTCCTTAAGGCTTACTATAAAGAAGGAGTTGACATCACGTTTTACAAACATTTATTTGTTTTATGGAAAAAGAATGCATTTTCAAAATCTTCAAGACAGACATGAGCTTTGCATTTTTAACATAACTTTGTTTGCATATGACTTTTTGTTTGAACAGCAGGGAAATTCGCACGACGAATGCCTAATGAACAGAAGTACTTCCAATCAGGGGGCACGACATGACCATGGTCCATCATCTAGGGCAATCCAATCAAGATTCGGAGAATCTCTCAAAGGCCAAATAGCCTGGGGCAAATCTCCGCCTGAGTCACTTAGGGCATTTCAACAACAAATCTTGCACGATCAAACACCTTCTGGTGGCATGACAAAACACTTCTAACAGGGGCAGCACCCTGCATTCCGAAAGCATGGACATAGTCGAAAAAAATACTACGCAAAATCAAAGACCCGCTAGGTCGACGTACCTAGGCAAAAATAAGGGTTTCCCGGCGAACCAAAAGGGTTCGGGCAAAATGAAGGGATGAAATGAAAAAAAATCTGTACACCCGGCAAGTCGAAAACCTGAAAAGGCGGCTTGGGCAAAAATGGGTATCCCGGTGGACTGAAAACCCGAAAGCGCGGTCCAGGAAAAAATCAGGGATCAAAGCGTACGACTATGTCCCGGCATCTTGTCACTTGCCTACCAGAAGAAAGTTTGTCCATCAACCACTATCAGCACCTCACAGGTCTTCTTCTCCAACCTCAGAAACAGGGGCAATAAAGAGTTGTCTAAGCAATCTAATTGTTCTGTCCTCCAAGGTATCAAGGTGAGTTCAGCTGAAGAACATAACCAGTACATCTTAATTCCCCAGAGAGTGAGCCAGCAAGCAGTACACTCTCCCCAAGCGAAGCTATAGTATCAAACTTAAGGAAGTTGAGTATCCTCCAGCAGATCTCAACATTCCCCAGCATCATACAAACATTCTTGACAAGCATCCCCGACAGTCTTGGCCTGAAGATTGTTCCCCGGCGTCATATCAAACATTCAAAGGAATCACTTCCCCCGCAGCTCAAAACTTCCCCCCCAGAGAGTCCAATCTATTTCCCCAGGAAAGTTGGAATTCATCTCCCTAAGCAGTAAGCTTATCCCCAGTAGATTCTGGAAGCTTATCCCCCGCAGAGCACGAACGCGTCGTCCGGCTTTATTCAAAGAGTTATTTCCTTAACAGGATATAACTGGGTTATCCTCAGCCAAAAGCCACGGAAAGAGCGTCCTCGAAGAAGTCTTCTTATCCCCAGCGAAGTCTATTAACACTTCCAACACAGCAAAGATATCCCCAGCAAGTTATTATCAACAACTCAACAAAGTATCTCTATCTCCACAGAGTTTTGCTTCCCAGCAAGATCATCAGGGTACTTTTCTCCCCACAGAGTTATTCCATTCGCCAAGGTTATTTCCCAACGGAGTTATCTTCTCCTACCGGTATTCTTGCAACTATCATCTCCAGCGGAAGCAAAATCTATTCTCCAACATCAGCCCAGGATATGACTTCCCGGCACCCGTCAAGGATTTATTTTCCTAGACGAAAACATACATAAACATCACATACATCATTATAGCATGCATATACGCATCATATCTCACAAATCTCATTTATGTTGAAAACATCATTGCTTGGTCCATATCAGGCATTGCATATGACTGACCTTTACCTTTCAGGAAAGATTCAGTTAAATTCCCAATCATATCTCAAGTCCTAGACCGGTTCAGTTAATCGACTCCAAAGATTTCTTATCCAGTCCAAGGCCTTCTCTAGTCCAGCTAAATCGACCCCAAACAGATTTTTCTGATTAAGACTCAGTAGAAGTTATCGCAGGTTTTTCTCAAACGTCCGCTTTTGAGATTATAATTTCCTATGGTTCTCTCCCCAATGTTGTGGAGATGATAATTCCATCCCAGGTTTTTCTCAAACGTCCGCTTTTGAGATTATAATTTCCTATGGTTCTCTCCCCAATGTTGTGGAGATGATAATTCCATCCCAGGTTTTTCTCAAACATCCGCTTTTGAGATTATAATTTCCTATGGTTCTCTCCCCAATGTTGCGGAGATGATAATTCCATCCCAGGTTTTTCTCAAACGTCCGCTTTTGAGATTATAATTGCCTATGGTTCTCTCCCCAATGTTGTGGAGATGATAATTCCATCCCAGGTTTTTCTCAAACGTCCGCTTTTGAGATTATAATTTCCTATGGTTCTCTCCCCAATGTTGTGGAGATGATAATTCCATCCCAGGTTTTTCTCAAACGTCCGCTTTTGAGATTATAATTGCCTATGGTTCTCTCCCCAATGTTGTGGAGATGATAATTCCATCCCAGGTTTTTCTCAAACGTCCGCTTTTGAGATTATAATTTCCTATGGTTCTCTCCCCAATGTTGTGGAGATGATAATTCCATCCTAGGTTTTTCTCAAACGTCCGCTTTTGAGATTATAATTTCCTATGGTTCTCTCCCCAATATTGTGGAGATGATAATTCCATCCCAGGTTTTTCTCAAACGTCCGCTTTTGAGATTATAATTTCCTATGGTTCTCTCCCCAATGTTGCGGAGATGATAATTCCATCCCAGGTTTTTCTCAAACGTCCGCTTTTGAGATTATAATTTCCTATGGTTCTCTCCCCAATGTTGTGGAGATGATAATTCCATCCCAGGTTTTTCTCAAACGTCCGCTTTTGAGATTATAATTGCCTATGGTTCTCTCCCCAATGTTGTGGAGATGATAATTCCATCCCAGGTTTTTCTCAAACGTCCGCTTTTGAGATTATAATTTCCTATGGTTCTCTCCCCAATGTTGTGGAGATGATAATTCCATCCCAGGTTTTTCTCAAACGTCCGCTTTTGAGATTATAATTTCCTATGGTTCTCTCCCCAATGTTGTGGAGATGATAATTCCATCCCAGGTTTTTCTCAAACGTCCGCTTTTGAGATTATAATTTCCTATGGTTCTCTCCCCAATGTTGCGGAGATGATAATTCCATCCCAGGTTTTTCTCAAACGTCCGCTTTTGAGATTATAATTTCCTATGGTTCTCTCCCCAATGTTGTGGAGATGATAATTCCATCCCAGGTTTTTCTCAAACGTCCGCTTTTGAGATTATAATTTCCTATGGTTCTCTCCCCAATGTTGTGGAGATGATAATTCCATCCCAGGTTTTTCTCAAACGTCCGCTTTTGAGATTATAATTTCCTATGGTTCTCTCCCCAATGTTGTGGAGATGATAATTCCATTCCAGGTTTTTCTCAAACATCCGCTTTTGAGATTATAATTTCCTATGGTTCTCTCCCCAATGTTGCGGAGACGATAATTCCATTCCAGGTTTTTCTCAAACGCCCGCTTTTGAGATTATAATTGCCTATGGTTCTCTCCCCGATCCTGCGGAGGTGGTAATCCCAAGATTTTCTCAACAATTGCTGTTGAAGTTAAAGTCATCCAAGGTTCTCTCACCGTTCCTGCTGAGGTAGTAACCATCCCTGGTTCATTCATCACCGCTTGAAGATCCAGATCCAGCTCCTGTAACCAGTCAGGACACATCTATACCAAGCATCTGAAGACCAGCCCCTGCAACATGTCAGGTACTCATTTTTCTTTTGCAGGTACGCAAGTTCTCGCTAAGGAATCTCTTACGCGATCAACATTCAGATGGCATCTATAAGCCCATTTCCATCACACTGCTTCTATGTGAGCGCAAATTTCTGGGCACTCTAGTGTTCAATCATCTTCTACCCTCGGATTACGAAAGGCACGTCAGCCAATCTGCATCCTCAGGTCTAAGAAGATTGAACAGGGGCAACTGTTGTACCCCAAAATTTTCCCTCCCATATTCTTCAAAGAAATGCCAAGACAAGCTTCAAAATTCCCCAAGGGTTGCACAGTGTAAGGGTCTCCTAAGCAGTCAAAATTAGGGTTTTGATTCTGATCAAGAAAATGAAGTTTCCAAGGGTCCAATAAAATCCAACATGCCTACAAATATGGTCAAGCATCCTCATATCAAGTTTCAAGACTTTCAGCACAAAATTGCACAGTCAAAACCCTAATTGCACTACAGTCAACTGTAGGGGCAAAATGGTCATTTGACGGTCAAAAGTTCAAATTTTTGGTCAACATCTCATTTTGAAGCCACAAACATCATTTGATCAATGCTTGATCATGATTCTCAAAGCTTGGCTCAAAAATCATCAAGATGCAAAAGTTTCCTTATTTGGACAGCTGAAAAAGTCAACTATAACTTGACCAGGGCATAACTTTCACATGGATTATCATAAAAATTCCATACAAAGCTCATTTTGAAGAGAAAGACATTTCCTACAACTCATCTTCATACTTCAAGTCCAAGAAATGCTCTCACAAAAAGTTATCAATTTCAACATTATAGGTCATTTTCAAAAGTCAACAAAAAGGGACTTTAAGTCAAAGGCCATAACTTGGGATTGGTAAATCAAAATGACATGGGACCAAAGTAATTGGTTGGAGGGCTCAAAGACCTTTCCAAAATGTCCAAGAACATGATCAAAGCTTAAAAATTGAGCAAGTTATGCCTTGTGGAATTTGGGAAAATTTTGGATATTTTGAAAAGTCAACATTGCTTCAGATGACCTAAAATTGCTAATGGGCCTATTTTTCTTCCACAATTCATCATCCAAGACATGTGCACGACCACTTGACCCAAAGGGAAGTTTTTATTCATTTTTTATTTATTTATTTGAATTTTTATTAATAATAATTCACTTAAATCAATTAAATACATGAAAAATATTTAACCTAAGTTTTTCAATCTTTTTGTGCAGGAAATATACTCAATAATTCGTGCATGATCAGATATGGAAGGAATTGAATTGATTGGATATGATTGAGAGCAAAAGTGCATGAAAAATATTGAAAAAAAGATCTTGAAAATCAAATCTCAAAAACCATGAATGCCAAGGATTTGGATTGTTTTCTTTGACCTAATTCACTCATACATAAGTATAGAACGCAAACCTAATGAAAAGAACCAAGAAGCTGCGCCAGAAACCCTTGCATAAACTTGGAATTTTATCAAGAAAACTCAAATCTGAAAACCACATTCTAGGGCGATTCAAGGCCAAATAACTATCCCATTAGCTTCCACAAGGATCATAGAACGTGTTCCAATCATTCCCTAAGCCCCGTACTCAAGAAAACGTGAAATCACCATTGAAGTTGGTAAGGAAATTTTCAGAACCGTTTTCTATCATTCATGCATTGTTAACATGTTTCATGGTTATTTTTGTGTTTAGAATAATGTTTGCAAGCTAACCCAATCGCTTAATTGTGTTTTTATCACCTCTATGCGAATCTACCATTATCAAATTCTAGGGTTTGCAGAACTGTGAATTGGGCGTTTTCAGATAGGGTTAAAATTAGGCTACCACGATGCCATGGCCATGATCAGCACACTTGGACGAAGAGGAACCCACCCTCGCGCTCAATTTATGAGCGTTCAGGGGCTATTCGCTATTTTCTGATATGTTGCCTAAAAGAACGGTGTAAAAACCGCTGCCTGTTTCTTTTGTATTTTCAGGAAAACAAAAACCATGAGGAAGACGATGAAGTGGCATAAGCTGAATGGTTGGTTCAAAATTTCGCGCTCAAACCCACTAACGCTTTTGTTTTATTTGATATTATTTGTTTGTTGTATTACATACAAAACGCGTGGAATGGCTTAGTGGTATACGTATGTGCTGGCAATGTTCATGACCTGGGTTCGAGCCCCAGGTCCTCACCCCCTTTCATATTTTTCTTCGTTTAATGATCATATGCAGTTTCAATATATTGGATCACCATACATGCTTCCATCCAACGCGCCACTTGGTCAATTTCATTCATCCAAGGGTTTAGATTCAAAGAACATGGTGGACCTGAGTCAACACCCCATACGCTGGCCAATGAAAGTCAATCAGGCTTGAAGGTTGATGGGCTCAAATTGATGGGCTGTACCTCCTATTTGGGGTCTGAACCCCCTAGGTTTGCCTTTTTTTTTACTTTCTTTATATTTTTTAGTACTATTTATACTTTCTATTAATTATTGTTATTAATTAATGTCATATTTTTATAACACAAAAAACAATTAAAAAATCAGAAAAGAGATAAAATATAATAAATATTTTATTTTAGTATGTATATTTTGTAAATAAATTCATAAATTAATTAGTTTTAAATTAGGTTTTAATTTTAACTTTTTTTAATAAAAATCTAAAAAAATATAGAATTAGGGTTTAATTAATTTTCATCTTTTTTCTTTTATTCCATAATAATTAAATATTAGATATTTATTTTTATAATTAAATTGTATATAAAATAATTAGGGTTAATATTAGGTTTAAACTTTAATATGTTTTCATAATAACTAAAAAACAATTAGAATTAGGGTTAGCACTTTATTTTAACTTTAATTAATTCTTTTTTCATTAAAACCAAAAAATACCAAAAAACAATTTCTTTTTTATTAATTAATTCCATCATTAATTTAATTTTGCAAAAAGGGTCCAACGCCCTCGTCTTAATTCTTATTCGCATATTTATTTTATTTCGTTTAATATTTATGTATCTCTCCCGAAGCCTTGTAATTAATTTCTCGCACTTTTAATTCTCTATTTTCTTTAATTCTTTATTTTCCTGTCAAATCGGGTCCTGGTTTAACTTTGGCGATGTGGACCCGCGCCTTTTGTAATAGCTTAAAATCTTTTACTTCTCGCGCTTTTAACTGTTTAATCAAGGCATGAAAGAATGTATGGACAAAAATAAAAAACAAACGCTAGATCACCAATGACATGACAAAAGACAAAAATATCTGAAAATGACACACAAATCACACACCACCCCTAGGGTACGCCTCACTGTTGCCTTGCCTCGAAAGGTGATCGTCGAGTAGAGGATGTCTTAGTAAGTCCTCATGATCCGGGAACCTGGCATGAGGGTAGCTTCTAAGGTGTCTTCCCATTGCTCTGGTGATCACCATGTCCCGAACCTCGAATTGACCCGAACACCTCCAACGGTGGTGCTACCTACCTCTCAATGGTGGGATGGCACTACTTTAAAGGACATCTACACAGACGAATTCCTTAGGGTAGGTAGGTTCTCGTAGATACTTGCTCTAAATTCAAAACAAATTCAAAAATACTTTTCACACCGACACCTTTTCAAAAAGCTTTCGAAAGCAATTTTTCAAACACTCTTGAGGACCGATACAAGAGTCGAACTGAAATTTTCAAAGAAACTTTTAAAACCCACAGTTGAAAAGCAAACAAACCATTTTGAAAACACAAATGAGCAAGTATCTAAGAGCCCATGGATAACCATGGATAGAAAGGGTGCTAACACCTTCCCTTTCTATAATCTACCTCCCGAACCGAGAGCAATCTCTATAAGGAATTTTTCTGTGTTTTTGTCCTTTCCATTTGGAGAAAATAAAAGACGGTGGCGACTCTTGCTTCCGTGACATTTCGCGAACCAGCGTTAAACAGTCAGTTCCAGATCCACCGATCACAACTTGCCTTGTGTTTTCATTTGTTTGAAATGGTGCTTTGTGTGTGTGTTTGAAAATGTTTTGAAAAGAGGCCATTTGTGGTGGCAACCTTTGTAATGATCCATGTTTGAATGTATACAAAGGTGTACTTATCTTTTGAAAAGTTTTCAATGTTTTGAAAGTTGTTTTGGAAGTGTGTTGTGATGTGTGTTTTGAAAAGTAGGCAAGTGTGTTTTTGCAAGTTGATTCAAGTAACTAAGAGTTTGTCTACCCCTAAATTTACTCATAGGTTTTCCCTATGTTTTAACCCTTTTAACAATTTTGTTCCACCATTGTATTTGGTGGGCAATCTTGTGTTAGGATGTAGACGGGACGGGCGCGGGTCATCGTATAGACCATGATAGCAATGTTGCAAAGCATCTTAGTTTTTCTTTTGAGGGACTAAGATCATTTTTGTAAGGAAACTTTCGAAAGCGTCATCGAGGGACTATGATCTTTTGATTTTGTTTGTTTTACTAAGATACTTTGCATGCGTAACATGGCCCATTTTTTGAAAGGCAACAAGTGGATGTAACCCTAGGGGTGTTAGTGTGCAAGTGTGTTTTATTGCATACAAGAGTTTATCTTTGAATTAGGATTTTCTATTTCATTGATTTTATCTTGCCATACATATCCTAATTACTAGCAATAAGAAGCGGAAATATAAAATCCTACGCTATTACAACAATTAGGGGGTGGGGGTACACATTTGTACATGGGGGGTTCAACGAGAAAAATAGACAAAAAAGAAAATAGCAAAAAACAAGATAGAGAGAAAGAGAGAGAGAGCCAGCGCGCTGCTGAGAGGTTATCAGAAGTTCTGACTCAGACCCGCTGCTAGATGATCAACCTTTTGGTTAAACTGTATGAGTCATAACTTCTGTCTCTGGCACCTGCAAAACAGAAACCTGTTAGTGGGGAAATCAGAAGTTCTGACCCCCCTGTGCTGCAAGACAGAAGTTTGTTAGTGGGGAACTCAGAAGTTCTGATCCTGCTGGAAAGACAATAACTCTCAGAGGCTCTGATATTATTGACAGCAAAACAGGCTTCAGATGTGCTAACGTCAAGGTCAGCACTTGGCTTCTCCCTGTACTAATAAGAACATATGCAATTTTGTTATTATTCCACAAAACAGGAAACATATTTGGAACAGCTCCAGCAAATGTCAAAGTGTTTCAGAGGGCAGAACCAACAAGGTCACAGGCAGGTTCTACACTGGCTCAGAACGTTCTGAGGTATGAAGATCCTCAGAACATAAACAGCAACAACATGATATTTACATTATGGTTATTTGAACATGCACAGTTGATGATGCTTAGCAGCGTGATGAAGGTCAGCAGGTGCTTACCTGGATGTTGGAAAAGTTTGTGGATGAGAGCTAGCTTTTGGCTCTGATGGTATTCTGGACAGATTCTTTTTGAAAAGGGTAGGTGAAGGTGTATGCGTATATAGGGTCAGAAGTTTGAAAAGGGTGTTTTTAGTTTACAAAGAAAACTGGGTATTTGATGAAGTTTGAAGGTAAGAAATTCAAAGTTATAAAACACTGGAGATTTTGGCAGAGTTTCACAGCACTTTCTTACTAAAGATTTCTGTTTTTCTTCTAGCAATTTTTCTGTTTCTTTTGACGCCTCCTTTCAGTGGACAATGATTCTCTATTTATAGGCAAAACTCTTGTGGATTTCTTTGAACATTAAAGCGCCAACAGAGGCTGAGTTGTTCTTTGAAAGAAATTCCTGGGAAGTTGTGATAACAGATAGCCTTAAGCCTAGGCTGGAACAGCAAGCGTGGATTGGAGAGAAGTGACCTCTTAGGTGGGCGGTGGCGTGTAGACCCATGCCAGAACCTGCATAAAGGCGTTTTCTAAGCCACACGTGAAGGGATTACTTGGATGAATGTTCAGGAGTGGTTGGGAGAATTAATGAGCATTAAATGGTGATGAGACTTATCAACACCAATATTCTGGTAATGGAAACCAAACTTTGAACCAACAGTTCTATTTCAACAAGAATCAACGTAAACCATGCTATGGTCTTGGCCTCCTGTTGTCTTAGCCAGTTCTGGGGATTCACCTGATTTTCTGACACGTTCCTTGGATTTGCTTCTGGAACTCCTGGGCTCAGAGATCCTGTATCAGTGTAACACCCACTCTTCTGACCTTTTCATCTTCTGATTTCAGCATGTTCTGAAAGAGCCTTCAGACTTCCTTGCTTCTTTTGCATTCCTTTAGCAAATTCTGGCTGAGCTTGCGTAACTGCTGAAAGAGTCATGTTCTGTCTGAGACTTACGTATTGAACCACGTTTATAACTTCTGATTGAGCTGATGTAGCTTGCAACTTCTGACCGTTTCTATCTGGAGTTTGGTCTAGAAGTTCTGAAGCGCTGATTTTTTTTTCTTAAATACTCATTTTTTAGAGAAAAATTCCAAGTACTTAGAATTTAATTTTTCTCAAGATAAAAGCGTTGTCTTTAGAGCTTGTGTGATCATCTTGCTCTTGTAAATGGTTTGCTTGGGCAAAAAATGACAATTCAGGACTTGGATTTGTTTCAGAGGGACTCTGAAAATCCAAGATGATTTCCTGAAGAAAGAGAGGGCAAATTTTGGGGTACAACAGTTTCCCCTGTTCAATCTTCTTAGATCTGAGGATGTAGATTGGCTTGCGTGCCTTTCGTGATCCGAAGGTGGAAGATGATTGAACACTAAAGTGCCCAGAAATTTGCACTCGCATAGTGGAGTATCAGCAATTGTGATGGCGGGGATGGGCTTATAGATTCCATTTGGAGAGATGGTGAATAAGAGGATGGGCTTATAGATGCCATCTGGAGACGTGCCAGAATCTTGTCGGGAATGGGCTTATAAATGCCATTTGGAAGTGTTGATCGCGTAAGAGATTCCTTAGCGAGAACTTGCATACTTTGAGAAAGGAAGATGGTTTCCTGGCCTGTTACAGGTGTTGATCTTCAGTCTCTTCATGCAGATATGCCCTGGCTAGATACATGAATCGAATCTGGAATTGGTCGTCTACAGATATGCCCTGGCTGGATGCAGGTATCGACTCTCTAAACTCTTCATGCAGATATGCCCTGGCTGGATACAGGTATCGAATCTACAATCAAAACACTCACAGATATGCCCTGGCTAGATACAGGTATCGAATCTGGAATTAGTCGTCTACAGATATGCCCTGGCTGGATACAGGAATCGAATCTGGAATTCTTCATGCAGATATGCCCTGGCTGGATACAAGTATCGAATCTACAATCAAACCCTCACAGATATGCCCTGGCTAGATACAGGTATCGAATCTGGAATTAGTCGTCTACAGATATGCCCTGGCTGGATACAGGTATCGAATCTGGAATTAGTCGTCTACAGATATGCTCTGGCTGGATACAGGTATCGAATCTGGAATTGTGACAGTTGATAGTAATCATCTTTGGATTGACCTTTTCCTGAAAAGGCAAAACATTAGTTGTATGCAATGTCATGATGTATGAGATGCATGATGTCATGATGCTCAAAATGAGATAGTGTTGTATGCACTTTATCATGTATGTAAACAAGATGTATGAAATGTAAAATGTCTATGAATGTATTTTCGTCTAGGAAAATAAATCATTGACGAGTGCCGGGAGTTTGTTGAATCCTGGGCTGATGTTTTGAAGAGTAGAGTTCTTCGTTTCCGCTGGGGACGATGGTTGCGAGAATAAACCGGTAGGAGAAGATGACTCCGTTGGGGAATAAACTTGTTGGAGAGATTATTCTGCAGGGAATTACTCTGTGGGAAGAGATACTTCGCTGAGGTTTTGATGAGAGCTCCGCTGGGGATTCCACTGGTAAGTTATATTGGGGAATTTGATGAACTCCGCTGGGGATAGTAAGAACTTCTCCGAGGACGATCTTTCCGTGGTAATTAGCTTAGGATAACCCAGTTATAAGCCCTGGTGGGAAATAACCTTTGAATAAAGTCGGGGAGAGACATATGTACTCTGCAGGGGATAAGCTTCCAGAATCTACTGGGGATAAGCTTCAGAATCTGCTGAGGAGGATGATTCAACTTTCCTGGGGAAACTTTTCAGACTGTATTGGGGAACGGTTCCACTGGATGTCGGTATTCCGCCGGGGAACAATCTTATATTAAGACTACCGGGGATGCTTGCTGAGGAATGTCTATACTCCGCTGGGGAATTTTGAGATCTTCTGGGGATACCCAATTTCCTTAATGCTGACAGTAGACTAACTCTGCCTGGGGGAGAGTATTGCTGACTTGCTGGAGATACTGTGCCTTTTTTAGGGCTGATGGGAGACCAACTCTTCTTGGGGAGAGCAATGCTGAAATCTTGTCTTTCTCTGTGGGGAGTGAAGGTATTTTGGGTCAAATTTTTCAGCTGAATTTACCTTAGTACCTCGGTGGACAGAGCAACCAGATCGCTTAGACAATCCTAAATTGTCCCTGTTTCTGATGTCATATGTGATTAGTCCTTTGTTTCGCATGCGAATATTTATGATTAGAAATTAATGTCAAATGCACATATCAAAAATGAACATTGGACGTTCTTTACAAAACAAAACAGATAAAGGAAAAACAATTGGCAATTTGTCTGGAAAATGAAACTTGTATTGATTTTGAAGTTTGCCTGTAAATAGGCGTTTTATGTACAGGAGGTTGACGTCCTAGTAAGAGAACGCCGCCGAGAAAAATAGAGTTTATATAATTTTGTGAAAAGGAGACAAAACAGCTATGTGAAAAAAAATCCCACTGGGTTCCAACTCTGCTATCGCCTTTATGTCTTCAAGCGTCTCATCACTCTGCTGCTTAGTTGAAGATGAAGCTGATTAATTGGCGTCGTTTGAGCCCGATAGTTGATGCCGAATTCTGGATGCAAGGTGATCCAATGAGACATAGTATTACGCTTTATCCCTAACTTTTGCCTGGACCGCCCTTTCGGGTTTTCAGTCCACCGGGATACCCATTTTTGCCCAAGCCGCCTTTTCAGGTTTTCGACTTGCCGGGTGTACAGATTTTTTTCATTTCATCCCTTATTTTTGCCTGAACCCTTTTGGTTCGCCGAGAAGCCCTTATTTTTGCCTAGGTGTGTCAACTTAGCGGGTTTTTTATTCATGCGTAGTATCTTTTTACTATGTCTGCATTAGCGGGGTGAGGAAGGTCGTCACCATCCATGGTGGTTAGAATCATGGCTCCTCCTGAGAAGATATGTTTAACCACAAATGGCCCTTCGTACGTAGGGGTCCATTTTCCCCTGGGATCACTTTGAGGAAGAACGATGCGCTTGATTACCAGGTCTCCGACTTGATACTCTTGTCGTCTGACCTTCTTGTTAAATGCCCTGATCATCCGTTTTTGGTACGTTTAACCATGAAAAATAGCAGTGAGTCTCTTTTCGTCAATTAGGTTTAATTGATCAAGCCGAGTCTGGATCCAGTCATCTTCGCTCAAACCTGCGTCCTTCATTATCTGAAGAGAGGGTATCTGGACTTCAATAGGCAAGACTGCCTCCATGCCATAGACCAAGGAAAAGGGAGTTGCCCCCGTTGACGTCCGTGCTGAGGTACGGTACCCATGAAGAGCAAACGGTAACATCTCATGCTAATCTTTGTAGGTCACTGTCATCTTCTGCACAATCTTCTTGATGTTCTTATTTGCTGCTTCTACAGCCCCATTCATTTTTGGCCGATAGGGAGAAGAGTTGTGGTGCTGTATCTTGAATTGCTCGCAAAGCTCAGTGATCATCTTGTTGTTGAGATTGGTACCATTGTCCGTAATGATCCTCTCAGGTACACCGTATCGACAGACCAGGTTGTGTCGAATGAACCGTGCCACGGCAATCTTGGTTACGGTAGCATAGGAGGCTGCTTCGACCCACTTTGTAAAGTAATCAATCGTTACCAGGATGAAGCGGTGCCCGTTGGATGCCGTAGGTCTGATTTCTCCGATCATATCAATGCCCCACATTGCAAAAGGCCAAGGTGCTGTCAAGACGTTCAGAGGAACCTGAGGGATATGCACCTTATCAGCATAGATCTGGCATTTATGACAAGTTCGAGAATGCTGATAACAGTCGGCTTCCATTGTGGACCAGAAATATCCTGCCCGAAGGATTTTCTTTGCCATGGTATGTCCACTGGAATGTGTTCCGAAGGTACCTTCATGTAGCTCTTCCATGATCCTTTCTGCTTCAGTCTTATCCACACAACGCAGTAAGGTTGAATCATGGTTTCGCTTGTAGAGAATGCCGTTGCTGAGGAAGAACTTTACCGCGAACCTTCTCAGGAATTTCTTGTCATTAACAGATGCGCCCTCGGGGTATTCTTGAGCTTCAAGGTACCTCTTCACTTCATGATACCAGGGCTTTTCTGTTACCTCTTCGGTCTCGAGATCGCAGCAATGTGCAGGCTCATCCAATTTCCAGATAATGATCCGGGGCGCCTCGTTGTCCCATTTGACTTTGAACATAGAAGACATCGTAGCTAACGCGTCCGCCAACTGATTCTCCTCTCTTGGGAAATGTTCAAAGGTTATTTCCTCGAAGTGGGGAATCAACGTCAATACATACTCCTTGTAAGGAATAAGATTTGGGTGTTTCATATCCCACTCGCCTTTGATCTGATTGATCACAAGAGTGGAATATCCGAAGACACTCAGAAATTTGATCCTTAAGTCAATTGCAGCTTGAAGACCCATGATACATGCCTCATACTCCGCCATGTTGTTGGTGCAGTTGAAACATAGCCGGGCAATAAGTGGAGTATGAGTGCCTTTAGGGGATATGATCATAGCGCCAATACCATTACCCAAAGCGTTCGAGGCTCTGTCAAAATGCATAGACCATCGGGATCCTTCCTCAGGTCCTTCATCCGGTACAGGTACTTCACAATCAGTCACTACCATGATATCCTCGTCTGGAAATTCAAAGTTCATCGACTGGTAATCGTCTACTGCCTGGTGCGCCAAATGGTCTGCCAATACACTTCCCTTGATTACTTTTTGAGTCGTGTACTGGATGTCATATTCCGTCAAGATCATTTGCCATCTTGCTATTCTTCCAGACAGAGCAGGCTTTTCGAATATGTACTTGATTGGATCCATTTTTGAAATCAACAGAGTAGTGTGAGTCAACATATATTGTCTCAGCCGGCGAGCATCCCATATCAAAGCGCAGCAAGTTTTCTCGAGCACTGAGTATCGGGTCTCACAGTCGATAAACTTTTTGCTAAGGTAATAAATGGCGTGTTCTTTTCAGCCAGACTCGTCATGCTGCCCCAGCACACACCCCATTGAGTTGTCCAGTACAGTCAAGTAGAAGATTAGAGGTCTCCCTTCAACCGGCGGCATAAGAATGGGTGGCTCTTGGAGATACTCTTTGATCTTTTCGAAAGCGTCCTGACATTCATCGTTCCAACGTACTACTTGATCTTTCTTCAGCAGTTTGAAGATTGGTTCACAGGTAGCAGTTAGATGTGAGATGAATCGTGCAATGTAATTCAACCGTCCTAGAAAGCCTCTGACTTCTTTCTCTGTCTTGGGAGTTGGAATCTCTTGTATGGCTTTCACCTTGGCAGGGTCCACTTGAATGCCTTTGTCGCTTACGACGAAGCCTAGCAATTTTCCAGATCTCACCCCAAAGGTGCACTTGTTTGGGTTCAACCTCAGCTTGTACAACTTCAGACGGTCAAACAGCTTCCGTAGATGGTCAAGGTGTTCCTCCTCAGTTTGGGACCTTGCAATCATATCGTCGACGTATACTTCTATCTCATGATGGATCATGTCATGAAATAAAGAAACCATGGCACGTTGGTAGGTTGCCCCAGCATTTTTCAACCCAAAAGGCATGACCTTGTAGCAAAAGGTGCCCCACTGAGTAACAAAAGTGGTCTTCTCCATGTCTTCAGGAGCCATCTTGATCTGATTATAACCGGAGAAACCGTCCATGAAGGAGAAAACTTTATGCTGAGCAGTGTTGTCAACCAGAACGTCGATATGAGGCAGAGGGAAATCATCTTTAGGGCTCGCCCTGTTCAAATCCCTGTAATCAACACACATTCGGACCTTACCATCTTTCTTTGGCACTGGAACCACGTTGGCAACCCACTGAGGGTAAGAAGTCACTTCTAGAAACCCGACATCAAATTGTTTCATAACCTCAGCTTTGATTTTCTCGGACATTTCTGGACGCATACGGCGGACCTTCTGTTTTACCGGAGGGCAGTCTTCCTTGGTAGGCAGGTGATGAACCACAATGTCGGTATCCAACCCTGGCATGTCTTCATAAGACCAGGCAAAGATTTCCACATAGTCATGCAGCATCTGAATCAACCGTTGTTTCACACTGAGCTCTAGATTGGCCCCAATCTTGACTTCCTTTCTGTCTGTCTCAGTACCCAGATTTACCGTTTCCACTGGCTCTTCATGTGGCTGAATGGCCCTCTCTTCCTGGAGTAACAGTCTTGCAAGCTCACCAGACACTTCGCAATCATCTTCACCTTCGTCTTCGGCTAAGTTGATCGGATTTTCAAAGTCATAACTGGCGGTAGCAGAGTCGTTACCAGTGAGATCCAGAGTGGATTGGAACCTGTATGGGTGAGTGTGTGTAAATATAGTTGTTTTGCAATATATAATAAAGAAAGAAAATGAGCGCAAGATTTTGAAATGCAACAAACGTCCAATGTTTTTATTTATGATATATGAAAATGACACACAAAAGCCCTCACAAATGAAGCCACGGTGCCCCGGGTAAGACACCGAGCCATAAAAGTTTCAAAATATTACTTGTTACAAATTCAAAACAAAAGAGTTCATTACTGAGTGACAAAAGTAATAGGTGTGAAGTCTTTGGCAGTCCAATTGCTTGGTCCACCGTCGGTTGTTGGGTAGATCCAGCTGTTGAATTTAGATTCCTCCACGTCGTCTTCAATAGCATTCACCCCTGAGTTGGTGATGAACACATGAGGTCTTCCAATCCTTGCTTTACGAACAGCCTTCTGAGCCTCTGCAGTGAAACCCAGACCAAACTTGTCGGTCTTTGGAGTGAAGTCAGGAAGTCGGGCCCAGTTTGCACACTCACCCTTCTCAATAACAGCCCGGGCATCCTTTAAGGAAGACAACTTCAAAGGAGGATCTTTAATCACAGTTTCAGCTGATGCCAGTGTCTGAGGCACCTCTTCAAAGTGTTGAAAATGGGTTTCAATGAATTCCCCATCCATCTCTATGTACCGGAACGAGTTGAGGTGGCTGACCATATACTCTTCCTCCCCTTGAACTGTAACAATCTTCCCTCTGACCGGGTATTTCAGCTTCTGATGTAGTGTGGAGGTCACAGCTCCAGCCTTGTGGATCCATGGACGACCCAGCAAACAGGAATAGGATGGTCGGATGCCCATCACATAGAAAGTAGAATCAAAGACTTGAGAACCAACCCTGATTGGAATGTCAACTTCCCCATGTACCATCCTTTTCGAACCGTCAAAGGCTCGGACAACAATGTTACTAGGCTTGAGCTCCAAACCCTCACAATCCAGCCTGTCTAGGGCCTTCTTGGGTAAAACGTTCAATGAAGAACCGGTGTCTACCAACACATGGGCAAGAGTAGTGCCCCTGCATTCAATGGAGACATGCAAGGCGTCGTTATGGTTCTTTCCTTTGGCAGTCAGATCAGTGTCAGAGAAGCCCAAACCATTATCAGCAGTCAAGTTGGCCACGCAATCAGTAAATTGATCAGCAGACGTTTCTTGTGGCACATGGGCCGTCTTTAGGAAGGAAATCAGGGCCTTGGCATGGGCCTCTGAACACAACAACAGTGATAGCATAGAAATCTTTGATGGGGTGTGCCCCAGCTGCTTAACTACATTGAAATCACTCTTCTTAATGATCTTGAGAATCTCTTCCATCTCTTGCTGGGAAGCTTCAACAATGGTTGTCTTTGGTGCCTCCGTCAGGGCAGGCAAATCAGTAGCAATCCCTTTGCCCCGAGCGTCAGATGACTCGGCAACAGGGGTAGCAACGGGAACTTGATCAGGAGGGGAAACAGGCACACTTGCAGGTGTGATGATAAGAGGTCTCTGAATAGCTGGTGGCGTAATATCAGGCGAGAAAAGCCTACCACTGCGAGTAACTTTGGCAGGCCCGGTGATGTTACTGACGTCGGTACTAGTATCAAACTCTTGCTTTACTCCAAGAACATAAACATCTGCCCCATAGTGCCATGGGACAACTTTGTCGGATGTATAAGGGAGAGGCCCCGAAACAGTGATGATGATAGGAGCAATCTTCTAAGTGGACATGATTTTGACAGGCTTCTTTGAAGGAGCCTTAGGAGGGTTGTTGAAAATAGTGACAATGGAAACTTCTTCAGTAGGAGTAGCAGGAACGACAATCTTTTTGAACAAGATTTCTTTGCTATCCATCAGGCTTTGGATACCTGATTTCAACAAAGGACAACCAACAGGTGAAACAGCATATAGAAGGTAACCTTTACTACATCCCGGAAATAAACCGGCTAGCAACAGGTTCCTTTTGACGGTCAATAAAGGAGTAACAATCTCTTCCACGGAGGCTACATACCGATCTTCTTCCACAACATTCACTCCATGCTGGGGCATGGGAGCAGTCACAACATTGGGCCTTTCAGGCGCCTCGAACTGTATTTCTTTAGCATCAATAAGGTCTTGAACCTTATTCCTCAGAGCCCAACAATCATCCGTAGTATGCCCCGGGCTGTCAGAGTGATAAGCGCAGCGGGCGTTGGGGTTGTACTTTGGAGAAGCTGTGTTCACTACCTTCGGAGCTTCTTTGATAGTTACCAGATTGGTTGACAGTAGTTGTGGCAAAATCTGAGACAGGGTCATACTGAGCCGAGTGTACTGCCTCTTGGGTTTCTCACCCCTTGGTTGGTTGAACTGCTGAGGAGCAGCAACGGGCTTTGAACATGACTGTTTTCAGAAGTCTTGAAGTTGAATAAGCAATAGAGCAACATCCGTTGTTGGGAAGCATCCGTAAACTGTTTTCAAAAGTTGAGAAGGAACCGGTGTAGGGTTTCCTGATGATGAGTCTGTGTAAAACTGCATCTTGAATAATTGTTAACGATAACCTTTTGTTCTTATCCTGAAAAGGACAAAATGTTAGCTAAACACAAAATTATGATGCATGAAATGTATGATGCAATATACGTGTTATATCAATATTTATGATATGAATGTAAATGAATGCGCATGTAAGCTGATGAGTTGTCTTGCTAAGGATAGATGAATCTTGGATGGCTGGAGATAAAAGAATCTTGGCTGCTGCCAGGGAAAGTGAGTCCTTGACCGCTGCAGGGGATTGCAAGAATCTTTGATTGCTGAAGATGAGACATCCTTGTTGACTACTGCTGGAGAATCAGGAGCTTGGGTTGTATACCAATCTACTGGGGATTCCTGTCCTGAGGAGATTTTCACTGGGGAATATCTAAATATTTTGTGAGGAACTGAGAATGAGAACCTTCATTATGCCTGGGAAATGCAAGATCTTCAATTGTTGAAGAACCTTAGGACCACTGTGGGGAATTGGAATTCCTTGGTGACTTGCAGGGTAAGAGAATTCTGATGGTCTCTACTGGGGAGTTCAGAACTTGATAGACTCATGCTGGAGAGGTATGATTTGAGAATCTTCAGTTTGGTGGGAAGCATCTATGTGGGGAGAAGGTTCACTAGTCTAGTTCAGCTGGGGATTGATAGTTGGAAGTTTTAGTTCCGCTGGGGATTGGATTTTCAGATTTTTAAGGTTCCACTGGGGATTCTGAAATTTAACTCTGAGGGGAAATGAGTTCTAGAAGGCTCTCTGGCTGGGGAATTAAGTTCTTGGATTGAGGAATCTGGAGTTTTAAATCTGCTGAGGATTCCTTCTGAAAGGGCATCGAGATATCTACCTGTACCTTCAACCTATCAGTAATTATTTTTCCTGATTCATAAGGAAATGATTATGTTCAAATGCATATGCCTATTTAACAAAACATTGGACGTTTCTCACATAAAACATAAGTGTAGAAAAGTAAAAAGGAAGACAAAGAAAATTTCTGTATTTGGAAAAGTATTTGTATTAACTTTCTATGAGTATATTTGTACAAAGGAAACAGGCATCCTAGTAAGAGCATGTCGTCGTAAAAATTAAAAAATTTATACAAAAGAAAGATGGCTATGTAAAACAATTCCATGGGATTCTATTCTGCTATAGCCTTCACAACTCTGAGTATCTGTCCATTCAGTGCTTCGTCTGCCGGTGACTAGATCGATCAGAAGCTTGGAGCTGACCGACGAGACATAGTCATACGCTTTAATTCCCTAACTTTTGCCTGAATCGCCCTTTCGGGTTTTCGATCCACCGGGAAACCCCTTTTTTCCCAAGCCGCCCTTTCGGGTTTTCAACTTGCCGGGTGTACAGATTTATTTGTTTTATCCCTAATTTTTTGCCTGAACCGCCCTTTTGGGTTTTCGGTTCACCGGGATGCCCATTTTTGTCCAAGCCGCCCTTTCGGGTTTTCGACTTGTCGGGTTATTTTATGCGTAGTATCTTTTGACTATGTCTGCGTTCGCAGGGTGTGGCAAATCGTCGCTGTCCATGGTGGTCAGAATCATGGCACCACCAGAAAATATGCTCTTGATCATAAATGGTCCTTCATAAGTAGGAGTCCATTTTCCCCTGGGATCACTTTGCGGTAAGATAATCCGCTTGATTACGAGATCTCTGACTTGATATACTTGACGTCTGACTTTCTTGTTGAAAGCCTTGATCATCCATTTTTGATACGTTTGACCATGGCAAACAGTAGCGAGTCGCTTCTCGTTGATCAAATTGAGTTGATCAAGTCGGGTCTGAATCCAATCATCTTCATTCAAACCTGCGTCTTTCATAATCCTTAAGGAAGGAATATGAACTTCCATGGGTAGGACAGCTTCCATGCCATATACCAAAGAGAATGGGGTTGCCCCGGTTGAAGTACGTGCCGTGGTGCGGTATCCATGCAGAGCAAACGGTAACATTTCGTGCCAGTCTTTGTAGGTGACCGTCATTTTCTGAATGATCTTCTTAATGTTCTTGTTTGCAGCTTCAACAGCACCGTTCATCTTCGGCCGATAGGGAGATGAATTGTGATGATAAATCTTGAACTGTTCGCATAATGCGGTGATCATAGTATTGTTTAGATTTGTACCGTTGTCTGTGATGATTCTGTCGGGAACACCATACCGGCATATTAGGTTTTGCTTGATGAAGCGGGCAACCACATTTTTAGTAACAGAGGCGAAGGAAGCTGCTTCGACCCATTTGGTGAAATAGTCAATATCAACTAGGATGAAGCGATGTCCGTTGGAAGCCGTGGGCTTGATCTCTCCAATCATGTCAATGCCCCACATTGTAAACGGCCAATGAGCTGTCAGAACGTTGAGAGGAACCAGAGGAATATGTACTTTGTCGGCATAGACTTGGCATTTGTGGCAAGTACGGGAATGTTGATGGCAATCTGCTTCCATGGTAGACCAATAATAACCTGCCCTTAAGATCTTCTTAGCCATCGTATGCCCGCTCAAGTGAGTGCCAAATGTACCGCTGTGTATCTCAGTCATGATTAACTCTGCTTCAGCTTTGTCTACACATCGGAGTAAAACACAATCATGGTTTCGTTTATAGAGAATGTCGTTGCTCAGGAAGAACTTGGCAGCAAATTTCCTTAGGAACTTTTTCATTTACGGAAGCTCCTTCGGGATATTCTCTAGTCTGGAGATACCTTTTGATTTCGTGAAACCAGGATTGTTCCACTACTTCTTCGGTATTAATCTCGTGACAATGCGCAGGTTTATCCATTCGCTCGATGGTGATTTGGGGAGCCTCGTTATCCCAGTTGAGTTTAAACATGGAAGACATTGTAGCCAGAGCATCTGCTAGCTGATTCTCTTCTCGCGGGAAATGCTCGAAGGTAATTTGCTCGAAATGAGGAAACAATGTCAAGACATGTTCTTTGTATGGGATAAGATTAGGATGCTTGGTGTCCCACTCTCCTTTTATTTGACTGATAACCAAAGTTGAGTCCCCAAATACGATCAAAGATTTGATCCCCAAGTTTATAGCCGCCTTGAGACCAAAGATACAAGCTTCATATTCAACCATGTTGTTTGTGCAGCTGAAGCAGAGTCGGGCCGTGAAAGGTGTGTGACAACCTTCTGGGGAAATGAGTACCGCACCGATACTGTTTCCAAGTGCATTTGAAGCACCATCAAAGTACAGGGTCCATTGGGATCCTTTTTCAGGTCCGTTGTACGGTCAGTTACCTTCAATGTTGTCCAAATTCATGATGTCCTCGTCTGGGAAATCAAATCTCATGGATTGATAATCTTCGATAGCTTGATGAGCTAGATGGTCAGCTAGTACACTCCCTTTTATAGCTTTTTGGGTGGTGTACTGGATGTCATACTCAGTCAGGATCATTTGCCATCTAGCTATTCTTCCAGATAAAGCAGGCTTCTCGAAGATATACTTGATAGGATCCATTTTGGAAATCAGTAAGGTGGTATGAGTCAGCATATACTGCCTTAGTCGGCGAGCAGCCCATACCAAAGCGCAACAAGTTTTCTCGAGCAGTGATTAGCGAGTCTCACAGTCGGTAAACTTTTTGCTAAGGTAATAAATAACATGCTCTTTTCGACCAGACTCGTCATGCTGGCCCAAAACACACCCCATTGAGTTATCCAACACGGTCAGATACATGATCAACGGTCTTCCTTCGACGGGAGGCATCAGAATAGGAGGTTCTAGCAAATAATCCTTGATTTTATCAAAAGCAGCTTGGCAATCGTCGTTCCATTCGACTACCTGATCTTTCTTCAATAGTTTGAAAATTGGCTCACAGGTAGAAGTCAGATGAGAGATGAATCTGGCAATATAGTTCAAGCGCCCCAAGAACCCTCTAACCTCCTTTTCAGTACGGGGAGCAGGCATCTCTTGTATTGCTTTCACTTTCGCTAGATCGACCTCAATGCCTTTGTTGCTGACAATGA